>JBBBDQ010000155.1:262500-984965 GCA_037127315.1 Ascarosepion bandense | reverse complement strand
TAAGAATAAACCTTGATCTCAATTCCAATTCCCCCTAAGCACTTTTATAATTTTTATTTTCAAGCGTACCCATTACTTCAGGGATTAGCTCTACATTCATATTCCATAAATTTTTCAGCTTCCTAGCCAGATCCTGGTATTTTTCTCGCTTTTCAGTTTCTTTGAGTTCCACTCTTGTCTCATATGGAACAGCAAAGTCAATAATTTAACACTTGTATTCTCCTTATATATAGCAATGAGATCGGGCCTTTGTGCTTCGATGGTATGATTTGTCTGGAGTGAGAAATCCCATGTGTTGTCGTTGTCATTTTCTACCACTGCATCTGGCTGGTGTTTATATTACTTCTGTTTTACCCTGAAGCCACACTCACCGCATACTTCCTTATGGATTCTCCTATCAATCCAACCATTTCTTCATGTATAATCCTTCTATGCCAACTTGGAACAATCACTAAGTATGTGGTTAACTTTCTCATCAGCCTGTCCACATATCCTGTACTTGCTCTCTTCTTACGATCTGTATATTCTGACTTTGATTGCATTTATTCTGATGTCTGTGCTGCAAATTCGGGTGACTCTTTTTGTCACTTTGGAAAACCATATTTCACCCAAAGTCACCTCTCAGGTCGAGCAATTCCCTAAAAATCTTTACTAAGGAGATTCTTTTCTTGTTACCTTTGACACCGCTTCTCCTTGTTTTGCTTCTTTACTGCAGTCATTGGCACAACATTACGCGCGTTCAGATCAACATCTATTCTACGTGTTATCAGAAATAACTCATGGGAAACCTTAACATAATTCTCAAGTCCTAGAACAGCCAATAACACAACTTCTTCAGCACTTATTAACCCTTTGCCTTCCTTCTTTATTAGAAAAGACAGCATTTCGACATCTTCAATATTTTGATTCATAACCTGATGCATATCCATCAACTTAAGTGTTCTTCTATCCATCTCATCTAATTCCGTATCATTCCGTTTTAAGAATAGCGTAGCAGGGAGACTATTCAAATATTAATTCCTTGTATAGTATATTATAATTTATTATTATTGTCATCATATCTCTATTTCTGTATGGTTACACTACCTACCAAGTCTGTGGAAAGGAAAAACCTAAAGCAGGTAGTGGTGTGTTGTTATGGCTACATTTCATGATTAGTTTTTCTAACTCCCATAAAAACACTAGTGTTACATGGACAAAGTGTGTGGACTGTATTTATCAAAACAATTTTTGTATTTCTCTTAAGCTGGGTATTCCAGAGATTTTATTAATGTGTTGTTGTGTTCCCTTTTTTATCATTTTAAGCACACCTTCTATGACTGGTACTAGTTCTATTCGTGTTTTCAATTTCCACATTTATTTCTATTTTAAATTCCATATCATTATACTTCGCTAGTTTTTCAAACTCTTTGCCCGCTGGGCAAACCATAACAATTAGTAGACAATTTTTTTTTCTTTTTAGTTTTTGACAATTACGTCTAGCCCATTTCCTTCAATCTTGCCTGTGAACATGGTGTAATCCCATAAAATCGTGATGTCTTCTATTTCTGTAACTGGTGTTGAGTGATGTTTATACCAGTGTTTGTTAACATATTTCCAAAGTATTTACACATTACCCGGTGTAAATATTGCTCCACTTTATCGTGACGATTTTTATATTCATTTGGCACAAGTACGGAACATCTTGAGATTAAATGGTCGATTGTTTCTTGATATTTGTCACAAACTTGCATTTTGGATCCACATTATTATGTATGATATTTGCCTGAAAGTTCTTAGTGAAAAAACTATGCTTTTGTTTTACAAGAATAAAGCATTCTGTTTCAGGTTTTAATCCAATTGCTCGTAACCATCAATGAGTATTAATTTTATCAACTTCGGCTTTATTAGCACGTTCTGGATATTTACCATGCTGAGATTTGTCTTACCAGTTTTGTTTCATCTGTTTAAGAGTTTTATCCATTGCTTTCTTTGCATATTTTTTGTTGCAAAAGTTGGTTCTTGGGTTCTCTTTTGGTTTTGTTATTATTATTATTATTATTATTATTATTATTATTATTATTATTATGTCATTTTTCATCATATTTCGATTTCTGCTTTGGTCTCACTACCAACCAAGTCTGCGGGGAGACCTAAGGCAGGTAGTGGCGTGTTGTTATGGCTCCATTTCATGTTTTTCTATCTTCCCTATCATCCCCAGCATTACATAGATAAAGTTTTCCTTAGTGTGTGGGCTGTAATTAATAAGACAATTTTTTGTATATCTCTTAAGCTGGGGTTTCCAGGGATTCTTTCAATGTGTTGTTTTGTTCCATTTTTTATCATTCCAAGTGCACCTACTATCACTGGCACAACTCTTGTTTTCAATTTCCACATTTTTTCTATTTCAATTTCCAGGTCTTTATATTTTGACAGTTTTTCAAATTCCTTGATTGCTATGTTACAATCCGCTGGACAAGCCATATCAATTAATAGACAAGTTTTCTCCTTCTGGTTTTTAACAATAATGTCTGGCCTGTTTGCTTCAATTTTTCTGTCTGTGTAGATGGTGTAATCCCATAGAATGGTTACATCTTCTATTTCTGTAACCGGTGCTGGGTGATGTTCATACCAGTGTTTGTTTACAGCTTTTCCATAATGTTTGCACATTGCCCAATGTAAATATTGCCCAACTCTATCGTGGCGATTTTTATATTCATTTGGGGCAAGGACAGAACAGCCTGAGATTAGGTGGTCTATTGTTTCTTGGTGTTTATCACAAAACCTGCATTTTGGATCCATATTATTATGCATAATATTTGCCTGAAAGTTTCTCGTGAAAAGACTTTGGTTTTGTGCTGTAAGAATAAAGCCTTCAGTTTCAGACTTTAATCCAGATGCACGTAACCATCGATGAGTATTAACTTTGTCAACATTGGATTTATTGGCACGTACTGGATATTGGCCATGCAGAGGTTTGTCTTGCCAGCGCTGTTTCATCTGTTCAAGAGCTTTATCTTTGGCTTTCATTTTCATATTTTTTGCCGCAATAGTTGGTTCTTGGCTTCTGTTTTGCTTTTCTACAGAATCTACTAACTGTAAATCTTGTTTGTATTTACTGCCTTCTTTTATTATTGAATATTTTTTCTTTCTTTCTTCATGTTGCCTTACTAATTGTATCATCCAATCCTTTGTTGTTTCTATGTATGTTAGTAAGCCAATAGTTGTTGTCTTGTATGACAATTCCAGCTGAATAAGACCTCTTCCACCTTCTTTACGGGGTATGTATAGACGGTCTACATCAGCCTTTGGATGATGCATCTTATGCTTAGAAAGCAGCTTTCTTGTTTTAGCATCCATTCGCCTGATGTCGTTTAGAGTCCAGTTTAAGATGTTAAAGCTATATTGGACAACTGGGATTGCAAGGCTATTAATGGCCATAACTCTGTTCTGTGAATTTAATTCAGTTTTTAATATCATTCGTAGCCTTCTATAGTACTCTTTACGCACTATTTCTTTCATTTTTTTATGGTGAATGTTTTCGCTCTCATTTACACCTAGGTATTTATAAGCTTCTTCTGGTTTCAATTCTTTTATTGTTACAGCAGGGTCTAAGCTAATTGAGGATGTTTCTTGTATTGATCCACGTAAAACTGTAGCTTTAGCACATTTATTCAAATTAAATTTCATTCCAATATCTTTGCTGAAGCATTTTACAGTTTGCAGCTTCCAGCTCATTATCATTCTTAGCATATAACTTTAAGTCATCCATGTAAAATAGATGGCTTATTTTCTTTTGGCCTATTTTATAACCACATTCTGTCTTATTAAGTTGACTGGTTAGTGCTATTAATGATATGCAGAATAGTAAGGGAGATAAAGAATCACCTTGAAATATACCTCTTTTGATGTTTATTTCATCAGACTTATAGGTTCCATTTATATGATTGAGGTAAAGGGTTGTTTTCCATATAGACATGCACTGTTTGATGAAATTGATGATGACGGGCGATATCTTGTATATATTTAAAGTCTTTATTATTATTATTATTATTATTATTATTATTATTATTTCATTTCCATCATAATTCGACTTCTACTATGGTCGCACTACCTATGAAGTCTGCAGAAAGAACTAAGACAGGTCATTGGATTTATTAGCACATTCTGGATATTGGCCATGCAGAGGTTTGTCTTGCCAGCGTTGTTTCATCTGTTCAAGAGCTTTATCTTTGGCTTTCATTTTCATATTTTTTGCCGAAATAGTTGATTCTTGGCTTCTGTTTTGCTTTTCTACAGAATCTACTAAATGTAAATCTTGTTTGTATTTACTGCCTTCTTTTATTATTGAATATTTTTTCTTTCTTTCTTCATGTTGCCTTACTGATTGTATCATCCAGTCCTTTGTTGTTTCTATGTATGTTAGTAAGCCAATAGTTGTTGTCTTGTATGACAATTCCAGCTGAATAAGACCTCTTCCACCTTCTTTTCGGGATATGTATAGACGGTCTACATCAGCCTTTGGATGATGCATCTTATGCTTAGAAAGAAGCTTTCTTGTTTTAGAATCCATTCGCCTGATGTCATTTAGAGTCCAGTTTAAGATATTGAAACTATATTGGACAACTGGGATTGCAAGGCTATTTAATGACCATAATTCTGTTCTGAAAATTCAATTCAGTTTTTAATATCATTCGTAGCCTTCTATAGTACTCTTTATGCACTATTTCTTTTATTTTTTTATGGTGAATGTTTTCACCCTCATTTACACCTAGGTATTCATAAGCTTCTTCTGACTTTAATTCTTTTATTGTTACAGCAGGGTCTAAGCTAATTGAGGATGTTTCTTGTAGTGATCCACGTAAAACTGTAGCTGTAACACATATATTCAAATTGAATTTCATTCCAATGTCTTCGCTGAAGCATTTTACAGTTTGCAGAAGACCTTCCATCTCATTATCATTCTTAGCATACAACTTTAAGTCATCCATGTAAAATAGATGTTTCTTCTTATTATTTTTATTATGTCATTTTTCATTATAATTCGATTTCTGCTATGGTCACACTACCTGCCAAGTTTGCATGAAGACCTAAGGCAGGTCGTGGTGTGTTGCTATGATTCCATTCAGGTTTTTTCTTATCTCCCTAACATCCCTAGCGTTACATAGACAAAGTTATTATTATTATTATTATTATTATTATTATTATTATTATTATTATTATTATTATTATTATTTCTTGTGTAAACTGATTTCCTTCCGGGTTCCAATTATAGACCTAAGATCAGAAATAGAATCATAACATTTCTCACTAAACATTTTTGTAAAATCTAAATCACACATATTTTAGATACATAAAACTCTTCATAAGTTCTGCGCTGTAATTGTGAAAACAATTTTTGTTTTATTTCTTTCAGGCATGGACTACCAGAAATGCCTTCAATGAGTCTGTCGGAACCTGTTCTAATCAACCCGAAGGCTCTGACCACAACTGGTGTTATTGATGTCCGCATGTGCCACTTTTGAGATTTCTACTTCAAATCAAGATCATTGTATTTTAATTTTTTTTTTTTCGTATTGAAGATCTTCAAAGATACATTACAGTCAACAGGAACGACCATGTTAATAAGAAAGCACATTCTGTTTTTGTTATCTTTGATCTCGATGTCTGGAAGATTATCTTTGATTGTTCTGTTTCTTAGTATTGTGAAGTCTCATAAAATTATTACTATTATTAATTATAAATAAACAGTTTGTATATGCTTTTAGAGATGGCTTTTTATCAGATCCTTTTCTAATTATTACTGAAATGTGTTTATATTTCAAATCTACATTTGGGCTTCAGTTCCTGTCAACTTAATTACAACGCCATTTGCAGCTTCATGAAAAAGATTTTTCGCTATGTCTTTCTTTTGCTACTTCACATCTCTCTCTCTCTCTCTTTCTCTCTCTCACACACACACACACACACACACACACACACTCTCTCTCTCTCTCTCTCTCTCTCTCACACACACACACACACACACATGCACGCGCACGCATAAGCAATTATTCATTAACACTTCATACCTGGAAGACCATGGAGATCATGTGACAATAATTCCCTTGAAAATTTTAGTACCCTTTCCAGAGATTTATTGCCACTTGATCTCCACCATAGACTATTTTTTAATTTTGCTTATTTTAAGTAGTGCTGCTGTTTGGGTGGTCTGGACGCTTTCCTGGATTTCCAGATTCTCCGTCGTTTTTTTTTTTTTTTTTTTTGCCTGGATTTTTGTGTATTGTTCCCAGTGCTCCAGCGACGAGTTGCACAACTGTCACAAGTGGTCTGAGGGGGCTTAAGCAAGTTTTCGCTTTTTTATTGTGTGTGTGTGTGTGTGTGTGTGTGTGTGTGTGTGTGTAAGTCTATGATTTACTGGAACAATGTTCTCTCTCTCTCTCTCTCTCTCTCTCTCTCTCTCTCTCTCTCTCTCTCTCTCTCTCAGTTCCCGATAATCAGATCTGGTCTTCTGGTCTGGGTGGACGATCTGTTTAAATTTCAGAGTTTCAAAGAATTTCGTGTTTTCCATTTTCTACAGTGTTTGGTTGGTGCATATACCATTAGTGTGTATCGTTGAATTGTAATCGTTTGTGCAGTCTTCAATTATTCTTAATATAGTAGCGTTTTTCCTTATCAGAGCACAATTATTATTATTATTATTATTATTATTATTATTATTTAAATGTCTTCACTACGTCTGATTTCAGTTTTTCCGTCTCCTCCTTTCTTTTCTTTTTCTTGTTAATCCTCCTCCTCCTCCTCCTCCTCTTTTTGACATCTTCTCTAAGGAAATAAAGGCACGATAACAAAGATGATGTTTCTGACGAACCGTTTCATTCCCGTGATTTACAAAAAAAAAAAGGAGATGGTGGCGTCCCCTGTCAGTAGCACGTAAAGTAACACATCAAATAAGCAAACAAAACAGCAAACTTATATTTAGATCGGCAATGTTGGCAGCGATTTATTTATATAAAAAGAAAATTCCTCACGAACACTAAAACCAAATACTTTCACCGACAACCAACATTTTGCCTCTTAAGAGCATAAAGGCTTCCTCAACATTTTTAACCTGAACAATTGCGTCACTTGCTTATGGAAGCCTGTCACTCTACAGTACATTTAATGATGAGATAATTCAGATCTGGGGGTTTTATGAAGTATAAAAGTGTTTCCTTTTTTCCTAAACATTTATCGAAATTTTTAAAATAATCATTGTATAAAAAGTCATGACTCCCGTTAATTTGTCCATCCTTCTTCTTCTTCTTCTTCTTCTTCTTCTTCTTCTTCTTCTTCTTCTTCTTCTATGTGCCCTGTCCCTTCAGGACGTAGGCGATCATGGCTCTCCACGTCTCCCTATCCCTTGTGGCTCTTAGTATGTTTGCTCCTGTTGCTCCTGACAACCCCCGTTTCGTCATCCACCTGATCAGACCCTGCAGATATGTTATCCGCTGCCTTCCTTTGTCTCTCCTTCCTTCTATCTGTCCAGTCAGTATCAGGTTCTCCAGGCTCTCCTTCCTCATTGCATGTCCCAGGAACTTCAGTTGTCTCTTCCTGATGCTCAGCATCAATTTCCTTTTTGTTGCCAATCTTTCTAACACCTCGTCGTTGCTTGTATGCTCAGTCCACGATATCCGTAGCATCCTTCTGTAGAACCACATTTCGGCCGCTTCCAGTTTTGTCCTCATTTTCGATGATATTGTCCAGCATTCACTGCCGTATTGAAAAACTGACATCACGTAGCAGTTTAGCACTCTTTTCTTCGTTTCTATTGAGATTTTCCTGTGTGTTAATATTTTGCTCATCTTCTGGAACGCGTCCTTTGCCATGCCAATTCGCCTTCGGATCTCCGTGTCGCACTTTCCATCTCCTGTTAGAACACTTCCGAGGTACTTAAATTCTTGTACTTGCTTGATTCTGTTATCCCCCACCTGTGTTTGGCATTTTGGGTTGTATCTTTTGCTGATGACCATGCACTCAGTTTTCTTAAAGTTTATTTGTAGTTCCTTCTTGTCACTCTCCACTGCTACTTTCTGTATGAGGTCTTGTAATTTCCTTTCCGTGTCCGCAATCAGCACTGTATCGTCCGCATACCTTATGTTGTTCAGGTTGTGGCCTCCAATAACAAATCCTGGCGTGTCATCTAGGGTCCTCAAAATATTCTCGCTATATAGGTTGAACAAATCCGGTGAAAAGACACATCCTTGTCTTACGCCTTTTTCTATCTTTGTGTATCTACTGAGGTCGTTACCTGTCCGTATGCAGGCCGTTTGCTGCCAGTAGAGATTCTTGATTATTCTTATGTCTTTGCCGAAAATGTCGAGGTTGCCTAGCATCTCCATCAATTCTTTGTGTCGTATTTTGTCGAATGCTTTCGCGTAATCAATGAAGCATAGGTACAAGTTTTTCTTCATTTGTAATGCCCTTTCAGAGAGCATCCTAATCATGAATATGGCGTTCCTTGTTCCAGTGTCTTTGACGAACCCGCACTGTTCCTGCCCTATCTCTGGCCTGATTCTGCTTCTCGCTCTATTCATCAAGATTCTGACAATCAGTTTTGTAATGTGACTCATTAAGCTAATAGTTCTGTGTAGTTCGCACTCGTTTGCACCAGGTTTCTTTCGGCAGCGCTATAAATATCGACTTGCATAGGTCGTCTTGTATTATTCCGCTGCTATAAATTTCGTTTATTATGTCGGTAATCTTTTCTATGCCATATTCTTCTAAGGCTGTCAGCAGCTCTATCACTATGCCATCTGGACCAGGTGCTTTGTTTCTGTTCATTTTGGCCATTGCAGCTTCCACTTCGGATTTTAGTATTTCCGGTCCATCCATCTCCTTGTGTATTCTCGGTTGTTCTCTCTTGTCGCAAAAGAGATCCGTTACACTCTCTAAAATAGCCATACATTGACTGATCGAAGCCAAATTTTGGGGAGGAGTGCAAACAGGTAAGGGGGCACAAAGTACAGTTGGTTTTACTAGGGTGCGTAGCTTAGTACAATAAATTTTTATTAATATTTTGGAAAAATTACAAGTTTTATTATTTAACATACAAAATACTCATTAATGCTTTAATGGTTAAAATAAATATTTGTGCAATATCTTTTCTTTACGTTTTTATATTTTATCAGTTGGTTTGTGAAATTGAACGATAAAAATAGAGCTTATAAATCTTCGAAAAAATGCTAGCGATAACTTCAGCAATATTAAATAATGTGAGGATTTCAACACGTGTTAGCGTGTTGCTAAAAATGTCTAGCTATTAAATATTTACTAAGTTAATCATCCTCTGACTTCGTATGGGTACCTCGACGTGGTGCAATGGTTAAGCAGTTTGTCACGCTAGAATCGTTACAAATGAGCAGCGAGTTCGATCCTCACTGAGTGCCCCATACTCTTGGCCTAAATTCAAGATAATGATTGCATTAATACTAAACCAAATAGGCTGATTTTCACTTAGGTCAAAATAAAAAAATATAAAACCAGAATAAAAAAACCTAGAACTAAGGTGAAAAGGGATATAAAGAACGAGGGTTATTATTATAAATATTTGTAGTGTATGGCTAATAAGGGGGGAAAAAACAATTATTTAGGGGAAATAAATTTTAAATGATTTAAATTTAAAATTTCTGGCGCCAATTAGTAACAAACGATTGGACTAGATAAAGTAAGGATTAAAAAAGGTTAACATATCTTATTATTATCATAATAATCAATTATATTGTTAATAGGAAGAAAGAAAAGGAAACTACTATTTAACGGAAATTTAAATTTGGGTTAATATTTGGGGTTTATATTTAAATATAAAAGTTAAACATTTGAATTTATGACGACATTTGCTTATGAATTCTTTTATTAAGTTTAAAAGCGAATTTCGCATAGGATGTTTTATTATTTGAATTTTTTCAACTAAACATAAACTGCATCTACGTAAAGTTTATTGGAGGTGTGGATGAAACTATTAGTCTCCAACTCACTGTTGGGTTGAGTCCCTCTTCTTTCATTTCCCAAAATCTTCGGGAAAGAGAAATCTAGAATTTTAGAATGGGGTTGGAAAAGGAGTCTTTATGAGAGTAGTAACGTTGCTTACATTCTCCCGTTGAAATTCCAATGTAAACTTGATAATTATTCTTGTTATTTATGGGGAGATGCTGGGTTGGTAGATTACTTGGGTAGACACACATTTACCTTCTACCGGACAATTGTTGATGGGCCTACAATTGCAAGATAGTAAATTGTCAGTTTTAGCATTATTTCAATTTAAATTCTTTAAAATTTGTCTATTGTGGAAATTAACGATATTACTCATATTGTGTGTGCAAGAATAACATATTTTAATAATATTTCTATTACAGATTTTATGTAGGGGTTATTATTATGAAAATCTTTATTTAACAATTTCAGAAAATGTTTCCTTTGATGGTCTTGAATTTATTTCAATTTATTTTCTAATAATATTATCATTCTAAATTACTCTAGTTAGTGGTTTTATTCCTTCATAACTTGAGATAATATATATATATATATATATATATATATATATATATATATATAATAAAATAATCTTTTCATTTCGTTCAATCTTAAATTTATTTATATCAGAAATATTAGTAAGTATTGATGACATCGTGAATTTATTTTTAATTTAATTTCCTATAATTAATCTAAACTTTAATATTTTTTTAAATAGTTGTTTTTCTTATCTTTAGCCATATAATTTACCTATAGATTAAATTCTCGTTCTTTTATTTCTTTTTATTTCTGAGGTAAATTTCTAACGTAAATGATTTTGATATTAACATTATTCGGGACCTGTTTTAGACTGAAACGGAATTTTTTTTTTAAATGAAAAGGCCGGGCAAAGCCTTACACCTTTCTTTTCTATATCAGTCAGTCAGTTAAGTGCCATACGTGAAACACGCTTGGGCGATCATGTCTCGTAAGAGACATGACTGACTGGGCAGAAGATTATCCCGCAGTAGGTTGCCATTGCTTTCTGCAGTAGACTGGTTGCCAGCCAAGGCTATAGAACCCAATCTGTCCTGTTATTTAACCCATAACTGGAAAGAAGAGACGGATTAATACCTTTCCCAAGGGTATTTGCGCGTAAGTAAATACAATGAATTCAACTGGAATTCGAACTCGGTTATACATTTATTTATTTATTTATGCGTCTCTTTCGATTTCTTCCACCACCAATTGGCAACATTTCCTTTCCGTCAGTCAATCTGACATGCTTTTTCCTCTCTTTTTTCTTTTCCTCTTCCCCTTTTTTCTTTCTTCCTCTCCTACTTTTACCTTCTTCCTTCTTCTTTTTCCTTTCTTTTCGCTAACCTTACTCCCGGTTTCTTTACACAGACACACACTCAAGCAAAAAATTGTGATCGCCGATGGTACGGATGTTAATTTCACTCGCTGAAAGGGCCATCCAATCTTGGGTAATTTGAATTTTTTTATTTAATGTTTAATAAATATTGGCTCTATAAATAAATAATTTAAATTATACTGAGCCCTCTGGCTAGATCAGTCTTAATATTTAATGTTTAATAATTAATATTAGTAGGATCTATTTGGGATTTTACCTTGAAGCTATTGCTTCCTTTTGTATATATATAACTTTAAAAATTATTTTAGTGGATAGGCGCTCCGTTTATTTATTAAATAGTAAAATAAATTAACGGGGTACCTACTCAAATACAAGTATCCACTAAAAGTAATAAAATGTTAAAAATATGTCGAATTAATAAAAAAATCTATTTTATATATATATATATATATAAAGGAAAACTTAATAGACCATTTCAAGTGGTTATAAACTATAGTTCATTTCTATGAGCTAATTAGCTCATTTCATCAGACCTTACAATATTCCTTCCATTTGGTACAAAAAATTTTGCCGAAGCAATATATATATATATATATATATATATATATCTGTATAAAGAAAGAAAGAAAGAAAGAAAGAAAGAAACAGATAGAGAGAGGGAGCGATAAATGAATGATCGTCTAAATTACGCAAAAACAAAAATAACATAGGCATCTCATTTTAACCGATATAATTACTAAAATTACACCAAATTATTTTAAAATACTAAAGGGTACATTTATTCACCATTAATTTCAACCACGGCCTTCAAACGACTTCGGAATCTTCTATAAATCTACTGGGCCGTCTCTGGGTTGGTGAATACTGCCATAACCCTTGCCTTCAGTTTATCTTTGGTGTTGCAACGAGTTTTGTTGGTCGCTCATTCAACTGTGCCCCACACATTGATGGATCTGTGTCGGTCCAGAAAGTTTTTCTCGTCAAAATCCATCTTGCACTTTTATAAATTTCCCATTGGTCCGTGCACTGAATACTGTTGCCATATTTGGTCGGTTGCTCCTGCTCTTTATTTCGAGTTTCTCCAAAGAATTATCTGCAATGTAATTAGTCCAGACTTGGCATCTCGATTGCAGTCACTTTCTCACTGACGTGATGTGTCTGGCACAGCAGTCGAAAGTATCCAACGAAAGGAAGAAACCACTGCCAGTCAAAAATAAGCAGTGGCGTAGTTAGTGTTTTTGCTACTCGGGGCGGCCTCCAAGTTTGCCGCCTCTCCCCCAGAAGAAATAAAATATTACAATACACATTAACTCATTAAAGTTTATATATAAATATTTATTGTATTTATAATAAAGTTAGATTTTGCATTGTTCATACATTCTCACCTGTGTAACAGGTTTCCAAATCACTGAGTGAAAGTGATTATTGGGTCTATAGGCCAAGTAACTTCAAGCTGCATGTTATTGTCTTCAAAATTATCACAAGCTTCGTAAATAATAATCATAATAAAAAACTTGTATGACGTGCGTAAACAATATTTAAAAAGCCTAAATGTTGTTAGATCACATTTTATGATAAATATATATAAAGTGCCGCCCCCAAAAACGAACCGCCCTCTTTGCCACCTTCTCCTTAGCTACACCACTGAAGATAAGATATCAGTTTTTATTAACTATCTCAGCAGGAAAAGCTCAACTTTTTTCCAGGCTCACTGCCAAGTTGAAAAGACAGATTTTCTTTTCAGAATATATGACGACCAGATTCGATCATATTTTAAAGGTTTTCTTCCCTTTTGACTCATTTTTCCCGTTTTTTTTTTGTTTTTGTTTTTTTTTGTTTGTTTGTTTTTGTTTTTTTTCTGAGTTTTTCGAGTAAGTTTTCTTTCGGTAAGAAAATATCGCAAAAAGGACTTGAAGAACTTTCTACATGCCGAAAAGAACATCTGGCGAACAAAGGGATATGTGTGTTATCCTTTCAAAAACAACTCTTTCTACTTTAAATCTGTATTTCGCATTGAGTTCCAATCAACTTTCTGCCATTTGTAGATTTACGAAGAAACAGTGACAAAATATAACACTTTAGTCACTTTGTTTTTCTCTTCATCCCTTCTCTTTCTCTCTCTCTCTCACTTCTTTATCTATCTCTCTCTCTCTCTCTCTCTCTATATATATATATATATATATATATATATATATATATGTGTGTGTGTGTGTGTATGTGTGTATATGTATGTGTGTTTATGATATATGTAGCCGAAACAAAGCGAAGCTCATGAGATAAATTGGAACATTTTTATCCTACATTTTCCACGTTGTCTCATCATCTTCACACACACACACACACACACACACACACACACACACACACACACAGGGTGAGATGGGTAAATTGTTGCTATTTTATATTTTTAATTTATATATATATATTATTTCAAACTCACTATGCGCGTTGTTTGTTTGTTTTTTATTTTGTCGCCTTCACAGTATAGTAGGGTCAGTTGGGCACCGTTTGTGAGAAAAAGACCAGCATGAAGAAATTCACTCCTACAGAAATTTGGAAATGGCATGTTGTAATACTTAGCTTTCGCGCCGGAAGCTCCAATACGAACCTTTCAGAATATTTGAGTGTCAATCTAAGGACAGTGCAGAGTATTCAGAAAAAGTTTGATGAGTCTAATGGTGTTTACGACGGTACAGTAATCAGTTAAGTGCCATACGTGATACACGCTTGGGCGATCATGTCTCGAAAGAGATATGACTGACTAGGCAAAAGATTTTTCCCGCAGTCGACTGCGGTTTTTTTCTGCGGTAGACTAGTTGCCAACCAAGGCTACAGAACACAATCCGTCCTGCTATTGAATCCATAGTTGCAGGAAGAAGAGACAGATTAATACATTCCGCAAAGGTATTTGCGCGTAAGTGAATGCAACGAATTTTACTGGAATTCAAACTCGACATCCGATTTCTCAATTCCGAGCCGCTATCCACTGCACCACAACGCACATCCTTGTTCAAGTAAGCATTAATCAGTCATCTATACTCAAACAGAATATGACAGAAAGCTGTTTTTTATAAGGAATCTCGCTGTAGATGACATTAGTATTGAAAAAAAATATCCCAGCTTCCTCAGCACCTGTTTATTAGAATGACTCTGGTATAGCTTAATTCACGTACGTAGCACCCAGTGAGAATCGAATTCAAATTAGTTGTAATTAATTGCAACGCTAGCTTTCAAATTATTGTTCTACATGAAGGCAAATCCTGCTGGTTTTCTTTCGTTTATCTTCCTTTTTTTACTTAAAGGTAAATTTATAGAATAGAATATATATATATATATATATATATATATATATATATAGAGAGAGAGAGAGAGAGAGAGAGAGAGAGAGAGAGAGAAAGAAAGAAAGAAAGAAACAGATAGAGTGAGGGAGCGATAAATGAATTATCGTCTAAATTACGCAAAAACAAAAATAACATAGGCATCTCATTTTAACCGATATAATTACTAAAATTACACCAATTTATTTTAAAATACTAAAGGGTACATTTAACTTGCTCAATACCGCAAGTTGCTACAAAAGCCAAACATTAACCTAAAAACTCGCGTCACATTCTTAAATAGCCTCGTCAGATCGAGACTTTCATATGGATGGTGCCAAACTAGTTCAGAAATATCTAAACTGTCAGTGTGTTAAACTGCTTTCTCAGACCGATGGTTAAAAAAATGGCTTCGAACGTGTAGGTTTTAGCTAGAACGATTCTTCTTTGAATCTTGTAGACTGGTGCTACAGAATCCCATACAAAGAACTTTACCAGATAATAGAGACCACATCACTTGAAGACGTTCAACATTAGCAACAACTAAAATAGATAGCACATGTAAAACAACATAATAAAGATGTTGACGTTCCACACAAGTTCAAGCAAAAGGTTAGGAAAAAATCCCCCATTAATACTTGAAAGAGATAACAGTGGACTTGAGAAACTTATTTTCTTGAAAAATTGTTTTAACAGAAAGATTTTATAAATTTCAGCTGAAAGTAGCACTGACCGCTCGGTCAAAGAATGCCAACTTGAAAGAGCAATAACAACTACTAGACTTAAATTTATTTTTCTGAAAAATTGTTTTAATAGAAAGATTTTTTAAATTTCAACTGAAAGTAACACGAACCGCTCGGTCAAAGAATGCCAAATTGAAAGAGCAATAACAGCTACTAGACTTGAGAAACTTATTTTCCTGAAAAATTGTTTTAAGAGAAAGATTTTATAAATTTCAACTAAAAGTCACACGGACTGTTCGGACAGTAAATACCGAATGTGTTCTTATAAAGAACGGTTAATATTATTACCATTACTTTTAACAGTTTAGGGGGTTTTTTTCTCTCTCTTTTTTTACGACTTTTGTTTATTTATTTATCTTATTTATCGTTTATAGCTTTCTATTTTCGCTTTTTTTTTTTTTTTCTTCTTTCATTTTGGCATTTTTGTTTCTATTCATTTTATTTATTTCACATTATTCCTATTTTCTTTTACCCTAAGTCATCAATGTCAGTTTTCACACCTTGTCAGATAAGTCGAGGTTTAAACTTCACTTTTACAACCGTTGACATTTTTTCTTTATCTTCTTCTAAAGAATCGGTAGTAAAGTTGTTGTTGTTGTTTTTGTTTGTTTGTTTTTTTTTGTTTTTTTTTGTTTTTTTTTTTTTGTTTTTTGTTTTTTATGTTTTTTTTTTTAAATAGGATTAATTCTTATACAATTTGCTTAACGGGAGATTTATTCATTAGCCTCTCTTTCCTGTTCTTTGTCTACAATTTCAATTCTGCTCATCGCCTGCGAAATAAAACTGCTATATCTTTATTTTGATAGTGGGACGATGGATTAACGAATTCAAATTCCTGTGGCAGATTTGCTTTTTTTTTTTTTTTACACTACAAAACACAGTGAATCATCGCAGTTCTATATATGAGATGATTTTAAATAAAAGATAATCCGAATTAGACGGACAATCGATAATAAATAAGAAATGTTGAAATGAGAAAGGTCAATCAGTCTGAAAACATGATTATCTCTCGATTTTATTACCAGCATTTACAAAGCATAGTTTGGCACAAGGCTGCTAAAGTTAAGTGCACAGTGACGATCGAACTCCCTACGATGTAATAGTGTAGACATTACTTTATGACGAAGCGCCTTCCAGTTAGTTATTCATAGCTTAGTTTGACACAAGACTATAAGTATGAGGAACCTAGTGAGACCGAACTCTCTACTTAACAATCAGATGCAGACAGGGAAGGGCAGAGCAGATGCAAGGGTCTAGTGCCCCCCAATTCTATGATATGAGACCCCACTATACTAAATCTCAGTTTTCATAAGATAGTATTCATAGTAAAACCTCATTAGAGACCCCATTACCAATGTCACAGTTCTCCTATACCATCTAGAAAATGCAGCTATCGTTGTTTTCATGCTTTTAAAACTAAATCCATAGATCTCAAACAGTAAGGCTCAATACAAATTGTCAATCAACAAAATATGTTAAATCTTTTAAGTATCTTAGAAGAGAAAAACATTCTACTGAAAATGATGTGAAAATTCGCATAGATAAAGCCCGTGACGCCTTGAATAAAATGGATCTCATCTGGAAATCTGATTTAACAGACAACCACAAGTGGAAATTCTTTCGATTCTTTCCACTGTCGAGGTAGTGTTAATGTATGGTGCCACTACCTGGTTATTCACTAAATCCTTACAGTCTAAAATGGATGTAATTTGGAAATCTGATCTGCCAGTCAGAACTTTTTTTTTTCGTGCCACTGCAGAGGCGGTTTCAATGTACCACTGCCTTGACATTAACTAAAACCCTTGAGTCTAAGTTTGATGGAACCTACACTCGGATGCTGAGAGCTATACTTAATATCTGTTGAAAACAACAGTTCTATGGACACATCCCTGATATTTCTACAATCTTACGCGAACGCAGTGTGTGGTTTGCTGGACATTGCTACTGAACGATCCACTGCATTGGACGCCTAGCCATGCGACAAGACGAGTTGGTCGCCTAGCAACCACTCACATTGACCAGCTATGTTATAACATAGAACGCCAACCTTCCGACTTTGATGCAATACCGTGATGTTTGGCGTGATATATATATATATATATATATATATATATATATATATATATATATATATATATATGATATTATTAATAAGTATTCATATGAAATACAAATTTTATTGTAACGTAATTATGTACAATAATGCATCGTACGCAATATAGGTGAATAATTCAACTAGAACAATTTTAAGTAAATAGAATATATCTAAAAATAAACTAGAGACAAGTCATAATAAAGATCATATCATCTTAAATAAATATTTTGCGGCAATTTATATCAACCTGAGATTTTTCTTGCTAAAAAGATTAATAATTTTAACACGTTCGACATTGTAGATGAAACATAGGGGATTTTATATAGTGTGTTTTTTTAGACTTAGCATGAACAAATGTATTCACGACCTCATCACAACCGAGAGATCGTGCACATTCATTTCCAATGCAAGTTAGAGCTAACTCTTCCATCTCTAGATTGCAGATAATTTTTAATAAGTTCGAAACTTGCAACATTGGTGTAGTAAACAATATACAAAATGCAATGCACAAGTTTATGAGTTCGTCTACTGATTCTGTCATCGGTTATTTCTCTTTTTGTTTCTGTGATATACTTTTGTATCGTTTCATGTCAGTGAGATGCCATTGAAAATTTAATAGTAATTTGTATTACTTCTAAAGTTTAATCTGGAGCTTTTTATATAAAAATTATCTTGTTTATTTTTAAACTTTAGGTAAAAAAGAAAAAAACTCACTTTTATATGCTGAATTGATGTCAAAGTTTTTAAAGCAAAGACTCTATGGAACAATTTTTCTTCAGTGTGTAAGTGAAATCTGAGAAAAGTCTTCTCCAAGACTATGAAATATAAATGTGACAATTCCAATATCCATGAAACTTTGGTTATTACTCCTCGATTTTACAGTATTGTATCTCTCCACCTATCTTAACACTATCACGGTGATGATAGCAGATACGAAAAAGAAACTACAAGACTTCCTACAGAAGGTAGCGAAGGAAAGCGAGAAGAAAGGACTAAACATAAACTACAAGAAAACTGAACGCAAAAAGAGGAGCCCAAAATGCCAATTACAGGTTGGGTATACTAAAAGGATGTGCATACGTATGGAGCACCCAGCTATAGCTGAACCCACCTCTAAGTAGTAAGGGTTAACCAAACTAAGCCACTAACCTATACCCTAAAATGATATACTTGATAAGCTTGAATTATTTTGGAAAGATATATTAGAAAATGTGCGTTGTGGCGCAGTGGATATCGACTCGGAACGACAAGTCGGGGTGTCGAGTTCAAATTTCAGTTGAATTTCTTGCATTCACTTACGCACAAATACCCTTGGGAAAGGTATTAATCCGTCTCTTTCCTCCAGTTACGGGCTAAATAATAGGACAGATTGGGGTTCTATAGCCTTGGCCGGCAACCAGTCTACCGCAGTAAACAATGGCAACATACCACGGGATAATATTCTGCCCAGTCAGTCATGTCTCTTTCGAGGCATAATCGCTCAAGGCGTGTATCACGTATGGCACTTAACTGACTGATATTAGAAACATGCAGAACTTATACTGCAAGTATTTACTTCATTGGGGTAAAAAATGATTTCTATGCAAAAATAGAAAGGAGCGTGTCTTCTCACCGGACTTATTCAACCTATAGATCAGGCGATCATGAGAGAATCAGAAATCCTATATGGCAAGTACATTATAGTCATATAAAAGTTACTGAAAGGAGACATAGTTCTTCATTTCCAAACACACACACGCACACATACACACATGCAGTGGCGATTCCAAAGGGGGTCCAAAGGGGTCAAGCCGCCCCCCGAATTTTGGATGGCCAGTTGGTTGTCCCCCCTTCACTTTTATAATCTTCAAAAATTAATGAAACTGATCAGTCTCTGATTTTGATAAGATTTGATCTTCAGCCCTTTTCCCTCTGCGTTTTCTTTTTCATTTAGATTTTCAAGTAGTTCAATCCACTCGTGAGCAGGTTTCAGTGCCATCCTTTTTTTTGCTTTTTCATACTTTTCGTTATTTTTAAGTTTGGCATAATTAGTTTATACGCCAGTTGGAATACTCTTATTATTAGTATAAGGTTGATTTATTTCTGTGTGTTTGTGCCTGTGTGTGTGAGCGTGCGCGTATGCTTCTACGTACACTCTTTTTCCCTATTCTTTTTGACCTTTCGCTCTCTCTCTCTCTCTCTCTCTCTATATATATATATATATATATATATATATATATATCTGTGTGTGTAATTAAATTTGTTTTTCTTATTTAAAATTTATTTAGTTTACATTACGACATAAAAATTTCTAATTTTCAAGATTTAAAGCTTTTATCTCGTCATTAGGCAATGTTCAATATCATTTTCACCAATATTATTGGACATTACCTGAAATAAACGTTTACAGGGATAAAATCTGTCAGACTAATAAATGAAAATTCATTACTTCTTTAACAATAATATATATATATATATATGAAATATATATATATATATATATATATATATATATATATATATATATATATATATATATATTGAGCACATTTCCATAAACTGTATACTAGCCTAATTTAATTCTAACCAATAACTAGTTAATAATATATATATATATATATATATATATATATATATATTTCATGTAGAAATGATCATACAACGATTTTGAACTTCGAAATTTATTTTATATATATATATATATATATATATATATATATAAGTATTTAAACGACAAGGCCAATTCCTTTGTTTCTGTTGTTCACTGAAGACATTTCTCTAGTCTCATCTTCAACTTGTTATCGTAAATCCAAAACTCTTTAGTGAATAACAAAAAACAAGGAATTAGTATTACCTTTCCCAAACTTTTAGAAGGTACTGTGTGTGTGTGTGTGTGTGTGTGTGTGTGTGTGTGTGTGTGTGTGTGTGTGTGTGTGTGTGAAATTATTAAAATATAAAGTCTTTCACTTAACTGATTGGTTTTACCTTCAACATCCCGACTTCTGTGTTTCGTAGAGGACCCTCCAGCAATCACTGCGTCCAGTCCTCAAGGGGCATCATAATTATAAAATTACATAAAAACACAAAACATGACGCCAGCAATTTAAAAAATAACTTTCAACATAATATCACAATTAACGAATCCCAAGTAGGCATGTACGCCGACAACATCACAGTTTACTCTCGCCTCGATCAAAAATCTGGTGTGGGTAACAAAGCGAACCTCGCTGCCGAGCTTGAGAAGGACCTTCAATCCGTGGTGGATTGGGGGTAAGAAATGGCTCGTAAATTTTAATGCTTCCAAAACGAAGCTGCTATCAATTAAACATCATAGACAATCGCTCCTACCTCCCATTAGCATGGAACAGGCTAGCCTCCCTGAGAGTAAAACACTACGCCTCCTTGGTCTCACATTCTCAGCGGACCTCAAGTGGAATGACTATATCGAATCCATTTCTAAATCCGTTGCTATGAAAGTCGGTTCTCTGTGCAGGGCCCGGAAGTTTTTCCCGTCTGAGTCCATCCGGTACATATATAAATCTACCATCAGCCCGTGTATTGAATACTACTGCCACATTTGGTCGGGTGCCCCTGCTAGTTCTCCTTTCGGGGGTTCTTGACACGTATTGTGTCAAGAACCCCCGAGGAGAATCTGTAATGTGATCGATACCGACTTGGCAGTCACTCTCTCCCCAGCATGATGTGGCTTCCCTGTGCCTCTTCTATAAATACTTTCACGGCTTCTGCTCCGATGAACTTAGATCACTGGTGCCTCCAGGTATGAATTTGCAAGAGATACTAGATTAGCAACTAGGTCCCACTCTTTTACAGTGAAACAGATAAAAAGTAATCGCAATTTCTACTCTAACAGCTTCTTTTCTCGCACTTCCCGCCTGTGGAATTCCCTTCCATATACTTGCTTCTCCGAAAGCTACAATCTCCAGGAATTTAAATGTAAGGTCAATAGACAACTTTTATCACACTAACTCGCATCCATTCTCTCAAACACACTTCCCATCTACCCAACCTCCATCCTCGGTATCCTCATCCGTCTATCACCCTCCTCCCAACATTTCCTATAACTAACCACTCTGTCTCATCACTTTCCCCTATGTAACCCCCTGCACAATTGTGGCAGTGGAATGCCTTGGTAGGAGTAAAATGATTTTAAAAAAACTGTAAGGGCAAAAACAAATGCCCACTTGACGGACTTTGTAGAACAGAATTTACAAAGCAGATGTACAAGATACAGATGGACAAATAAAAACATTTGTGGGTTTTATAAAAGGAATTTTAAAAACAGATGGAATAATCACAAATCTACATTAAAGCTGAAAAACCTTAAAAATTTACCAAACAGGCTAACTACGTTTGGAACTTAAAAAAATAAAAAATAAGAAGACCCTGATATAACATGGAGTATAGTAAAAAAAGACAAAGCTTACAACGGTAGTGATGATGTCTGCAGATTATACCAAGAAGAAAATTTAGCCATAATATTGTTTCCAGAACAAAAAGAAATTACTAAATGAAAGATCCGAAGTAATGTTCAGATGTAATCACGCCTCTGAATACATCTTAGGATCATACAAACCTGGATGAAAGCGTTTTAAGATCCTTAAGTAATTCATCCCTAGTTTCGAAAATTTTCAGTTGTTTAAATTCCCTTTTGTACATTTGAAAAACGTTGGAAAATCAGTTACTATTAATCACCTGAAGATACCGAATGGCTGAAACCTAGATTGCGGAAAGAAGACGTTTCCAAATGAAAAATATTCAAAAGCTCTACAATATAAATGCATCAAGGACTTTTTAATACAACTGTGTACTGGTCTGATTTAATTAAGAGCAAAAACTAATTAAAATTATATATATATATATATATATATATATATATATATATATATAAAATAAATGTACCTGCGTACATAACTATATGTACATTTATTGGTATCCACACACACACACACATATATATATATATTGTGTGTGTGTGTGTGTGTGTGTGTGTGTGTGTGTGTGTGTGTGTGTGTGTGTTCATTCGAATATCAGTCGATTACGCTGTCTTCTTAAACTATTTAAAAGCTCTAAATCATATATGTATCGAGCACTTTTTAATACAACTGTATATTGGTCTAATTTAATTCTGATCAATAACTGGCTAATAATTATATATATATATATATATATATATATATATATAGAGAGAGAGAGAGAGAGAGAGAGAGAGAGAGAGAGAGAGAGAGAGAATAAAAAGTGTGAGAGGCCGTGAACGTTTTCTTTAAAGTGTATATTTATTGTTGTTGTTATTATACATGTTATGATACATTAAGTGTCCAGAATGGTATTTGTGACGTTACACGTGTTTCGAGTCTAAAGTTGACTCTCTTCAGGCGGATAAATTTGTGGCTTTACTTATCGAGTTCCTTTTGTTTCTGATCGCCAAGTTGTTGTTTTATAAATAAGTAAGTAGAAAAAATAAGAAAATAAATAAAATCAGTAAAATAAAATAAATCAAATGTTGGCACGTTGAATGGTCTGTGTTTTTTCACGTCAGCACGTGTATAAATGGTTAAAGAGATAAATAAATAAACAGATGAATGAATATATATATATATATATATATATATATATATATAGTGTAATGGTTGTTACAGTGTTTTTATAAATTCATAGTATCACTACACAAAAATTTTCGTGTTTCGAAGCCAGCCCATTATGTTGTTGGCTTCATCTTCAGGTGATTTTTTTAGAAATGAGAATTATCTAGTTGAAAAGCCAGTTTATTTGTGTTGGATTTGGTTTTTTTGTTTTGTTTTTTGTTTTTGTTTTTTTGTTTTTTTGGTGTTAGTCTGTTGGTCTGTATTTTGAGTTCTGTTGACCTTTTTAAGGTCTTAGGGTTAAGTGTTTGTTTGTGTCTGAGTTCAGGATATATATATATATATATATATATATATATATATATATATATATATATATAAACCTAATATAAATATGAGTGTATTTGAGCAATAATGTTCTTTTCAACATATTTGTTAAAGAAAATGAATAGACTAGTTGTGCTCATATTTTTCAATATTTTTATCATACACATGCACATCCATACATATTTATGAGTGTGTGTCTGTCTAGTTCTTAACACGTTCTTTTTTATTTCTATAATTTTAGTTTAAATGTTTATTTAAGATACATTCAGAAACAGCAGTTTCCGCTTCAGCGTAAAGGAAAATAAAAATAATCCCTGTTGATTTTTTTGAAAGATGGTAGCAGATTCTTTTAACCTGACTGACCCCTACAAAAAGAGTTATGAGGGAAAGACAAATTCTCAGTCAGGATTTACTGGAACCCTTTCTTGCTTTCCACTCCACTCTTAAAGCATCCTGTCTACCCAGCTCTATCTGTAAGACACATCCAGATCGTTCCGCTTGGGTTTCTGTTAGAACCATCTGTATCTGTCGGCAGATATACAAGAGGTCAGCAGTAGAAGCCTTACTACTCTAGACCTAAAACGAAGAAAGCGTACGTAAGGGTTCTATCATCTCGCATATTGTCATTACGCCCTAAGTGTGATATTAAACATTGTTCAACACATATCGGAGCATGCTCTTTGCTATTCGGTGTCCTGAACCCGTCGACTTGTACTCTTGACGCTTTCACTTTCCTCTTCGACATTCAATATCTCTTTATTCTAAGGCTATTATTCAAAAATCCTTGAAACTCTTATTTTCCTTACTCTCCTCTGTCAAGGTTGGTAATAGTAATAACAGCTCTTTATATTTATTGCCTTGACAGTAAACATAATTTAGGCAGTTTTAGCAGAGTGCTTTTGCTCAAATCCTTTTATCTTTGACAACTATCGAGGTATATCAACGATGAGATAGTTTTGTCAAGATATCTGTCTCGTGATACACGCTCGTGCGAACATGTCTCTTTCGATCCACGACTAACTAGGTAGAAGATTTTCACGTAACTGGTTGCCATTTTTTCGGTAGACAGGTTGCTAACCATGGCTATATAACCCAATCTGTCCTGCTATTCAACACATGGCTGGAGGGATAAGAGATGGATTAATACCTTTCCAAAGGGTATTTGCGCGTAAGTGAATACAACGAATTCAACTGAAATCCGAACTGGGCTCTTCGATTTCTCCTTCCGAACCAGTATCCATTGCACCACAACGTACATCCACACCATACAAGAGGTCCACATAAAAAATAATCAAATACAATATTTCATGAATTTGTAACTTTTCGTTGAATGTGACGTTATCACCATTTTAAACCATTGGAGAATTTCACTATGGAAGATCATGCGTGTAAACATCTTTTGCTTCAGAACCAATGACTTTTTTCACTTGAGAATAAATATACTGCTTTATAAATATGTTTGTATACTCAAATGAATATTTTAGAAATATATCACACTCAGCAGTATCATCAGTGATAATATTATACCAAGATGTCAAAGGTTTTATTATTATGATTATTATAACAAAAGGAATCTTTTCTCTAAAGAAAGAAAAGCGACGTTTCCCCATTTCTGTGCCAGATACTGATGCGCATGGTCTTTTGTTAAGAAAAAAATGGCTGCTGTATCTTTAATGAAAAATTAATTTCTTTTAATAGTGCGGTTTGCCTTATGATTGACTGTACTTCATGCGACCTATTATTTAAAAACAAATTTGCTCATGCTTGCACTATCCCATAAAAATACGTAAATACATAAGAAAATGTAATTATGTAACAAAAAGAAATAAGTAAATACTTTAAAAACGTAAATACATAAGAAAATGTAATTATGTAACAAAAAGAAATAAGTAAATACTTTAAAAACGTAAATACATAAGAAAATGTAATTATGTAACAAAAAGAAATAAGTAAATACTTTAAAAACGTAAATACATAAGAAAATGTAATTATGTAACAAAAAGAAATAAGTAAATACTTTAAAAACGTAAATACATAAGAAAATGTAATTATGTAACAAAAAGAAATAAGTAAATACTTTAAAAACGTAAATACATAAGAAAATGTAATTATGTAACAAAAAGAAATAAGTAAATACTTTAAAAACGTAAATACATAAGAAAATGTAATTATGTAACAAAAAGAAATAAGTAAATACTTTAAAAACGTAAATACATAAGAAAATGTAATTATGTAACAAAAAGAAATAAGTAAATACTTTAAAAACCTAAATACATAAGAAAATGTAATTATGTAACAAAAAGAAATAAGTAAATACTTTAAAAACCTAAATACATAAGAAAATGTAATTATGTAACAAAAAGAAATAAGTAAATACTTTAAAAACCTAAATACATAAGAAAATGTAATTATGTAACAAAAAGAAATAAGTAAATACTTTAAAAACCTAAATACATAAGAAAATGTAATTATGTAACAAAAAGAAATAAGTAAATACTTTAAAAACGTAAATACATAAGAAAATGTAATTATGTAACAAAAAGAAATAAGTAAATACTTTAAAAACGTAAATACATAAGAAAATGTAATTATGTAACAAAAAGAAATAAGTAAATACTTTAAAAACCTAAATACATAAAAAACCGTAAATGTGTAAAACACAAAACTTTATGTAAGTAATGCGTAAAAATACGGAAATGCGTAAAAAAAATACTAAATATATGAAAAGTAAATATGAAATATATAAGTAAAAATAAATACAGAAACGCATAAAAAAAAACGTAAGTATGTAAAAAAAACAAACAAAAAAAAATGTATGAAGCTATTTAACCAGCAAGATTAACACTGGAAATGACTACTGGATTACTAGATCAACCTATTTTTCTATTTTTTCTGTTTCTTTTTTAAGGTTCTTTTAAGAAGAAAAGCGACATCCACTTATTAGAAAGACAAAAAACACAAGGGAGCTTTAGCAAATCAATCTTTGTAACTGGATCTATAACAATATTTTTCTTCTGTAGAGCTCAGTTCTATTCACAGGTTTCACTTTATTCACATTTTTTTCGTTTGCTTTGGGAAAAACACCCCATTTAATCCACAGGTAACAACCAAATAAAGCTTTTCCTTCTGAAATTTTATTTTTGTCTTCAGGATGATATTTTTATGCGTCCTTGTTTCCTGACTTCAAAATGTTCATTACGTACTAGTCGAAAATGAAATAATCCGCTGACCCGTCTTTCTATATATCATCGAAGGAAGCTAAGAGACGGATCTCAATCTTTAAATTTACATGGGTGGAAGCCACCCTTTTCATTGGAAGAAAAATATAAAATATATTAGCGTCTTTTCACTGTTTTAGAAATTCTGGCAAAAATCAAACATTTGCCCATAGCTAGAACTATGCTGCTACCTCAAGTAAGAGTGGACCTTGGAACAACAGCAGTTAACAGATGGTTCCACACTCCACAAAACCTACAATCAGAGGCCTTTAAGCCAGATGTAGTTGATCGTCATACCCATGACAAATTTAATATATGTCTAAAATATATTATGCACATCATTTTCTTAAGAAAAAAAATTTTTTTCGATGAATGATTGTAAGATTTTAATAAAACTTTCAGAACTTATTCACAAATAAATGAAATTATTTTTGAAATTATTATTTTTAAATTGGTAAAATGATTTTTTTTTTTTTGTAATTTTGCGAAATTAAATTTTGTTTGGAAGATTGGTTTTATTAAACGCAGGACTCATTGGGGAACATAAATCATCGATTTTTTTTTTTTAATATTTTTCCTTTATTTCCGAACATCTGCGCGCAATAGTAAAATAAAAAATGCAATAAAACTATGACATCATTTAATTTAATAAGCTTTTAATTGCTTTGATAAATAATATATATTAAGGACATTATAGTCTGAAGAAAAAAATTTTTTGATTAATAATCAAAGGCTATAAATAAGCAATACTTGTGTAAATCAGATTAATTTAACATTAATTTTTTTAATTCTCAAAGAATTATGTGTCACATATGTATATTTTATTTTTGCAAGATTTTTAAAACCGAGAATTAACTTTTGAAATGTGTCGATCGCTCAAATATGGACGAAAAGTTGAAAGATTTTTAAAAAATTGAAAAATTTTAGATTCCAATCAATATAATTTCTGTTTGAAAAACACCAGAATATTTTGCTTACTGGAAATAGTAAACTTAATCATTTAGCTTTCAATTAAAACTAAAAATTTTCAAGAATATATTTTTTTATTTTTAATAATTCAATTTAAAAATTAGTTATCGAAAATGAGTGGAAGGACCTACATCGTTATTTATCAGCAGTATTTTGCGCGTTCTTATGATGACACCACCCATACTATCTATCTATCTATCTATCTATCTATCTATCTATCTATCTATCCCATTCTGTTCATATCTACCTATCTATCTATCTCATTCTGTTCATATCTATCTATCTATCTATCTATCTATCTATCTATCTATCTATCTATCTATCTTATTCTGTTCATATCTATCTATCTCATTCTGTTTATATCTATCTATCTATCTATCTATCTATCTATCTATCTATCTATCTATCTATCTCATTCTGTTCATATCTATCTATCTATCTATCTATCTATCTATCTATCTATCTATCTATCTATCTTATTCTGTTCATATCTATCTATCTCATTCTGTTTATATCTATCTATCTATCTATCTATCTATCTATCTATCTATCCCATTCGGTTCATATCTATCTATCTATCTATCTATCTATCTATCTATCTATCTATCTATTCGGTTCATATCTATCTATCTATCTATCTATCTATCTATCTATCTATCCCATTCGGTTCATATCTATCTATCTATCTATCAATCTATCTATCTATCTATCTATCTATCTAAATCTAAACTTATTTATACATGGAACTTTATATGTGTCCGTTATATATATATATATATATATATATATATATATATATATTATATATATTTATACATGGGACTTTGTATGTGTCCGTTACCTATAGACTCCGAAACGGCTGAACCGATTTTCTTCAAAATTTACACAGTTGTACTATAAGCGTCTGCGAGTGTTCTTAGCTAGGTTTTGTGTCAAGGACCCCCGATAAATATCGAAAATCGATAATCGAAAAAATCGGGTTATAGAAGAAGTGGTCCGATTTTAATCAAATTTGATACACTCATAGACAAAGACATAAGAAACGATATTCAGAAGTTTCACGGCTGCAGTTTTTCCAGTAGTGCAGAAAATCGATAATATATATGTATAAAAAGCAAGATGTTTGTGTGTGTGTGTCTGTTTATCTGTCTGTATGTCCTTTATAAAAGTCCACAACTTTTATCCGATTCTCACCAGACTTCACACAAATATTCTTTAGGCTGAGTCTGAGCTCCAGGACCATGGATTAGTTTTAAAGCTTTCATTACGCCCGAGCAACGCCGGGCTATACTGCTAGTTTAAGATAAATGAGACTCTAAAAGATGTGGTTGTGCAGTATATTAAGCCTGGAAGCCATATTGTTTCAGATGGCTGGGCTACTTATGCTGTAATCGTGGAAATCAACCCCGCGAATTACTCTTATGATGCTGTTATTTATCAGAAGCGTTTTTTAGAGCCAGCAATACAAGAACAGTCCTGTGTTTTCTGTTTTTTTGTTGTGTTACAGATTCTCCTTTGAAGCCTGTTACCTTTATTGACAAATTGTTTTTTCACCTTCTACGCACGAAACCCGGCCGAAATTCAAAGCGGATACAGAGGAAGGTCTGTACAAAAAAACAAAAGGATAGTATTTTTCGTGGGGATTTTATTTATTTAATCTATTTAATAGTTCCCCAGCATATACTCAGAGACGCTTTTGATCTCTATCAAGACTGGAATGTAAGGTCTGTGCAAATATGGTAATACTACTACAATTTCTCCCTGAACTTACTCTTATAAAGGTAGACTATAGCATGTAGAGTAAAGTACCTACTGGAGCAGATATTTTACCTACATCTTTAGCGATGGGTTGTATATAAGAATTCCACTTCAAGTCGGGTGTGAGTCTAAGGCACGGGGCATCCTACTTTTACCGTGACTAGTGGTAGTTCGGTGTTTGATCGGCAGCGATGGAATCTAACTAGTTAGATGCACTGAATGTAACCAGCCAGTTTCCCCCGCCCCCAGTTAGTGTTAAGTCAGAAGAAAGGTCAACTGCTAATCTCTGATCGTCAAGACTTTTTGAGCATATCATCGTATCCTCAGCATAGACGATCATAAAATATCCTTGCATAGATCATTTATGCAGATTAGAAAGAGGATTGGTCCGAGAAATGACCCCTTTGGAGACGCCTGCGTTGACCTGAGGATTGGCCGTTAATAACTGCCTTCATGGATCTTCCTGTTATCGTGAAAACCCTTCCTGTGATTCCCTAACTGGAGAGCTTGTGAAGCAAACATTTGTGTCACACCCTGTCGAATGCCTTCGAGATATATAAAGCTATGGTGTTTGCGGTATGCGTGTCGTTAACGGCCTCACTATATATACGTTTAATGGAAGCTAGGATGTCAACAGCAGATCGGGCTGATCGAAACCCACACTGCATGTTTCACAAGATGTTGTTCCTATACAAATGCTCGACAACCTTCTTGTTGATCAGTCAGTAAGTTAAGGGCCATACGTGATACGTTAGGCGATCATATCTCGAAAGAGACATAATTGACTGGGCAGAAGATTATCCCGCAGTAGGTTGCCATTACTTTCTGTGGTAGAATGGTTGCCAGCCAAGGCTACAGAACCCAATCTGTTCTGTTATTTAACCCATAACTAGAGGGAAGAGACGGATTCATACCTTTCCCAAGGGTATTTGCGCGTAAGTGAATGCAAGGAATTCAACTGAAATTCGAACTCAGCACCCCGATTTCTCATTCCGAGTCGATATCCACTGCACCACAACGCACACCCTGCCCCTTCTTGTTGATAATGAAAGTTTAATGAGGAGACTAATTTGTTTGTACTGAGAGAGGGGGGGGGTATCGGCTACCCGCATTCTTGAAGACCGAATATACGCTTACCACTTTCCACGTGCTTGGGAAATATTTCTCCTTCAAGCAGCGGTTAAAAATTTTACTAGAATCGGGGAAAATTTGGGTTGATGTTCTAAAAGACGACCATTGGAATTTTATCCGAGCCAGAAGCTTTTAGAGAGTTGATGTTTTTAATAAGTCTGGAAACTAATTTTACTGAAATGAGTATATTACTGATTTTGTGCTCAAGGAGATGTGGGAAATTGGGCAGGGGCGGTCTTTGTTATCTAACGTTGAGTTTGAGACAAAGATCTGTTCATAATTTGGTTCTTGATCTTCTAGAATTCGCGAGATCCAATTTGTTTTTTTCAACCTTGGCCTGGGCAGCTCGCGCGTAGCTGCACTTTGCGTTTTCCAGAACTCTCTTACAATGATTGCGGGTACTTCTGAAAGAATGACCAGACTACACTATTCCTTGCGATAGATTTTGAAGTAGTTGTTCCAGTGAACTATGATTGTTGCGCCTTCGAGGATGAAATAGGACTGATTGTTTGGTTTTTGCTGTTTGTTTTTTTGCTGATTTTTTGGAGGATATAAAACTCTATTCTAGAAAGGATCAATTCGGAGATTAAGGCAGGTATTTGGTGGGTAGCATGTTTAAAGAAAGTTTATGAGAGAAGCTTCCGTCATATAGGACCGAAAGCTGTTTTAGTCTACCTTCTCATAGCGAAAAAATCAGGATATGTCATTGGATTGGGGCTAATTTTGGACACTGACAAGGGAATGATCAGACGTGCCAATGGGGGGGGGGATAAAACTTTTATAAGAATTTATCAGGGTAGGATATTAAGAAAGGGTCGAGAAGGCCCAGCTACTGTCCCGTCGCATTCAGGCCTTGGATGGGTCTTTCAATAATCTGGGTCAGTTCATAAGCGATAGAGAAGTCTGCAATATCTGCCTTCCTTATCAGTTTTGTTAGAGTGGACGAACCACTTTTTGTGGTGAACATTAAAGTCACCAGAAAGTGGCCCGGAGGAAATTCGGTAAGAATATTGTATCTCTAATATTCGATTGAAGATTACCAGCCCTTCATCCTTCATCATGGTTGTATTTTGTGAATAGCCCGATAATTGTGAGCTCTTGCAATGAGATTGAGGCATTGATACCCGTTTCCGACGGAAACAGGAGGTTAAGGTTAGACTGAAGAAGATGGAGTTCCACTTCTGGAAAATTAGAACGTAGGCACCTTACATTGATGCAAGAGACGGTATACCTAGGGTCTAGTTTGTTTTGTCTGTTTTTGTTTTTGTATTTTAGGTTGGGTTTGCTTGTTATGTTCGTTTTTAATTTAATTGCTTTCATGCTTGTTTTAGTTGGTTTGAGGGATGATTTATAAGCAGTGAAACAGACACCCATTGGAAATGCACGCATAAATATTTTGGCTTAACTCGTCCGGAGATATTGCCGTAACAGTACCACTCATCCCACCGGTGACTACCGCATGGTCTAAAACCATTCGCAAAACGGCAGTACAATATACCTGATATCATACACCTGCTGATAGGATAGGCTCCGAATCCCTGACTATAAGGCGGGTAAGATCCAAATCCAGAAAACCTTTACCTTAATGAGGGGACAAATAACCTAGGAAAAGATTCAGACGCGATACTCCAAGTGAATGTGCCACGTCCGCCTAAAAGTCAGTGCATCAGAATTCTTCCTTGGGTCTGAAACATCATACCTGTCAGGGACCAAGGGTAGCAAGGCAAGCTCATTCATATGAGGACTAAAAGACTCATTGGGAGAAGTGGGGTGACCTAACCGTTTGGAGCGCATGCGCACTTCTTTAAATGACGATCAGCATTCATATTTATCTTTTTTTCTTAATTTATTTGTTTGAACATTATTTTTAATTGATACTCGTATTTGAGTAGATATTCTGTTTTTAATTAAACAGTATATATATATATATATATATATATATATATATATATATATATATATATAACGGCATGATTATTTGTGATAAATTTTGTTACAAAATGTATGTCAAATACTCAAATACGAGTATCGATTAAAAATAATGTTCAAACAAAATAAATATGCCGATTGTTAATTTCATTGCGTAAATCTCCGTAACGTTCCGTAATATTTATGATTATTACAGCAATATTTTGTTAAAGTTGTTAAACTCAAATATTTAATGATGCGATAGGGGAATTTCTACGGGTATTTTATTATCGTAGAACTCGTCATGAATTTATTCAGTCATTAACGTAAGAATTAGGACTAATCAGAAAATGAAAATAAGAAAACCGTGACATTTTCACAGGTATTTCTGGTAAATTAAAATTTGGAAAGTGAAATATTCACTGAAATATGTTGGAAAATTTTCCATATTTACGTATGAAATCAAGAAAATGCTAACTTCAATCAAACTGGAAAGTGTCAGTTTAAACTGACTCCAGAAGTGAATATATATCCTACACGTCGTTCTTTTTCTTCATGTGCCGTGTCCCTTCAGGACATAGGCGATCATGAACTTCCACTTGCCCCTGTTCTTTGTCACTCTTAATATCTTTCCTCTTGGTATCACCCCCAAACCCCGCTTCCGTCTTCCATTTGCTCAAGCCTATCAATTATGTCTCGCACTGCTTTCCCCTGTGTCTCTTTCTTTCTCTCCGCTCTGTGAGTATTAGATTCTCCAGGTCTTCTTTCCTTATTACGTGTCCTAGGAACCTCAGCTGTCTCTTCTTGATGTTAATTATGAGTTTTCTTTACGTTTGCATCTTCTCTAACACCTCGTCTTTGCTCATGCGCTCAGTCCATGGTATCGTACAACATTCGTACAACATTCGCTGCCATACAGAAGGACAGACATCACATAGCACTCTTTGCTTTGTTTCCAATGAGATTTTCCTGTCTCTCGGTACTCTGATTAGCTTTTGAAATGCGTCCTTGGCCATGCCAATGTGTCTTCGAATCTCAGTGTCGCACTTTCCGTCTTCTGTCAGAACGCTTCCCAGGTATTTAAATTTCTTTTATTTTAGTTTCTTCGACCTGTAGTTGGCATTTTGGAGCCTTCTTTTTTCTGATAATCATACATTCAGTTTTCTTGAAGTTTATGCTCAGTCCTTTCTTTTCGCTTTCAATTGCTACCTTCTGTAGAAGGTTCTTAAAGAAGTATAGTAAATTTCAAACTAGAGGGTTTGAAATTTGTCCGTTTATATCTCTCTAATTACTTTTGTAGATAAGAACTGCCTGCTCTAAAAATCGTCGATATCCTGGTATTCTATCTGAGGAATCGGAAGTAAGATAAATATGTTGCGCCAATTTTCTGCAGTGAATAAGAGCTGCATGCCTTTGAAAATCAGCATTAGATGTCTTGATATTTTTTCTTGAGAAACAGAAGTAGGAAGATTATGTTGCGACAATATTCCTTAATAAACAAGAGCCGCGTGCTCTTGAAAATCAGCATTCGATATCCTGACTTTTATCAAGGGGAACAAAACTAGAAAGACTGTGTCACGCCAAACTTACTTAGTAAATAAGACCTGTCTTGTTATTCGATATCCTGGTATTTTATCTGAGGGAACGGAAGTGGGAAAACTGTGTTGCGCCAGTTGTTTTTAGTGAATAAGCGCTGCCTCTCTTTAAAAACTGACATTCGATATCATGACTTTTTATCTGGGGAAGTTTGTGTCGCACTAATTTTCTTTAATGGATATGCTCAAGCTGCTTTGAAATCAGCATTCAAAATCCCATCTTTTTGGTTGCTATGGAAAAAAAAAACGATCTACTAATAATTCAATTGGAAAAAACCTGGCCACTCTGACAATCATTTTTGAAATTAAATATTTTCTCAGGAAAATGGGAGTGGAGATATTGAGGGATGCTAGTTCTTCACATAATGATCGTCTGCCAGTCTGCCTTGAAAATCAGTATTCGAAATTCGGGTACTTTCAATTGGGGTTGAACGTCGAACTACTAGGGAATATGTAACTGCGTTATTCATGAGCTTGACTACAATCTTTTTTTTTTTTTTGGCGGGGGGTGCTGTTCCTTCTTTCTTTCTTTATATATATATATATATATATATATATATATATATATATATATATATTATTCATGCAGCTGTCACCATCGAACAGCTGAAGATTTTAGAAAACAGGCGAAACTGGAAGCGGTGTTCAACTTGAACGACTGAGATTTTGGTTCAAGCTACAAAACATCTTTCCAACACAGCGACGCGAAGCAACAACTGACGGAGTCATTGAACAGTCAAGCAGAAGAATTGATCAGCCTGCTGCTGCTGTAGGAGGTTTTATTCCAAGATTATTGGTTCGGAATCATCCTATTGACGGGGGCAATAAGTCATGAACAAAGAAAGAAAGAAAGAAAGAAAAGTGGAAGGAACGAGAATGTGGTATGGATAGGAATCTGAGTATGCGAGAAAAAAGGAGAGAGAGGTGGATCTAGTTAGAATTTAAGAAAAAAGAGGAAGAGAGGGAAGATGAAAATGAAGGAAAGAAACTTGGCGGAATAACTTTGTAGGATTAAAACTAGAAAGAAAGGAAGAAGAAAGAAAAATAGGGAAGAAACCAAAAGAGAAAAATGTATAGGGTTGAATTTTTAAAAAAAAGTAAAAAAGAAAGAAAGAAAGAAAGAAAGAAAGAAATTTGAAGGAAGCAGTATAAAGGTTGAAAAGAAAGAAAGAAAGAAAGAAAGAAAGAAAGAAAGAAAGAAAGAAGTATAAAGGGTTGAATTGAGAGAAAGAAAGAAAGAAACAAACAAAGAAACAAAGAAACAAAGAAACAAAGAAAGCTAGAGCAAACAGTTTACAAAGTTGCATTTATAAAAAGAAAGAAGTTTAAAGAGACGAATTTAGAACAAGAAAGAAAAATAAAGATGGATGGATTTTGATGCATATAAGTAAAAAATAGGAGAAAAAGATGGATATCTGTAATAAAAAAAAAAAAGAAAGTCAAGGTGTAGGTAGGAGAGAGAAAGAAACAGATGATAGCACTTCTTAAAGATCTCTCATATATACTAAGCATTCTTTCTTCAGTAAAATCATGAAATCATAACATTTCAAAAAAAGGATTTTTATTGAAATGAAGTGAAAAAGATCAAGTGAAACAAGAAGAAATACGGTAACTTCAAATGCTTCAAGTCGTTCTGTCTACAATCATTAAGTTCCATATGTGCTCAGTATTTTGTAAAAACTCCATGACGATCACTGTGACAGGTGCTTGACACGGTCGGTTGATTGTAGGGTCCCCGTGTACAGATTTCCATTTGCCCTCGAGACTTTAACCCCGAACGTTACAACATCAGCCAGACATGGGATCACAAATGCACAAGGCGGAACTTTAAGTTTAGACAGAATTGAACACCTGGGAGATGGCGGATATCACTTGCGAATTTTGATTTATCATTAAAACAACAAACAGGACAAGGGAGGTTCAAACTAGCCAAAGATATAACCACCATAGTTGGCGTTGCCTGGACAGTAGTTATAAAAGTGTTGAAGAGAACCAAACCAACTCAAAAAAAAAAAGAACTCGACCAGGATGTGTCCAATGTTGGTTAGAGTTGTGTACTCTTGAATAACTGGCTGTTTAGAGAAGGCAGTCTCTCAACAATATGGCATCACTGCTAAATTTACATGGTAGTTGTGCTAATGTTTTGGTTGTCAACGATTCATAGCTGATCTGTGACTGTGGTTACAGGTATATACGATAGTCAGTCAGTTAAGTGCCATACGTGATACACGCTTGGGCGATCATATCTCGAAAGAGACATGACTGACTGGGCAGAAGATTATACCGCAGTAGGTTGCCATTGCTTTCTGCGGTATCTGGTTGCCTGCTATTTAACCCATAACTGGAAGGAAAAGACGGATTGATACCTTTCCCAAGGGTATTTGCGCGTAAGTGAATACAATGGATTCAGCTGGAATTCGAACTCGGCTCCCCGGTTTCTCGTTCCGAGCCGATATCCACTGTACCACAACGCACATCCTCCGATAGCCGTTTCTTATTTTCGTCGTGAGGCCTGTGCTATCGTAGTTGCAATTGCGTCTAATTGTACGTGTGAATAATTTGAGTTATATTGACCTCAAAGTATTTTTCGTTCATTTAATGGTTATCTCTGCCACGATTAGACTGACGAGTGGAGGTCCTATTACTAACACTCGTTTTGTTTAGTTGTGTAATTTTTTTTTTTTCATTGTAAATAAAATCGAGTCGACAGTAATCGGGATCTTTGAATCAATGCGAACGATCCTTTCTTTAACTGCATAGTATGCGCTTTGCCATGACTATATACTGTTTGAAATTCAAAATTTTTCTTCTCCAGCACCGGTTACCACCCAATTTATTATTTACCCATAAGAGAAGAGTTGGATGCCTGCCCTTTTCAAGAGTATTATGTAAATTAATAGTTTTTTGGATGTACGTTGTGTTGCAGTGGATATCGGTTTGGAAATAGAAATTATGGAGCCGAGTTCGAGTTCCGGTTGAATACGATGCATTCACTTACGCGCAAATACTTTTGGGAAAGGTATTAATCCTTCTCTTCCCTCTAGTTATGGGTTTAAATAACAGGACAGATTGGGTTCTATAGCCTTGGCTGGCAATCAGTCTACCGCAGAAAGTAAAGTAATGGCAACCTACTGTGGGAATAATCTTCTGCCCAGTCAGTCATGTCTCTTTCGAGACATGATCCTCCAAGCGTGTATCACTTAACTGACTGACTGATGTAATGAACTAGGCTCATCCATCCCTCAATCCGAGCCGTAATCCGTTACTCTACCGTGCCTCGTTTGTAAAATAAACATTGGGAAAATTTTTGAAAATATTATCAATTTTACCCCTGTCCTCACAAAAAAATGTACGTATGAGAAATTCCCTTCCACGTGTCTGCTTTCCCGACAGCTACAATCTCCAGGAGTCAATAGACACCTCCTATCACACTAACTTGCATCTATTCTCCCAACACTCTCGCCATCTACCCAACCCTCATTCTCGGTATCTTTACCCGTCGATAGACATTTCCTATATCTAACCCATCCTTTCCCACCACTTTCCCATCAATGTAACCCCTTGCGCAATAGTGGCAGTGAAATGCCTTGCTCGGGGTGAAACGATTATAAAAAAATAAAAAATAAAAAAAAAACTTCATAGAGCAAATGTTGTATTATGGAGTTTTTGTAATACTGTTTAGTGTGAATGAGTTGTTTCGATGAAAGAATTAACATTCGAAAAATGGGTCAATGATACCGGCTTTCACTAGATCAATTAGAAACTGAGCAGTCGTTTCGATCTTCAGTGGGTGGACCAAACTTGCGGCCTTGTGACACGTCTAAACTAAACTTGGACGTGTCCCAATGCCGCAAGGACACATACACAGATCAGTCTGAACGAAAATCAAACAAAAAGAAACAACCAGATAGATATAAACAGACATGTTGTTAGAAAGGGAAAGAGACTTAATAGTCATATTTTCATATCTGAAGGAAGACGTTAATTAGAAATCATGTTCCTAACTTGATATGTGGATACATAGGCAGTCAGTGATTTATGGCCGAGTGAAAGAATTGATCAGTAATTTTCTCCAAACTACTGAAGACAATCGACACCAAATTTTCAGACGCTACTTGAGTTTGCCCCCCGCACTCCTCAGAAAAATCTTAGCACCTAAGTGTTCCACCGTCCCACTTTCAGAATCCCACAATCGCCACTGCTGTAAGTGTTTGTGTGTGTTTGGCTGTGTTAATCATAACAATCGCTGTAAACTGTTACCTTTTTCTACGATTAAATTGTGAATGTTCACCTCACTAACAACAAATTTGTTTAGTTTTTGTAAATAGAATTGTTTCGATATAAATAAACATTACGTACATTTTCAAAAATTATATATATATATATATATATATATATATATATATATATATATATAATTTAGTTAAATTGGGTAGACTGAAATGGTCGGAAGCAGTTGATGGCTGTGCTAGCACAAAGTGCAAGTCATTGTGACCGAGGGTTTGGGTTTGAATGCACTGGCGCTGTTCAAAATGCTGATTATGACAGATTACAGATTATATGCTCTCTCCAAGAAATTTTAACTAAACATCGTTCAGCATAATTGCAGTATAAGCCACTGATATCTGAAGTTTGGTAATGGGGGATATGAGGTTTGAAGATCCAGGTGGTAGAGGACATCCGTCTGCAATTGACAATCAACATCTGAAAGCACTAGACGAACAAAACTCAAGTCAAAGTCTCAGAGAGATGTCTCAGATAATGAGTGTCAGCATTTCAACAATGTAGGATCATCTTCAGAAAATTGGAAGGGTGAAGAAACTCGATAAATTGGTTCACATGAACTCAGTGAAAGTCGAACAGTTTGATGATGTGTCTTCGAAATTCGAATAAAACATTTCTTGATCTTGTGATGGGAAATGGATCCTTTATGACAATCCTAAAGGATCAACTCAATGGTTTTGATCATGAGAAAGGACCCAAACACTTTCCAAAACCAAAGTTCCACCAATAGAAGATAATGACGACTGTCTAGTGGTCCGCTACTGGCGTAATACAGTAGAGATTCTCTGGAATCTAATCAGAGCATCACTGCTGAAGTTTACGGTCAGCAACTGGATGAAATGCCCATTCATTTAAGCCAAATGCGACCAGTACTGATTAATCGACGACGTTCAATACGAGACTACCACATCCGCCATATTTCCCTGATCTCTCGCTCATTTCTTCAAATGTCTTGACAATTTTTAAGTGAAATGTCATTCCGGTGCAACAAAGGTGCAGAAACTACAACCAAAGAATTATTGGCGTTCAGACTTTTAGAGTTTTACCGTAAAGACATAAATAACTCGGTGATAAAAGTGTATCAATCTTCAGGGTTCCTATTTCGACTGATTTAAACTGTATTTAAATACATTAACGCAGGAATAAAAACTAATTCTAAAATTGGGAATTATTTTCCAAACTATCTTACACACACACACACACACACACACACATATATATATATACCCTGGCATGTGCGCATCGCTCATTCACTCATATATATATATATATATATATATATATATATATATATATATATATATAGACAGATCTGTTTCGCTGTATCACAGCTCATCAGTACGGTTAGACTCCGATTGCTTCTAACACAGGATTGAAACCCGACCGAAGTGGCGTCAGTCGGCGATTCTGCCATGGGCGCACGATAGAAAAAAGGCAGACTTTTTAGCATGTATATTATCACTATAAACGCCAAATAGCCAGAGTGCTCTAATTCATTAGTGAATGAGCGATGCGCACATGCCAGGGTAGCTACTGTTTTTCAAAATCTACCATTCTTCCAGAGTGCCCAATCAGGGTATGAGAGCGTAAATAGTCATCCGCAGACAGATCTATTTCGCTGTATCACAGCTCATGAGCTATATATATATATATATATATATATATCAGCTATTGCACGCGCACACACACACAGGCACACACACACACATATATATATAGATATATAATGCTGGGATACAGAGAAAGCTAAGACATTTTACTTCTAACAAAAATGAATACATTGCGCCAGATGGGAGTAGTCTAGACGGTTGCTCAATTGACTGACACTTTTCCATTTTTTTTTCATATCACTCCGAGCAAGGCGGTAACGTCACTGATGTGCAGGGGCTACGTAAGAGTGAAAAGATTAGAAGAGAGAAAGCCCGAAACCACAATCTAAACAGGGAACAAGGGATGAGCCTCTACACCTGTTCAATAGACGTGGGTGGAGTGTGAACCAGGGCGATAGTTTGTCTATCTACTCCAATTGAAAAAAAAAAGAACAAAAGTGAAAAGATTGGAAAAGAGAAAACCGGAAACCACATTCTAAACAGGGAACAAGGGATGAGCCTCTACACCTGTTCAATAGACGAGGGTGGAGTATGAACCGGGCGATAGTTTAGTCTATCTACTCCAATTGAAAAAAAAGAAGAAGAAAAGTGAAAAGATTGGAAAAGAGAAAACCGGAAACCACATTCTAAACAGGGAACAAGGGATGAGCCTTTACACCTGTTCAATAGACGTGGGTGGAGTGTGAACCAAGCGATAGTTTGTCTATCTACTCCAATTGAAAAAAAAAAGAAGAAAAGTGAAAAGATTGGAAAAGAGAAAACCGGAAACCACATTCTAAACAGGGAACAAGGGATGAGCCTCTACACCTGTTCAATAGACGTGGGTGGATTGTGAACCGGGCGATAGTTTAGTCTATCTACTCCAATTGAAAAAAAAAAAGAACAAAAGTGAAAAGATTGGAAAAGAGAAAACCGGAAACCACATTCTAAACAGGGAACAAGGGATGAGCCTCTACACCTGTTCAATAGACGTGGGTAGAGTGTGAACCGGGCGATAGTTTAGTCTACTCCAATTGAAAAAAAAAAAGAAGAAAAGTGAAAAGATTGGAAAAGAGAAAACCGGAAACCACATTCTAAACAGGGAACAAGGGATGAGCCTCTACACCTGTTCAATAGACGTGGGTGGAGTGTGAACCGGGCAATAGTTTAGTCTGTAGAGTTTCATATTGTGTGTGTGTGTGTGTGTGTGTGTGTGTGTGTGTGTGTGTGTGTATTCATGTATGTCTTTGGATATAAATTTGCTCTACCAGCGTGAATACATGTGGCTACAACATATTTGTTCATTGCAATGTGCATTTGTGCACGTTTATCTGGTCAGAATTGTTTCTTGCTTGCTTCCCTGCAAATTTTTACAGTAAAGTAGGAAAGGCAAGTCTGACTTGAGGCTAGAAAGAAGATCTGTTTAAGCTGTTTTCCATAATCACACTCACAAACTACACACCAGCCTCAGTACAAGTACAATTCATACATCAATTTCTTCTTCTTTGCCTCTCTCTCTCTCTCTCTCTCTCTCTCTCTCTCACATACACACACACACACACACACACACACACAGAGTAATAAAATAATAATAATAATAGATTTACATTTTGTAGAAAATCAAAACAGAACCTAAGAACCAACTGTTGCAGCAAAAAATATGAAAAAGCAAGCCAATGATAAAGCTCTTGAACAGATGAAACAATACTGACAAATCAAACCACTGAGTCTTTTCACTAAGAACTTTCAGGCAAATATCATACACAGTAATGTGGATCTAAAACACAGGTTCTGTGACAAATATCAGGAATCCATTGAAAGAAAAAGTCCTGTATTCCCCAAACATATAACCTATATTTTCAAATTTAAAAGTTGAACTTCATTCTGATTAGTTAAATTAAACATACACATAATTTTTTCTGTCTTCCCCCATCCATATCAACTTTTTAAATAACAAGCGTATTGTTGTATACATTCAAATATAAATAATTTTCACAACAATAACATTTCCTGATGACGAGATAAAATGTCGAAACATAGAAATTTCCATGTCGCAATTATTCGGAATATTGTCCTCATCTTTGTTGCCATTTGTACGATGTTTCGGCCATTGTACACTCAAGCCTTCTTCAGGTGCTAGGAATTTCGAACCGAACCTTGTATTACGATCACTGGGGTATGTCATTCTCATTACTTTATGCGAAGCCTCTTTGGTAGTCATGAGCTATCTCTCTCTAATCCGATTCTAAGTTACTTGTTCGCCACTGCTGTAACCTGGTACTGAAATCACAACTCATTGGGTCAAGTCATTGAAAGAGGCTTCGCACAAAGGAATGAGAAGGATCGTAATAAAATGTTCAGTTTCGAAATTCCTAGCTGTGTACAATGGCCGAAACGTCGTACATGGGCAACAAAAATGAGGACAATAGTCCGAATAATGTAAATAGTGTAAATACTACCTCATTTCAGAAATATAGACCAAAACAAATTTAATTATAATTATATTATGCTTTACGATATATGTCATATCGAGCACTTTTTAAAAAAAAAAAAGAAAATTCCGGAGAACCCGGAATTCTAAAATTGTCGCTTCTCTTCATCTGAATATATATATATATATATATATATATATATATATATATATATATATATATATATATATATCATAATAATTCTCCGTATCTCTTCTTTAGTTACTTAGCACTTACATACCTTACGCCCTGGTAATACTACATAAATAATGGACTATTCCATTACGATCGCCTGGAAAGACGGAAAAAACATATCAGAAGCGCTACTTAGAACTTAGATTTAGCGAGAAAAAGAAAGAAAGAAAGAAAGAAAGAAAGAAAGAAGGAAAGATATAGGCGTTTAACGCCTGTTTCAATGAAATCGAAGAAGTTGTCAATTTCAAATTTTTCATTTAAACCCCATTATTAAAATAATATTCATATTTATGATTGTTAATTGCAATATCTTTTCCATAAGATGTTAAGCTCAAATAATTAACGATGCGATAGTGAAAGTTCTACCGATATGTTATTGTCACAGAACACGCCATGAGTTTATTCACTCATTAACTTAAGAATAACGATTAACCAAGAAAAGAAAATAGGGTTAGGGATGGGTTTGCGTTTACAAATATTAAAAAAAATCTGTCGCTTTCTGCGTCACGTGATGTAAACAATCTCTCGGACGAACACTCATCGCGTAAACGTTTCTAATTTAAATTTTAAAATCATTTGTTTCTGATGAAAGGCCGAGGACGGTCTGAAATATCAAATATAATAACAGAAATAAATTAAATACTGTCAAAAAATACATTTTTAAACTTACAACTCTTTAGTAGTTTTTCCGATATATATATATATATATATATATATATATGTGTGTGTGTGTGTGTGTGTGTGTGTGTGTGTGTGTGTGTGTGTGAACTTATCGGTATAATCGTTTCGAAAAACCCTCCGAGTAGATACGCAGAAGGAAAAAATGGTAATAAAAAAAGAACGAGCTAAGCACTTGAACATCAGTCAAAGTACGTAGCCCAAAGACAAAACCCGAGACGAGTAACCTAAAACAAAAAGCGCTCAATACGCAAGTAGGGCAAACAAAGTAAATATATAACCTAGAGAGCCCACGAACCTACCAAGGCTTTGCCCAACCTTCCCTGAAGATCCAATTAGGTGAAACCTTGGTAGGTTCGTTAGCTCTCTAGGTTATATATATATATATATATATAGAGAGAGAGAGAGAGTGAAATATAGACTAATTATATATAGATTATTAAATATAGATTTATTTCTGGTTTTAAGTTTTGTTCTACCTTTGATAATACATCAATATGTAGTTGATTTACTAAGCGCCTCTTAGATGTGGCACAAGGCCGAAATTTTGGGGTACCCAGTGAGGATCGAACTCACTACTCAGTTGTAACAGGTTCTAGCGAGACAAGCTTGCTAACCATTACACCACTTCGGGGCGTCCTAATACATCAATATGTATGCAGAATGAGCTGATAAGTCTTGTTTATATAGTTTTTTAGGGTTGATTTCTGTCATCCGACATTTTTGGTGATTCAGCAGTGACTTGATCGCGAGGAAGCCGGATAAGAAGTTAGACTGTACTATGTAATAAGTTCGATTTCCACTGGGTGACTTTAACTTTTGTCAAGCTAAGTAAATGACGACTATGTTTATTGGAGACACCCGTCGGTACAGGGTTACTGAATAATGTTGTAAAGGTGGAAATAAGACGTGCATGTAAGGAGGATATGTAGGATAGTTAACAGTTGACCTTAGACTTGAAGAGGTTAAGATTATAGTAATTGGGGAAGTATCCTCTCGGGATACGGCCCACAAAATGAGAGAAGTAAGTGCGGAAGAAACTGCCTGAATGGAACTTCTTACCAATAGAATACGAAGGCGATGAAGATAAGTTGCCATCGTGTACGTGATACGGGGTAAAGTTCTGAACCTTGAAATTAAGGAATGTAATTTGTCTGAAAAATTGTCATGAGAAATAGCGATAGAGTAGCTATCTACTGTTTAGATAATAGGTATAAAAATATTTATTTAATGAGAGGATTACATTTAAACAAAAGCATATAATCAGGAATCTTTAAAATGTAACATCTGATTTAAACCGCCATTTTTAATATCTGATTTAAACCGCCATTTTTAATATCTGATTTAAACCGCCATTTTTAATATCTGATTTAAATCCTTCATTTTTAGAATCTGATTTAGACCCATCTTTGACTCCTTATTAACCCACCTACATTTAATACCTGATTTAGACCTTACATGTGGCATACGGAGGCGCAGTTGGGTAACAGAAAGCGACTCGGGTTTAGGAATCGGAGAGCCGAGTTCCAGTCTAATCGATTACATTCCCTTACGTGCTAATACCCTTGGGAAAGGTAGGCATCCATCTCTTCTTCCCCCAACTAAATAGCAGGACTGACTGGGTTCTATAGCCTTGAGTGGTAATCAGTCTAGGAGAAGGTAAAGCTCTGAAATCAAACCAGCATGGCGAGGGTTGGGCTCCGTCAGACTGTCGTGCCCAAAAGAAACACCACTTCTACTGCGGTTGCAGTATATATGAGTCACGAGGGATGTCTGGATCTGGATATATATCCTATTCAGACGTTCACTTTTAATATCTGATTTAGGTACCCAATTTTAGTATTTGATTTAGAGCCTTTAACATTTTGTGTGTTGTGGTGCGGTGGATATCGGCTTAGAACGAGAAATCGGGGAGCTGAGATCGAATTCCAGTTGAATTCCTTGCATTCACTTACGCGAAAATACTCTTGGGAAAGGTATTAATCCGTCTTTTCCCTCCATTTATTGGTTAAATAATAGAACAGATTGGGTTCTATAGCCTTGGTCGGCAACCAGTCTACCGCAGAAAGTAATGGTAACCTACTGCGGGAAAATCTTTTGCCCAGTCAGTCATGTCTCTTTCGAGACATGTTCGCCGAAGCGTGTATCACGTATGACACTGAACTGACTGACTGAACATTTATATTTATACTCCCACGTTTTGTATCTGATTTAGACCCTCCACATTTAGTATCTGATGTAAACCCCTTTAACATATGATTAACCCCCTATTTTTGAACAAATGATTCAGAGCCCCTTAACATCTGATTTAGACCTCCACTTTTAACATCTAATTTAGAGCCCCCATTTTTAATATCTTCTATAGATCCCTCACTTTTAGTATCTGATTTAGAACCCCCTTTAACATCTCATTTAGATCTCACACATTTAACTTAAGATTTAGACCCCTTTAACATCTAATTTAGACCCATCTCTTTAACATCTAATTTAGCATCCCCCCTTTTTAACATTTATTTTAGATCCCCTACTTTTAACATTTTATTTAGCCACCTTCTTTCTTTTTAATTTTTGTCAGATTCAAAGGGTGAGGAATGAGAATCCCTATATATCATTACTAGCCTCTCGTATCTGAGTATGCGTATCTGCTGAAGTGGCTAGACAACCCCTGTCGCAGAATCCTGCTCAAGCATATTTGCGTTTGTTCAACAGTCGCAGAGCTTACATGTGTTTTATACTGTAACAATACTGAGCGGACCTTAGTTACAGTTTCTGAAAGAGAGTGCATCATTTGGCGTGATTAATAGTCTGAACAAAGCTAGTACATTCAAACCCTCGTTCACGATGACTTATGACTTTGCGCGAGCAGAACCATTGGCAAACTAAATTTCACTCATAAGTCTTGTGTCAGCCCGTTATATGGCTTACAGGCACTTCCCAAAGGTGCCGCAGGCTAGGATCGCCTCCCCAGGCCGATAGCATCAAGAAGCCACCTTCTTGATAAATCGACCGTGATGAAATTTGAACCCAAGTTTCATGAAATATGGTCGTGTTCATCACACGGATATATGTATTGCCGAATGACAAATTTTTGTAACAAAATTCATCGTAAATAATCAGGCCGGTAGAAATAAATATATAAATATACTGTTTGATTAAAAACATAATATCTACTCAAATACGAGTACGATTAAAAATAATGTTCAAACAAATAAATTAAATTTGTCAGGTTGTTAAAACCATTTCGTTAATCTTCGGGACTTTCCGTAACATTATATATATATATATATATATATATATATATATATATATATATATATATTAATCATTTCACCCCAAGCAAGGCATTTCACTGCCACTGTTGCGCAGGAGGTTACATAGGGGAGTGATGAGAAAGAGTGGTTAGTTATAGGAAATGTCGGAAGGAGGGTAATAGACGGGTAAGGATACCGAGGATGAGGGTTGCGTGGATGGGAAAAGTGTTTGAGAGAATGGGTGCGTGTTAGTGTGTTAGGAGGTGTCTATTGACCCTACATTTAAACTCCTGGAGATTGTAGGAGAAGCAAGTATACGGAAGGGAATTCCACAGGCGGGAAGTGCGAGAAAAGAAGCTGTTGGAGTAGAAATTGCGGTTACATATTATCTGTTTCACTGTAAAAGGGTGGGACCTAGTTACTAATCTAGTATCTCTTGCAAATTCATACCTAGAGGGTACCAGTGATTTAAGTTCATCGGAGCAGAAGCCGTGAAAGTATTTATAGAAGAGGCACAGGGAAGCTACGTGGCGCCGGTGAGAGAGTGACTGCAGTCGGGCTGCCAAGTCGGTATCGATCACATTACAGATTCTTCGTTGTATTTTGTCAAGAGCCCCGAGGAGGATAACAGGGGCACCAGATGTGGCAGCAGTATTCAATACACGGGCGGATGGTAGATTTATAGATGTGCAGGATAGATTCAGGCGGAAAACTTCCGGGCCCTGCACAGAGAGCCGACTTTCATAGCTGCGGATTTAGCAATGGATTCGATATAGTCATTCCACTTGAGGTCCGCTGAGAGATACTCCAGACGAATCCAGTCTCGAGTTGGTATATATATTGTCATATCTGGTCGGGCGCCCCTCCCATTCATCTGAGGGTTCACGACAGGCTCTAAAGGAGAATCTGTAACGTGATCGGTCCCGACCTGATAGCTCGACTCCTGCCAATTCCTCACCGGCGGGACGTGGCTTCCTTCTGTCTGTTCTACAAATATTTTCATGGCTTCCGCTCCAACGAGCTTAGCTCACTGATGCCCCCTCCACAAGAATTTACCAGACTGACAACAAGGTCCCACCCTTTTACAGTTAAATCAACTAAATGCAGCCGCCACTTATACTTCATCAGCTTCCTTTCTCGCACTTCCCACCTGTAGAACTCCCTTCCGTATACTTGCTTCCCTGACGGCTATCTCCAAGGATTTAAATGCAAGGTCAATTCCCATCTCTTGTCCACTTGACTCCAGTCCTTTCCTTGTCCTTTCCCCATCACCCCGTGTATCTTTTTTTTTTTTTCCTTTCTTACTCTACCCTCGCAACTGTCTTCATACTGGTATTCTCATCCTTCTCTTTCTCTTTGTTGTTTTCAATGACATTTAAAACAACACGGTTATCAACGCACACTTCTGAGAAAAACGCTCGTTGATAACACGTACATACTTAAACAAGAAAATAATAAACAAAAACTAAAAATCCTCGAAGCAATCTACATTAAACAATTTAAACCTGGTTTGAATACAATCAATTTCGATATTTCCAATAACGTACTCAAATGCCTGTAATCAGATCAGGGACCACAACGCCACTATTTTGTCACTGTCTTCGGCCATCCGCCACGGTAGGGATGGACTTATATTTTCAATTTAATTCTCTTTATTGTTAATAACTTAAATGTTCTATGTTTACTGTGTGTTAATATTTACTCTTTGATAATGGCTTATGTGAGCCGAAAGCTTAGACCCGATAAAAAAATCAACAATTACTGTGATTTTTTGTTGTCTTTCAACGATATCACCATCAAGTATATCAGACGGTATGAACGGATCCTACACAAAATTAAGAGACAAAACTTGTCTATATTATTCAATGAAACCTGCATTAATATATATATATATATATATATATATATATATATATATATATATATATATATACGTACCTACAATAAAGTAGCACAAATTAAAGACTAAAGTCAGAAAAAACCAATGCTAATTTATCAGTAACGTAAATCGTCAACAACCCAATGAGGACTACCACGTGGGTTACAGGGGAAGAAAAAAAAAGAAACAAACCAAGCACAAGAACAATGAGTCAAGAGATTGTTTGAAAGAAAAAAAAAACCAAGACGAAAACCTTAACAGCAGAGTGCTCTATACGAAAGTACGAAAGTAGAGCAAAAATGCAATACACTAAATCTAAAGATGAGCCAAACACCGACCGCGGTTTCACGTAACGGATCGTCAGGGCAAGGCTAACAAATTAGATATCTAATTTGTTAGCCTTGCCCTGACGCGGTCGGTGTTTGGCTCATCTTTAGATTTAGTGTATTATATATATATATATATATATATATATATATATATATATATATATATAGTATTTACTATTTATATTTATATTTATATATATTTATTTATATATATAATAGTATTTATATTTTAGTATTTACTATTTATATTTATATTTACTATTTATTATTTATATTTATTATTTACTATTTATATATATATTTAATAGTATTTACGCTCTCACACCCTGACTGAGCACTCTGGAAGAGTGGTAAACTTTGTAAACAGTAGTTACTCCGGCATTTACGCACCGCTCATTCGATAATGAATTGGAGCACTCTAGCTATTGGGCGTGTGTATACGCGCTAAAAAGCCCGCCTTCTTCTACTGGACGCTCGTGGCCTAGGGGTAGAATCGGTCGGCTTTCAATCCTGGGTTAGGAAGCGACCGGAGTCTAAGCCGTACTGATGAGCTGTAATACAGCGAAACAGATCTGTTTACGCATGACTATAGTATATATATATATATATATATATATATATATATATATATATATATATATAATGGAAAGTTTCTTTGATGAAACCTTTTATTTTAGTTTTAATTCTAACCGAATAGATTAAATTTAATATTCAAAAACAGCAAAATACTTTGCTGTATTTCAACCCGAATTAAAATTGGTTGGAATCATTTTTCTGATTATCCGTAAAATCGATAAAATCGTCCATATTGAGAAATTTCTGTAGGGTCTCTGTTTGACCAAATAAATTTAATTATTTAAATTCTCTAAGGATTTGTCTAGGTAAGCATCATCATTATCATCATCATCATGATATAAGCGTGAAGCGATACAAAAAAAGTATTTATTGAAAATTCATAACGTAATGAATCATGGCAACAGACCCAAAAACTATTTAGGTAAAGATTTTCTAAAAAACACACACACATTTCGAAAATAATTTAATTCTGAAAGTTTCATTAAATTCCGAAAATTATGTGATTTTTGCAAAAATTTTCTAAATCAGCTTTCCATGCAGGAAGACGTTCAAATTTCCTGTACTTATTTTGGCCTCTTTTTGATTCTAGAAACACAAGATTTTTACCAAACTTTCGAAGATTCTGAAAAGTAAATATTTCTTAATTAATTCACATAAAAGAAAATCTTCTGATCTTTCATCTTCATAACACAAAGTTTTGAACTATAAATTTTTTTTTTATAATTTTTGCATTTTTTCATCATATATCCTCTTTTATAGCGAATTTTGGTTGTTATATATAAATATATATATATATATATATATCGTCCATTATCAACAGGGGTGCAGAAAACCCTATTATTCAAGCGTGTAAATAAGAAGCATCACATGCAAAAAAATGGAGATGTAGAAAGCGAACGAACGAGATAAAATATCAGTCTTGTAGTTAATGTCTAAAGCTTAAAAGGACACCATAAAAACATCAGAAGAACGACGTTCAAATAGTGTTTAGGGCATATTTCAACACTCGTCAGTCACCAAGATATGTGAATGTTATAGCCTTCCTGTTTTGACGAGAGTTTGTTTATTCGCTTCTCATCTTGGCTTATAATCATCCTTTCTTACCTTCCTCTTTCTTCGTGTCTTTCAAGTACCGTCTGCTTCCGGTAGGTCTCGTTAGTTCAAATACTTACTAACCTCATTCTTCCAGATATTTGCAACACATTTTATTTACCACCCGCCACTGTCACCTGTAGTTGGCGTTTCATTTTCTTTTTGGTTTAAACAGAATTTCGGGGACAGCAATTTTCTTACACAATTTTTCACCCACTCACTGCCAACATTGGGGTCGCTTAAGCAAAGGTATTTATGCATTTGAGACATAGATCAGTCCTCAAGCTAATGAAGTTGTTCGTCACATAAATGGACTTTTATAAAACAAAAAAAAAATACAAAACAGCCGAACTAACAAAATATGCGCAGACTTTTTGTTGGAAATAGCAAGTACCAGAAATAAAATCTCGTTAGAGATTGAATAAACCCCATCCTGATTGAGTATATCATAAGGGAGATATGTAGCCGTACTCACAACACTTGGCCAACTTACAGGTTGGTGAGACTTAACTCATAGTTGGAGGTTTTGAATTCAGATTTGTTCTTTTGCTAGATCGGTTTCCACCCACATAGAACCCAGTCTGTTCTTGCACCAGGAATGTTCAGATTACCCTGTTCCACCTCTCAAACTTTAGAGACAAAGCCTACAAGGCAGCAAGTGGTTTGAATTCAGATTTGTTCTTCTCCTAGACCGATTTCCACCCACATAGAACCCAGTCTGTTCTTGCACCAGGAATGTTCAGATTACCCTGTCCCACCTCTCAAAATTTAGAGACAAAGCCTACAAGGCAGCAAGTGGTTTGAATTCAGATTTGTTCTTCTCCTAGACCAATTTCCACCCACATAGAACCCAGTCTGTTCTTGCACCAGGAATGTTCAGATTACCCTGTCCCACCTCTCAAAATTTAGTGACAAAGCCTACAAGGCAGCAAGTGGTTTGAATTCAGATTTGTTCTTCTCCTAGACCGATTTCCACCCACATAGAACCCAGTCTGTTCTTGCACCAGGAATGTTCAGATTACCCTGTCCCACCTCTCAAAATTTAGAGACAAAGCCTACAAGGCAACAAGTGGTTTGAATTAAGATTTATTCTTCTCCTAGACCGGTTTCCACCCACATAGAACCCAGTCTGTTCTTGCACCAGGAATGTTCAGATTACCCTGTCCCACCTCTCAAAATTTAGAGACAAAGCCTACAAGGCAACAAGTGGTTTGAATTAAGATTTATTCTTCTCCTAGACCGATTTCCACCCACATAGAACCCAGTCTGTTCTTGCACCAGGAATGTTCAGATTACCCTGTCCCACCTCTCAAAATTTAGAGACAAAGCCTACAAGGCAGCATGTGGTTTGAATTTAGAGTTTTCTTTCTCATAGACTGGCGATGGTATATGAAGACTATGAACTGCCCAGACTACATGCCCTTCGCTCCATAGCTGGAGGGAGAAGAAATGGATTTTCATGTAAGTGAAAATAACGAACTCAACTGGAATTCAAACTAGGCTTTCTGATTTTACAAACACCTGAGTAGTGCTGACGTAAGATTGTTATGGATTCGTTACTTGGTCAGTGTAGATTTGGAGGCAGTATGGATTTTTGAACATGAAACTATTTGCGCTTAGCGCCGCAGATGTTTTGGTATTTGAAAAAAAAGCTGGGACTGTTTGAAAAAGTCAAGCAGGTGCAACATGTTGGAGGTATAATTTTTATTTTGACTGGCGAGGTCAGAGGTTAACACTTATATAGAGATTTTGCACCGGAAGACAGCTGTCAGTTGAGCGGAAGTGACGTTTAGCTGACAGAAATTTTAATAGTAATTGCAACGATTGTTTTCAGTCGGGCCTAGCCGACGGGTTTCCTCAATATGGGAATTTTGTGTGTAGTGGGGTGCTGACAACTTCTGACCAAAAGAACCTACTCCCACTCCATGTTATGTCACCGAAGATGTCTTTTAAAAAGTTAAATAAAATAGGGTTATACTTTACTTACACTTGATTCAATCTATTGTTTTCGACGAAGCATTTGTTGCTGATTATTGTTTTGCTGACGAGGACGACGAAAAATCCTGATAATAAAAAGCAGTTTATTACCTTGACATTTTATGAATATATTCTGGACATTCCGCCATCGAAACTAAAAATCAATATTCATACCCTGTAACTTTCTACTCGAATTCTTCTTTTTTTCTTAGTGCTCCACTCTCCCGTGGAATATAAGACCACAGCCTCCACAGCCTTCTGCAAGTATGAATGTATTATGAGATGGAATTGCAAGGCCCACGTTCAAGTCGTTTTGAATTCAGTTGTTTTTCTTCTAGACCAGTCTCTAACCAAGACTAGAGAGCCTAGTCTGCGCTGTTATTTAAACCGTAGATGGGGAAATGGGGAAAAAGATTGATTCATACTTTTTCCAAGAGTATTTTTGCGCAAGTGAACGCAAGAACTCACCCGAAAGTGGGACTCGGCATTCCGATTCCACTCTCCGATAAGCACAACGCTACGCACACATTAATTGTCTCACTAATTAAGTATGCACGTGGAAGAGTATTTTTTGAACACACATTTCTCCAGGGTGTGATGGTAAACTACATCCAGTAGCAAGACCTCCGATCGGGAGCTTTTGAGGAGCCTGCGACCACATCGCTACTGTTGTTCCCAGATTTCAATCTGACTTGGGGTGGTTGCATATATATATATATATATATATATATATATATATATATATATATATATACCCCTCTTGTCACGATCATGGAGAAAGAAGGAGACAATAGCAAGCAGGTCGGCTCAAATCATTCTCTTTACTACCAGTTATTGAACTTTACCACCAATTATGAAAGCTTTGCCGTGTGTTTACTTTTTAACAGTGCCTAATTCTTTTAAACTTGCAATGTGTTATTATAGTGATATATATATATATATATATACTGAGTGCCAAATTATTATCATGATAACTTTTTTTGTAATATTTCAAAAACGGTCCAATCAATTCACACAAAATTTTCACTCAATGTTGGCAACACTAACCTGCGCAATCATTGAAATTTTCGTACTGATCTGCGGAATGTAAACAAACTGGCACCATATTTGTTATCAGCACAGTGATTTGAGCATGCCAAATTATTAGAAAAGTTTAGTAAAATTCCCAGAATTGAGCAAACAAAACGTTTATTAATGTTGCACGTGAACTTTTATGATCAAAAGAAGCTAATAAGATAATCAAACACATAATAACAGATACAAACAAACGCACAGTTTTAAACAAATTAATAGGAAATGTGCTTTCCCTGTTTTGAAATTACTTGAAGAAGTCGACGATCCATAGAATTTGTTAATTGTAGGATGTCATCTGCTGTAATGCCGCGAGATATGTCAAGAATTTCTTCCCACAACTCAGCATTGCTCCTGAACTGTCGTTCGTTGGTGTACAGTCTTCGCTTCATGATGCTCCAAAGGTTTTCGATTGGGCTCAAATCCGGAGAATTTGCTGGCCACTTCATTTTTCGAGGTCCATCAAAGTACTGTTTCAAATATTCAGTAGTCTTGTGAGCAGTATGTGAGGGAGCATTATCTTGCATAAAAACAATGGCCCTTCTGAAGGCAACTCTTTGCCTTTTCATCCACTGTACAAGATGCTCCTTCATAAATGCTATGTAAGCATCAGCAGTCATTTTGACGCCATCTGGTATTCTCCATGAGCCCACTAATGTTTTTCCAATAATACCACCCCAGATCATTATGCCTCCACCGCCTTGTTGGCGTCACAAACGCTGATGGCGATTCTGTCCGTTCATTACGCAGCCTTTGCACCATCTCTCTGGCCCATCAAGTGTTGCTCGAGTTTCGTCTGAGAACAAAACTTTAGAGAAGTCAATCTTCATATTGCCCTCAGCCCATTTCAATCGATTCTGAATGTGATTTCTCGTCAACGGAGGCTTCGATACAGGTTTGACTGTTGTTGCCATTTCCCTCACATACCGACATCGAGTAATTTTAGACACAGTAGGATCCCCAATGCGACTGAAATACTCTTGACTGGTAAGTCAAGGGTTCTTCGTGGCCTCTCGTTTAAGTCGTGACATGACCTGAAATAACCCTCGGCTTGCCTTTATCTGCCCTTTTGAGTACTTGTGTAGGGTCGGCGGTGAACTTTTTCACTGTTTGATGACACCTCCCTATCATTTTCAATATTTCTAGGGTAGATTTACCTTTTGAGAGTTCTGAGTTGATAGTTTTCTTTTCAGTATCACTTAAACTGCTTGTACGGGCCCATCTTTTCACTAAATTGTTACACTTATCTAATAATTTGGCACAAATATGGCGCCAGTTTGTTTACATTGCGCAGATCAGTACAAAACATATATATATATATATATATATATATATATATATATATATATATAATTACACACGTGTACATACATACATACACTCCCACCTAGATAAATACGTATATTAGAGGCATTTTGCGTACTTGTACAAACATATGCACATACATGCCCATTGACTTATATTTGTGCATGCATATACGCACACACACACACACACACACACACACACACACATATATATATATATATATATATATATATATATATAAGGATTAATACAAATTAATTTGTCATAGCTCATTGATGCACCTCGACTCATTGAAGCACCTCGACTCTGGAGACGAAACTTTTTGTAATCGTTTTGTCCACTCGTCAGTGGGAATCAGCAATGTGGAAATGTATTTTTTACGACTGACTGTTGGAATTAAATCTGAGTGGCAATTTGATTCCAAAATAGATCTAATAGAATCGGGAAATATAGGTACCCTACGTCCGTCCCTATCTCGCTGATTCAGACAAAGTGAATCTGAACAAAACAGACTTCGCAAACATCGAATAGCAATTTGGTCAGTGTTCCTTTTTCTTATAGCAAATATTGCATTCCGATTACACGAAAAGCTTTATTTTCTCTGCTACTGATGTGTTTTGAAATCTATCCGTTTTATTGTCGTGATTTAGATGTCTAATTGTCGAAATTATCAGTCCATCTGTTTAAAAATGTGGTTTATTACTAAGGTTTTCGTCGGATAATTTATCTTGTTCGAGAGAATTGCCTGAATTTATTTGCCTACGTTAGAATTACCTCTCTTTGCACACCGAATATATCGAATTACCATGCTGGACTTTAACCAAGTTAAAATTTGTAATTGTCGTTTAAGTGGCCATATTAACCCGTTTAATGTCAGAGAAAATCGGGGTAGTTAGAAGAAATAATCTCAAAATTGTCTACGACATAAATCTATCTTCCATTTCAGCCTCGTTTTCAGCCTCTCTGCAGATTCCGTTTGAAACTTTTATGTAAATCTCATCCTTCCTAACAAACTATTTCTTTGCGTTTTTTATTATAACATTCATCAGTCAGTCAGTTAAGTGTCATGCGTGATACATGCTTGGGCGATCATGTCTCGAAACAGACATGACTGACTGGGCAGAAGATTATCCCGCAGTAGGTTGCCATTGCTTTCTGCGGTAGACTGGTTGCCGACCAAGGCTATAGAACCCAATCTGTCCTGTTATTTAACCCATAACTGGAAGGAAGAGACGGATTAATACCTTTCCCAAGGGTATTTGCGCGTAAGTGAATACGATGGATTCAGCTGGAATTCGAACTCGGCTCTCCGATTTCTTGTTCCGAACCGATATCCACTGCGCCACAACGTACATCCCATCCACATAACATTCATCACATCTTCCTTGATTCTATCTTAATAACTTTATCATGGTTCCGCTTAAATTTATCGTCGTCGCCTACAATTTAACCAATATGTAAATTCTTCTTCTCTTCCTGCGCTAATTTCTCCTACTGATCATGACTGCCAAGAACAACCTTGTTCTACTGGATCATGATCGCACACACTTCTATGAGTCATCACATCTTCTGCTACTTTCAGCCCTGTAATTTAATAAATTTCAGTGTCTTAACTCCCTGAGACGGGATACGGGTGAAGAGGCTCATCCCTTGTTTCCTGTTTAGGATGTGGTTCCCGGTTTTCTTTTTTTCCCAATCTTTTTTTACTTTTCTTTCTTTTCTCTTTTTTTTTTTTTTGTTCTCAATTGGAGTAGATAGACTTAACTATCGTCCGGTTCACACTCCACCCACGTCTTTTGAACAGGTGAAGGGGCTCATCCATTGTTTCCTGTTTAGGATGTGGTTTCCGGCTTTCTCTTTTCCAATCATTCTACTCTTAAGTAGCTCCATGCGCATCAGTGGCGTCACCGCCTTGCTCGGGGTGATATGATTAAAAAAAATGCTAAGGCACGATGATATCTGAAGTATCCCTAAATGAAATCGGTGCTAATTCATCGAATTCACCATAAAACATTGGCAATGGGTAGGCTTGATTATCCGCTATCTTCCAAAAATTCAAGATGATGACAAAGCTAAATATATACCGTGAAGTTCCTGCTGGATAATCGTCTAACAATGGCTAAACCGCATCGACTTATGTGCATGCGAACAGTGAACTACCGATAGCGAGCAGACATAGTTTAAATATAACAAGGACTTGGGCATTAACCCATTAATGTTAGAAATGATCAGGACTTGGCTGCTGATTTCTCCTCTGATCGGGATCTAACAGCTCAGTGTGGAAGAAGGTTTCTGGCTGGTCACATTCAATGCCACGAAAACCAAACTAACGACATTCAATCATCAACGATCGAACCCGCAGCTATCATCAATCACGATGAACAGATGTTTCATCAAGGAGGCCCGTTCCTTGAAGGCCTATTGGGGCTTAAACTCGATCCATACCTCACATGGAGCTCGTACATACGACCCATTGCTAAAGATGCTGGAAAAATGGTAGGTTCTCTGTATCGCACCAGGAAGTGACTCTACCTGCTATCGTCAATCATTCAGCTCGAAAATAGAGTTCTGCTGCCATATATGAACATGACCTGCCCAGTCTTCACATCCAAGATTTGATAGAGTTCAAAAGCGTCTCCGTGTCCTTGTAGGTGATTATTTTCAACCTTTCTCATAGATGAAACGTCGCAAGCTTCTCGCCGCTTTATAGCTATGTCCATGGAAAGTGTTCAGCCGATGTACATTCCTTAAATCCACAAATTCTAATCTTCACGACTAAGACCCGCCATGCTACACACATTGTAACGAATCCCCCCAACTCCCTTCGTATGCCATTGGTAAGATATAAGTTCCACTCGAGCAACCTCTTTTCTCCTACGAACCGCTTTCTAGAACCGACTTCCAAGAGGATGCTTCCCCGATCACTACAATCTTAACCTGTTCCTGCATAAACTATGTATCTTACCTTGGCTCATGAACTTTGTACAGGGTGAACATCACTGTAAAAACGATGGAAAAGAGTTATCTCCCCTTTTTCAAGATGAATTTAGTAGCAACTCGAGGATCACGCGACAGCAGTTCGTATTTGACGATGGTCAGTTACTGATAAGCTTTATACGAAGCCCCCAGATTTGGGAGCCAGCAACGGTTAAGAGAACAAGTGAATGCCACACATCCTAAATAAGAAACATAAAAAGATATCCACCTGTCAGGCCGTGTCCTGCCTAGAAACATTACAAATAGAACCCTTTTATACTCGTCTTTTCACATACTGCTTGATTTTTTTTTTTTTCGATTTCTCTGTATGGGAGAAATTGGGATAAATACATGTATAACATTTTGTATTATATTCTAGTGCTGTATATAAAATATTTTTAGGTACAATTCATTTTTGGAATTAACTTCTAATTATTTTCGTTCTTTTTTTCCGTCGTGCTAAAGTGTTAGTATATTATGGATAAAGTAATGCCTCAAGTGAGCCTTAGAGAGTGGAGAAAACAAAGATATTTCTTCACTTTCAAAGCAACCCCTTTACCAGTAATAATATCCAGCGTCTCACTTTTATGGATAGGAAGCGTATGGGGTGTATTCTCTCTGACCTGTCACATTTAAACAATCGTGTTTCCCTCTACATTGAAAAGATTCCATTTAGAATCCCTCGAATCCAATGTATTTATGGTGGAATGCACAATTTAACTACTGAGTCAAATTTGTAGAATATCAACGTAAATACATTCAGTGAGTTAATTGCCATACGTGATACACTCTTGGGCGATCATGTCACTTTCGAGATTTTCCCGGAGTGGGTTGCCATTCCTTTCTGCGGTAGACCAGTTGCCAGCCAAGGCTATAGAACCCACTCTGTCCAGCAATTCAACTCATAGCTGGAGGGAGAAGAGAGGGGTTAATACTTTTCCCAAGAGTATTTGTGCGTAAGTAAATGAAACAAATTTGACTAGAATTCGAACTCGGCCCTTCGATTTCTCATCCTAAGCCGATACGCCACAATGCACATACTTTAATACCTGAAAAAAAATGTTTGTTTTCTACATAAATGCTGAAAACTTTTGCATCAACATAAAAATCTGTCTTAACTATAGGTTTTGGACAACAAATCTGGGTATGGAAGCGAACTGGATTTCTGCAATTCGAACTGTATGCAGATTTCACTTTTCATTCTGATACGGCACTCACACCTCCAAAAAGCTGAGCTTCATAAACATGAAATGTGCCTTGTCATGAACGAGTAATTAGTAGATAGACTAAACTATCGCCCTGTTCACTCTCCACCCACGTCTACTTGTTTCCTGTTTAGGATGTGGTTTCCGGTTTTTCTCTTTTCCAGTATTTTCACTCTTACGTAGCCCCCTGCGCATCAGTGGCGTTTTCGCCTTGCTTGGGGTGATATGATTAAAAAAAAAAAAAAAAAAAAAAAAAAAAAAATTCATTGCAAGTGAAACCAATCCTCGATGAGTGCTCCACGCGAGTGGCCTTGGCTTACTAAAATACAGGGTGTTCACAAAGTCTTAAGACAATTTCAAAAAGTCATTACGAAAAATTTAAAGTGGTGGCATATTTGCATATTTACTGATATTAAAGTTATTTTAATGATATTTTAATAGTTTTTATTAATGTTATGTCTTTATGTTTGAAATCGCAATTAATAGTTTTTTGTTTTAGATATGAACAGAAACTGAATATTGCTCTTTGTGCATTGAATGGGGTCCACACAAATTTCTAGACTATTTGTACCGTTAGTCAGTCAGTCAGTTAAGTGCCATACGTGATACACGATTGGGCGATCATGTCTCAAAAGAGACATGACTGACTGGGCAAAAGATTATCCCACAGTAGGTTGCCATTGCTTTCTGCGGGAGACTGGTTGCCGACCAAGGCTATAGAACTCAATCTGTCCTGTAATAACAGGTTAAATATAACCCATAACTGGAAGGAATAGACGGATTAATACCTTTCCCAAGGGTATTTGCGCGTAAGTGAATGCAATGAATTCAGCTGGAATTCGAACTCGGATTCCTGTAATTTTATATCTTACATATGATGCGACCCCTTCAAATTAGTTTCAAAAGTCGCATAATACGCGAGTATATATGGTAGATAATAGGAAATAAACAGAAGTTTATGTAACAATTTTAACAGTATCCAGTTTCCATTGTAATTTTAATGTTTCTATTTATCTCATGATTTTGTGGATACCCTGTATTAGTAAATGTACCAGATCATTTTTCCAATAAACCGGAACTTGATTGAGTGGTTGTTTTTTGTTTTTTTTTGTTTTTTTGTTTATTTAATGGCACGTCAACCTCTATGTGGTTATTTTAATACCAAAATCTAACTATTCTGTGTAACTTTGTTTTTCAGATAATAAAGGTTTTAGTGATACAAGTCTTACTACTTAACCCATAGATGGGGGGGGGAGATGTGGAGTCATACCTTTCCCAAGACTATCTGCGTATAAGTGAATGTAACAAACTCAAATGGAATTAGAACTCTGCTCTCCGATTAACAATTCCGATCCATTGTCCATTACACCACTTGCACATCTAAGCTTACAGCACCTGGTATTCCCAAGCTGTCACCCATCTAAGTACTGACCTGGCTCGATGTTACTTAACTTCGGTAATCATACAGGAACTAGTGTTTCAATGTGAAGTGGCCGTAAGTCAGCACTTCATTATGTGTCCTGGAAATTTCAGCCGTCCTTTTCTGATTGTATGTAATTTTTTCCTTGTTCCTGTTTTCCTATTCCAATTAGTTCATAACATTTATGTGTAAATACAGTTAGGAAAAGCAGGAATCCATCTTTCCCCCCAGCTATTAGTTAAATAGCACATGAGCCTGGAAAATCATCATATCTAAAAAAAAAAAAAAAAAAAAAAAAAATTTCAATGTAATATTTGCTTGTAAAAAAAAAAATAAAAAAAAAAAAAATTCTTACTATCCAAAATACATTTCAGCTTTAAATAAATCACAAAGAGTTAAGCTGTTAAAAAGAATCCCTCCTATTTATCTTGGTTATACATGGTTTTTCTTGTCCCTCTTGACTTCAATATGTTCTGTGAGTATCACATTTTCTAAACCCTCTTTTCTCATTATATTAAGCAATATCTTTTTTCCTTATCTTTCCCAGTTTCTGTTCTGTCATCAATTTATAAAAGTTTGTTACTCAATGTTGCCTTCTGTCCTTGCCTTCAGTATGTCCTGTGAGCGTCAAATCCTCCACGTCATCTTTCCACATTATGTATCCCAGAAATTTCAACTGCCTCTTTCTTTGTCTAAATATAGGTGTCCTTTTTGTTCCAGTTTTCCTTACAACTTCCACATTCATCACATATTCCATCCATGGTATTCTCAGCATCCTTCTGTAGAACCACATTTCCATTGGTCTGAGCCTCACTTTCATCTGAGAGGAAATTGTCCAGCATTCATTGCAGTGTAGGAGGATCAATATTACATAGCAGTTCAGCACTTTTCTTTGTTTTTAATGAAATTTTCCTGTTTAATATATGCTTAGCTTTTGGACGGCACCTTTAGGTATTCCACTGTACAGTTGGATGTCAGTGCCATATATTTCATTACATTAAAACACTTCCCAGATATTTAAATGTTTGTACTTGCTTCATTTTGACACCTCCAATTAAAAAAACAGACATGAAGACAAACACAGTGTTCAAAATAAGACATGTACAATGTATTTCTCTGTTAATATAAAATCCCTCATACATACAGTAACAGTCTATGAAAAAAAAAAATTACACTATAAAAAAAAAAGTCTAAGTGTACACTGCTTGAGCCAGGGATTGAACTCACAATCACTATGTCACCAAATTCACTAACACTTTTACTCACTAGGCCTGCAGAACAATGACAATATCCCTAGACATGAGTAGTGGAATGAGAACAGTCTACTCCTATAGATTAAATAAAGTTTTCAATTTAGAATTCCCTGAGGAAGGCTGGACAGCACAACAGCTGAAACGTTGTGATAACAACATCAAAGATGAAGACAATAGTCTGAATATAAACAGTGTAAATAAGATAACTCCTCATCTCAGAACTTCAGACAAAAATTCACATTTGTTTTTTTAATCATTATCTGGCTAAAAAAATTTATCACAAAAATAACTCAGAGTGATTTTGAAAATGATATTGCACTTAATTTTTAATTGCACTGAAAGTTGGGATTTGACACGATAAATAATAACAATAGCTTTTTTTCTAAATTGTTACCATTTTTTGAGGAAATGATCTTTAATGATAAAGTTTAGGTTCAAAAGTGTAGCACTACAATTTTATTCTGGTGACCAACAAAAGCCTTATAAAATTTATAATTTCCTGAAGCTTTACAAATTATATATGGAGAAGAAGCAAGGCACAAGTACATTATTACTAAATCATTGTCATCAAATAAGACCTTCATTTACTTCAAAAGGAAATTATACTGAACAATTTAACTATATTATAATGTAATATGTTATATCATTTTAGTGTGATTTTCAATAAACTCTTATTAATTATCATCTAACAAACCTTATTCACAGCTCTTTTTGCAATCATTTACATTTTTTTTTTTACAGTTGTTACCTATCCAATATAGTAAAAAAAAAATACAACTACATATTTTGCTTGTGGTGATTCATAATTAGAATTCTGGTTTGAATATATTTTCCATTCAATGTATCTAATATAAAATGTCAACTTCATTTGAAATAGTAAAATTTTGAAGTCAGTTTGTAAGCAAAAACCTGCAAAAATTGAGCATTTCTATATATTTTTCAATCTTTAAAACTAAATGTTCAAAAATTGGTAAAAGCTATGACTAATTTTTGGTGTCAGTACTTATCTTATCAAACCCTAACTTTTCCACAGAATGCAATGTTGATTTTTTAAAAGAAAAATGAAAATTTAACCTGCCTTAATGAGCCAATGAATACATTGTAGTTGGCCTGTAAATATCAAAATTTTTGGTACAGAACTCAAATGTCAATGCAGTACCATTTTTTTCAAACAGTATTCCAGTAAAAAAGAAAAAAAAAAACAATCAAGCAAAGAAATCAATACAGATTTTATCATTGTCTATATACACTATACAAAAACCATGAAAATTTGTCCAGGCATATAATGAGGACCAGATTATAGTTTAGGTTAGTATAGGCTGCAGCCTACGGCCCCTCAAGCTCTTATAAAGTAATGATTTTAATTTTCTTGATGTCATAACTTCTAATTATTTTCCTAAACTGAAATGATATCAACATGACAAATTCATTTATTTTGATTGTTTTATTGTTATAATACTGTTTATAAAAAATCTTTTTTTTATACTATAATTGTGTTGAAATATGTACTAATGTGGTTTCCAAAATATTGGTATTTCTTAGAATGTTTTTATTGACAAAAGATAGCTATTCTCATTTATTTTAAGAATTTGCAATAAGCTTACTACAGGCTATATAAATGTCACTAAAATATATCACAAGTAAAAAAAATATTCAAGATAAGTGCATGCAGGTTAGAGGGTGTTTTTGCCTGCGGGTAACCCCCATAATTTCATTAGCCTAGGGGGCCCCAAAAGGTCATAATCTGGCCCTGCATATAATATCAATGAATAGACAAAGAGAAAAAAATGAAAAAACAATCCATCTGAATTGTTAAAATCAGCAGTCAGAGACTGAATTCAGAAATGGGGGTCATACCAGCTTAAATGTTTTCATATTTGTTTTTAATTTGTTTTGAAAGTGAAACTAAGTCTCAAAATATATACCTTGGGATCTTCAAAAAGCAAGCAAAGTTAAAAAGAAAAATCAACACAAAACTTCTTCATAGTAGATAAACATTAAAGCAACTCTTTTTATAACAATCATTAGATATACATATTACCAAAGGATAGCTCAGTAAACAAATCATAAAACTGGAGGCTACACTGCCCAAGGTTCATTTCTCTGAGGTTAAATAGATGAGGTTCATTAATTTTTGGTAAGATATGTAAAGTAGGAAAATTAATATTGTACTTTTCTGTTCTTTCCTATGTCTAAAATTGACAGCTATTTGATCAGAAGATTTGCTTGAACCCCACAACCTCCAAAACAATCTCTGATTGCTGACAAGTTATGCTTGTTAACCATAACTCCTCTAAGATTTCAAGGACTGCAAATTAATGGCAGTGATAACACCCAACCAGCAGTGTGCAAAGGGAAGGAAAAAAAAAACCTGGAGAGATGAAAGCTGCCAAATTTTTAACAAATCTAAACACACCTCATGATGAATAGCCAATGAGAAGAATAGTGTTGATGCAAACATCTTCTTACAGGCAATTATCAATCAATGTTTTCAGATCATTGAAAATGCCTAAAATAATCTGAACACTTTTTGGTGAACATTAAGAAATATTTTTAACTCTTGATGAGCAACTAATTTGTTAAACCACTGAAGATGCCCAAATCACTCGTAACATAAATCCTTCATGCATTAAGCTCTGTTTAGTCTGGCACAAGTTCACAAGCTGTGAGCAACATCTAGTGTTCTTAAGCAGTCACTCATGTAAGAATTAACCAAGTTATTTACTAAGCTTAGCTTAGTACGGCACAAGGCCACAGGTAGGTAGACAATCAGTAATAATGGAACTCACTGCACACTAGTAATAATCTGATAGATTATCTCATTAAAAACTCCACAATAATACTATAATTGGTATTTATTGAGCTTAAATCAGACACAAGTACAAGGAAACCAGTAAGAATTGAATGCATGACATAGTAGTAATGAACTGTGATACTGGTTCACTAAATGAACAATAGATCAGGATGAGACACCCATGATGCTGGTAGTATGGAACACAATCTATTAATTAGGTAATTACTAAATCCTATTCAGACAAGATTACAAATGTGGAACCATAACTCATTACTCTTTAGTGATTCTCAACCACTGTGCCATGACACGCTAGTGTGCTACGCAATTCTTTTAAATGTGCCACCAAAATATGACTGGATTCAAAATCATAAATGTTCCTTCTAATATTGAACTTCAGTTATGTGAAAAATTGGCCACCATTTCTCATGATCAAGGACTCAAAATAAAACATTCAACAGCACCCAGTGATGTGTTTTGGATTTAAATGCTAAAGGAATGTCCCACATTAGCTAAAAAGGCTTTATCAGTTTTATTGCAATTTTCTACTTCTTATTTATGTGAATTAGTTTTTCTCAAACCTAAAAATAAGCAAGAAAGACTAAGCTCAACTGAAGAAGAAATGAGGTTGTTTATCACACATTAGACCAAACATTGAAAAAATCATAACATACCAGACACTAAATAAGCTGATCAAATAGTTGAATAGAAACACTGAAATAAACTAAGTTCATATTTGTGTGTGTATTTTTAAAAAAGAAATACATAGTTTTATTTCATAACATTTAAATGTATACCCGTTAAAAGTTTTGCTAAGTGTGCCATTAAATTTCTATTTTCTCCTAAGTGTGTCATTGCTGAAAGGTTGAGAAATACTGCTCTATAATGTGCTACCTACAATGTTGTCAGTACAATACACAATCCAGTAATTTATTTAATAAACACTTAATTTCAACTGGTACAAGAACACAAGTATGTAGCAACCTGCTAAGGTGTAAAACTTTGCAAATGTAGTAATGGTCAGTGAGATGAGCCAACTAATTATTATCCTACAGCAAGGTACATAATTTAAATCTTAATTATGGGGATGAAAAGTAATAGTGGAAAATATTCTGATTCTAGCTAAAACAAAGATCTTAGACTTTCTTTAAAAATGAAATGAAAAGAGAAAAGGACTACACACACTGATAACAGTAGAAAGAGAAATCATTTTTTTTCATAGGCATCAAATCTACATTATCTTGCAAAATTAATCTATATCCCACCTAGATGTTTCAGTTAACAATCTCGAGAGTAATATATTTGAGTAGACATCCTCATCTTGTTAAATTGCTGTCTATCTGCCTAGAGATCAAAAGTCTTACTAAAGAAAATGTACTTGTATTCCTTTTCTAATTTGGGAAACCACTTTCAAGTCAAATAGGGTAACTGAGCCTTGCTTTGCTGTGATGGTTTCTTGTGGCTTAATGGCAAAGTACACTTAGCTTGAAAGTGGTTTTGATTCCTGCCAGGAGGCACATTTTCATTATTAAGACTTTTGAACTCTAGAGCAGTAGACATTACTGTCACTGTTTAAAAATGGTCATGTACACTGAAAAAATGTTTACACAATAAACAATGTTTATAATAATTATAAATAAACACTAACTTTTGTTATTTCTAAAAGAAAACTGTTTCAATGTTGTAACAAAATAATAATTGATTTGAAAACACCTGAAAATAAATGCCATCACAGTTTTTCTGGTTTTAGCTATCTTAATAATAAACTGCACACCAAAATAAATGAACTTGATAACTTTTTAGGTTATAACTTCATACAGACATGTATAAAGAGTCATAAAAAAAAACTGTATACACAAGAGACTGTTGCTGAGTTGAATTGCTTTGTTCTCATTCTATATAAGGTAAAAGTTGATCATACAAGGATCTGAAGAAGATTTGAGTTTGGCATATTAATTCCTTCATTTGTTATTAACTACAGTGTATACGTGTATACATGCACAACAGTCATCATCCACTACCTCTTCTGTAAACAATTAAAACAATGACAACTTCAAAAGTGATTGGCAGTTACCAATTGAAACAGTCTTAAAACAATAATGAAGAGGAAATTAATAATAAAAAAATAATGAAGAGGAAATTAATAATATAAAAATAATGAAGAGGAAATTAATAATAATAAAAATAATGAAGAGGAAATTAATAATAAAAAAATAATGAAGAGGAAATTAATAATAAAAAAAATAATGAAGAGGAAATTAATAATAAAAAAAATAATGAAGAGGAAATTAATAATAAAAAAATAATGAAGAGGAAATTAATAATAAAAAAAATAATGAAGAGGAAATTAATAATAAAAAAATAATGAAGAGGAAATTAATAATAAAAAAATAATGAAGAGGAAATTAATAATAAAAAAATAATGAAGAGGAAATTAATAATAAAAAAATAATGAAGAGGAAATTAATTATAAAAAAATATAAAGAGGAAAAAAAAAGAAAGAGTAACTTATATGAAAACTCAATCCATTGTCATATTATTAACTCTATATAAATTAATTTTCTTTAAACAAAGATTTCTGAAACTGAAGTTTTTACAACAAAACAGATTGTATTAAAAAAAAACAAATTTGGGCCAGAAGAAAAAAAATAAAGTCTGGTACGATGGAATGAAAGAGTTCTGTCTGATTTCCCATGCATGAAGAACTGAGAGTCTAAAATCCCAACAAGATTTTAGTAGTCTAGAAATGTAACTGTGAACATCAAGTTAATATAACCCTAGCAAATGTAATTCAAAACCTGGGTGTCTAACATATGAACCAAGGGCAATCCACCCCATATTCCATTGTCTTTAGTTGACAGTCAGGAGCCTGGAAAAGAGATGGATGCCACCAAGCTATCTGAAAGGATCATGAGGAAGGAGAATCAAAATCTGTTTCTTCTAAACACTACCCCCACCCACACCGAGCAGCCTAGGGATTGATGATGAATAAATTGATAATTTTTTATTCTCATTATTTTAAATGGGTTGAAACAGGGTTTGTTTTTTTTGTTTTTTTTTTTTCTAGAATGTTTTGAAAGATGGTGTATGAAAAAGAACATGACAAATGAAGATACGTTTTGGAGATGGGGGTATAAACAACAAAAAATGAAGACTAAAAGAAAAATATGTACAGACGAATACACACATGCACAGATAAAAATAAAGAAAGATAAGTAAGAAACGATTTAAAGAGGATCTGACCAGTTTGTTTGAACAAGTCAAAGTCAGCTGCTTTCTATAGGAAAAAAATCTCCCACCCCTATCTGCCTTCAACGGTTTCCACTTCAAATTATTTTTATTATTATTCTTGTTGGAATATGAAAATGAAAGGTAGTAAAAAAAAAAAGAAAAACACTTTCTTCCCTGCTACCCGTTTTTGTGTGTGTATATTTGTAAGAAAGTTAGGCATTTTCCGAAGTCAGATTCAAAGAGGATGGTGAATCCTGTATATCTGTTGACCCTGCAGAACCATCATCTGATTTTTTCTGCTTCTTGGCTCTCGAATCAGCCAAGACCTGCTCAATTGTTCGTGAATCACGTTTGTTTTCACTTGGTACTGAAAAATAAAAAGAAAGAAAACATAACAAAACACTGCTTTCATCATAAACTAGATTTAACAGAAACTAAAATATTTGTCGAATATACATAATGCACTACTAACGAATACAGCACACTTACTGTAGGGTGATGCTTAACACAATCTTGCCACCACCTATTGCTGGATGACCATTACAAATTACTATTCATTAACTAAATTTAAACTAAGTTTAGTTACTGACATGCCATTTATTTTTCTTTGTGTTGTGTGGTTATTTCATTTATTAAAATAACCACACAACACAAAGAAAAATAAATGAATACAAATATGAAACACCCAGTGAGGATTAAACTCACTACACAGTAGTAATAGTTGACCAGAGTAGCCTCACTTACATTGGAAATTTTTGAGATAAGGATTTATTATTATATGCTTTATTTGGACAGCATTCTCATTAAGCGTGTTGGTCTCACAACATTTCTGCCATCATACTTGGTAACATTTTTAGGCTATTAGATTAAAGCATTGTTTAAAATTTATGAGTTTTCCTGACATTTGTGAGTTCAATCACTGGGCTTGGTAGAATTGAAAAACCACACACTCTGCTTCAAGGAAGAGAAAAAAAAAAAACAGTGCAATAGTGAACAACACTCATGAATATTAACTGAAAAAGAAAGATGAAAACAAAATTGGAGATGAAAGCTGACAAATTTTTTAACAAACCTAAACACACGTTATGATAAGAAGACAAAGAGAGTTGATCCAAATATCAATCAATTTTATGAGATCACTGAAATAATCTGAACATTTTTATGGTGAATACAAATTTTTTTTTTAACTCTTAATGAGCAACTAATTTGTCAAATTCTTGAAGGTACTAAGGTAGCTCATAACCTTAATCCTTTACAGATTAAGTTCTGTTTAGTTTGACACAGGTCCACAAACTGTGAACAGCACCTGGTGTTTTTAAATAGTCATTCATCTAAGAATTAACCAGGGTATTTAAAAATTTCAATATCAAATATCCTCAGAATATGGAAAATTGAATGTAAACAATCTACCTTTATAGAGGGGACTCACTTCAATAGTAGGTGGCGTAATAGTGGCTCAGAATGCAAAATCAGAGACCCAAGTTTCAATTCCAGTTGAGTTCTTTACATTCACTTACATGCTATTTGCATATAAATGAATGTAAAGATCTTCAGAAAGGTATAAATCTATCTCTTCTCCCCACTTGTCCAGCTATGGGTAAATAACAAAACAGACTGGGTCTTATAGCCTTGGTTGGTAATCAGTCTAAAAGGAAAACCAGCATAGAGAAATTTGGGCTCCATCAGGCTATCTTGCCCAAAACACACCACTACGGCTACAGTACATGTGATGCTCCTATGACTAACAGGTTGTGGGACTTGTGATCAAAATTCCGAAGTTTACACAATACAATAATTGATATTTAAAGAAGGCCAGAGAGGAAAACCAAGATAAACATCAGTCAGTTAAGTGCCATACGTGATACACACTTGGGTGATCATATCTTCCAATCTATGACTGACTAGGCAGAAGATTTTCCTGCAGTTGCCATTTCTTTCTGCTGTAGACTGGTTGCCAACCAATGCTATAGAACCCAATCTGTCCTACCATTCAACTCATAGCTGGAGGGAGAAGAGAGTGAATGCAACGAATTCAACTGTAATTTGAACTTAGCTTTCTGATTTCTCTTTCCGAGCCAATATCCATTGCACCACGATGCACATCCATCTGCTGGTCTGAATAATAAAGCATATGATGAAAAGAGTTAATAAATGTCATAAGAGAATGAAACACTTACCAAAACCATAAGATTTGTTGGCTGTTGTCTGTTTAGCTGCATCTTTTGCCGCTTCTTCCCCAATCAGATGTTTATATTTTTCCTTGTAGTCAAACGTAGGGGCTGCTTCTGAAGCTTTACGTTTCAAAGGATTACCTTCAGTCTGAGAGTCTAATTCCTGGTTAAAAAAAAAAATTATAAATGAAAACAATAGTAAGTCAGATCGATTCGATAAGGTTTAATTGGCAGCTGATCTAATAAATGAACTACATTCTGTTATTAAGTGAGACAAAGAATGGCTTGTCAATACCTACAAAACAAAACTGCTCTCTATTGTCTGAGAGACCCCTTTCTACTATCCATCGGCATCAAATTTAGGTTTGGTATATTAGGGTTTTGGTTATATGTAGGAATTCTAAGACCGGCCATGTTTGTTTTTTTATTTTATTGTTCTCTGTCATTCCCTTGCTAACTGGACACATGGCTTTGAGGTGATCCCCCCCCCCATCACACTACTGTCTGTTACTGCTTACTTAAGGTAACTTAAACTCTCCAGAACTGTATAGAAGAAACAAAATGAAGATAATTTTTGAAATTTTCTTAACTTTTTTCTGTCAGCCAGCCTGCAACTTGGTGAGTTTAGCCAGTGTGATCTTATTTTTTTATTATTTTTTGAATTATTTATTTATTTATTTTTATTTGTATTTTTTATTTTATTTTATTTTTTTTTGGTTCTTATCTTTTCTGCCTAATTTTTGTGTAAATTGTTCTTAATTATCAAATTTAGGTTTGACTTATACTAAGTTAAAACTTAATTAACTTCAGTCACACATTTATTCTTTTTTTTAATTGGAGTAGATAGTACCTTCTATCGCCCGGTCTCACACTCCACCCCCTTCTTTTGGACAGGAGTAGAGGTGATCGCCTTGTTTCTTGTTTAGGAAGGGGTTCCCGGTTCATCTCTCTCTTTTTCGGTCTTTATGTCGGTTTGGCTGGAAGCCTTTTGCAGTTGGTGAGTATGGTGGCAATGTCTCTTCATTCTGAGGGTACCGGGTTGGCAGTTTCCTGGTTGCTGCTTCCGACTGGCAGTTAGGAGCCCGAACTCTTGCGTAGTGTCTCGAGAGGCTGCTCTGATCAACAGTTGAATAATATCGGGGTTCCTGTAGTGCCATTTCGCGCATGGACGGGCGTCCCTGCATGAATTTCCGATGGGCAACCCCGAGGCCACATTATGCTGCAGGCGGCGCCATTCTCCATCCTTCACCTGCTGCAATTAACGACCATCTGACCCTACTCTAGACCTCTCTCTATCCACAACTATAACCAGCATGAAATTAAACAAACAAAATAGCAAGCCTAAACCAGCTAGTCGTAAATCGCCCAAACCTATCTGCGTTACCTTCACAAATATACGAGGTATTCGCAGTAACTTTAATAGTGTAGAGTCTTTCCTTCTAACGAACTCACCCGATATCTTAGCTATATGTGAGACTAACCTTGACCCTTCTATCCCCTCTTCAGAGCTGTTCGTTCCTGGTTACCTTCCTCTCTTCAGGAAGGACTCCAATGTCCATATGCATGGGCTTGGTGTATATGTCAGTGAACAACTCCCCCTAGCCAGGGTCACATCTCTTGAATCCCTTGATCATTCCTTCATGTGCTTCCGTCTCTCACTTCTAAGCTCAGTTAGCTATCTCTTCTTCCTCTACCGCTCCCCCTCCTCCTCTGACTGTACGTTACTTGATTGCATCTCGACTAACATCGACAGGGCCATTTCTTCTCACCCATCTGCCCATATATTTGTGTTTGGCGATTTTAACGCCCACCACACCAAGTGGCTTGAAAACTCAGCCACCGACCTTGCTGGGATCCGCACCATGCACTTTTCAATAGCCCAAGCTCTAACGCAAGTGGTGGACTTCCCCACGCGTTTCTCTAAAAATCCTAACAGAAGGGACTCTTTACTCGACCTTTGTTTTACCTCCATCCCAGACTCCTGCACTACCAGGCAACTCTGCCCCCTCGGAAACTCTGACCACGCCGTAGTCTCCGTAAACATATCAATCCGCACTAACTCTACCCAAGAAAACCAGACCAGCAGAATATCATACTGCTACCAAAGAGCCGACTGGGACTCGTTCAGGGACTTCCTCTGCGACATCCCCTGGAACAACGTCTTTGATCTTCCTGTCGAAGACTGTGCCTCCGAAGTCTCCTCTTGGGTTAAGGCTGGCATCGATGCTTTTATCCCTGCCAGAAAATTCCAACTAAAACCAAATTCGTCCCCTTGGTTCTCACCCGCTTGCTCGGCAGCTATTGCCCACCGGAACCATTTCTTCCGGCTCTATCGAAGCTGCTCGTCGAACCAAAACAGGCGCCTTTTCACCTCAGCACGGAACAAGTGTAAAAAAGTACTGAACGAAGCCAAGAAGGCGTTTGCTACCAGAATTAGGCAACGCATAGCATCCTCTAAGTTTGGCTCCAAAGATTACTGGCGTCTCTGCAAAAGCGTGCTCAGCAGGAACAAGACTTCAATACCCCCACTAATCAATGAATTTGAAGTTCTCACCTCCCCAGCCAACAAGGCTGAATGCTTTGCCTGTAGATTCTCAACCAATTCGACACTGGACTCGTTAGGAATACCTACACCAGACTTCCCACCCAAAACTAAGGCTCAACTAAATAACGTCCACATTTCACCCTCGCTGGTCGCCAAGATAATTGCGCAACTTGACCCACACAAAGCGAGCGGCGGTGACGGAATCCCAGTCATAGTACTGAAGAAATGTGCCCCAGAACTCTTCTCTGTCCTCTCTAAACTCCTCTATAACCTCTGCCTATCTGCTTCCTGCTTTCCTGCCTGTTGGAAGTCCTCCTGCGTAGTACCTATATTTAAGAATTCTGGCGAACCCTCAGACCCCGCCAATTACCGTCCTATTAGTCTCCTTCCAATCTTTGGCAAAGTTTTCGAAGCCATTATCAACGCCGAGGTGATTCAGCATCTCATGACCAACGGGCTTCTCTCTGACAAACAGTATGGGTTTCGCTTCACCAGGTCTACTGCTGATATGCTAACGACCATTACCGAGTACATATACCAGGCACTCGACAATAATGGTGAAGCCCGAACCGTTGCCTTGGATATCTCCAAAGCATTCGACAGGGTCTGGCATGCTGACCTCTTGTGCAAACTGCGGAGCTATGGGACAACTGGACATCTGTTTGACCTCATCCAGTCCTTCCTCTCTAACCGCACATTAAAGGTGGTATTAAATGGGCATGCCTCCCAAAACTACCAGACGAACGCGGGCGTCCCTCAAGGTTCTATCCTAGGTCCCACGCTCTTTCTGATCTACATTAATGATCTCCCCGACACCATTAGATCCCAAGTTGGCATGTATGCCGACGACACAACAATCTACTCCCGCATCGATCAGAAACCAGGTCTGGACGACAAAGTGAACCTCGCTGCCGCACTTGAAAGGGACCTCCAATCCGTAGTGACCTGGGGTAGGGAATGGTTGGTAAATTTCAATGCCTCCAAAACAAAGCTGTTATCAACTAACCACCATAGACAATCGCATCTACCTCCCATTAGCATGGGACAGGCTAGCCTCCCAGAGAGTAAAATACTACGCCTCCTTGGCCTTACACTCTCGGCGGACCTCAAATGGAATGACTATATTGAATCCATTGCCAAATCTGCTGCTATGAAAGTGGGCTCCCTGTGCAGGGCCCGGAAATTTTTCCCACCAGAAACTATTCTGCACATATACAAATCTACCATCCGCCCGTGTATTGAATATTGCTGCCATATCTGGTCAGGTGCCCCTGCTGCTCTCCTTGGGCTTCTTGACAAAATACAAAGGAGGATCTGTAACGTGGTTGATACTGACTTGGCAGACCGGCTGCAGCCGCTCTCACACCAGCGTGGCTTCCCTATGCCTCTTCTACAAGTACTTTCATGGCTTCTGCTCCGATGAGCTTAGATCACTGGTGCGGCACCAGTATCTTGTGTAAATTCGTGCTTAGGCCGCCTAAGCACGAATTTACACGAGATACTAGATTAGCAACTAGGTCCCACCCTTTTACAGTTAAACAAATAAGATGTAACCGTAAATTCTACTCCAACAGCTTCTTTTCTCGCGCTTCCCGCCTGTGGAACTCCCTTCCACAACTCTGCTTTCCCGACAGTTACAATCTCCAGGTGTTTAAATGTAGGGTCAATAGATACCTCCTATCACACTAACTCCCAACTATTCTCACAACACTCATCCTCGGTATCCTCACCCGCCTATCACCCACCCTCTGTCATTTCCTATATTTAATCAGCCTTTCTCTACTCTACGTAGCCCCCTGCACAGTAGTGGCAGTGACATGCCTTGCTCGGGGTGAAACGCTTATAAAAAAAAAAAAAAAATGACTGATGCTAACCTTCAGGAGACTGACTCATTTCATCTTCTTAGGCAAACGTTTTCTATTGACATGAAGTGGAAAGATCATATAAAATTAATTACTGATAGGAAAGTTGGTTCACTATTATGCTAGACAATTTATCTCCCCCAAATCTTACATATCTATAAATCTATCATTCATCCATGCATTGAATTTTATATAACAGAAAATACTTTTTTAAATTTTTAAGATTACTGCTGGGTACTTAAAAATTATATATAAAAGGTATTCACGTTATATTCAATTATTTTTTTACATGTCAATAGCTTAAACAAACAGCTACTGCAGTAATAAAATGCATTCTTGTGATATTTTAAATTTAAATATTAATAAATAATATGTTTTGAATCAGATTAATTGTACTTTAAATCAGCTAATAAAGTTTCAGAAAAGTATATCTTATATAGTTTTTTTTTCTTTTTTGCACAGAAAATTACATTGCGATGAAAGATGACTAAAAGAAAGGGATGCTAATCGGTTATTTTAGCAAAAAAATAAATTCCTCCCAGTCAATTTAAATTAATTTTTGAAAAACAGCGAAGTATTTTGATTATTGGAAATATTAAATTTTTAAATTTACTCGATTAGCTTGAAATTAAAACTAAAAGATTCAAGGAAGATTTTTCATTCTTAAAAATTCATTTTAAACCCTAGATATCACATTTTCTGTGTTGGTACATACTTAATTTTTAAACACAATAATAAAAAAAATTTAAGAGAAGATAAGCTTAGTAGTGCTGCAAACAACAATAATTGCCTAAAAAAGGAAATGCCCGTAAATACAAAAAAATTTTACTCATGATCATTTGTTTTTAAAGAGGTTTCATTTTAAAGAGGTTTCATTTTTACTAAAACTATACCATAGATTTTCCAGATTGGCAATAATATAATGCTCCGGACAGATAAAAATAATTACAAGAAAAAGTAAAAATTAAGAAGGCGTATGTAAATATATAAGGGAGGTAACTCTGACGTTACTTTACTTTTCTCAATTTATTTTAGCTCAAGTTATCGATGGAACATTTTTTTGTCAGAAGTTCAGCTAGCCTGAAAAAATACGTAAAATTCTCCTAATTTTCAGTTGTATAAACTATTATTAGTTCACTTATTTACTTAAATTTGGCATTTAAAGAAAAAAATATTAAATCTATATACAAACAAAATACAGCACAATTTTTTTTAAAGTCACAAAATAGGTAAGGTACAAGGGAGGTAACTCTTGATTTTATTACCTGTTTGTACATCTTAAATTTAAAAGGCCCCGATATTCAAAGAACTTAAAACAATTACTTAGTCACTTATTTTAGTGCATCATTTTATTTACATTTATTACCACCTGACGCAAATAATAAACAGTGAATTATTTAAATAGAGTAGTCGTAAATAATCAACAGTGCTTTTATAGCATCTCTCATAGTATTGCCAATTAAGGCTACATTTTCGTAACCTTTTAACAATTGAAAATAAAAACATTTCTTTGTGTTTCATTGTAGACAAAAATAACAGCAAATTTTTTCAGCTAAATTATTCAATATCTTAGCCTTCAGATGAACATTCACTAATAAAAAAGAAATGTGCATATAGCATTTTAAGGAAAAATTTCAATGGAAGCATTGCATATTGTTTGTTAAATGGAAGAAGTAAGCGAGGCCAAGGTAAGAAATGTCAGATCTCATGGTCAACTAAATGTGATGTAATGGTTAGCAAGCTTGTCTCGCTAGAGAATCATTACAATTCAGTAGTGAGTTTGATCCTCACTGGGTGCCCCATTCTTTTGGCCATGTGCCACATCTAAGAAAATCACTTAATGATCAACTAAATTTGCATAATAATCTCATAAATACTTTGCATTTGTTCATAATAAATTTTAATTCATAAATAAATCTGCATAACTGCAAGTTTTTGACATTCATTTTAATGCTTTCAACCCACTTTTATGTTTGAAAACTGATTTAAGTACTGCACTAATCAGTTTACTGTTTTGGATAAATCTTCTCTATTATAAAAAAATGTGTGTGTGTGTGTGTGTGTGTGTGTGTGTGTGTGTATGTATATATATATAGATATATATATATATATTCCTCCTGTCACACTCAGAAAAACAATAATAAAGCAACATTGGCTCAGTTTATTCTCTTTACTACAAGTTATTAAACATTACTACCAGTTATGAAAGCTCTTGCCACGAATTCGCTCTTTAACAGTACCTTATTACTTTATATTTTTTGCAATAACTATCGTCAAGTAGTGAAGAATATATACTTCCCTCTTGCCACACTTAGAGGGTTTGGATTATTTTGTTTGTTTTTTCTTATTATGTCTTAATGTAAGAAACTATATATATATATATATATATATATATGTTACTGTCATTTTAGATGGCATATCAATATAAATAGTTTGCCATAATTTTTAAGGGCACAGGCCCACTTGTTATAAAATGAACAGCAAAGTAATCATTTTAAGTAATGCGGTTAATTGAAATAAGTGATATATAATTTGTGAATTTAAAATTGGTTCTATAAAAAGAAATCTGATTGAAATCTAAAGTTTAATATTATATCTACTTACCTAAACCAAAATATTATATATAATGTTAAACACATCTGAGCTACCTAAAAAGTAAAAAATAAAGTAAAAAATAAACACTAAAAAATAAATTTTTAAAGTATATTTAATTTGTTCTTGCTTTTAAAATTTAATAATTTTTCTTTTTTCTAGGCTTAAAATTAAGATTAGAATACTTGGTAATTGTTGGTTGTACTGATAAGAACAATTATTATAAATCCAGGTCAACCAAAAATAATGATAAAAGGAAACATCAACTCCAAATTGAAAATATAGTGTTTTTTTCTTATACATGACTAGTGTAACTCCGCTGTTAAAAATGACAAAAATTTAATAGTAAGATGCAATGAAACAAAAGTCTTGAAATAATGTATTGTGATACAATAAAGCAGAGATAAAGAATTCAAGCTTAAAATAGAGGCTAATGGTTCATTTAAATGAATCCATTCCCTTTTTGTATATATATTTAAATGTTCAATGGTATCTAGAATTCATTGCTTACTCCTGGTATTATACAAATCGCTTTTTGCTCAATATCTTTTCATGTTAAAAATTTTGAGTAATATAAAAGTGAAATAGAAATATCTCTTGGAAGAAAAAAGTAGCAACATAACAACAAAGGTGACAATGACAACGCTTACTCCAAGACCAAGTTGAAGCAAGATAATTGACAAAGGTATCCGAGTGCCTCACATGAAAATAAGACTGCAATATAAGAACCATCAGAATACAGGAAATGATTAATTAACTGTTTCACTTTTCGCGGGAAGTAATTTTGTCTAAATACAGATAAATATTTTATTTGTCTAAAAACAATTAAGGGAAGTAATCACTCATAAATTTACTAACTTAAGTTGATTTACCTGACACTAGGCAGAAGAATGGCAACACTGTGAACCTAGACCAGAGTGCACAGATACTCCAATTCAAAGTAGAAATGCTAATCCGCACATAATCATGTCACTTATTTTATGGAAACAAAGGGGTGTCTCGGTATGTAGTAATGATCAGCAAAGCTAGTCTGGTTGACCATTACAACTGAATGGCAAGTTCAATCCTCACCGTGTGCCAAATACAAAATTTGACATTAAACAGCCTCATTAGGGCTGACATATAACAAAATCAAATTAGACTATAAATAAAAGTAGTAGAACTTAAGCATACAATAATGGACATCTGAAAAGTAGAAAAAGTGCCAAAATTCATTGGCAATAACCACATTTGGGTTCAGTTCGTTTTGTTTTATGGCATATCAACCTCAATGGAGTATTTAATGCTGACAAGATTTTTACAATAGATTTGTATGAATAGAATATGTATTCTTTGTAAGAAATAAGTTTGTAGATCAGGTTTTATTGATGTATTTTTGTAAAGATTTTGTCAAGAGTCAGCTGTATTACTGGTATATTTTTTTCTTCAAAAATATATTGTTGTTAATTGTTTTTTTTCGTCAAAAATCTATTGTTGGTAATATTTTTTTTTCATAGATGGTTATATTTTTTTTCCTTCAAAAATGTATTGCTGGTAATATTTTCTTCTTCAAAAAAAGTATTGCTGAAATTTTAACTAAAAATCTATTTTTATACTTTCATAGTGTTTTGACCAAGTTTGGGATTTAATTATTTGCCCATAGCTGAGACACTAACAGGTGCTACCACCCTGGGTCAGGGTGGACCTGAGAATAACAGCAATTAAGAGGTTGTTCCATGCTCCTCAAAGCATCCCAATTAGAGGTCTTGCTACCAGATGTAGTTTATCATCAAACTCAGGACCCAGATATAGTTTATCATCATACACAGGACCCCTCATTGGCAGTGAGGGAGGGGGTACCCTCTGCAAGGTGCAGTTGGTGTATTCTGAAGCCCTAGCTCACAGGGCGAACCATACTTTGGTAAAACTAAAGTTTACAAAATCTTTTATTAACCAGATGACTTCTTCATGTGCCATGTCTCTTCAGGACATAGGCGATCATGGACTTCCACTTGGCTGTCTCTTGTTGCTCTCAATATTTTTTCTCTTATTATCACTTCTAAGCCCCACTCTGCCATCCATTTGCTCAGACCTAACAAGTACGTCTGGTGCTGCTTTTCTCAGTCTCTCCTTCCTCATTACACGTGTCAGGAACTTAATTTGTCTCTTCTTGATATTAAGTATGAGTTTTCTTCTCATTAGTATCCTTTCCAACACCTCATCGTTGCACACATGCTCACTACATGGTATCCTCAGCATCCTTCTGTGAAACTACATTCCTAACATACAGGAAAAACGGATTTGAAAAAATGATTATCTGTTTTGGGAAATACATATTATCAGAAGACCATCTGAAAGGGCTTCAACCTGCTGAAGTCCTGGGAGTTCAGGTTATTTGGTAACCTTGGAAATTGAAAGCAGAATTAAGAAAAATCAATTATGCCCACCAAACAAAAGTGCAAGTGACGATTGGCAGACCAAGGGGCCATCTAGAATACGAAATGTAAAAAAAAAAAATCAAAAAATAAAAAAAATCAAAAAAAAAAAAATCAAGAAATAGGACTTTATCTGTCGCTTGAATAACTGAAATGAGAAATGAACCTGTAAGGTTTGTCTGCACAGTGAACCAAAGGTCATGGAAACAAAACTTACTGATGATAGGTCAACAAAATGGCTAGTTGATGTCCACATGAAGAAACAATACCAGAAGCTGAGAAATTATATTCATTATTGAAAATTGAGATAATTTAAAAATTAATGATTAAAATAAAGCCCACCCATTTGCCCACACAATTTAAAAATTAGATTCGTCATGAAGACAGGATAGGCTTAGATTGAATACTGAGAGAGGAGAAATAAGAATAAGAATTTACCTCTGCCCATTTGAAAGTAATGGTCCAAGGCGTAAATAAAGAGGGTATGAGTTAAGAGAAGAAGCAATTCCTGTGACTTCCCAGTGAAGTGAATAGCTCCACAAATTTGGAAGGTCAATTAATAAGCAAAATTTAGGTAATTACCAAACTCCCAAAAACTTACTGGTTTCATGCCAATTATTTTGCCAGAATCCATACAAGCAGATTGCCATGGTGATCCAGAGAGATGAGCAGTGAATTACACACAGAGTGCTACCAAAACCCATGTAACCTGTTGCCAAGAAATATCCATACATTGAACGTTGTTCTAAGATTTAAAAGAAGCAGAGTGTCACTATAGAAAATAATTGGGAAGGGTTGATTTTGTTACCAAAAACTATATAGATCAATTTAAGATTATCCCAACAATTTTTTTTTTCTGTCTTCAAAAACATTTTTTTTTCTTTTCATAATATAGCTTTGCCGTAGATTGAACCAATATCGATTACTGATGATCTTCACATCTCAAAGATAAAAAAAAAACCAACTTGGACAGTGTGGATTGGAGCAGTCAAAAACCAAATTGACCAACATCAGCATTGACCAGTGCAGGGTGCAGGATTGGCTCTATGGTTAACTCGTCATCCTATGACCTGTTGAGCTGGACCACTAGAGTGGTTACATAATTGAGTATAGGTGGTATATGGCAGGGGTATTTTAGCTGACCAGGTTTTGACCCAAGATTGACTGGGGTAGGTTAAAATTTGATTACAACAGTCAATAAGAGTTAAAACCACTGTTTACAACAAATCATATATAAATCAAATCATTGTTACATTTTTAACCAGAGTTAATTCTTTATTCCAAAGATTTTTTTTTTTGTATAGTTCCCAGGTGTTAACCTTCTCTTCACTTTCTGAGATCAAAAACACAATGTGGCAGAGGAACTAAGGATTATAAAGGATACAAAGACCAGCTAGATTGAGTGGAACCATGATCATCATCATGATGATATCAGCAACAAACTAGCAATCAATGGTCTCAAGGAACCTGAAGACCAACACGGGGGATATGGGTTACAATATAAGCTTACAGCGCCTGGTATTTTGAAATAGTCACCCATCTAGTTGCTGACAAGACCTGATGTTGTTTAACTTCAGTGATCATATAAGAACCAGTGTTTCAGTGTGTTGTGGTCGTAAGCTGACCATGAAGAGATGCAAACTTCAGTTTCATGACCAGAAAGCCAACTTCTAACCAATTCGCCACAAGCCCAAGGGTAAATAGTAGGGTAAATATACAGCTCTTTAGTAAGTCAGTACATCTTGAATGTTTAGCTAGCACGTTGGCCATGTAAAAATACACTTGCTATTGAACCTGCAACAGCTTTCTTTTGGTGTAGTTGAAAAGGTCTGATATTTTAAAAAAAAAAAAAAACGTCTACAGGAATAAACAAACAATATTCAGATATATTAATTCTTTTTAAGATAGATATATGAGCAAATATGTGTAGATTTGATAAAATGCTTCCAAGTCAACATGAAAATGTTTTCTGGCAAAGAAAAAGTGCAATCAGTCAAGCTATTTTACCTACTGAATGCTAGCTGGCCTTATTAGTGTACAATACTTTTATACAAACCTTCTGTTTGGCAAGTTCTTTTGCTTTCTCTGGGTTCCACTCTTCACCTCGTCGATAAGCCAACAATTCTTCATCTGAAGGTGCAAATTCCTGCAAAAGAAGAAGCCCACTATTTAATCATTAAGCTTTAAATAATGGTTTTCTCAAATCTCCTCCTGTTATGACCTGCATAAGGAATTTACTGAAATTTCACAAAGAAGAAAAAAAAAAGGAGACACCAAATAATGGACCATATTCTGACTTGGTACATAATGCCCAAGATTTCACAATCAAATAGAATTAACTTTTCTTTTTAATCATTTCCCCCAAGCACGGTGATAATGCCATTAGGACACAAGGGATTACAGGGAGTGAGAAGACTTTAGTGAGGAGAAAGGACAATAAAAGACAGAGTACAGGAAGACAGAAGATGGCAGCCAGTGTTGCATTTCAATGTTTTAAGATTGTAGGTGGCAGGTAAGCAAGAAATAGGAATGGAGTTTCACTGGTGAGAAAAGAAACTATTAGAATAGAACTAATGGTTCTTCTAGCCAGTGCAACAGTAAATCAGTGTGACCTTGTTTGCCAATCTAGTCAATCAGCTAAGTGCCATACATGATACACGCTTGGGCGATCATGTCTCAAAAGAGACTGACTGGGCAGAAGATTATCCCACAGTAGATTGCCATTACTTTCTGCGGTAGACTGGTTGCCAGCAAAGGCTATAGAACCCAGTCTGTCTTGTTATTTAACCCATAATTGAATGAAAGAGACGGATTAATACCTTTCCCAAGGGTATTTGCGCATAAGTGAATGCAACGAATTCAATTGGAATTCAAACTCAGCTCCATGATTTCTTATTCGAGCCAATATCCACTGCACCACAAACGCACATTTAGTAACATGCTTAAATTCATCCAGTCAAGGAGAAAAGCTCAAAATTGCCATAGAATATAGACATTAAATCTGGTACTAGTTGTCTTTAATCGTTTTTTGACATTAACAAACTAATTCTTGAGGTAAGAAAGAAATTGTTGATGATTAAACACAGAATTTTGCAACATTTTTAAAATCATTTGAGTATGTTTCAACATTTAATTTGAAGATCAGAAAAAGAAAAGTATTTTCAGTTAAAGCAAACATCACTGATTGAATATTGCTATTTTCTTATACAAAAGCTAAAGTATAAAATTAAATGAATCCTGATTCAACCCTCTGACCTTGAGATAAGTAGGCAATCAACATATGAATATGCCAGCATTTTCTTCTGTGACATTTCCCTTCAGGACGTAGGCAATCATGGCCTTCCACATCTCCCTATCCCTTGTAGCTCTTAACACTATTTCTCTTGTTACCCCACCCAAGCCCTGCTCTGCCATCCATTTGCTCAAGCCCATCAAGTATGGCACATATTGCTTTCCTTTTTTCTTTTCCTCTATCTGTCCTGTGAGTATCAGATTCTCATAAGCCCTCCTTCCTCATTACATGTCCCAGAAATTTAAGCTGTTTTTTTCTGATTTCATTTCCGGTTTCCTTTTCATTTCCATCCACTCCAAAACCTCATCATTGCTTACAGGTTTGGTACATGGTACCCTTATCATCCTTCTGTAGAACCACATCTCGGTTACTTCAAGTCTTTGCTTTATCTTTAAGATTGTCCAGCATTTGCTGCCATATTGAAGGACAGACATCAAATAACGATCCAGTTCTTTTTTTTTTTTTTCAACAAAATTTTCCCATCTCTCATTACTCTGCTTAGCTTTGGGAATGTATCCTTGGCTATGCCAATATGCCTTCAGATCTCAGGGTCACACTTTCCATCCTTTGTTAGAGTTTTCATTTTGAAATATTCAAGTAAAATACACTTTGCAAGAAAAGATGGTGCTGAAAAATTCTCAGCCTGACCAAAACTAAAAAAAATTTGATGAATCATCATTTGAACATTGAGCAAGTGGATCAGACTGAAAACTTTTCTGCACTCCTTTGTACTAAGATGTTTTTTATGTTTAATTATTTCAGTGGATCACATTTATTTATTTAAAGAATATTGATATGTTAAACTCATTTAAGAAGACAAATTAAATCACTTACTCCTTTAATTTTTAATCACATTTTAATGCCAAACAGTATTTTAAAGCTGAAAATCTAATAGTGCTCTGATTCTTTGTCTTAAATGTTTACACAATGATACTTTAGAAAACTGATTAGTTTTTCTTTTAAATGATATTTTCTTTAATTTTTCAGCATTAAACACACTCAAACTTATCCTATAAATATCAGCTCCCACAATTTCACTGTTTGTGGGAGTTCCTGCGTTATTTGATGGCAGAGTATACACGGACATTGGCTTGGAAGGAGAAATTGGAGAACGGAGTTCAAATTCCAGTTGAATTTGTTTCATTCACTTACACACAAATACCCTTGGGAAAGGTATGAATCCATCTCTTCTCCCTACAGCTATGGGTTAAATAGCAGGACAGATTGGGTTCCGTAACCTTTGTTGGCAATCTGTCTACCAGAGAAAGAAATGGCAACCTATTGCAAGAAAATGTTGTCTAGTCAGTCATGGATCGAAAGAGACATGATCACCAAAGCGTGTATCATGTATGGCACTTACCTGACTGATACATGAGATGAGTTAGAGCAGGTTGAACATTGAGAGCCAATATTTACAGGGCGGGTTGAATGCTAAAGGGTTACACTTGTTACTAACTGAACAGTCATCACTGAAATTTTCTTTAAATTTTTATTACATTTTAATAAGACCATCAATTAGCTGAATTTGTCACATATACATATATTTTTTAATAATAACTATATTAAACCCCTCAAAAATTTTTGTGGGCATCAAAGATTTGAATGAAAGAGGACAATTGTGAAGGGAAAGAAGCAAAGAGCTTAAGAAAAAAATGACTTCAAAAAACAAGATGTAATTCTGAATTATTTGAATTTTTTTCTTAGACTTTAGACTAATAGCTGTCTTTTATAGCTTATGAATAGCAATGAGCAAGGTTCAATTTCTGTAAAATATATCAGTTATTACTGTGAGACTAGCTGGAGCTCAGAGTGGGAAATTTCAAAATGTTGGAGCCAGCGTTAGAGCTGAAAATTTAGATGTCATTTCCACAATCCTTCTTCTGAGCAGCATTTCCAGGTTTCTACAACCATGTTTTTCTAGGCAAGCCATTGATATCTCCTTTTCAACATAAAATTTCACTTTCTCATTTGACACTATAATACAACTTTAAAAATGACAATGCCCACATATTTTAACTGCTCATAGTATCATTACTAATTTTGATTATGTATACTGATCTCAGATGCAGATAATAGAATGATTTTCAATAACAACAATACAAATACAAGCCTAGTTCTGTGTTTGCTAATATCTATCTTTTTTGCTAATATTCATTTGTCTTTTCAGAATAAAATCAGTTCTCTATTAATTTCAACCCATTATGTCCAAAAAAAATTAAGAAAAAGAAAATAGAACTTTCAATGATGAATGGGAATTGCAATATTTTTTTAGTGGTAAACTATATTGCTTGCTTTGTGGTACTGCAATTTCAACATTAAAAAATACAATGTGCATCAATATTATGTTGTTCATAAAAACAATATGCTAAATTGAAGAGTAAAGCTCGAAGGATTGCACTAAAGGATAGAAAGCAAAAGGAGAGACCATTATTCCATTCTGTATTAAATTCAGGAAATGCTGCAACAGAAGCAAGTTATAAAATTACATATTTGCTTAGAAAAAAAAAAGGTAAACTATTCAGTGATGCAAAGCTCATAAAATAATGCATTGTAGAAGTTGTAAATTATTTACATCTAGATAAACTTAAATATAAAAATGAGCCTCTTTCAAAAACTAATACAGATCAACAGCATGAATTGGTCAGTAATGTCACAGAGCAGCTCCAAAATATAATAAAAAAAGACAATGTATATTTTTCTTTAGTTTTGGATAAATCAACTGATTTAGCACAAGTATTATATTTCAATCATGCAATAACTGACAATTTTCAAATATTTTAAGAATTAGTTGCTTTAGGCGACCTTAAAGCAAAAACATGAGGAATAAATATACTTAATTACTTCAAAGAGAAATTTTATAAGGTTAGGTTGAATCTTATTAAATTGGCAAGTGTGTGTACTGATGGTGCTTCAATTAAATATATTTTGAACACAATTGTATGCCTTCAACTACAGATAAAATGTATTGTTGGTCATTTTTTTTTCTTTTTTTATATGAAAATGTATTGCTAGTATCTTTATACTTTCATATTGTTTTGTTTGGGGATTCACTATTTGCCCATACCACCCTGCACTACCCTCAGAACAATTAACACATGTGATAACAACATTGCCTGTAATCTCACTGTATGGTGAAAAATGTCACACACTTCTTTTTGCTTCCTTCTTACTGCCTGAAAAGTTGACTTAGAAATTACAGGAACAAGGGTGAATATTGATAAATTTTTTTTTCTTTATTTTTTTTAAATTTCTCATTTAAATAAGAGAAATACAAATAAAAGTCAAATCAAGAACAAAAAGGGCTGCTTTAACTATTTTACTAATTGTGGTGCATTGGATATCGGCTCAAAACGAGAAATCGGGAAGCTGAGTTTGAATTCTAGCTGAATTCATTGCATTCACTTACACGCAAATACTCTTGGGAAAGGCATTAATCCGTCTATTCCTTCCAGTTATGGGTTAAATAACAGGACAGATTGGGTTCTATAGCCTTAGTCGGCAACCAGTCTACCACAGAAAGCAATGGCAACCTACTGCGGGATAATCTTCTGCCCAGTCAGTCATGTCTCTTTCGAGACATGATCGCCCAAGCGTGTATCACGTATGGCACTTAACTGACAGAACTTGTAGAGCACCTGAGGTTTTGGAACATGACCTTGATTGTCAATTTTTTACCATGCAGAACACAAATTAATATTTAATATATTATTACAGGTAACCAACATTGGAATTACTTTTTTTTTTTTTTTTCCTTCCAGTTTTTCCATAAATGGCAACCTATCCTCTGAACTCATCCACAAATAAACACTATCATTCTCTTAGTCAGAACCAATCAATGAATGCCAACCATAAAATATGATTATTACTGACTGTTATTTTACTAAATCAGTCTGTGAAAAAGACAGTCTGCAATCTTGGTGCATCACTGTTTAATGAATCAAAAAAAATTTAGGGTAGCTTTTCTTTATGATAGCTGAAATATCCAGTTTGTGGTGGGAAATGGGGGGGGGGGGGAATCCCAAACTAGTTTTACCAGCACATTCTGACAGTTCTGAAGAGGAAAGACTTGATGACTTCCTTGGGCTGCACACTGGTGTTAAATGTCACTTGAAGAATGAAACTTTTTCAAAACAGAAATAATAATGGATTAAAGAAATAAGAAACAATGTTGTATGAAAAAAAAATCCTATTAATAAATATTGACAATTTTAATAAATGAGCTGGGGAAAAATAATATCAGTGCCAGTATAGTATATGCTTACATCTTTGATTCTGGTATAGAGCAAGAGTATATTTATAGATATAAGTATTTAGCTATTTATTGAAACTAATTATTTTCCCTGACACTTATCAGACAGTGATAATACTTCTTTATAAACTGCATCTAGAGATTATATGCAAAAGAGGTATTGTCAAATATTTTATGTAAAATTCATAGATAGGCATTGATGCCTTCATACCTACCAGGAAGTTTAGTCTCAAACCTCATTCCTCCCCTTGGTTTTCTCCTGCCTGTTCGGCCGGCATTGCCCACAGGAATCACTACTTTTGACTATTTTGGAAACAGTCATCTGATCACAATAGGTGCCTATTCACGTCTGCTCGTAATGAGTGCAAGAGAATCCTCAATGACGCCAAGCAGTTGTTTGCTGAGAGAATGAGACAGCGCATAGCTGATCGCAAGTTCAGCACCAAAGACTATTGGCGGATATGCAAACGGGTGCTGAACAATAGCAAATCCTCTATCCCTCCTTAAATCAATGAATTTGAGGTCCTCACATAATCAGTGGACAAGGCTGAGTGCTTTGCTCACAGATTCTCATCCAACTCCATATTTGACTCATCTGGAGAACTCTCACCCAACTTCCCTATTAGAACCGAGGCTAAACTGTATGATATTTACATTACCCCAACAGTAGTATCTCATGTAATATCAAAACTTGACCCCCATAAGGCGAGCGGTGGTGGTGGAATCCTGGTGACTGTCCCCTGAACTCTCCTCTGTCCTCTCTAAACTCTATAACTACTGCTTCTCTGCTTCTTGTTTGAGGAGTCTGGTGAGGCTTGTGCTGTTGCTCTGGACATCTACAAGGCTTTTGACAGGGTTTGGCACACCGGCCTTCTATGCAAGCTACAGGGTTATGGTATTACTGGACGATTGCATGATCTGATCCAATCTTTCCTACATAACCGCATAATGAAGATTGTCCTGAATGGGCATACCTCCACACCCTACTGTACAAATGCTGGTGTCCTTCAGGGCTCTATCCTAGGCCTGATGCTCTTATTTTCATAAATGACCTCCCAGACAAGATCAAGAGCCAAGTAGGCATCTACGCAGATGACACCACAATTTACTCCCGCATCAGTAAGAAACCCGGCATGGCGGCCAAACATAATCTCACTGCTGATCGTGAGAGGGATCTACATTCTGTGGTGAATTGGGGTAAAAAGTGGCTTGTAAATTTCAATGCATCTAAGACCAAGCTGCTGTCTGTCAATCATCACAAGCAAACTCTCCTGCCTTCCATAAGCATGGACCAAGCAAGTCTCCCCAAGAGCAATACTCTGCGCCTCTTCAGCCTTACCCTCTCTTCTGATCTCAAGTCGAACCACTACATTGAGTCAATAGCTAAATCCACTGCTAGGAAGGTTAGGTCACTGTGTCGGGCCAGGATGTTTTTCCCGCCTGAAACCATCCTGCATATATACAAATCAACCATTTCCTCCGTGCATGGAGTACTGCTGCCATATATGGTCAGGTGCCCCCACTGTTCATCTCCGTGTTCTTGAATCAGTAATGTGATAGGTACCAACTTGGCAGTTTGACTACAACTACTTTCCCACCAACGGGATGTGGCTTCCCTTTGTTCTATAAATACTTCCATAGCTTCTGCTCCAACGAATTTAAGTCACTGGTACCTCCGCAACAGGTGTTTACACATGCAACCAGAATGGCAACTGGGTCTCACCCATTCACAGTTAGATCAACCAAATGCAGACAACAATTCTACTCCTTCAGCTTCTTTTCTCGCACTTCCCACCTGTGGAAGTCACTTCTTTATTCTTGTTTTCCTGATGGCTACAACCTCCAGGAATTTAAATGCAAGGTCAATACTCATCTCTTAACCACTTGACTAGTTCTTTCCATACCACCCTGTATATCCTTTCCTTTCTCTCCACCTTTGCAACTGTCATCACACCTGTATTCCCATCCTTCTCTTGCTCCTTTCTAACTGGTTTGTCCTTCTCTTCACTCTCCTCTAATCTTTTTACTCTTATATAGTCCCCTGCACATCAGTGGCATTACTGCCTTGCTCGGAGTGATATGATTTTAAAAAAAGTTATCCAATGAAATAATTTGTACTATTATGTATAGCAAGTAAGCAAGAAAGCAATTAAGTCCCAATTTTCAATTTCAGATTGATATTTAGTATTTTTTCAGTAATTATAGCAATTTGCAGTGTCAAGAGATTGTTTGCAAGAACTAGGATTTAGTATTATGGCTCATAAAAAAGAACTAACAATGAAAAGAACTATCTAATCAAAGAAATTAGCAAAGGAAAGTCTTCACTTCAAATTTCTAAGGATTTGAAAAGGGACCATTGAACAATCAAGAAAATGTCAAATGGGAATTTAACCAAGGAAAAAAAGTTTCAGGCTGAATTCAGAAATTTAACAGAGCAAGATCTATCACACATCCGAAGAGAATTAATAAGAAACCCAAATGCATCAAGTGCGTTCATATTTGAGGCTGCTGGAGCTCCTATGGTGTCAAGGGAAACAAGGTGTAAAGCATTAAGGAAGTTTGCTGATGTCAAAAATCAAATAAAGAAACCCATTTTAATAAAAAAAACATAAGGAAAGAAGATTGCAGTGGGCAAAAATATATATGAAAACTGATTTCGGTAAAGTGCTTTTTACAGACGAATCAAGGATCACCCTCAACGAGCCCGATGGATGGGCTCAAGGATGGTTTGCAAGCAACATGACTCAAGAAAATTTGTAAACATCAACAAGGTGGCGGTGGGGTCATGATATGGGCTGGTATTATTGGTAATGAGCTCGTGGGTCCATTTTAAGTGAAAGATGGGGTTAAAATGAATTCCAAAGTTACTGTGATTTTCTAGAGCAATATTTCTTTGAATGGTTTGATAACCAGTCTTTAGCTAAGCGTAGATCTTTATGCAAGACGACGCACCAAGTCATGCATCAAAGTTTACTAAAACCTGGTTGAAAGAAATGGGGTTTGTTGAAGATTCTCTTATGGACTGGCCTTCAAATAGCTGTGACTTGAATCCCATTGAGAACCTATGGAGCATCCTCAAGAGAGATATTTATTCTAATGGAAGGCAGTTAAAGTTGCTACAAACAACTTACCAGCCACTAAAATTGCAAATCTAACATCAGATGTTGACAGGCTGCTAAGAGTTATTGAAAAGAAAGGAGCATTTGTGCAATAAATTTTAGGAGGTTCTTATTTTTTGTTAATATATCTTATTTTTAAAATAAAATGTTTTCTTTTTGTTTTTCCTTTTAGAAATTGATGAATTTGTTCTAAAATCTTTTCATATTTTTTTACATTAGTTTTACAAGGTATAATAATGTAAAAGTATCAAAATAAATAGTTGCAAATAAACTACTGACAGTCAAATTAGTCTGTTTTGTTAACTTGGTAAAATTTTTTCCACCCAAAAATAATAGTTTTCTCTATCACTATATATCTAAGTTAATAATATTGAGTAGAATTCAAACAACATCATAAGAGGACTTAACATTAAAGACGCAACTCTTTATACCAATTCGTAACTTGCATATAATCTCTAGAAGCAGTTTAATATACTTTTTAAGGTAGGTCACATACTATAGCAGTGACAGAAATTTGTAGGCCACATACTATACTGGCACCAAAATATCTGAGTAAATAAAATTATTTTTGGAAAAAATGTTGGAAATGGTAGGAGGTGTATTTTTAAGTACTTTATACTATATGCTAATAGGGAGATATTTGCCCACCTAAAGGATCACCATAACTCCAAATAATATGCCTGTAAATGAGAATGATATGAGTAATCATAAACATATTATCAACCCACTTAAACTTTACTGTTAAGCAAATATAGACTATGGATTTAATTTTCTGTCTGACTTTTTCAGATGAATTATCATTTACACTATTTACATATGGACTATTATCCTCCTCTTTAATTGTTAACATCACAAGGTTTCAGCTGTTGTGCTATTCAGCCTCCATTCGGTGTATATCACCTAGGCTGGGCAGAGTGTACTTGGACTCAGTGAGCAATAACTGAGTAGTACTAAAAATAAGAACTAGATGATATATTCTTAGACATAGGTAATGGAAAGATAAGTCTACACCCATAGATTAAATAAAGGGTTCAGTTTGAAATTCCCTATCAGTTACCCAGATCAACATAAACCTAATGAAGGCCAGAGGACATAATGGTTGAAACTTTGTGATGATAACAACAAAGATGAGGATAGTAGTTCACATGTAAATAGTGTAAATAACAATTTTATCTTTCACACTTTAGAAAGCCATACATATATTTAGTTTCTTTGAAGGGAACTTGCATGTGTAATGCAAGGGAAATAATTGATATTTATAATATAAATTTAATGTGTACCTTTTTCCACAGCATAACATAACGGTCTTCTTCTTCTTGACCAAAAGAGAATGATGTTAAACCAGCAACATCAGCTACTTCATGTCTGAAAGAAAAGAAAAATGCTGTCAAATAATGCACATAAACGTCTGCTTGTTCAATACGTTGATTTTCAATCAATCAGGCACTGAATTAATTTGCACTAAAAATTCAATGCACAGCAAATTTTTTTTTTTTAAATCATATCACCCCGAGCAAGGCCACCACTGATGCGCAGGAGGTTACATAAGAGTGAAAAGATTGGAAAAGAGAAAGCTAGAAACCACTTCCTAAACAGATAACAAGGGATGAGCCTCTTCAACTGTTCAATAGACATGGGTGGAGTGTGAACCGTGTGATAGTTTGGTCTATCTACTCCAATTAAAAATAAAAAAAGGTGGGTGACTTGCTAAGTTTTAAGTTAAAAGTCCAGTCAAAGGAATTTGTGCTAATAAACAAAACCAATCCTTCAATTAGGCATCAAAAGTTTAAAATTAAGCAAAAATTAAGCAAAAGCGGAAAAAAAAAAAAAATGGCTTACTTTTAACAATATTCAAGACAGTTGATTCCATCCCAGAACACACTTTCTGCCAGTGAATTGAAAAAAAATAATTTTAACTTTTTGGCCAGAGAATGGTGGGGCATGGGAGGGTCAATTAAATAGCCAGTGTGACTGATACACCAAGGTAACTAAAATACAGCCGGCAAAGAAAAAACAAGGAAAGAAAGAGACTGACTGACAGACTAGGGAAAAAAAATAAAATAAAGACAAAAAATCCATCAGTGAGGATTGAACTCACTACTTGGTCATAATGGTTCTAGCAAGACAAACTTGCTAACCATTATACCATGTCAAGGTACCCAATTTCAATTAAGCACTTCTGAAATGTAGCCAAACAAACAGTTGCAAATCCATGTAGTACTCTGTTACCAACAACCAACCAACCTTATGACACAGAAAAAATAAATACCCATCTTGTATACCTGTTGCCACAGATCAGCTATATAGTTCATTGACAACAAAGCATCATCATTCTCATAAATTAGCATAACTGTCATGCAAATTTAGCAATGATGACATCTATGCTGAAAGACTGCTTTCTCTAAACCTCCAATTATTTGAGAAAAAACGAGAAAAACCTGAACCAATCAGAAATCAAAATAGTGCTCTCCCAACCAACCACCAACACTGAAGAGAGACTGTGATTGCATTCATGACCAAGTATTTTCTTATGCAAATTTGTAGTAATGGTCGGTTGTTTTGTTTAGCAGTATATCAACATCTATAGGTTATTTGATGCTGAAAATCTAAATATTTTATTCACAATTTTATTTTGGTGGGAGATAATAATGGTTTTAGTGATACAAATTTTACTAATTAACCCATAGAGTAATGGAATGTGGTTCAGATTGAGGAATCAGAGAGACAAATTCAAATTCCAGTGAAGTTTATTACATTGACTTACATACTTGGGGAAAGTATGAATCCAACTCATTCCTCCACAGCTATGGGTAAATAGTTCAACAGACTAGGTTCTAGAGCCTTGGGTGGCAACCAGTCTAAGAGAGGAAAAACTCTAAATTCAAAACTGCATGTAGCCCTGTCAAAGTACATACTATGCAACTAAGAAAAGGACCATTTGCACTGATGCAATGATCCCAATTACAGTTGACTCCTTTTTGGAGAGAGAAGAGATAGATTCGTATCTTTTCCAAGGGTATTTTGCATAAGTGAATATAACAAACCCAATTGGAATTAGAACTTGGCTCTCCAATAACAATTCTAAGCCAGTATCCATTACACCACCTGGTATTCCCAAATAGTCACCCATCTAGGTACTGACCAAGCTCTACATTGCTTAACTTTAGTGATCATTAATGCAATATGACCATAAGTTCTTTAGTAGTAATACCCTCTATGTTGATAGACTGCTTTATCCAAACAGCCAATTATTCAAGAGAATACAGCTCTTACCTACATCAGATGCACCATGATCAAGATCTCTTTTTGTGTTGGTCTGGTTCTCTTCTACACTTCTATAATTACCTGTCCAGGCAATGCCAACCATGGTGATGAGATCTTTTACTAGTTTTGACCTCCTTAGACCTGTTCTTGGTATGCCTTACCTTAATGATAAATCTAAATTCACAAGTGCTATCCACCATCTCGTAAGGAGTGCCATTCTGTCTAAGTTTATAATTCAGGGACCATCAATCATTCTATTATAAGTGTGCTTGCCCTTGCCCTGTTTGCATGACAATTATGACCTGCCAATACCTCTTAATAGACTATTCCATTTTGATTGCATGGAAAGATGGGAAAAAACACTACTTGGTTTCAGTGAAAGAAAGAAGGGAAGAAAGAAAGGGGAAATAGAAATGTTTAACATGTTTCAGTGAAATGGAAAAAATTATCAATCTCAAATCTTTTCAAGTGCACCTCCTTACTTCTTAAAATAACAACCAGCATTCATAATTACTACACCAGCATCCATCAGTCTTCTATACCTGTAACTACAGCCACAGATCAATTATGGTTCACTGACAACCAAGTATCACCATTCTCATGCAAATTAGCACAACTGTAAATTTAGTAGAAATGTCATCGATGTTGAAAGATTGCTTTCTTCAAACAACCAATTATTCAAGGGAAAACAACTCTTACCTACATGCACACCCTAGTCAAGGATTTTTTTTTCTTTCATGCTGGTCTGGTTCGCTTCTTAACAAAAATAAAAGTGGCCCAATCTAATATGCTTCAGGTTTTTCATATAATGAAAAATGGGACAAAATTATGATTAAATTTAAGAATTTTTATACATAGTCTTTTAAAGCTAAAGTTTACAAGAATGAGCAATATTATTGATCCTGATCTGGCATCTCAGCTTCAGTCACTTTCCAACCATTGTAAAGTTGCTTCCCTGTACCTTTTCTATAAATACTTCCACAGTAATTGTTTGGATGAACTCTTCTCAATGGTACCTAGACTTTATGAATTTAAATGCAATAAGAGACTGGCGACAATGTCTCATTAATTTACACTCAAGTTGGCTAGATGTAATTCTTAAATTTATGCTAACAGTTTTATTGCTCGCATTTCTCACTTGTGGAACTCACTTTCAGTTCCATGCTTTCCAGCCAACTTTAATCTTCAAAAATTTAAATGCAATATCAATCGCTATCTGCTCTCCTTCCAATTAATCTTCTTTTGTTCTTGCTCCTGGGTAATGTTTCTGTTTTCTAATTCTTTCACACCCAGTAACTCTGTGTCTTAGTGGTTTTACTAACTTGCATGGGGTGAACTTGGTTAAAAAAAAAAAAAAAAAACTTTCATAAAAATGTAGATTTTTGTAAAAAAATTTCTAACATTCTTCTTATGAAATATAAAAACCATTATTTGATGCAAGTAAACTGAAATGGCCAAACAAAACCTAAAATAGTGCTTTTGAACACAGATTTTCCTGATTTTTTGAAGAATTCATAAATAAACAAAGACAATTTATTTTACGAAATTTTATGAAATCCATTACGAAATGTATTAACTTTGACATATTTCTAATTTATTTGTTTATTCAAACTGGTAGGTGTAAATAAATATACTTTTTAATTATAAAAAAAACAGAGCATCTACTCAAATACCAATATCGATTAATAAAAAAAAAGTCTAAAATTAAAAATATGTTGACGTTAATCCATTTTGTAATAGATTTCATAAAATAAATTGTCTTTGTTTACATTAGGACACAAAAATAGTGCAGATATAAATTCTTAAAAAAAAAAAAAAAAAAAAGGAAAAATGTGTGTTCAAAAGCACTATTTTGGGTATTGTTTGACTATAGATCTTGCATGGTCAAGTCATTAAGACATCAGATCCAATAACGGCTTCCCTTAGGCAAGGAAGGATACATATTTTCCTAACAAAATTTTTTGATTATTCAGACCAGTGGTTGTAAATAAATATACAGTTTAATTATATTTAAAAAAAAAAAAAAAAAAAAAAAAAAAAAAGATTCTATTCAAATACAAATATCCATTAATAAATTAAAAATGTTAAAGTTAATCCATTTCATAAATATATATATATATATATATATATATATATATATACACACACACTGGCCCAAATTACGCAACTCGCCAACACTTTTGACTTCCTAATTCTCAAGTGGTGTTCTTGGACTTCATCTCAAGAGTATAATTTGTGCCACTTGTTCTCTAGATAGGATCTGGTATATCAGATTTTTTAACTACCTCTTTGAAAATGATTTATTCTTCTCAAGTTTGATTTCAAAGGAATAGCTGAGTTCTCCTTTATCTCATCTACTCATATCTGCCTCTCTAACATAATTATTCAGCTGGTCAATTCTCCAGCTATCATTGGTGTCTGCCTTCTAAAATAGATAAGCAAAATAACCCCAATGAGAAAAATTTAGACATTTACCTTAGGACTACCAAACAATAAGTCAGTTAAGTGTCATACGTGACACATGCTTTGGGCAATCATATCTCAAAAGAGACATGACTGACTGGGCAGATTATCCTGCCATTACTTTCTGCAGTAGACTGGTTGCCAGCCAAGGCTATAGAACCCAATCTGTCCTGATATTTAACTCATAACTGGAGAGAAGAGACAGATTAATACCTTTCTCAATAGTATTTGCGTGTAAATGAATGCAAGGAATTCAACAGGAATTCAAACTCGGATCCCCGATTTCTCATTCCGAACATCAGCCAATTCTTTTAAATTTAAAGAAAATAATTATCATTGAATGCTATATTCAATATTTATATAATCAATAATTTGAGGGTTGATATTGATATCATTAAAAACACTTCAATCATAGAAATGCAATAAAAAACAATTCAAATTTTGCTTACACAATTGCTCTGTATACTTTATCCATTGGTTCCAATTTGTGTTTCTGTTGGGCTCCATCTGTGATGAAAGTGTGGATCTGATTCTGCATCTAAAACAGAAGAATAATTTTTAAGAAAAAGAAACTGTGGTGTCGGCAATGCTTGTCGAGACTTAACTTTTGCATCCCAAGCTAGGGCTAAAAAATTGAAAGACAACCAGGCAAGAGGAGTGGGGAGAAAATGAAATAACTGACCTCTCCCTAGCTTCGGCAAGTTATGAAGCTATGAAAATTTGTTATGATATACCCCAAACAATTGGAGAAGTTGACTACAGCTCATGTGTCGTAGAATAACAAAATACAACAGAAATTATGATTTTTGTTCCTCTGTAGAGTACACAGATACAGCAATGAGGTTAAGCAGAAATTATGGTACATATCTAAATGAACTTGCTATTTCTTATGGGTATTATGCCAACACATTCACCAGTTTCCAAGCCATAAGTAAAATCTTCAGCAGTAGTTAAAAAAACTAACTTTCTACAGAATTTCATCCAAATAATTGATAACTACACCTGCATATACTTCATTAAATAGAGAGAAATAAGTTGTGAGAAAATGTAAACAAATTTTTTCATATTTCATCTTCCAACTATTGATTAATTAAGGCTTTGAGGTGAAAAAAACTTTAACTTAACCATTCCTTGAAGCTAGTTGCAATGGAAGTTGTTTTTATTTTGATTTCTCAAAATTAAATTCAAAAGATATAAAGTGAAAAAGCAGTGAGGATGTATAATCCATAATAATTACTCTGACAATAACAGAATGCTTATACATAGAATAATGGTTAGCTGGCTAGTCCCAGTGTCTATTACTATCATAGTGATTTTGATTATCATTGGGTGCCTCACACTTACAGACATTTTATCAGACTAAAGTAATCTTTAATATTTTGACTAGTCTTTCTTGCTTTATAACGGCACTTAGGTTATTCTGTATTTCATGGTCATTAAGCAAACAATACAGATTGAGAAGAAAGAATAAATTTCCAGTGAGATTTAAATTCACAGTCAGTATGCTTAGGAGCCTGCCTAAAAGCTAACTGGCAGATGTCATTCAAATTTAATCATATAATTACTTTCTTCATTATCTACAGCATACAGTTGTTTTTTTGTTGTAATAGTATTAATAGTAGAAATAATAATAATAATATTCAATGTAATAGTTTTAAATTGGACAAATTTCTTAAAATAAAAAAAAAATCATGAAAAAGAGTAAAAACAGTTAATAGGGACAAATTATTATTAATTTTTTTATTTATTGTTATTTAATATTTTTTATCTATTATTAGTATTTTTATTTATCATTATCAGTCTGAAGAAATTCTTGAGGAATGAAACATGTACAAGTTTTTTTTCCATTTTGTCATTCAATTATCAACAGCGATAACTGAGCATTTAATTAAAAACCAGCAGTGTGCTTAGTTTTATAGACTGGCTATGTTCTCAGTGTTGTGTAAGGCTAATACTGATTATCACTTAAAGTTTTGGAATCAGTATATATTAAGTCCTACCAACCATCTCTCTATAAACAGGAATTTGGTTGGTTTAAAAGTAATTAGCCTTTAATGTTGTATTTTTGTTTGTATATATAACATTAGTCTAGGGTTGCATATTTTTTTATCATTGTGGACATTTTTTTTCATCCTTGATTTTTTTTTTGATGACAAGACAGGTAAGCTGGTTTAACATTTTTAATTGTTATATTTTGGTATTTCCTCTCTCTCCTCAGGGTTCTTTAAGAAAATACTAAACAATTGCATTTACATTTCATAATCTAAACAACTACCATCATATTTTGGATAGTTCTGATTTTTCATATCTTAGCATTTGGTTTATATTCGATAATCAGTTTCGCAATGCTTAGTAAAAGATTTTCCCTATTACTATCAAGAAAAGTATTACAACCTTAAAGCAAAAAAAGAAAAAAAAAAAGAGGTATTTTGAAAACATGTTAATAACATTACTACCAACTATAAACACTCGCTTAAAACATTACATCCCCATCTTTTTACAGATCCATTCTTCATGAATCTAATTTATGTCTAGCAATAGATAAAAATAAATAATATCATAATACTTTCAGATATTATTCTAAATAATTCATATTATAACAATATTGTACATATTACATAAATATAATATTTTAATAAATAATGTTCTAAATAATACACAAAAGTAGTAATTATAATATATACAAATAAATCCAATGAAGGATTTTAAACTGTGTTATTAGTTTACTTAAACACATTTTTATTGCAACAAGTTAACATGAATTTGGTCCCACCACCATTCAGCAGTTTCTAACTTCAAGGAGACAGTTAAGAATTTGTAGTGAATTAGAAACCACTATTTATATGCTGTGGATGCACAGATGTGTAATGGTGAATGAGAAATCAGAGAGCTGAGTTCAAATTCCAGTTGAGATAGTTTTATTTATTTATTTGCAAATACCACTGGGAAAAGTATGAATCCATATCTTCTCTTCCTCAGCTATAAGTAAATAAAAAAGTAAACTGGGCCCTATAGCCTTGGTTGACAACCAGTCTAGGAGAAAAAAAACTGAATTCAAAACCAGTCTGGAGATGGTTGGGTTCTGTCAGGGTAGTTTGCCTAAGCCACCCTGACAGCTACTATGGCTGCAGTACATGTGGTGCCCCTATGACTGTTACAGGTCTTGTGATTGTGATGTACTGAGAATGTTTGACAGTTCTAGAACAATCCAACATATTAACCTTGTCTATTGATCAAGCGCCGTCTACATGATGTGGACAAAATAATAGAAACATCTTGAAATTTCAAGCAAATTTATTTCAATATGGGGTAGGACCACCTTTGGTAGTAATTACAATTTGAATTCTGCACGGGATCAACTCATACAAAGTTTGAATTGTTTCAAGAGGAATTTTTATCCATTCTTCAGATAAAACAGTCTAACTCTTTCAAAGATTATGGTAGAGGATATTGACTCCTCACTTGTTTTCCTAAATTGAACTATGACAATGTGCACATGGATAAATGGTGACATTCACATAACTTCATGTTATCTAAAATACATGAATCCAAAGCAAAAATAATTTAAATGTTTATATATATATATATATATATATACATATATATATATATATATATAGTCATCCACACAGATCTGTTTCGCTGTATCACAGCTCATCAGTACGGTTAGACTCCGATTGCTTTTTAACCCAGGACTGAAACCCGACCGAATTAGCGTCAGTCAGTGATTCTACCTCTGGGCTATGGGTGCTCAGTAGAAGAAGGCAGACTTTTTAGCACGTATATTATCATTATACACGCCTAATAGCCAGAGTGCTCTAATTCATTATTGAATGAGCGATGCGTATATATTATCTTGATTTAGCACTCTGAGGAAATGGTAGATTTTAAAAACAGAAGTTACTCACTGCTATTTATACATCATTCTTCAGCAATGAATTGAACACTCTTGGCTACTGGTATTTGTTTACATTGTGTATATAACATGCTAAAATCTGGCTTTCTTCACCATGCACTAATAGCTTAAGAGTAGAATCTTTAACTGATGTCAAATCAGTCAAGTTTCAATCCTGGCTGGAAACAAGCGGATGCCTAGCCGTACTGATGAGCTGTGATGCAGCGAAACAGGACTGTATACAGATTACACATACACACATACATGTGTGGAGAAGTTTGTTACTTAACTGGGCAGTGTTATACAGACTTTGAAGTTTCGTGAAGGCAATATTATGACATCTTTACTCTTTGCAAAACTTCTCCACATTAATTCTATTAACAATATTGCTATCTTGATATTGAGCACTTTATGACAAAAAAAAAAAACCCTGCCTAAAATACCTTTTTACCACTAAACTAGGGAAAAAAAAACAGCAATTTTGGCACTAAGTATCATTACAATTTAACACACACAATTAGGCCATCAACAAATCACAGACTCAACAAGTATTTATTTTGTTTACACAAACACTCTCACAATTTCATAAAAATTGTTTCTTTCAGTTATTGTTCAAAATTTTTTTTTATTTCCTCAATGAGCTCTGATGAGAGAGGAATAAAAATCAGTCAGATGTTACTAATATTTTTTGAGTTGCCATTTACAGTAGCTCTATTTTCTTTTTGTCCAATTTCCTCTTCATTTTAAATATATCTGTTTTTATAACAATAATTAAACTCTAGCAATAGTAGTTTGAAAGACTGCAACACTTAATTTTGTGTTGGTGAAATACACATCATCTTTAAATTAAAAATTACTCACTTTAACTCGAAAGTTCTCCAACCTTGCCTTATCTTCCTCTTGTTTTTTCTGTAACATAGCATTCTGTTCTGTAAAAAGAAACAAAAACATAGGCATTTCAATATATTGATGACTATATAATGGCCATGTAGAAACATTTCACAGTGAGTTTACAAGCAAACATTTGATATTTTTTAGTTACTCCATGATACATTCTATATATTAGGAGTTCACAACCCTTTTTGTATCATTGCTCACTTTCATAGAGTAAATATTTAAAAGCATATAAAAAATGGTTTGGCAAAAGTCTATTGCTGGTTCATAAACTGACTTTATGATGTAAAAAAAAAATCCCAAAGGGAGGTGGTCACTACTACTATAGTAGAGAACAAACAAAAGTAAACTTAACTATTGAAAAACATATATGTAATTTAGTTTTATGGTTAGTGTTATAAATGTTAACAAAAATTTAATTTTTGTTTCTAATTATAAAAATTTAAAAAATACACACTACTAGTAACTAGTAAAAATTTAGCAAATATTTTTTGTTCTTGGTCTTCCTTACCTGATTCATCTGAAAAAAAATTTATCTTACATGAAAAACTATTTAAATGTTAAGGATCTTTCTCAAAACTATAGAAAATACCAAAATTGTTGTTTGCAGAGATATCTATAGTTTAACTAAGAATGTGACACAGTTCTTCTCAATTTAGTTTCCTGTGTTTTTTTTTTGTTTGTTTTATATAGGTTCTTTGCATATCTTTGGATTTTTTTTTTTTTAAATCAATGGGAAATATTTTATTTTTTTATATTCAAAAGAGATATACATATGTTAAAATACCTCTTTAATACTCAAAATCCTATGTTGTTGAAGATTAGTTCTGGATAGTTGGTTTTTCTGCTTTTTATTAGGAAAATCATTGGAATTTTGTTGAAATAAATGTCATAAGAGACAGGCAGGTTTAACTTTAAACTCTTTCAAAAATGACTTGTATCAAGAGGATTTAGGGGTTCCGCCAACACAAAATCTAGTTTGCCTATGTTTTTTTGTCTCTGACCACCCCCAACTTCAAATAATGTTAGCAAAAAATGTCCAAGACAAAAGTTTTTCTCTTTTTTAGTGTAAGTTACCAAATATTAAAACAAACAAATGTAATAAACCTGTTCTCAGTAAGATATTTAAAATGTAGTTTCTTTCATACATTAAATCAATCATTATCCATTTTTGGCACTATATATCAAACACCAAATATACATTTGACATAATTTTCCTTGTATTTATCAGAAAATCATGATGTAGATCTTTATTTCTATGTTTTTGGTGCTAAGTCAGTCAAGTGTCATACAATGATACCGGCTTTTCTCCTTTGATTCATGATTCTAGGCAGAAAAAAATTGTCCTGCAGTAGTTTGCTAACCCAGTCTGTCCTGCTATTTAACCCATACGTGGAAGAAGAGATGAATTCATACCTTTCCCAAGGCTATTTGCACATAAGTGAGTGTAATGAACCCAATTTGAATATGAACTCAGGTTTCCAATTTTTCATTCCAAGCTAATATCCATTACACCACAACACACATCCATTGGTGGTACTGAATTCAAAATAGTTTCAAGAATTTTGGCTCTTCACTGTGAACCAAGGTTTCTACAGCTGAACCCTATTTTTTAATTAGAAATGTGAAAGTTTTGTTATAATCTTCCACTTAATAACATTAGTTTCATAACTGAGCTGAAAATTATTTGAGTGGAGTGTAGGGGGGGACTCATACTCACAAGGTTTTGAAAGTTTTATTAAATTAGTGAAAAACTCATACAGAATTTACTTTTAACACAATATCACCACTAATTTTTCTCTAACTATTCCTGCTTTCAGCCAAATATAAAAATAAAACTTTTTTTTAATGCTGAAAAGCATGGATAAACGTAGTAAACAAAAAAGTAAATGAATTAGCCATTGCAAAAAAAAAGAACAATAAACAAAACCTCAACACATTGCAGTTTAAAAAATATCTACAATGAAACTTTACAACAATTGAAGGAACAGTGTTTCAAAGTAGGTCGAGTTACAATGGATTTTACAAAATTTACAATATAAACATTTTTTCAATATTTAATTCAATATATTTTCCAATCATTCATTGTTTTTGTTTTGTCTAGTTTTCCACACACTGAGAGTACATTTTTTCTCACCCAAGAAACAACTATAGATCTCCCAGTCCCAGACCCATGCTGAATATTGGCTAATACCTGTTCAGTATTGTCCATATACAAATTGTCAGTACTACCTTCTGTAAGTCTTCTCTCAACAGTCCATTGTTTACAGCACTACACACAACCAACTCTGAATCTCTTATTAGGTTGGCCTAATTCTGTTACCCCACCAACACTGATCTTTTGATCATAGCATCAATATGCAGAGGTAGAGTGTTACCTTCTAGTGCTCCTTCACAGGGGAGGTTCTTCATCCTCATTGCTTTCCCCCACACAGGTTGTCTCCTGTCCAAAGGTAGCATGATGTGGCACTCCATTAATTAAGGCAGATTGTGAACTGATGATCCCAGTGATCTTGTTTGCAAATTTGTAGATACATCAGTTCCGAAGTAGTCTCACCCACACCACATCTCCAACTTCGTATCTGTCAGCATCATTTTGGTTGGAGTTAGTCAGCCTTATATCCAAGGGTGACACCATACTCCGCAATTGCCACCTCACATGCTTACACTTTCAGGTGTGCCTTTCCATTCAAGGTGTCATTTATCCAGCAGTGATTACATGCAGAATCAGTGACCAGATGCAAAACTTTCACCTGAAATAGGGAGCTTGATCATGTTTATTAAATTGGCACTGTGCCTAACATAACTGAACTCCATATAACATGATCATCAGAAGGCTGGAAAAAGAAAAGTGTTTCGTTTGTATGTTTAAGTGGAAATTTATTTACACAACAGAATAACATCAATTTGTAAGAAGTGAAATTATTAACTGTGTATGCTCAAAGAGAAAGTGTAGCATGGAGTTAAATGAATCCAGAGTTCGTAGTTGTAGGAAAATGTGTTTAGACAAAGATTAACAAAGCAGTAATAAAAAAAGTCTGTTTCTTTATTTCTTTTTGCGGACAGTGAGAAAGTGAAAAGAAAGGAAAAGCAATAAAGGAAAATTGTACTTATCTACGTTAATTTTTAGGAGTCAGTTGAAGTGTCTTATTGTTGCTGTCTCCTTTGCTGACAGCAAGAATAGTGAGGAAAAAGAAGCAATAAAGGAGAATAGCACGCAAGAAAGGGAGAACGAAAGTGTGTCGAGGAGACATGTCTGTTTCAGCAGATTGAAATTTCTTTTGTCACATTGTGATTGTGACAGAGTCATATATCTGATCTCTGCTTCCATTTGACTGATTTTACTTTCCCTCTCTATCTCAAAGGACTTTTTTTTCCACACAGGCTTGTTAACTTCTCTCAATTTTTTTTTTGTAAATCGCTCCCTTTCATTAGTTAGAAAATAATTAACACCGGATTGCGAAATTTGGCTTCGTCTTTTTTCTTCAGTAGAGAGTTAATCCCTTTTCCTATTGCTCAAAATCAGATTTCCACACTGGATTGCGAAATTTGTAAACACTAAACAGAGAAGAGAAGAGAATTACTTTTTCCCGGTCGTATTCACCACACACACCTACCATTTTTTTCACCATCATCATAATTAAAAAAGAAAAAAGTGATAACGTTTCATTTCAGTAAAAACATTTTTTTACCTAAATAAATAACACTAGCTCTCTTAGTTAAAGAAATTTATTTCGATCTAAATGAGTTTTAGATCATAGAAACACTATCCACACTTTTTTTTAGTTTTTTTGTTTTAACTCCAGTTTCGTTTTACAATGCAACTCTTTAAAATAAAATTCGTAACCAAATCTTAGTCCGACTTCGTTTAAAAAGAAGTAGTTAATAAAATATAACGTTTCGACATTATGGAATTACTAAAGAAAACAATGATTAGAGAGAGAGGGAGAGAGAGACTAGAGATCATTTTTTAAGTCTATTAAAAAGTTTGGACATTTTTTTTAAGGAAAAAATTAAAAAACACCGCTAAAAGAAAAAGCCATTGTATCTCTCTCTCTAGTCGATTAAAAAAAATACAGTTTAATAAAATTACCATGTATCGCAAAATTAAATTTATATTTGTAATAAAATTAAGAACCCTGGAAACATTAAAAAAAAAATGAAGCACAAATGTCCTATGATTTTTAGTTTATTTAAATAATTTTAGACATTGGAAATTAATTCGTTGTTTTAAAAAAAAAAAAAGGACAAATGACGAGAATTAAAAAAAAAATAATCGATAAAGTGATGGCTTTCATTTTAAATCGGAACTTTAAACAAAATATTTAAACAAAAATATTAATTTAAAATACAAAGAAACATTTCTTAGAAATGAAACAATAATAAATTTAAAATTCTTATAAAATCATTTGACTCAAATGATTTGAGCAAATTAATAAAAAATATAATGGCTTCTTAATGTTAGTATCATTTTTTGTTTATTTTTGATTAGACAATTGAATAATTCATTCGTGTTTGTTATTTAAAAAGCTAAAATTAATACATTAAAAAGTAAAAATAAATAAAAATGTATAGTCTTAAAAATTAAATTAGGTCGTAGTTATTAAACACTAAAAAAATACTGTAAAAGAAGTTAGAATAATTATGTTAAATCGAAAATAAAAATGAGAAAAAAATAAGACTACCTGACAGAATAATATGAAAAAAATCTAGCTGATTGGAGATTTTTTTTTGTTTTTTTTTTGGTGGGGGGGGGGGGGTGTATGAAGCTTTCCATTTGAAAAAACAAAAAGACTATATTTTTCATTATTTTCAATTGAATACAATCATTAAAACCTCATACAAAAACCAAAATAATTTTTTTAAAGAAACCTAAACAAAAAAAATTCCTCACCTTTTGCCCGTTTCTTAGCTTTTTCGTCTCCTATTGAAGGAGGTTTCTCCATAGAACCAAGAATAGAACCCAACAGATCCATTTGTTTACTTCTCGTTTTATAGGTTTATAAAATATGTTAATTTAAAAATGTAAGAAAACAACGCGTATGCTTAATACTAAATCATGAATTAAAGGCTAATATCTTTAAATTGTTTTGTCGACCGGTAAAAGACTACGATGGAAGTCTAAAAATTGAACTGAGTAAACCGGCTTTTCGGTCAACCTGCCTGAAAGGACGGAATTAAAAACAAAACACCCTTGGTTATCTCCCTTGACAAAAGAAGGCCTCATTTCCTTTTACCTGATCCACTAGAGTAATCTCCCCTTACCTAATTCTTTTTTTTTTTTAACTTTTTTTATTTTGCACCTGCCTGGCTTTTTAAAGGTAGAGAGATTGTTCACTCCGATCCGTCCCTTAAAAACCAATCTGACACGCTCACCTTATATCTACTTCTCAGCTCTTGCTTGTAACTCGTTCTTTTCTCGCCTTTTTCCTTTCTTCTTCATCCTCTGAACGGTGAGTTCTGTTCTGTCTGTTAATGTGTTGAAACTAAAAAGCTGTATATAATATTTCAAATCGATAATCAATCAATATCTTTAATGCAGTGTTACTGTTCCAATATACATGATAATATTGACTTCAATCAGCCACCCAACTCCCAATACGTGAATTCAGTAACAAATTGCTTAAACGGCGAATTAATTAAATTACGGAAAGATCAAATGATTTTTTTTAAAGGTGTATTTGTTTGGGACTATGACAAGGAGAGACACAAGGTGACCAACACTTTTTCACGTTTTTGGTCAATCACATGGAGCTACTAATGACGATTCCTATTTGATCGTATATAGAACCCCTGTAATAAACCGCCGTAAAGTCCGCTTGCAAGATAACTTTTTAAACGAAAACAAAAATTAAATTTTGTTGTTTTGCTATAAAAACAAAATAAATAACATTTTAGTTCCAAAGAAGAACAATGTCAAATGATGAACAAAAAAAAAAAAAAGAAATTAAACCAAAGCAAAGAGAAGAGAAAAGTGTTAAAAAATAAGTTAAACTTTGGTTCTTGAAAAATAAGACATAAAAAAATAATTGTTAGTAAAAAATTTTAGGGTAAAATATTTCTGAGATACTCTTCTTTTGTAAATTACCATTTATTTATATATTTCTTTATATTTTTTTATTCTTTCATTTGTCCTCGATAATTGGCCCATGTTGTTGAAGCAAACTGAAATAAAACAATAGGTAGGAAAGGTGAAGGGGAATATTTATTGATGTTTTGCTTTTGTTTTGGTTTTTTTTTTTTTTTTTTTCGCTCTTCCCGTTCTCATTTAGCTTGCAAATATCATCTGCATCCCGTTTTTTTTTCTTTCAATGTTTCCTTCTCTTGTTGCTTTCTTTCTTTACCCACACAACATTGTACCACTGACTTGAGTGATACGTATATGAATCATAGAATCAATGAGATCGATATGAATGTCTCTGTTCATTCCAAGTTAAAACCAGTCTCCGTGTTTCACTGTGTTCCTAAAAAATTAAATATATTCATGGCTAAGTAATTAAAAAATCAAAATTGTGGTAGTATTTTTTTTTTTTGTTTTATTTTTGGGGGATTTTTTTTAGTCTTTTTGTGTGTGTGTGTGTGTGTGTGTGTGTGTGTGTAACTGAGTCGTGAAAAACAACTAATCTAAAAAATTGTATTTTTTTTTAAGAATTCTTTCGATGCGACTCCTCAACTTAATTTTTTGTTATTTATTTAGAATTTCAATTGTTGTAACACTATCACTGACAACCACGAATCAGTTTCCAAAATAAGTATTCTTGAATTTTATGTTTGATCACTGAATTGCTTATTTTATTTTGGAGTGGGTTTGGCTAAAAAGAACCTTTCATCACCCCGTGTGCATGTGTTTTGCAGAGGCGAGGCAGGGGAGCAGATCATTCAACTTGATTTGGCACTGTTTTTGCTACACAAGCCATAAAAGCCTGAGCTTAAATGGCATGAACAATCGGTGAATAATTCTATCAGATCGATACTAAAGGTTTTTCATTTTTCTCCTTCGCTGGCGTCAAAGCTGGAGCAGGGACGGGAAGAAAAGTGCAGAGATGATAAAACAAATGAATAATTTTTTGTTTTTTTTTTAATTTTATTTTTTTATAAGTGTGTGTCTTTCTCTAAATGCAATGCTTGTGTTGTGTATGTGTTTTTTTTTTGTACCTCTTTACAGTTTTTGTATTCGAGAAATTATGATTTTCTCAATAATGCTGACTTTTGAGTTGACTTGACTATCAATAAATAAATATTCATTATTAAATTATTAATTTTAATTTATTTCTCTATATCTCCCTCACGGCCCTTTTTTTTTATATTTCTCTTATCTCGTTCACTTTCTTTTTCTTTCTCTCTCTTTTTTTTACTTTATCCTTCATTTAACTCTTTTTTCTTTCCCATTTTCTCTTTTAGACTCCACTTCTTTTTTGATTTCTCGCTATTGTTTCCCACATTATCATTTAGTCTTTCTCGAAATCTATTTTTTTAAAGTTTAAAACAGTTTATCTTTCATACTCTCTATCTAGCGCTTTCTCTCTCTATTCTTCATTTTCGATCTTTCTTTCGCTTGCACTAAATGATTTGGCTCTTTTCCTTTTATTTTTTTCTCAATGGTGTTTTTATTCTTCTTCTTGCCATTTTTCTTTTTACTCATCTTTAACAAATTTTTTTTACCAAGGCTAAACTATTTAAAATTGCACAAGCTTCCAGGCAGCTCACCCAGCATATGGCGTTATTTTTAATTTTATTTTAAACATTTTTTTAGTAATTAAAAAGAACCCAAAGAGACTAAATTTTAGTCACTAAAAAAGAAAAGAGTGCGTCTATTATTTAAAAAAAATTAAAATCGCGTTCGTGTAAGAATATGGTTGTCGACAATCATTTTCTCTAAACGTTTTTAAATGTTGATTTTTTTTTCTCTCAAAGAATAAAAAACCATAAAACCGATGTGTTCAGCGTTTGACAAGTTGGTTAAACTATCAATTTTCATAAATTATTAATGCTTTCTGTCTAAATTTCTGTTTGCATCTCTAAAAGAACAATTAATTAAAACTAAAAATTAAAAGCGTATTAATTTATCAATTGCTGAAAAATGAATTTAATTAATTGGAATCAGCATTCGCTGTTGGGTTAATGCTATTGGGGAAGGCATGAATTCGTTTCTTAGCTATGAGTTAAAAATAGTAAAGTAGATTCTCTAGCTTTCAGTGGCAGTCAGTCTAGTCGAAGGACTACTCAGAAAAGAAACATGAAGGCAATAGATGTGTGGGTTTGGCTCCTCTGAACATGGATTCTACATTCCCACAAAAATGCATAAACTCATTTTTTTGTGGGGGGAGGGCGGTTGTTTATACATCTGTCATACATTTCTTTCCCACATACACACATCACAGACACAACTGGGTCGATCATGTGTTCACATGTCTGAGTCAGCTACTGACATCCAGTAAAGCACAGATCTGCACTTGATGGGCAAAAACAATGTTATCTCTGAGTCCAACTCACTAATATACCTGACTTCTTTGAAGTACACTGAGCAAAATCCATCTTGGCATCATCTGAAGTGAATCACATGCTACACTACAGTTAGAATAATACAAAAATTGTTTGAAAATTATGTTTCTAGAAATTATTTTCACTATATTAGTTTGTCAATTTAAACACTGTTTTAACTTTTATAATGTAAGCTCATAATATTAAGTTTGGAAAAAGTTTGTTTGGTTTATTACATAAATTTTTGAGTTAATAAGTGAACAAACTTTTTGACTCACCCAGTAGGATAAAACTATAAAAGATATTTTTTTCATTGATGGTTCTATATGTAAACACTACTTCATTAATCCATTCAAATATTAAATATTGTAGCAAATTTTTTTGAATGACAATTTGAGAGTTTGAGAAACTTCATTTTTTTTTATAAATGAAATATACTTATGTATGAATCTTAAAATAGATCTCTAATAATTTCTTTATATATATATATATATATATATATATATATATATATATATATATAATGATGTCAAATCCATAAACAGAGTATAGAGAGCCCAATGTATATTAACCAGAGCAATATGATATACATAAAGAAAAACTCAACACATCATCTAAAGTGGATATAAATTATAATTTATTTCAATGGGTAAGTTTTTAGCACTCATCTCTTCAGACTGCAAAACATTTCAAATTGCAAACCAGCCCTGATGAGTGAGAACATCATAAGTGTTCTCACAAAACTTCAAAGTCAGCATAAACCTGCTTAGTTAAAGTGACAAACTCTCCACTCCGATATCGAGCACTTTTTGATAAAAACCTGCTTGCCAAAATACATCTTATCGGTAAAACCACTGAAAAAAACAACAACCTTGGCACTAAATATTATCATAACTCAACACACACACACGCATATAGTGATCTAAAAAAATGCAAAAGTGGAGTCACTAAAAAAATCTTGTCAGCCATACTGACAACACCCAATTCTTGATAATGAAAACAAAAAAAGATGAATTTCAAATGGTGTAATCCAAAATTTCAATCCCAATATACAAAATCTTACTTAAAAACTGAATAAAAGAAAAATACCAGTGAGGAAAAAAAAATGTGTGTGTGTGTGTGTATATATATATATATATATATAGAGAGAGAGAGAGAGAGAGGTATGCCTTGGGTTACATCATTTTCAGTTAAGTCATTCTCAATAATACATTGTTTGCCAAAAAAAAGAATAAATATGGAAAAATAAAAATCAAGTATAAATCATTTTTTTTTGCTTTTACGTCTGTCTGCCAAAAATACTGAAGCTGTAATATCACTAGAAATGTTAAAAGCACATAAAATCATATTACTGTACAATAAGTAAGAATAAAAGTATATAAAATCATATTAAAATACATACATTTACAGTAAATGTTAATATAATCATCATAAATCCCTATAATTGCTTCTTATGTAATCCTTGAAGAAAAGAAAAACACAGTTCAAGAAACTCTTGACCAGTTCCTTATTAAAAAGCCTATCGAACAACAGCCAGAATCAGCTGTTGATGCTGATGATCCACAGACATCTATGTTTGCAATGTAAATAAACAAATTGAATATAAATATTGGTAAATTTAACATTAGTTTATTTTCTACCATCGCAAAATAATTTTAATAACTGTATTTGTTACATAACCTTACAAAATCATTTTCTCTTATAATGTCTTGGAGTAAACCACATTCACAAATAAAGAGTCTGTGATGTACTGTAAAGTCACCAAATTGTAAACATTTACAAGTATGTATGTACAGGTATTCATAAATTTAGATTACTTTTTTTCTGTATTATATTAAAAAATAAATTTGTTTGTAAGATTAAAATAGTTTCTTATTGACCATATTTATTTATGGATTTATAAATGCATTTATTTATAAAATATAGAACTGGGAATGGTTATTTGGGGTTTAGCCTAGTGACAAGTAAATTCGACTTAAATCGCCTCTCCTGGAATCAATTACTGATGTAAGGTGTGGTATACACACACCTCTCTGGCACAAGGGTTTTGTGTTACCCTGACTGTCTAGTTCTTAGGACTCAATCCTCAATCTGCACCAGGCTTATAGCTATATCATGTTGAAACACTGGCTCTTATATGATCACCATAGTTTAGCAATATTGAGCCAGGTCAGTGCTTAGAAGGGTGACCATTTAGGACTACCAGGTGCTATAAGCGTGAATGTGTGGGTGGTGTAATGAACAACAGCTTAGAATTGGATATCAGAGAGCTGAGTTTGCATTCAAATTTTATTTTTAGCTGCAATATTTTAAGAAATTTCTTATTTACTTCACTAGAATATTTTGTCCTTTACTTTTCCAGGTTTAATAACTTGTCCTGTTCTTGTCTAGGTTTAATATAATCTTAAGAATATTACTTTTCATGTGTGCATTTTTCCATATAATCTATGATTTTTTCCAGGCATTGATATTAATTTGATATAAACTTAATGCTGAAAACTGCATTCAAAAATATTAATAAGAAAAAACTTATATGCAATTGATTAAAAAAAAAACAATTGAAAAATTGATTATTTATAATTAATTCTGATAATCAATTCTGATAAAATGATAAGTGATAAGCAAAGTTTGATTGACAAAAATGATAAAAGATATTATCAGAATTTAAATGTTGAAAATCACATGCAAAAATATTAAACAGAAAAAAGTTATAAAGAATAAGATTTATTTTTAGAAGAGTTAGTCACTCACTTATGTAGTTAGTTTCCCTTTTCGAGCTTCACATATTTTGATATAATTTTTTTTTCAAAATAGAGCTAAGCAAGTGTCCTATCTAACTCTGTAAACTGTTTGAAATTTGGTTAAGAACTGAATTAGTAGTGAAGCATGAAAGCTGCCTAGATTAACTCAATGTTGGAGTTGGACCTAAGAATACAGTAGCTTACAAAAGTCTACACCTCCTTTGAAAATTTATATATTTTGTATAATTTAACAGGGAACAACACATTTTTTCAATTCCAATGATTGTTAAATAAGCAGATCCATCACACTTTCCTTTGATATAAAAATTACATTTTAAAGATTTCACACTGATTCTTAAAATCATATAACTTAGAAAAATGTCTTTGCAAAAATCTACACCCTCCAGATATTATACTGTGTTATCACGTAATTTATCATTAATGTATACAATCCAGAACAATCAAAAGTTACTTGTGCGTTCTACCATAACAAACAAACTTGACCAGTCTATTATTTTGTTATATAAGGTGATTTAGCTGCCTACAAAATCATCCCCCACATGGTTTCTTGGTAAGTTGGTCTTTGAACTCTGACTGTAAATACAAGGTGTCCAACTTGGGAAAGAAAATGGGAAAGCCTTTGTCTCAGGAACTTAAAAACCTTATTATTCAAAAGTACAATAAAAATAATGTCTATAAAAAGACTGCAAAAACTTTAGAACTGCCCCTAAGCAATGTTAAAACTGTAGTTAAGAAGTGGTTAGTGCACAAAACCACTGCTACCCTACTCAGATCTGGGAGACTGAGCAAACTTACCAGAAGAGCAAAATCAAAACTGGTCTGGGAGAAAACCTCCAACCCTAGTGCAACACTGAAAGACTTGAAAGCTTCAGTTTCCAGTACTGGGACAAATGTCCATGCATCTACAGTTTCCAGAGTATTGCACCAGTCTGGCCTGCAAAGAAGAGTAGCTAGAAAAAAACCTCTTCTGAAGCCTATGACCATGTGGCGAAAGATTTTGTGGTCAGATGAGACCAAAGTTGAGTTATTTGGAAAAAATACAAAATGCTACATTTAGCGGAAAAAAGGCACTGCTCACCAACCTCATTACATCATCCACACTGTAAAACATGGCAGTGTCTCAATCATGCTTTAGGGCTGTTTTTTAGCTGCATGTCCTAGAAAGCGGGTAGCAATCTAAGGTGTCATGGACAGTGTCAAGTATAAAAGAAATATTGGAGGCAAACCTGCTGAAGTCTGCTAGATCTCTACACTTGAGTTACAATTTCAAGTTTCAACCAAATAACGACCCCAAGAATGTGTTAAAAAGCACAAAAGGTTGGTTAGCTAGCAAGAAAATCAGTTTTGGATTGGCTCAGCCAGTCTCCAGATCTCAATCAAATATAGAAAATCTATGGCTAGAACTAAAGCTGGCTGTGTACCAACATTCAAGTCTGACTCTGTTCAAGAAGTTCTGCCATGAAGAATGGCAAAAACTGTCAGCAGACCACTGCAGCAAGTTCGTGGAATGCTACCTGAGGCGTCTGCAGACTGTAATCAGGATCATCCACAAAGAATTAGCTGAAGACATTCCAAAGTGGGTGTAGACTTTTTCAAAGACATTTTTCTAAGTTATATGATTTTAAGAATCAGTGTGAATTTTTTAAAATGTAATTTTTATATCAAATGAAAGTGTGATGGATTTGCTTATAATTTAAAAATCATTGGAATTGAAAAAATGTGTTGTTCCCTGTTAAATTATACAAAATATATAAATTTTCAAAGGGAGTGTAGACTTTTGCAAGCTACTGTATATTCAACCACTGCCATGGTTGACTGATAAATACTATATATCCCATTAGTATCATACCATATATATTGTTTTTGTTAGTATTGAAGATAACCAATAGGCATCTTCCTACTGGTAGTTTAAGGTTTTTGTTTATTTAAGCATACTATAATTAACCTAATTAATAATAACCACAAATATTTAATAATAGGTCCAAAATGTGATCATTTGTTGTGACTGAGAGAAAAATGATAGAACATAATCAGTAACTTGAACTTGTTAGTACAGTAAGCTATTAAATGCTAAAATATATTTTATGGTGTGTCTTCATAACACTTGTAACATATTAGCATAAGGTAAATATGGTAGTTAAAGATTCACTCAAATATTACTTTCCACAACTTTCTTATATAGAATTAAGTGTCTTGGCTCTTCAAACTTATGATGATTGTGACACTGGGTGTGCACATGAAACTATGTTGTGGAAAGGCAGCAATATTTAAATCTCATTTTTTTAATATTTTTGTGTATTGATTCTGTGTATATATTTTATATCAAGCACTTAAAGCATCCTTATTTGTTTCATTATACAAATATATAAAAAATTGAGTCCATCAATCAATAAAACTGTCATTTAAATTACCTTCTCAGAATGAAACACATTGCTAAGTTTTTTTTGTCATTCATTTATGTGTGTGAGTGTGTTATTATTTATATCTATAATGTCTAATATATGTGTGTGTGTATATTATGTCTAATGTGTGTGTGTGTGTATATTATGTCTAATGTGTGTGTGTGTGTATATTATGTCTAATGTGTGTGTGTGTGTGTGTATTTATGTCTAATGTGTGTGTGTGTGTGTATTTATGTCTAATGTGTGTGTGTGTGTGTATTTATGTCTAACGTGTGTGTGTGTGTATATGTCTAACGTGTGTGTGTATATGTCTAACGTGTGTGTGTGTGTATATTTATGTCTAACGTGTGTGTGTATATTTATGTCTAACGTGTGTATGTGTGTATTAATATTTATGTCTAACGTGTGTGTGTATTAATATTTATGTCTAACGTGTGTGTGTGTGTGTATTAATATTTATGTCTAACGTGTGTGTGTGTGTGTATTAATATTTATGTCTAACGTGTGTGTGTGTGTATTAATATTTATGTCTAACGTGTGTGTGTGTGTATTAATATTTATGTCTAACGTGTGTGTGTATTAATATTTATGTCTAACGTGTGTGTGTGTGTGTATTAATATTTATGTCTAACGTGTGTGTGTGTGTGTATTAATATTTATGTCTAACGTGTGTGTGTGTGTATTAATATTTATGTCTAGTGAGTGTGTATTACATTATATTTATGTCTACTGTGCGTGTGTATTACGTTAATGATAATGTCTACTGTGCGTGTGTATTATGTTAATATTAATTTGTTAATTGCATAAAAATGGGAGGTGTATTTCAGTTTTTAAATTCTATATTTGTGGATGTACATTGGACCACAAACAGATATTGAATGATGGAAGACAACAACAAACAAGATGAAGACTTGAGTAAAATGTATATTGTTAAATTTATTTTACTTGAAGAAAATACGTCAACAAAAATGAGGTTACAACGCACTAGACAAAAAATATCTGTGTATGTTCATGTAGAGAGTGAGTGTTTTAGTTGCTGAAGAGCATTGTCCATAAAAGAGCAGTTGTGTAGACACCACATATATATCTCGTGGTGTCTGTGTGCATGTTTAATTTTTTGAAATATTAGCTTAGTTTAGGTGTGCATTAAAAATTGGATATGACAAATGTTATACAGGTATTTCCTGCTTGATAAAAGTTTACTTTCATAAAAAAAAAATATTAGTGTGTCTTTTTTCACTAACCCAAAGTAAATCAAATATTTATTTCATTTAAAAAAAAGATACTAATGGAGCTTTTAAAAGTAGCATAAAACAACCATTTTTAAAGAAGGTTATCTGTATACTTTATATTGTGACAATGTAATTGGCTTAGAAAAGCAATTTTATTAAAACTTGAGGCGGTAGGGTTAAAAACATGAATAATGTGAGAGTGGAGAAGGAAAGAGAGAGAGTGATGTTAAATTGAATATATAATTTTGGAAAGAAGCAAAGATTGAAAATCAGCTTGGAAAATAAGAATAAATTTTAAAATTTCTAATTAGGACTGTGAAAATTTGAAACTGAGAATATTAAGTTAAAAGGCCAGAAAAGGTGATACCCAAATTCATGTGTGAGAGGGTCTAGACTGAAATTCTGACAGGAATTTTAGCTTATTTTCAGTGACGTAGATCATACTGTTCTCCAATCTGTTCATATTCATATGTAATTTGGGGAGGCAGACAAAAGAATTTATCTGGCCCTGGACATCTTTCAACATAACTGATCATGCAGTGTGTATGAGCTGAAGCCTCCATTGATACAAGTCGCTGAAATGTGCAGATAGTTGAAGCTGTGTATGTGCTTCCATGTGGCCCTTATCAATAGTACCACATTTGTCTTTGCTCTATATCATCCCGACAATGAAGGTTCAGTAATCTTTGATCAAATATCAGAGAGGATTGACAATATCCTCAATGAATTTCCCTTGATCAATTTTCACATATGTGGTGACTTCAATGTTCACCACAAAGAGTGGTTAATGCGCTCTAACAAAGCCGATGAGGAAGGCAGATATTGCAAAGACTTGTTCTTTGCTTATGATTTGGCCCAAAATCATTGAAGAACCCACCCAAATCTCTGATATGATGGACCAGCAGGTGAACATCTTTAACCTTTTTCCAACATTTCACCCTGAAAAATGCACGACAAAAGTTTTATCCCTCATTGGCACATGTGATCATTCCCTATTTGGTGTCCAGATTGACTCCAAACCAATGATATTCCCTGATTTACCATTCCACAGAACAGTTTCTTGCTATGCTAAGGCAGACTGGGACAGCTTTCATTCCTATATAGCAGAAGCTCCACTCCCAACCATCTTCAAACATGCTGCTCCCAAAATAGCTGCCCTAATCTCTGAATGGATCCTTAGTGGAATGGAGTGTTTTATATCCTTGCAAAAATTTAAACAAAAACCAAGCAGCCCACCCTGGTTCACCCCTGAATGCACAGCAGCCATAACTCACCGAAACCATTACTTCAACATCTATTACAAGGAATGGTGTAGTCTGACCCTTAATTATTTCAGAACCATCTGCATCACTGTAAGAAACTTCTGGAAAATACATGGTACAGCTACGTGTGAGCTGTCCAGGCCAAAGTTGAAATGAAACAGATTGGTTATTTGGAATTCTGGAAGATCACCAACTACATTATGAACAGAAGCAAAATGGCTGTACCCACTATTATTAATGGCCCAGAGGTCATGTTCTCTTTCACAGACAAGGTAAAGCTCTTTGCCTTAATATGAAATCTATGGAAGAGATTATAAGATCTATTATAAAATCCTTCCTAACAGGTAGATCCCTGAAGGTAGTTATTAATGGCCAAACCTCTGAGGCCTTGGCAGTCAATACAGGTATTCCCCAGGTGTCACTTCTTGAACCAACCCTCTTTCTGATTTACATAAAAGATATACCTAAAATTATACTCCAGTCATTTGTAAACATCTATGCTGATGACACAGTGATATATGGGCACACCTCCAAAAATCTTGGCAATCAGAGATTGGCAGCTAACCTCTCTTCTAATCTAACATTAACTTCTTAATGCGAAAAAGACTAACTGGTTACATTCCATGACCCCGAACTGCCACTAGTCATGATGAATGGATATCTCTTCAAAGAGATCATGTGCCTTGAGAGAACATTGGGTCTCAAGCTTACACCCAACCTCAAGTGGAATTCCTATATACAATCCATTACTAATGGTTCAGGTAAAATCATCATCAAAAATAAAAACAAATTTTTTACCAAAATTTCAGATGTGTTAGAAAGGATTAAAAAAAATTTTTAAATAATTAAAAAATACTTTGATCTTTCCTCTTAATAATAACATAAACATTTTGATGGAACAAGTTCATTTTTATTAAGTTTGGGACCTTTCTTACTATGCTGTTTTTTCAGTGGTTTAGTGAGGTACCAAAATGAAACTTATAATAATCAAAGAGCAATATATGTCCAGTGACAGATCTACATTTTTGGGCCATAAAGCTTCGCAACCAGCAACAGTAGATTTGAGGCTTCAGTTGCCAAAATGTAGGTTATAAATATTCTGATAAATTCAATGAGCCTATATAGTTGGGAGATTGGGCATTGTAAGCTCAAAAAAAAATTTTGAAATTTGACCAATTACAGGGGAATTTTGAGACCAACTGAAAGTCATAGATAACACACCCATTGATGAATGGTTCAAAATCACTAAAGGTCCATGGCTCTCTGCCATGTTTCAGTTTTGTGTTTGTTTAAATCATTGTACTAACCCCGAGAAGTACAATATTTTCTGTCACAGCTCAGAGTAGAGGAGCCATTTTCTGCAAGATGGATTTGTTTTTCAAGTTACCTTCTTCTAACCTTTGCCTAAATAGGTTTGAATTCAGTCGGCTTTCTAGATTAGTTGTCAGCCAATGCTATAGGACCCAGTCTGTCTTGCTAGTTACCCATAGCTGAGGATTCATACTTTTCCCATTATTATTAGCACATAAGTGAATGCAATGAACATGACTAAAATTCAAATTCAGCTCTCTGATTCCTCAGTCCAAGCTGCTATACATTATTCCACCATATCTCCATGAAATGGGTATTGGAGCATATTCTAAGGCTAACATTAGGGTTTTTTATTCTATCACTAATATGGCCTCAATTTAATAAGAATCACTAAAAGAAATCATTGATTTTGTTGAAAAATTCACTCATTAAAAAAAAGCTACTTCAGGAGTCCTTCTAAGATTAGGGACCCTGAAGCTTAAGCTTCATTAGTTTCATAGCAGATCCACCAGTGTATATGTCTGTAATAAAACAATCAGTGTTCTTTAATTGCTATAGATTGTTTTTAACATATATGTCTATAAGAGCAATATCTAAATCTAAACTTATTTATAAATGGAACTTTGTCTCTGTGTGTGTGTCCGTTACCTATAGACTCCGAAACAGCTGAACCGATTTTCTTAAAAATCTACAGTTGTACTATAAGCGTCTGCGAGTGTTCTTAGCTAGGTTTTGTGTCGAGGTACCCCCGATAAATATTGAAAATTGATAATCGAAAAAATCGGGTTATAGGAATGGTTGATTTTAATCAAATTTGATACACTCAAAGACAAAGACATAAACGAAATTCAGAAGTTTCAAGATTGCAGTTCTTACAATAGTGCAGAAAATCAATTATATATATATATATAAAAGGCAAGATGTTTATGCGTGTGTCTGTTTATCTGTCTGTATGTCCTTTATACAAATCCACAATTTTTATCCAATTCTCACCAAGCTTCACACAAATATTCTTTAGGCTGAGTCTGAGCTCCAGGACCATGGGTTAGTTTTAAAGCTTTCATTACACCCAAGCAATGCCGGGCTATACTGCTAGTATTCAGATAAGTCAAAGTATAAAACTATTTCCTTTTCAGAAGATGTGCATTTTACTTTCCATATTTTTTATAGTTTACAGTTACCTATTGCTTTTTTAACTACTTGCACCTGTCTGTTGTTTGGTTCCACCTATACAATACTGAAGGCTAGTAGAAATTTGAGTTTATGATGCTAATTGTTATCAGTGAAAAAAACGAAATGCTAAACTAAGGATAAATGACCTTTCCTCTTAGCTCTATGTGATCTGGTTGAATCTATGATATCTCAGTTGTGAAACCCAGCTGTAGATGTACTTGCTGGTAAAGTTTAAAGGTAAAGGACATCTGCCCGGTAGGTATTAAGCTAGAGAAGGAATGAACTCAATCGATAGTATTATGTACTTAACCCTCTAGGGCCATTCGTATCATATTTGATACAGTATGAAAACAAGCCTTGAAAGAAATATTTTCCTGAAAAATTTTTTATGAGAAATATTTTATAAATTTCAAATGAAAGCAGTACTGACTGCTTAGTCAATGAATACCAAATGTTTCCTTATAGGGAAATACCAAATGTTTCCTTATAGGGAAATACTGTATCAAATATGATACGAATGGCCCTAGAGGGTTAAATGTACACAGTTATTGGCTAAGATTTTAAGATAGTTGTTGGTAATATGATGACTAAAAAAAATTATCTTTTTCTATCTTCTAGATGCGAAGAGAATAAGGTGTATAGCAACTTGTGAGAAGGTTATGGATTTATTGATGTCTGTTATCCCACTTTTTTTGTTTTTTTCTGGTAGACCATTCTCCACTCTTCTTAATGTCAATCACAGTATCATGCTGATTTTCTTTGTGATTTTCATGTTGCTATGGCTAATTTTTTAGTATAATGAAAAACCGGAGAGCCTAGTTCAAATTTCAGCTTATTTGCAAATACCCTTGAGAAAGATATGAATCCATCTCTTCTACCCCTTATCGGTTGAGTTGCAGGCCCTATAGCAACCAGTGTACCGTAGAAAGAAATAGGAGCCTACTGCAGGAAATCTTCTGCCTAGTCAGTCATGAATTGAAAGAGATATGATCACCCAAGTGTATATCACATATGGCATTTGACTACTGCTGTACTATCCATATTATCATCTGAATCAACTCTAAGGAATAGACCAGTCAGAATATGAAAATGACAACAGACGAGAGACAATGAATAAAAATATCTACCAGGCTTGATCTAAACTTTGATCAAATAAGCTAATGTAAAGACATTAACTAAAAACAAAAAATGGTGTCTGTCTTATATTTGGATTGAAAGCAGTAAAGAAAGCTTTTCAAATCCTTCATATTGTAAAAATTTCAATATTACATAAAAACACCCAAACTCATATCTTCCAGAATCATTTGGAGTCAAAGACAAAAAGTAAAAACAGATCGCTCCTACCTCTCATTAGCATGGAATAGGCCTGCCTCCCTGAGAGTAAAACAGTACACCTCCTTGGCCTCACACTCTCAGTGGACCTCAAGTGGAATGACTATATTGAACCCATTGCTAAATCCGCTGCTATGGAAGTTGGTTCTCTGTGCAGGGCCCAGAAGTTTTTCTCGCCTGAGTCCATCCTGCACATTTATAAATCTACCATCCACCCATATATTGAATACTGCTGCCACATCTGGTCAGGTGCCCCTGCTATTCTCCTCAGGGTTCTTGATAAAATACAACAGAGAATCTGTAATGCAATCGATGCCGACTTGGCAGCCCGGCTGCAGTCACTCTCTCACCGGCGTGATGTGGCTTCCCTGTGCCTCTTTTATAAATACTTTCATGGCTTCTGCTCCGATGAACTTAGTTCACTGGTGCCCCCTAGGTATGAATTTGCAAGAGATACTAGATTAGCAACTAGGTCCCACCCTTTTACAGTGAAACAGATAAAATGTAACCGCAATTTCTACTCTAACAGCTTCTTTTTTCGCACTTCCTGCCTGTGGAATTCCCTTTCATATACTTGCTTCCCCGACAGCTACAATCTCCAGGAATTTAAATGTAAGGTCAATAGACATCTATCACACTAACTTGCATCCATTCCCTCAAACACTCTACCCATCTACCCAACCCCCATCCTCGGTATCCTCATCCATCTACCACCCTTCTTCCGACATTTCCTATAACTAACTACTCTTTCTCAGCACTTTCCCCTATATAAAACCCCTTCGCAATAGTGGCAATGGAATGCCTTGCTTGGGGTGAAATGATTAAAAAAAAATATTTTATTTTATGTGACATTACATAAAACAATTATTCTGATAATTTTTGACTGATTTTCCAAAACAAAGTTTTATTACTCTTATACATAGATACATTCAAGTCATTGACTTTGTTCTTGATCTCTTAATCACAAAATTTTGGAAGATGCAATCTTCTGCCTTTCTCAAGTATATATAGGTTTCAGTAACCTCCTAATGCCAAACAGAAACCTTTAATTAACCCACTGTGATTTGTTCTTATTTCTGTCATATTCAGCATCTTTTTTAGAAAACTTCAGAACTTGTAAGCATCAATTCTTCTTGTCTATGATACCAATATTCCTCTCCAATGATCAATGCCTTCTCCATACAGCCAAATGCATTCTAGGTGAATGCTTGCCAACTCAAATATAAACCCAATCATCGTTTACCTATAGACTCCAGCATAGGCCAAATCATCGTTTACCTAGGGACTCCAGCATAGGCCGAATCATCGTTTACCTAGGGACTCCAGCATAGGCCGAATCATCGTTTACCTAGGGACTCCAGCATAGGCCGAATCATCGTTTACCTAGGGACTCCAGCATAGGCCGAATCATCGTTTACCTAGGGACTCCAGCATAGGCCAAATCATTGTTTACCTACAGACTCCAACATAGGCCCAATAATCTTTTACAAACTCCAGCATAAGCCTATATACTTATACACTTCAGGATAAACCCAATAAAAAAAAAATTATTAAATTCTTGCTTTTATTAAAAAAGATTTGAATTAATTGCTAAAATTGATTTTTACTTTTTTTTTTTTTTAAAACAAGATGCAAATTTTCAAGGTGATATTTTTGTGAATCAGTTTAGCTCCAGTATCTTGTAGAAGCATGATAAAGGTGTGTTTCTTTATATCTTCATGAATTATAACTAGATTGTAAGAAAACAATGATCTTGTCTTTCTAAACTGTACATTGGTGTATTTAACCATATTTTACTGTAGTGTGTGGTTTACCAGGGTCATGCTTTAAGAATTTAAGAAATATTAAAATTTGCCTGTATAAGGCTCTCTTTTTATCTGTTTTGCTGATTTTTGGTAAATATTTTTTCAGTTACTAATTTTTTATTTTAGTTGTATAAATATTATTATGTTTGACTTGATGGTAAACTCTATGACTGAAACATGGAAATTCTGTGCTTAGTGTCTCTAGCTTTTTAAAAAAAAAATTCTTAAAATATAAAAATAATAAATTACTCTTCTGTTAACTTGTGGTACACAAATGCACACTTTCAGGGTTTCTCATTTCTCATCTTGTGTGCATAAACACACCCTTCAAAGTGCCTTACGTGATACATGCTTGGGTGATCATGTCTCTTCTCTCATAGTTGGTTGCCATTTCTTTTTTTGTTGACTAGTTACCAACCAAGGCTATAGAACTAAATCTGCTCTGCTATTCAACTCATAACTGGAAGGAGAAGAGAAGGATTCATACCTTTTCCAAAGGTATCTTCGCATAAGTGAATGCAACGAATTCAACTGGAATTTGAACTCAACTCCAGTTGAATTTGTTGCATTCACTTATCTGCAAATACTCTCAACTCTACACGGCTATATTCAACCATATTTAACTGTAGTGTGTGGTTTACTAAGGTCATGCTCTTTCATTTTAAAAAATACTAAAAACTGCATGTAATAAGGCCCACTTCTTACGTATTTCATTTTATGTAGATATATATATCTATTTTTTATCTTATATGTGTCTTTGCAGTTTTACTTAACTTCTTAATGATCACCATAGCATACAGTATCAATTATAAAAATTAAAATATCAATATTAATTATAGATTTTAAAAAAAAAAAGAAAATAAATGATGAAAATAAAAATCATACTATAAGTTTATAAAAAGTCCAATATTTATTATAAGTTTCTAAAAACACAGTATTTTTTATAGGTTTCTACCTATAAACCATTAAAGTTTACCATCTCCAAAACTAAGACAGTGGACATTAATGGATGAAGGAAAATTAGAATACTTTCTGAATTGTTTTGATACAAAATTCTGATTGTTTCAACCAATCCCAGACCAAGTGTCAATATCTTTAAAATTTGATATACAATATAGCCAGCTCGTGTGATTGTATTTATTTTAGGTTATTATAAAACCCAGATGATGCAGGATACTTCTACACACATACATTAGGTTGTTCCCAAAGTAATTACATTTTACCAGAAAGGTTATAAAAACAAAGTTAAATTTATTTAACCCTATCAGTATCATGGAGTATTTGAACACCCCACAAAAAGGTTTTTTTCTTAATATTTAGCAAACAGTAAGTTAAATTTTCATATATTACTCAAGTAGCTTTCTGAATATCTCTTAAGTAACTACAAGGAGATAATATTTGTGTGAATTACAAGCAATTTTATTTGTTTATTAAAAAAAATGAAACCTAGTTTTGTATATTTGAACTTTTGAAACTTAAAATTAATTTTTTTAATTTTAAATTTCTGGAAACAGGACATTTAACTGTTTAGTATTAAATTAGTGTATTTTTATTGAATATATATCCAAAATGGATATTTAGAAGTGTAAGCTGCCATTGTAAATATTTTTGCATAAGTAAATCTATCTTTCAGATTCCTCTTCTCCTCCACCTGTAGTTTAAGAATTTGTATTATAACAACTCTCTGGAATTTCCACAAGTACTGTTAGTTTATATTATTTTCATTTTTTCTTATGTATATTGACATGACTATGGGGTTTTATAGTTATTTTTATTAATGAATGGTTTGTTTTGTTGAATGTGAATGGCTTCAATAATCTTTAGTCATTTGCAATAGTTTTATCTAGTATTTTAGTATTGTTAAAGAAAAGCTGTCTGATATTATAGTTCTTGTACAGCTTGTTAATGTGTTGTCTCATTGCACTTTGTTTAGATAAATGGCATATGAGCCTGTGTGAATAAGCAGTTGTTATGTAATCTATATAAGACATCTTCTGTTTATCATTGACAGAGATAATCTCTGATTGGACAAATAAATTATTTTAAATGTTGAGCTCGGAAACCCCACAGTACTAGCAATGTGACAATGCCCAACCATACAAATGGATAGTTAAATATTGTTTACAAACATATAATCATCAGGGAGGCAGATTTGGGGTTTTCCATGAAAAACATGTTCAGTTTCTTTGTTTCGAAATATTCTGCTATCTATATCCTTGTGCAAATTAATTGAAACAACTGCTTCAGTTTCCTTTCTTTCACCATACGGTCAGTTTTAGACCCACTAGAGTAACAGGGTGTAATCGATTTCTATTTCTACTTTAAATTAGGTCATTTGCAGTGGTGTGCAGTACTATGAATCTATTTTGGGGTATATGATGAAATTTGTTTGGTCTTAAAAAATACTGCGTCATCTATGATTGCATTAGATTTTTATCATGCCCAGACACTATTGTCTCGACTGTCAATTAGTTGTCCTACAGCCATTGTCTGCAATGGGCGTTACTCCAAGAAAGCATACAAAAATTGTGACACTGCACAAATACACTGGCAAACCTTACAGAGAGATCATGGATATTGTTGGTGTCAACCTTTCAACCGTCAGTCATGTCATCAAGGTGAATAAACAAACTGGATCCATCAATCCAAAATGTAAAGAAAAATGTGGTTGAAAGAGAAAAACAACACCAAAAGACATGTATATGTGATCAGGAAAAGTGTGAAAGATCCTAGAAAGACATTATTTGTTTTAATTTAATTAATTTAGCCGAAGATGTAGTGATCAAAATAAATGAAAATCTTTAGATCTGAATGTGGAAGAACCTCCCATACTAAAGATCTTATATTTTCTTGGGTTTGTTTTGCAGAGTGTTTCCTTGCATTGTCATGATGAATAATAACACTATTTCTTTTTACTGAAGAAGGACACTTTTGATATAATGCTTCATTTATCCAATCTAGTTGCTAGCAATAAACTGCAGTCTTGGTTCTTCTATGTTTCACTAGCTTGTAAGCTACGACACCTTTCATACTCCACCAGGCATAAAGCAAAGACTTCTGTGGATGGAATTCTATGTGCATTGTGGTACAGTGAATATCGGCTCGGAACGAAAAGCCGGCGAGCCGAGTTTGAATTCCAGTTGAATCCATTGTATTCACTTACACGCAAATATCCTTGGGAAAGGTATTAATCCGTCTCTTCCTTCCAGTTATGGGTTAAATAGCAGGACAGATTGGGTTCTATAGCCTTGGTCGGCAACCAGTCTACCGCAAAAAGCAATGGCAACCTACTGCGGTATAATCTTCTGCCCAATCAGTCATGCCTCGAGAGAGACATGATCGCCCAAGCATATATCACGTATTGCACTTAACTGACTGACTAATTTTTTATTTTGTGATGAACACTGTCTTTTTTGTTGATATGCAAAACCCTTTTTTTATCCCCTGTAACAAGCCGAGTTCGAATTCCAGTTGAATCCATTGTATACACTTACACGCAAATACCCTTGGGAAAGGTATCAATCCATCTCTTCCTTCCAGTTATGGGTTAAATAGCAGGACAGATTGGGTTCTATAGCCTTGGTCGGCAACCAGTCTACCGCAGAAAGCAATGGCAACCTACTGCGGTATAATCTTCTGCCCAGTCAGTCATGCCTCGAGAGAGACATGGTCGCCCAAGCATATATCACGTATTGCACTTAACTGACAGACTAATTTTTTATTTTGTGATGAACACTGTCTTTTTTGTTGACATGCAAAACCCTTTTTTTATCACCTGTAACAATGAGATGCAAAACTGAAAGTTTGACACTCCTGGTTAAAAGACTGCTGCAAAGTGTAGAATACTGTGTTCAGTTCTCAAGCAAAAGCTCATGAAGAACCCAAATCAAAAGTTTTATCAATTAAACTCTGAAATGCACCATAAACAACACCCTGATAGCCAGAAGAGATGCTAGCATCATGGGGTATTTGAACAATCCACAAAATATTTTTTCATTAATATTTAGGCAGCAGTAAATTAAAGTTTCATGATTAGTCAAATGCCTTTCTGAACATCACTGTTAAGTAACTACAAAGAGGTTCTGGTATTAGTCACAATATTTGTTAGGATTACAAGCAGTTTTATTTATTAAAAATTGAAACCTATTTGGATATATTTAAACTTTTGAAACTTTTAATTTCCTGAGACTTTATTACAGCTTTTATCTATATAGTATTAAATGAGTGTATTTTCATTGAATAGATATCTAAAAATGAATATTTAGTAGTGTAAGTTTTTGCCATAAATATTTTTTATAACACTTATAACAGTGCAAAACTTTCCCAATTAAACTCTGAAATGCGCCATAAGTGATATGCTGTCAGATGGAAGAGATCATACACTTGTGGTGAACTTCTTCAATATTGTCAATCAGACTGATGTTAAATCTTGTATCTGGAAAAATCACGTCAGGCACAAGGTCAATAATTACCAGTTTATCGCTAATTGTGCCTTCAGAATATCTCCAAATTCTATCACAAATATTTATATTTGAGATTCAACGAGACATGCAAATAATTCAGATGCAAAAGATAGGAATTGACAACAATAACGACCATTTAACCAACAATTAAAACATGTATTAACAATATACAGTATTGGTTGAAAAAGGCATGCAATACATTCAACAACAATAAGGAAACAGGAGTTTCTGCCCATTGATTGAAGTCAAATGTTTCTCAGTAAAAATGTAACTTGTTGAATGAAAGTTTGTCTTGTATGAAATAAAGTTTGTTTGCACGGTAGTAATGAATTGTAATGAATTGTAATGTTCACTGATAATGAATTGTAATCTTCATTGGATTGGTCATTACTGTTCAAAAAGATATAAGGTTGAAGAAGATTCAACTCAGTAAAGTTCTGAGTGTTCAGAATAGTTAACTAGTAGAGTAGGTATGTGTAAGTGTGTGCATTTCATGATGTGAGTAAGATTTAGTATTGTAGTGATGTGGAATCATTTGGCAGCTAAAATTCAACTACTGGAATGGATATTCCAGTCATTTATATGTGCTAGGTAGGCTCCAGATGACTTGGCAGGAAAAATGTAACTTACCTTGTACAAAAGTCTGTGATTGGTCATAAATGAACCAATCAGCTACTGCATACTGAAACGTTATTGAAAGATGTTTGAGAACATTCCTAACTGCGATTTTAAAATTGTCTTATTGAAAATCAATAGTGATTATTCAACCAATCAAAATTAAGCAAGTTGCAAAATTTATGTGTGTGATGTTACACATTGAATAATGCATGTTTGCATGCAAATTAAATGTGTAGATAATGTTTCCTACCATTCAATCTTAGTTCTACCTTTGTTGATTGGTTCAGAATTCATAACAGTGAAACATAATTACTTTTCAAACACCCTTATACAGTGTTTCCCAATTTTTTTTTTTTTTTTGGGGGGGGGGGGGGCATGCCCCACATAAGCATCACCACAATCCTGATACCCCCAGTGATATATAATTCTTATTATTCAAAAGTGAACTCTTATTTATGTGGAAGAAACCTAAAAGGCCATTAACTTAAGTTTCCTTTAGAAATTGAGACTGCATATATGGAACTGTATTACCATTTGACTTTAGAATTTTACAATATTTATAAAAATATGGTATTACTAATGTAAATATATTGGGTTGTCCGGAAAGTTCATGCCAATTTTTAATGGAAATTAAAACATAAAACAAAATTATCCCATTAAATATCTATTCAAATAAATAAGAACCATTTTATTGGATAACCTTTCTGCATTTTTCCTTCCTTAAAGATTCAGTCTTCTCAGAATTGTGATAATTTCTCAGCAAAGAACTCATTAAGGTGTTTTTGTGTGTCATCCAAAGAATTAAAATTTTTACCATTGAGATTATTTTGCAAGGACCTGAATAAATGAAAATCTGAAGGATCGATGTCTGGTGAATATGGCAGGTGGGGTAATACATTCAAATCAAGTTGCAACAATTTTTGTCAGGTCACCAAAGAAATGTGAGGTCTGGCATTAATCTGATAGAAAGTAACACCATTCCTGTTTGCCAATTCTGGATGTTTTTTTCTTGAATTGCTTCCTTTAATTAGTCCAGTTGCAAGCAGTACTTTTCAAAATCAATTAACTGGTTACTTGGCAGAAACTCATAGTACATCCCATCAGATGCACAGCATAACTTTCTGAGGATGAAGATCTGCTTTTGTGGTAGCTAAAGTCTGTTCATGTCGCTTACCCCTGGATCTTTTTTGCTGAACAATCTATTTCTCATCACCTGTCAAAATTTATTTAAAAAAGGGTGCATTTTAATTGCATTTATACATGTTATAAACAGAAATGTGATCCAAAAGATTCTTTCCACTCAGATCAAGTGGTATCCAAATATTGTAACAATTTGAGAATGCAAGCTTCCCTAAGTTCTCATGGTTGATGGATTTGATAAATTTAGCATTTCTGCCAGTTCCTGCATTATGTAATGCGACTTATTCTCAATCAATGTCTTAATTTGGTTGTAATCATGTGGTCGGGGAGAGTTCTGCCTGAGTGTTCTTTATACATTCACCAACTCTAAATTCAGTGAACTACTTCTGTATAGTTCTCTCAGCTAAAGCACCTTCACTGTACACAGCACCTATCACTCTTGTTGTTTGTGTGGTATTTTTACCTTTATGGTAATAAAAAAAGCATCAAGTGTCTAAAATGCACCTTATAATCTTCCATTTTCATACAGATGCAAAACTGACAGAAATTTATTTTAAACTTTTTTTCTGAAGAGATACTTTGAAGTGTACTCTAATTAGAAATGTAAGCATATTCTATCTGTCAATAAATTTGATGTGTTGTAACATGCTAGAACATGAACAACTAAAAATCGACATGAACTTTCTGGGCAAATTAATATTTGAATAGTCAATGACAAGAATAAAATTACTGAACATTTTGTTATTATAATTGATTAGTCAATTATTGACTTTTAGCGTTTAGTGCATCCAGACAGTGCCAGATTTACAAATGGACTGCAGCTCAGAGATCCCCAGACTAGAGGAGCCACCAAATTCTCTCTCGTTTTGGGCTCCTGATAAAATTAAAAGTAATAATGATAAAAGAACAAAGAAAATTTGAACTAATTTGAAACAATTTAGAATAATTGTACCCCCTCTAGTTGTAATGGGTCTTTTAAATCTGATAGGATTCATTTAAGAGTTCCCATTTAAATTTTCATGCATCTTTTTATATCCATATAGGTTTTTGATGTAGCTCTTTTTAGTTTTGTATAATTTTGTCTACTTCCATTTTACACTTTATTGAACACAGACATGTAATAAGTTCAAAATTGCTCAATATTGAGCAAAACAAGATAAAAATTAAGAAACAAAAATTGTGCAATTTTGAAAAAATATCTAAAATACTAAAAACCTTTGTAATATTTAAGAATTTTGTTTGAAATATTTTGTTTAGGGTGTAAAGTTCAGATAAAAAAAATATGAAGTTGCTAATGAAATAAATTGGATGAGTTCCAAAGTCATTAAAAATTTTAGCTTAAGTGCTTCATGTTTCACACAAATGTATCATCTAAAAAAATATCTTTTGTATGTGTTTGGTGGGGTACACATATGTAATGAAGGGGTCTACTAAATTCTATTATCCCAGGAGCCTACACCCAGGTATTCGGATACAGAAAATGTTATTTAGGTATTAAGTTTAGTTTTTTATCTTTCAGATGGCTACCAAAGGAAAGATCAACGTTGAGAAATGGGACCTGAACACTGATGGAGAACTCAACGAAGCGAACATGAGGAAGAAGTTAAAAAGAAAAGGCTATAATTGCATTATGTACGAGTTTCAGCCCGGACAAGTATTTCCTGACCATACCCATGGCCATGCTAAGAGAGATGCTATCCTAACTGGTCAGTTTGAAATGTTTATGTATGGTCAAAAGGTGATTCTTCAACCTGGAGACATGATAGATGTGCCAGCCAACACTATCCACAGTGCAGGGGTGGTTGGAAACAAACCTGTGATATTTTTTGATGCTAGTGTAATTTACTAGCAGCTTCAGATTTCTTGATTGTTTCGTTTTTTTTTAACTTTGTGATACTTTTTCCTCCATTTTTGTTTTTTATTTATACACATTTCTTCTACCTTATATTTATATCCATACATCTGAAATTTATCTAGATACTTACAAGCACTCAAGTTAAAATATTCTCTTTCTTTTTTCTGAATACATTATATAAGTGGACATGTTCTTAAAGTTAATGATTACTGCTAAATGCAATTTTTGCATAATCCATTAAAACACACCTTATTCAATGAGTTGTCTTTTGGTTAAGCACTTTGGTTGAAACCTAATGCTTTAAATATCTCTATCAAATTTGAATTTAAAATTGTCCTTCTCTTAGACTTATAGCCAACCATAAAGCTCGGTCTACCCTGCTATTTAACCCACATATATATATAGTGCATCTATTTCAAATATAAGTATCCACTATAATAACATTTGAAATGATAAAAATGTTGGATTAAAATAAATCTTAATTCTTTATATATATATATATATATATATATATATAAAATTTCAGATATAACTAAAAATATATCTGTCAAAGGATAATATATACAAAAGATAGAAGTGTAACACTATTTTGTTTTATATATATATATATATATATAATACAGTTAAAAATTAAACAAAAAGCAAATATTATTAGGATAGAATAGTATAATAATAAGAAGGCTAAATAAAAATATTGCAGTCTATGCATACAGGAGAGAATTTAAGAATTAAAATAATTTGATAAACAGTAGGAATAAAATTATTTCAAACTTCCTGAGGTATTCCTTTGGAAAAGAACAAAAACAACAAAAAAACAGTCACCCATTTTGAAAAATTGCTAAGCATGAAACAACACTGTAAATAAAACAAAAAATGTTTGCGTATTAAAAATGCTCTTTTAAAAGAATTTCAAATAGAGCACTCTTATATACATAAGAAAAGAAAAATACAAATAATAAACAATGTGAAAACCTAGAAAGATGTTTAAACTATTAAACCCTTAGAACATAGCTTTATTTTTAGTAGAATTATATATATTCATGGCCTGCTTAGTGATTAAGATAGATGCCTGTTTCCAACCAATATCAGCATCAGTGTTCAAGCTCAGGTAAAAGCTAAGATTTTGGATGCTGATTTTCAAAGCAGGTATCTCCCTCCCCTAAATGGAAACTTGGCACAACAAAATCTTTCCACATTTTTCTGTTCCCTCCATTTGACCTTGTGCTAAATAAGTTTTATATAATCACTTAGAAACTCTAACCAGTTCATTTGTTTCATAGAGAATTATGTATCAGATAAATAAGTGACACCAGTTGGAATTGAACCCACAACAGACATCCAATTCATGTGCATCTTCTTGGTAGAGGAAGAATTAACCTTTATCACTCTGTATGTGACTTCATTTGCTGTACAAAAAGTTTATCCTACTACTGAAGGTGACTCTGATCCCTGAATAATAGTGTGTTTGAATTTCATAATTGTGTTATCATATCCTGCTATGGCAATAGAAAACAACTTTGAATGAAATTTACAATAGAATGAAATTGCAATTGGATGATTTAAAAAGATAATACAGAGTGCTAAAGGTTAATAGGAAAATAACTATGATTCAATGTAGGCATTTACTTATTTAGCAAAGCAGTAGTAGCAACAGTAAAAGCTTAAGATGCTTAATGCTTATTGAAGATAGCAAGTTGGTTTGGCTCAGGACTAAAAATTAAACAATAAGTAGAATGTGTTTCTTTCAGAAGGCATATGGCAAACAACCAGTTACAATTTTATTAAGTACAAAATACTACTATCCAGTAAAGTCTACTAATTCTATAACTTAGGTGCAAAATCACCATTGAAGATATGAAATATCATATGCTTTTTTCAGTCTTTGGTGACTTTCAAAATGGTTAATAGTTTTTATTTTTTAATGTACATACTATACTATAAAGTAAATCTTACTATGTTTTTTTTTAACAATGTTTAACCTTCATGCCTGTAAAAAATGGTTATTCTCTTGACACTGCTACTGCTATACACTCTCAGCAATGTTCATTTATAAAATTATAAAAATATGTGAACAATACAATATTTTTATTATTTATAATCTTTTATAAAGATTTGTTAGTTATCATTTTATAAAGAAAAATTCTTAAAAAATTACAAAATTATCAAAATATGGAAACCAACTAATATGCAATATTTATTATTTACCATTTTATGAATAACTATGAAAAGAAATTCTTTTATTAATTTTATGAAAATATCAATGAAATATTGTTATTAAAAAAGCTCTTTTAAAAGAATTTCAAATAGAGCACTCTTATATACATAAGAAAATAAAAATAAAAATGATAAACAATGTGAAAACCTAGAAAGATGTTTAAGCTATTATTATTTCATATATTTTGGTTTTATTAAAATTCTAATCATTTCTTTTTTTTTTAAAAAGTAAACATTACTGAGGGAGTTAAAAATAGTAGCAGTGTCAAGAGAAATAATCATACTTTTTTGCACACCACAAAGGTTAAACATTGCCACTTTTATAAATATATATATATATATATATATATATATATATATATATATATATATATATATATATATCTACAACAAATCACTGAGGATACCAAAGGTCATATATGTTGTTTATGTTGTTTTTTCAGTCTTTAGTGACTGTCAAAGTGGTTAATATTTTATTTTAATGCCATTACTTTAAAAACAATATATTTATGAAGAGATATTGTCAAATCTAAATTGATTGACTGATACTTAGAAGACTGTTGCTCATAACTTAATTAGTGCCACTTTATTTGTTTGAACATTTTTTCCCCCATCATGAAGACATTTAATATTCTACACTTTTATCTTCTTGGCATGGTTTCCTGAAAAATTTCCTCTGAAGTTTTTAACAAATATTCCTTGCTCTTTTTAGATATCCAATCCAAACTTACAAAGATTTCTGTAACCTCTATACCTCAAACCAAAAATCACCTTTTTCGTCCTTTCTATTCATTAATGATTATATTTTGTTTTTCTTTTGAGATTTGCATGATTGTTTCATCCACCAGATCTCTTTTAACGTCATCTTTTTTTTTTTGAAAGGTCCATCCAAAATTGCACAACAATAAAATTAACATGTTTATCATTTAATTAAATTTCACACAATTGTGTGTTAAATAGAAGAAACAGAAATTGCTATGAAATAATTGCATAGATATTTAGATAAACTTTATAGATTCTAGAATTCAAAAACATTTGTAATTCTCTTTTTTAATCCTTATTTTATGGACATGCACTAAAGACAATATGGCAAATATGGATTAATGTGCCCGCCATGAGAAGTAATGCCAAAAGGACATTTTTTTCTCATAACACTGTTTTTTAATACCCCCCCACTCTTCAGCAATGTTTATTGTTTTTAAAAAGTGATGACTATAATTGTAATAAGACCTAAACACATAAAAATGAATTTATACATTTTCTTTGTTCTTGAGAATTGACAACAAAAATAAACACTATTTATTTATTAGATTGTTTATTGACACTATTTATTTATCATATTGTTAATTGGAATGGTTTACTAATTGCCCATTGATTAACGCTTTATAAAACGGTAAATAAGGATTCCCTTATGGTTGTTTCATATCTTTTAATAATTTAGTAAATGTTTATAAATTGGTAAATGATAAATATTGTACTAGTTTTTAGAATGTTGCAAACATGAATTATTCTTATAAACAATCTAATAGTGTTTAATATTTTTTGTTGTAAATTCTCTAGAACAAAAAATGTATAAATTCGTTTTCATATGTTTAGCTTTTATTACAATTCTAATCATCACTTTTTAAATAAATATCTGAAGGGTGAAGTTAGTTAAAAAAAAAAAAAAAAAAAAAAGCAATGCCATGGGGAAAAACTGTCTTTTTTTACACTCCGTTTTATGTGGGCATATTTATTTATGTTTGCTGAAAACACAAACCCTTAATTTGCAGTCATCAATGGCTATGCACAACTGAGGTGAATACAATTATGTCCTTTCAAAATTCATGATACGCAAAAGTTATATTTTCTTCAAAAATAAACACGCACGATATTGAAAACATATTTACATTATTTATTTATTTTGGAGTCCCTCCAAGATTTTGATATTGTGTTTTATTTGTTTATGTAATCCACAAAGATTATTTTTACTTCAATTTGTCTAATAATAAAAATATAATAAACCTTAAAATTTAAAAAAAAAATGTAAAAAACCTGTTATCAGGATCACAGGAATTAATATCAACACAACCATTGAAGTGCACATACACTGACACTTGTACAACTCATATGCACAAACATTTAGACATACATATATATATGAATGCAGCCACACACCCATACTTACTTTCTTTTCTTTCTCACTCAGCTGTTCTGAGAATTTACACATTAGCTTTCAAATATTCAACTCAACACAGACTACCTACATTCTAGTAAAATTTTAAATATTCTAAAAGAAAACCAACTTGAATAGTTTCTGGAATGAGGAGTTATCATTATTTACACTATTTATATCCTGACTATTGCCCTTACCTTTTTTGTTGTTGTTATTACAACATTTTGACCATTGTGACCTCTGACCATCATCAGGTGTACAATGAACAGGATAACCTACAGAGAATTTTATTTCTTGTTGTTTTGCTGGTTTCACCTGATGAAGGCTGAAGAAGACAACAGCTGAAACATTATGATAACAACCACAAATATGAGGACAATAGTTCACATTTAAGTAGCATAAATATACTTGAATAATTTTTCTTTTTTTTTCTTTCTCACAAAGGTAATGTTCTCCAGTGACTGAATTTAGAAAATAAATTAAAATTGCAAATTTCCTCAAATATTTGTAAACTTTTTTCTGATTCTAAAATACACTTCATGTAAGCCTGAAAAGCTATCTGCATATATGATGGTGTGTACTTTGTGAAACAGCAAAAAAAAAGTCTTAGCAAAGACATGGAAATCAAAATAACATTTGTCATCTTCCCAATTCCAATTGCGTCAATATTTGTAGATGATCTATTGTTTTCCCAAAGATCACATCTTCCTTATTTTACCATTCTGAAGATGATTGTACTTTTTATATATAAGCTGTGTACTTTCTTTTCTGGGTATAACTTGCATGGGGGATTGAAGGTTGACATAATCTAAGAATTTGTTCAAAGTTTTTAGGACATGTTTACCTTAAAACTGAACACTGATTTCAAAATTGGGCTTTTATTATATGTTATTTCTCTTTCTTATTTACTGTACAACTTTGATGTGTACATTAAGGTTCTAATAAATAGTATCTCTTATTTAACTGCTTGCCCTTGGTCATATAAGCATGAGAGGGAGTGGGGACAGAAAAATTCTTGGTTTCATCAAGAAAAGATTTTTTTAAATTCTGGTGTTATATATATATTAGAAGTAGTACCAACTAATGGGCTGGCAGTCTACTGTTTGTAGGGATTTACTTTATTAAGAATGCTCGATACTTTGTAGAGCATTATGTATGGTAATATTTTTATTATAAGTTTATAATAAAAATATAAGTTACTGCAATACGAGCCGTTATGTTTCGGAACTATCTTATTAACACCTTGTCAGGCAGTGAAATATTTTTTCTGTTAGGAATCATTATATATAGAAGCTTAAAAACAACACATTTTTTACCAAATCTAGACAATTAAGGTGGGGGGATTTTTTGAGGGTTTGTTTCAGTGAACAAATAGAAAATTAGGTCATGATATATAGGAGAAATTTGATTATAAGTATAAAGTTGGGTAGAGACTTAAAACAACTTAAAACCCAGATATTTTCCATGATAGTGATGAAATAAATTGAAGGATACATAATGTAGCAATTAGCAAGTCTAGAAAGTTATTGCACGTCATCATGAAATGGTTACAGGATTTTCATTTAATTTATTATTCAACTTGAAGTTGTGGACAAGAGAAAAAGACGAGAATTTTTTTTTTTAAATACACTGCACGTCAAACATATGTAGTTGACTTAGTGAGCGATTTATTCGTTAAGCTGTAACAAACTAATTACCAGAAGATGGGAAAATCAATCAATATATGCTAGGGGATAGATTCTAGTTATATTAGGAAAAATTAACTATACTTTAGGGTATATTTTAGATGATGATAACAAATGGAAGTTCATTACGTTTATTGAGTAAGTTTAGTTTTGGGAATTCGATAATTTATAATTTTGGGGGGAAATATAGAAAACATGGTTCATGTAAAGATTTACAAGTCCTGTTTTTTTTTTAATATTTTCCATTTTACAGTAGGGGTTTTATTGGCATCTTTTAATTGCCAATAATAAGTAGAAAGTGATGTGCTATTGTGATAAGTTTTATTATTAAAAGATAAGGTATGAAAATAATGGCTGGTTTTAAGTGTTCTTGGTAAACCTGATATAATATTTTATTACTGTGAGATTTTCTATGGCAGTAATAGAGCATAGGTAGACTATAGAGTCAGTTAGATATTTATTTGCTAATGGACACTCAATAGGTTTTTGGCAATTGCAATTAATGTTATTGTGATCATTAATATTTTTAGGATGTTGTTGATTGATTAGGCTATTATATCTGTTTAAAATTCTGTGTTTTTTGATGATCTTCTCAAGGTTATCACTACAGATATAGCTTAATTTCAGAGTATTTCTGTGAAAAATTTTGCTAAGAGAGTTATTTTAGGAAAGTGTTTTTCAACTAATTTTAGGAATTTATACCCTAACTTAGAACTTATCATTTGGTTAAATACCAAATGATATTTCTCTTTATATTTTTAATGATTCCTAAGAGAAAAAATATTTCACTACCTGACGAGGTGCTAACATGATAGTATCGAAACATAACAGCTTTTGTGTTGCAGTAAACCATGTTTTTATTCTAAACTATGATCTATATTACCATATATATATACACACACATACACACCAAACCAAATATAAAACCAAATCAGCTTGAAGATCTGAGAAATTAAATTGTAGTAGCAGGTGAGGTATTTAAATCATTTTTAAAAATAAGCATTTTTGGTATTGTTCTACAGCTTAGGTATTGAGCACTTTGTTTTAAATTAGTGAAGCACTGATCAATTTCAGGATAAATGTTGTCCCATAATTGATTTAAGTAGGTGATAATGATATACATACATAAATGTATTATTTTACATCTTGAGCATAACTCAGTTTCATACACTATGCAATCATCGAGTGTTTATTACTCTGAGTTGTGCTATGAATGTAAGATATGTATATTAATATATATCTAATAGCTCTGTTTTATTGCATTGAGCACTGTTTTATTAACAATTAACACCAAAAATATTTCTATATATATATGTGTGTACTTGCATGTATATGTATATTCATTGATATATATATATATATATATATATATATATATAAAAACTTGTTTTATTAAATTAAACCGTGTTTTGTCTTGGGGGATTGCATCTCCAAAATCAATAATAAAAAAAACATTAAGTTCTTACATTGGTCACACAAGCACCACACAGGTTATCAAAACTTAGAGCAATTCATGCATATTCCAAACAACTAAATTATGACTAATATTAAAAAAAACATTTGTAGATAGTACCAAAATACTGTGGAACTTACTGTATAGAATGGCTCAAAATGATTGAAACTATTATTATGCAATAAAAAACTTGCATTAAATATCTTTCACCACAGGAAATGGCATTTTAAAATATGCATAAAATATCTATAATGCATATGAATCATGTATAATATATATATATATTTTTTTTTTTCAAGGCGGTAAAGCCACTGAAGCGCAGGGTACTACGTAGGAATGAAAAGATTGAAAAAGAGAAAGCCGGAAACCACATCCTAAACAAGGAACAAGGGATGAGCCTCTACACCTGTTCAATAGACGTGGGTGGAGTGTGAACCGGGCGATAGATATTAGTTAGTTTTTGGTCATAATTAAATTATACCAGTACACAGTTGTATTAAAAAGTGTTAAATACAATTATATTGTAGAACTTTTGAATGTTTGTTTTAGAAATAACTTAATTCCATGACCTAGGTTTTAAACTTTCAGTATTTTCAGGCGATTTACAATAACTGATTTTACTGTTTTTCAAACAGGAATTTTTTATGAACGTGTGACTGAAATTTTTAAACAAGCAAAAATTTTTTTAAATTAGTAAAACATATTTAGGCTCTACCAAAGACAGTTTTAAAATCAGATGAAACAATCATAAATCTACATTTAAACTGGAAAACCTCAAATATTGTACCAAATTGGCTAACCAGGTGTGGAAACTAAAATTGAAATATGGAAAAGACCCTGATATAACTTGGAGCATAGTAAAAATAGCCAAACCATACAATGGTGGTAAAGTATGCAGATTATGCCAGGAGGAAAAATTAGCTATTATGTTGTTTCCAGAAAGAAAAAAAAATGACTAAATGAAAGATCAGAAATTATGCCCAAATGTAATCATACCCGTAAATACCTTCTAGGATCATCCAAGCATGGATGAAAGTATTTTAAGATTCTTAAATAACTCCTCGCTAATTTTGAATTTTTTCAGTTGTTTGAAAATTCCAGTCCAGTGTTCATAAAAAAATCCCTGTTCGAGCATTTGAAAAAAAAATCAGTTATTGTAAATTGCCTGAAGAAACCAAAAGGTTGAAACCTAGGTTGTGGAAATAACTCATTTTTAAATGTGTATATATATATATATATATATATATATATATATATATATATATATATATACACTTTTTTTCTGGTACTATCAAATTCTATACGTGATGTTATTTATACATGCATAATTAAGTTTGAAATGTAGCATTCCAAAAAGATACTAGGATGTAGTTAACAAAACTTTTGTCTACAATATTGATATTTAGTTCTTGATAATAACCAAGATAGTTAAAAGTCAGTCAGTCAGTCTTCCCAAGAGTATTTGCGTGTAAGTGAATGCAATGAATTCAGCTGAAATTCGAACTCGGTTCCCCGATTTCTTGTTCCAAGCCGATATCCAATGCACCACAACGCACATCCTCAGTACTCAGACAAAAATATTAATTTTGAAGAACTTATTTGAAAATGAGGAAAAATTAAATAAAAAATTAAGCATATAGACCTTATTGATTAAATTCAGTAAAACTTGTTTAAATGAATTTCTGCTGTCTGAATATATATTTTATATATTCATTGATAGTTATATGAAAGGTCACAATTTTATTTTATAATTGACTAATAAAAAGTTGTCAGTAATTTTATACTTTCTCTTTTTATAAACCATTACAAACTGACTATACTATTATTTAGTTTTAATTTTACTATAATTTTACCCTCACAACATTTGCAGATATACTGCCAGTTCATAATAATTAACTTGTTTACTTTGTTAATGTGCAGAATGAAATGACTACTTAAAAAAGTACCATGAAATGAAAAATCAAAATTTTTATGTCTATCACAAATAACTTTTTAACTTATTAAGTTTTAAAGTAAAGAGAAAAAAAATATCTCTTTCACAGTTATGATCTAAACAATTTATTCTTAAAATGTAAGTCTTCATTGAGGAAATTTGCAATATCTTATTCTTCTGGTTAAAACATCCTTGTGAGAGAGTGGTTGTTCTCCAGTATGAATATGCAATTTGATAGAGCAAAAATCCCTGGCCTGCAATTAACAATTTTTTTATCTAAATGAAAACGTTTTTTTTTTATTGTTGAATATCTACACAAACCTAAATGTGTGTATATTTGATTAAATTTGATACTTATAGTTAAATTTTTAACTTCAATTAAAACTAGGTCTTGAATTTATTACACTCAGCATCTGCAATCATTCCATTTGATAACTTTTTAATTCAATATGTACATATATACGCACACATATATTGTATACGCACTTCAATATGTTTCCCAAGTGATATATTTTGTCACAAGATTTTACCCCGGTATATACTTGACCATCAACAGTTCATTCCATAATGGTCTTCCAATCATGTGTGCTGTACAGCACAAATAGTCTGCCTGAAACTGTTGCAGCAAGGGAGATAACTTCCAATGCAAGCTTCAGAGAATGTCAAGTTAAAAATAAAATATGGTTTCAACTCCCCATGCAAATGAAAATTAAAAGGTTTGCACCTACAAATAAATAAAATGTTGGATATTTTCTTTTACTTTTTTTTCTTTTCTCTAAATAAAGTCTTTTTTGGACGGTTAAAAAAGTAAACCCTTTTAAATTTTTTTTTTTTTACTATGAAAATAAAAAATAATCAATTGAAGTTTCAAATTTTATTTTTCATAAAACTTTGTGTCAATGCAAATTGTTTCACTTTTCCTCTTGACCATGTGAAAAATGTATTTGATAAAAAAAAAAAAAGAAAGCACATTGTTACCAAGGATTTTGTTTATATTGGTATTCAATGTATTTTATTAACAAATAACATGATTTTTATTGATGTAAATACTTTTTTCTAAAAATTAGTTCAAATTCTTGTCATATTTGTTTCAAAAAGAAAACTTTTTAAATACTATTACTACTGTTTATTATCTAAACACCAGCAATCAATGCAATGCATTCAGTTTGTGTATGTATTTTCAATATACTATTTTTTTTTTTTGCTGCATCAAAGAAAGACTCTTAGGAAAACTACTTTTTAAAACAAATGCTATCAAATATCTGGTTAAACATACTGATGTCATGTACTTTTCAAACTTTTTTTTTAAATACACACAAAATTCAAGCTAATACAACCATCCTATTTGCTGTTAATCTGTAAGACAAAATTTTAATAGGGAAGCTGTATTAAGTATTTGGCAGTATTGAATTCAATTTTCTTTTTTTTTTATTTAGATCATTTCAAGTTCTGAATTTAAATTCCCTGAGTTTTGATACTCTTCTTCTTAAATTGTTTTTCTTTCATGTGTGGACATGAAATTGATGATTGCTAAATCATACAAAGTAACAGCCATTTCTATGCCATCCAAATTTAGAATAAAACCCTAAATATTAACAGACCTTGGCTATTATTAAATATTTCCTTGCATTTTTTGTAAACTCTCAACAAGAAATAACTAAAAAAATTAAAGTCAAAGTAAATACTACTTATAATAATAATGGTTACCAATGCTTCATTTAATAATAATAATAATACTGCTATCTAAAGACCTCGGGAATTGCTTATATTATACATAAGAAACAATCCCTACTAAATAAAAATTAATTTTGCACTATGTATGAAAACCCAAGTTATCATTAAAGGTTTAGAGCATAATTTTGAATAAATTAATTATTATAAATTTATTATTTTATAAAAACCATTATCATCATAAACAAAATTTTCAATTAAAATATTTTTGGTCTGTAAAAAGTTTGTGCATGTAAATTATTTCTTTAAATTTACTTAAGCTTTGTTCACAGCATGTCTGAAAAGTAGCTTCAGTATTTTCATGTAAAACTTGCAATTTCTAATCCTGTTAAACATTAAATATTTTCATTTTTGCTCTTTAAATTCTTGAAAGCCATTCTACATAATTTACATATATACAGTTAGTTTCATACTATATGTACATGCTTATTTGAAGTTATTAAAATAGGTCTGCAGTTCTCAGTGCCACCCAGAAAAAGAAAAAGGGAGCAGGATTTTGATTGCCAATTTTCTTGGCAGGCTTAATTTCTATACAACATTCTACCTTCCACATCTGGCTTGGTGCCATACTAAGCTAAGTATATATAATGAAATTTTATTTCAATATGTAGTCTCTACAATCAGTATTGGATTAACCTGATTGTCTATAAAGTTATTGATACTCCAATCTTTGTTACTCTTTCCTTATATATTATACTACTGAAGGCAACTTGAAGTATTATTAAATCTATTTTGACCAATCCATTTGGTTAAAGCTTGAATTTTTATATTTCATAAAACAATCTTACATTTAAGAGTCTTATCTTGGGATGCCGCTCATAGAGTGCATACTTTTTATTATTATTATTACTACACACAATATTCAAGACTTTATACAAATTATGATATCTAGTTAATAGCTAGATTTTTTTTCCAAAAACATTCTTTTGTGCATAGCACTTTCGTATTGATAGAAAAATAAATAAATTTGGTCATATGTTTGTTTTTCTCTTTTAATTTTTCTTCATTGTAAACAGTGTTATTTAATAAATTTTGGCAAAAAAAGTTTCAAAAAGATGGTTTTTCAATTGACACCACTATTATTTTAGCGTTTAATACTCCCTAAGTGAATTGGTTTGCAGAGAAAAATGTTAGTCTTGCTGCTCCAAGTGATTCTGATCACTGAAGTATAGTGTTTGAATTTTATAGCTGTCTTGTCATATCCTTCTATGAAAACAGCTAAAATGATTTTGGCTGAAATCAAAAACTAGTTTACTACAGTTAAAGGGTTTCCATAGACAATGAAAATGAAATTATAAAACAAATTTTGAATAAACAGAATTTTCTGGTTTTAATACATTTTCTTCTCAGATTATTTTATATCTCAGATTACAATTAAAAAAAAATTTGAAAATTAAAACAAGAAATCTTGACATCTAAGGCTTGAAATTCCAGCAATTATAGGTTAACCTTCTTCCTATTCATTTTTGAAAAAGTTATTAATCTTTGCTAATTTTTTTAAAAAAATGTCTAGAAAATCTGCCAACAGATTAACTATAGTTAAAACAAAGAAAATGAATAAATTCAATATCATGTTTTGGTTTTATTAAAATTCTAATCATCACTTTTTAAAACAACAAACATTGTTGAGGGAGTGAAGGTAGGTAAAATTGGCAGTATGTTTTAAAACATACTGCATTGGAGATGGTTTAGATATTTTGTTAATTTTTTTTTTATAATAAAAAGATTTCTCACATTTATGTCTTTATAAAAAGTAATCTTTCATAATTTTGTAAATAAATATTGCATTGTCAGTGGAAGAACCATTGTTTAAGAACACTTTTTTGTATAGTTATGACGGTCCATGTTTTCCTAAATTTTTTAAAGTTTTCTTTTTCTTCCTTTAATTTTTCAAACATTTTAAACAGTAATCTTGAAAAAACTTAATTATTTTTCTCTTCAGGTACAAAAAGAGTATTTCCCTTACTATTGCAGATTTGTGAGATTGTTTACAAAGGATAATTCTATTACTTACATTAAATGAAATCCCCCAAAAGAGAATTTTGCAAGATACTATATGGCATTTTCTTGCTTGTCTCCATGTTGCTTTCTTTTTAAAAACCTTTCAACCATTGAAAATAACACAATACTGAGATTTATTTGTCTTTGAACAATTGCAAAAAATTACAAGGTACAGTAGGGCTGGTGTAAGGGTCTCATGTCACCCCTCCCACCACCAAAGTTTTTTTTTTTTTATCATCATATCACCCCGGGTAAGGCCACTGGTGTGCAGGGGGCTATGTAAGAGTGAAAAGACTGAAAAAGAAAGCCAGAAACCACATCCTAAACAGGGAACAAGGGATGAGCCTCTACACCTGTTCAATAGACGTGGGTGGAGTGTGAACCGGGCGATAGTTCAGTCTATCTACTCCAATTAGTTACATCTCAATTTTTTTTAAAGTAGTACTCATATCAAATACAAATTTTATTGTAACATAATTATGCACAATAATGTATCATGTGCAATATAGGTGAATAACTGAGGAAAAATAGAAAATAAATATGTATCTAAATACAAATTAGAGACATAATAGACCATTCTATCTTAAGTAAATCAACAATGTGTTGTGACAATTTTTAATATCAACTTGAGATTTTTTTTTGTTAAAAAGTTGAATAATCTTAATATGTTCAACATTATAGATAAAAAATAGTGAATTTTATGTTTTTTTAGTCTAACCATGAGCAAAACAAATTCACAAATTTGAACAAAAAGGTGACCCCCACCCCACCAGAATGATATCAAAATCTGTGAAAGTTTTTCATCCTTTAATAGTCAGTTGTGTTTAGTTTAATTTGTAACACATATAAATGTAGGTAAAGAAGTAACAAATGTTGATAAGAAAGCACACCAATCAGATCAGCCCTGAACTGGAGTAACATGTGTATAAAAAGGCATCAAAGAATGCTTTGAACTCTTAGGGCATTGGGGATTTTGTCTGTTTAACTTGAAAAGCAGCAAACAGGCAAAACTGACAAACAATATTCCTTTTTTTTTTTTCTCAATTTGGACTTGTGCTGTGCATTTTGGTGCAGTAGATATCGGCTTGGAACGAGAAATCAGGGAGCCGAGTTCAAATTCCAGTTGAATCTCTTACATTCACTTACACACAAATACCCTTGGGAAAGGTATTAATCTATCTCTTCCCTCCAGTTATGGGTTAAATAACAGATTGAGTTCTATAGCCTTGGCTGGCAACCAGTCTACTGCAGAAAGTAATGGCAAACCTTCTGCCTGGTCAGTCTCAGGCGCTCATGTCTCTTTCATGTGTGTAGCTTGTATGGCATTTAACTGACTGACTGCTATGCTCAATGGTAATAACCTCAAATGTTCATTTTAGTGTCCACTTCTGTAGTCAATTCAGCACTTTTCTTGGCCATGTGACTTTGAGCTATAATAATTGCAGTTATTGTTGGAATATACAAATCTGGTTTGTTAGTCCTTCAGAAATCTGTACAACTTCTAATCCCAGATACTTAAATGGTCCATTCTTATGCCACATAGAGAAGGCAGCATTAGCAAGCTTGTCTCCCAAGTGTAATAGTACTTCTTTCACTTTCTTGTACCAAGATCTTTGAGCATCATTTAGTCCATAAATGCATTTTTTTAAGGAGCCAAACTTCAGATTTTGCACACACACACAACAATGAAGATATAAGAATACTTCTCTTTCTAAGGAACTTCCCTACAGAAATGCTGCTGTTATATCAACGTAGCTTCCCACCAATTGTTGCTGCAGTTAAAAGTATCAACTGTTGTTCCCCACCACAAGTTAGTGAATCTTTCCCAAGATTGTTAGTAAATTTCTCAAAACCAGAATTTACCAATTTTACTTTAATTTTCCTTTCACCATCTTTATATTTTACAAAGATGAGCTAACAAGATGATACCATTATTTAATTTTCAAAAGCAACTACTTCAAATACATCAATACTAATCAAGCTCTTCAGTTCTCTCTCTTTAATATCCACATCTTGAGATATTTCTTGATCAGCTGTACAGCATTTTCGGGATAGGACAGTTCATTCTTTAACACAATCATAATTAACAGATACTGGTTCTTCTACAGCATGAACATTCACCCAGTTATTTCATTAATTTATTTCACCCCAAGCAAGATGGGACCACCACTAGTGTGCAGGGGGTTACAGTGAGAGAAAAGACTGGGTACAGTGGGTACTGAAAAGGATAAAATTTTTTTAAAAATGAACGGGATTTAAGACAATAGATGACAATTAACATTGCACTTAAATTTTTAGAGATTGAAGCTAACAGGGAAACCAGTAACCAGAAAGTTCCATAGGTAGAAAATGCACGAAAAGTAACTATTGAAGTAGAAGCGGCGGTTACATTTAAATATTTCAACAGTAAAAAGGTGGGACCTAAATGCTAATCTAGTCAGTCAGTTAGTTAAGTGCCATACGTGGTACACGCTTTGGCGATCATGTCTTGAAAGAGACATGACTGACTGGGCAGAAGATTATCCCACAGTAGGTTGCCATTGCTTTCTGCAGTAGACTGGTTGCTGACCAAGGCTATAGAACCCAATCTGTCCTGCTATTTAACCCATAACTGGAAGGAAGAGACGGATTAATACCTTTCCCAAGGGTATTTGCACGTAAATGAATGCAATGAATTTGGCTGGAGTAGCATGCTTAAATTCTCATGAATGGAGCACCAGTGGGGGAAAAGCAAACTTGTCAGAGCAGTTGCCATAAAAATATTTATGGAAAAGTCAAAAGTCACATCATTACTTTGAGAAAGTAACTGAAGTCAAGATGGATTACATTGTAGATCCTTTTTTGGATTTTGTCAAGAACCTCAAGATGAATAGCAGGAGTATCTGACCAGATATGGCAGCAGTATTCAATGCACAGACAAATGGTAGATTTATAAAAACTTTTGTGCCTGACACAGAGACCCAACCTTCTTAGCAATATATTTCCCAGTTTGTTTTGGTTGCATACTTACTACTTTTTTTAGCCACCTTCCATCACTGTGTCGCTCATCTGGTATCTGATAAAAGAATGTCTTGGTTTAATTTTTATGTCCAGCACCAGTAGTCTCCTCATTAAAGAAATCAGTTTCATTTGATACAAAATTTACCTGATAGTTATCATTCATGGGTTGTTTTTGATTTATTGCATTTGTATTTTATTTGTCTGTCAATTTTTAGTTTGCCAAGTACTACTATATATATATATATATATATATATATATATATATATATATTAATTATATTTTAGAACATGTATATAATTTTTTATAAATATCCATTACAAAGGTACATTTGTTTTGACATTGAAATGTCTTTTCAGAAGGAATGTGTAGGAATGGAAGGCCTCTTTTCTTATATTTGGTTAGTTGTGTTAGGGTGGTGGTTGGGGTTAGTGATAGGTGAACAGTTCATGGGTATTGACCATTTTGACCGTTGAGGTTTTGAAGTAAGTGGTGTGGGTAGCTTAAAAAAAAAAAAAAAAAAAAACAAATTGGTTTCCAAACTGGGTGCTAAGTAGAAATTAAAAATTTAATAGAATAATTTATTCCCTAAATCCATAATAAAGATTGAATATACAAATCTACATTAATTATATAGACCCTACTTAAAGAAGAAAAATATTTTGTACAAAATAGACATCCCACCCCTTGACTCTTCTAAGAAACTCAGAGGATAAAGAGGTAATGAAAACTTAAATTCTAAAGGCTAAATGCTAAATCTGCCTTGAGGTCAAAGTCCTGCTGATCAACCATTTTAGCTACCCACACCACTCACTTCAAAACCTCAACGGTCAAAATGGTCAATACCCATGAACTGTTCACCTATCACCCCAACCACCACTCTAACACAACTAACCAAATATAAGAAAAGAGGCCTTCCATTCCTACACATTCCTTCTGAAGAGACATTTCAATGTCAAAACAAATGTACCTTTGTAATGGATATTTATAAAAAATTATGTACATGTTCTAAAATATAATTTATAATTAATATTCAAAGCTCTATATATTATATATGGAGCACTGTTTTAAATTAATGTTTTGGATGTTGTAAATATTCTTTCTCTGTTCTACATACAATCGGATATATATTTATGAAATGAATTAACTCCAAAATATTTTTAAAAATATGTTGGAGTTAATCTATTTCATAAAATTCTGTAATATAAATATTAAGATTTCATTGAAACATCTGTTATATTCATATCAGATGGATGACAAACATTCTAAAGCTCTTTAACAGCCAAATATGCATATTTTAAGCTTCCAAAAGTTTCTTGGTATTATTTGTAATACCATTTATGACTTAAATATCCCTCAGTATTAAATCTCTAACATCTCCAGTAGGGAGAAGATAACTGCTGGGCCTTATTTTTTTTTCTCACAAGATCTGTAAATGATTGCCATATCTTTAAATTATTTTTCCATTCAATGTGGTATTTGCTTTCTAAAAGTGCAACATTTTCAAAAGGTTTTTTTTCATATTCAACAATGAAAAAAATGTCAGTAGTGTATACATAATACAAAAGTTGTTTTTTTTTTAAGTTATGCTCTGCTACCAAATTGTCCATGTTCATACTAGTTTAAAACAAAAACAATTTTCAATTGATAAGTTGCAAAAAAACAAATCAAAATTAGGTTATTTAATGCCAGGAAATAATTTTTGTGGTGGGGGGGGTGAGTAATGATTTACTGATACAAGTCCTACTAATTAATCCATAGCTGGGGGAAAGAAATTTACATGTAAGTGAATATAATGAACTTGAAAAAAAATTGGAATCTGGCTCTTCAATTAGCATTTTCGAGTCATTATCCATTATACCACCCACATATTCAAGCTTTCAGCACCTGGTATTTCCAAGTTTTGTACTGGGAACCTATTCAACACATGTTGCTCATCTTTTTCTCTAAGGTCCAACTACTTCAAGGGCAAGTAATACCTTCTTTCCTCCAGAAAAGTAAACAAAATATCCACAGGTGAGTATTGGCTGTCACAAGGGTTGGAAAAAAAAAGAAGAAAAAAAAAGAAATCACAAGATTTGCCATTTTCAATAAGAAAGCTTTATTGACAAATAACATGCATAATCGAAAGTTAACAGAAGTTTTGAAATTTCTTTAAAAGGTTTTCCTTACTCATATAAAGAAATGCTATGGCAATCTTTTGTTTTACTTATATAATGCATACTATTATATATGCATGCATCTATTAAAAAACATTATGAATGAGCTTGACTGTCACCACATAATTGTAAGATATATATATATATATATATATATATATATATATATAATATATATTACACACAGTCATTTGTACTGAGGAAATGGCTTTTATTTCTGGACATGCTACTATAATCGACTTGCAATAACATATTGCATATATTATGTCAAACAAAAAAGGAGAATTAGAAAAGGCACCGGAGACCATATAGGAAATCTCATTTAAATTTATACATATATAAGAATTTTTAAAAGTCTAATATTTATGTGCATGAATTTACAAGAAAAAAAAATGTTTTACCTTTTTTCAGATTACGGTTGCTACATATGCAATTAAAATAAAAAGTTTCTTTTTATCTATTATATACTTCTATTATGCTTACAATGAATAAAATTGCTTAATTTTATGAATATCAAAAATTAACTAGAATACTGGAAGCACACCAAGTGTATAATCTTGATTTCTAGATCATGAAATAACTTTGATCCCTTTTCTAAGTGATGCTTGTCCAATAGAATCAGATTTTAAGTACAAGATAAAAATGATTAATGGGCAAAACAGCAAATAAAACGAGGACCAGGGTAAATGAGATAATGAATTTGTATATTCTGTTACTATAAAGTGATAAGACAATATTTATAAAAATGCACATGAATAACACAGGTCAAGAAAGAAAAACATACTTTTTAATAAAAATAAATAGGCAAACAAAACATTAAGTAGGCAAATACTTTAGCAAAATCTGAAGAATCAACTTGCCTTGACCTAGCCATAAAAGAAAAGCTCAAATTATGAAATAATTATTTCTTTTTAATGTAAATTTTCTCCAATGGCCTTATGAAATAAATTCAAAACTGATTCTGTACAAGCCAGCAGATTACTGAGCAATATCTCAGAACAATACTGAATATATTTGTTGAGTTTATTTGAAATGTCTTTTTTTTTCAAGAAACAATGCACAATACTAAAGGGAGAAAGCTTTTTAATAGCTTAATGAAATTATACAAGATGACCAAAGAGCACAAAAAGTTCATATAGTTTAAACTATTTTTCCTATCAAATTATGTTTTTTGATCTTGATGAACAAAAGCAAAGGATCTTTTGACAGAATAATCAATTTAACAAAAAAAACTTCAGTTAAATTTTGCAAATTGCAACAAATTTAAATTTTATATTCTAATGACAATTAAGAAAAATTCTATAACAGAAATAAAACTAAATAGTATCAAAAAGAGGTATTTTCAAAAATAAATAAGATATAACTTTTAGTTAATATACAACACTCAAAAATAAACCAGCCAGATACTGTAGAAAAAATTAGAATTAAATCAAAAGAAAAATACAATAGAATTAAGAAACTAATTACATTTTATAAACTTAAAATAATGTTAAATTCCCAAACAAAAGATGCCCCAAAAAGATGTATTTTTAAATAGAGGAGTAAACTGTAACATTCAATGAAATGTTACAATAATTTAAGAAACCAAATATCTTGTTAGAGCAGGAGAGATTCTTTTGCTATGCAAAGGAATACCACCACAGCTAATAGAGGGTGATAATACACAAAAGAAACAACCACAAGCAAAGACTAAATTAAAGGAGATTATATATATATATCATAAAAATCTCCCCCCAAGTCAAACTCCTTAAAATATATTGTAGGCCAGACAACTTGTCCAGTTTTAAATGAGAGGAAAAAAAAATCTCCTTTTGAACATTTTTTCTAACTTTGAAAGCCAGTAAATTAAGCAGAATTGCTCAAATGAAAAACTGAAAAAACTTACTGACAATTTAAAGTTAAAAATAAAGCAGAGGAATTATGTCACATTCGCAACAATTCACTCATATCCAGAAAAAAGAAAAACTATATGCTTGTATGTGTGCATATTATATTTGTCACACACATGCATAAGCATAAAATTGATAACATATCCCTGTTTAGTCCTGCTTGCTTGTTGCGCTCTTCTCTGCATTAATTCTTTCATTAATAACGCATAACCATCAAACCTAACACCAATAGAAAGATGGAAAAAAAAAATATTTAAATGAATTTTTAACTAAATAGAAGATCCTAAAAAGTCAATTGTGTGGGTAAAGTTAAAATCACTAAGAATTTTACCTTGAAATAATTCATGGTATATGTATTTGTTCATGTATACAATTTATAAAGGCATTGATGCACACATGCTTATAATCTATCATAATTCATAAAAAAGAAAGAAAAAAAAAGACATTTTTAGTAAATTCACTTTGATATACATTATATAAATAAGCATATATAAACTGACTGGAGCAGACAAACTTCTTGTATATCAAGGACCGGACGGATTCCCGGTATTGTCCTCTTCTTGAAAAAGGAAAATTTAAATTAAAAATTAAAAATTTCCTGCTGGTATATATTATATATTTTATTTTATTTTATTTTTTTTTGTCAAAAGATTTGTAATTTAGGATTTTATTTTTAAAATAAAACAATTTTGGAAAGGAAGAAGAAAAATATATAAGGCTAGGCTACATTTAAAAATGTACACGGAACTTGCCATGTAAAATATCTAAATTTAACAAGATATAAATGTGAATATATAAGTAACATATGGGAAAATGCTTTAAATATATCGAAGAGAATAACACCAACAAACAATAACAATCATAAATATCAAGTAAGCCCTTTGAGAAGGACAGATGCTGATGTTAAGAAGCATGTGTATCAAGAGTAATAAGCTTAATAGATTTAAGGTATGAGCAAATGAGAGAAAGAAAAAGAAAAATAATTTGATTTTGTAATTAGTTTGATAAATAATATTTCACCCAATATTCAATTAATATTTCAATGTTTAATTCGTAAAAAAAAAAAAAAAAAAAAAAAGGAAAATAAAAAATAAAGTTACAAAAATTTACGTTGCAAAAACTAAAAATGTTCAAATAAAGGAAGAAATAAAAACAAGGTTAGGAAAAAATTATTTGAAATTAAAGTGTAGAAAAAAGAAATTGACTAAATCTAGATCATTTCTGGTTTACACAAAGGCAGTGTTTAGTTTGCAGTTGACAATCTTTCAAAATTGGGGAAGAACCATATAAAGACTGGTCAAGACATGTGTACACACACATACACACTAAAATTTCCTACAATAAAGAAAAGATGTTTTTGTTAAAACTTAATAGGTAACAGAAAACATTAAATCTAAAAAGCAATTTTGCCCCTTCCCCAGAGTCCTTGCATACCTGGACAGCACACTTCAGAAAACACAAGCAAATGATGCATAAATCACAAAATTCAAACAATGACAGTCACTCCAATATTTCATTAATCAGAAGATAGTTTAAAAAAAAAAAAAAAAAAAAAGTCAAAATGTTAACATTATCCATTGCAGTCAGAGATTCGAGGGTGGTGGGGAATATAGTAAAGTCATGTTTAAAATTGAATTTTAAAAAAAAAGAGAAAAGCTAACAAAGTTCTTTGGTAAAATGAATCCGGAGTTCCATTTCCTGTTAGAACGAAGTTTCCATATTTGTTACTTAGGTGGGGAAACATCAAAATAAATTGAACAATAGTTACCCTACCCAATTCATAAATTCTTAATATGTTTTAGTCATTGAGAACTCAGAAAAATTCTGGCAGATCAAAAATTCTCACTATTTTTTTAACAAAATTATGTAACTAGTTGCTTACTAATAATATATTAGTTAACACTAAAGACTAAACAGACATTAATGTGTGTGTGTGTGTGTGTGTGTATACACACACATTATCTTTTATTACTTGAACATTAGTTTTAGTGGATATCCATAGTAGACACACCATTTATTAATCAGTATATTTTTTTTTCTCCACTAGCCAGAATATTAGAGAAATCTTATATAGATGTGAACACACAGACACACACATTTTATATATATATATATATATGAGAGAGAGAGGATAAAATAATGGAAACACCTAGTACAAATAACATAATTTGAAAAATTTGATTAAACTATGTTTATGTTTGTTGATTTAATATTAGTAATAATTCATTGTTTTGCTAAAAGTATTGTACTTTTAGAGGTATTATTTAAATAAGTTTATTAAAATCAACAGTCAGGACTATTTAAGAATTTTAAGTGATTTACTTCATCTTCTAGTTCAGGAACTGTTTCTGGAGGAAAATGCCATCTTTTTAGGATGATAATGCCCCCATTCATACTGTTAAAATTGTAAGGAACAGTCTAATGAAGTAGAACATCTTATTTGGCCACCACAATCCCCATATCTCAACATCATTAAACATTTATGGTTCATTTTAAAAAAACAAGTGAGGATATGATATCTTCCATCCTCATCATTGAAAGAATTTGAGACTGTTTTAGCTGAAGAATGAATAAAAATTCCTCTGGAAGCAGTTCAAACTTTGTATGAGTCGATCCCATGTAGAATTCAATTAATGCCAAAGGTGGTCCTACTCCATATTGAAATAAATTTGCTTGAAATTTCAAGATAATCTCATTATTTTGTCTACCCCTATGTGTGTAATTTGGAAATTATAGATTTAACAGATGAATGCACTAACTGCTGTGAACATATCCAGTTAGAAGGAAAGTCCTTGCTGTTCGTAGAACCTAAATTTATTTAGAGACCACAAGATTTTTCCTTCCAACTAAATAAATCATTTCTCCAGCTCCAATCATACTCAACAAACATTACAACAGTCCTTAGCATAAGCATCACAATCAAGTGATCAAGTGCACACATGCACGCACACACATAAAGCATTTGTTGACATTGAAGGGAGACACATCTTGCAGGTACAGTCCCCTTGTGGGTAGAGGTACTTGTTGTAAAAGTCCATTTCAATACTATTCCTTCTTTAAGAAATAAGTCTTGTTTTTAATTGCTGACTAAATGGACAATTCAGAAGATTCAAGGGGAGGAATACAAAGAATTTTGTTGGAAGGATGGGTTATTTCATTGGTGAATGGGAAATGTGAAAATAAGTTTTCAACTTGTGTACACAAAATCTTAGGCAATAATACTGTAATCAAAAAGCACACAAGAATATGTAATTATACCAACATAAACAGGTTAAATGTAAATTCTCATTATAGATATTAAATGTGGTTTGCTTATCACCAAAGTCGGGGGTGGGGAGGGAGTTAAGTAAATTGGAATTTGATGCATAACACAGAAAATTGAAAATTTATTTTTTCCTAAGATGATATATATATATATATATATATATATATATATATATATATATGATATGATACATGATCTTGAGTGGAGAAGTTAGACAAAAATATTCACCTGATGCTCATCTATAACCCCTCCTTCCTTATCTTGACAACTATTAGACACACAAGTACACATACAAAAGAAAAGAAAAAAAATAATACATAGTTACCAAAACGTATTTCAATGTCAGAACTAAGGCAACTAGAAACTAGAGTTTAGAATTCTACCAACAATGGTAGTGCTGAAGGAAAAAAAAAAAAAAAAAAAAGAAAAAAAAAAGGAAGTAGGAAATGAAAGGAGAAGGCAATAAGGTTGGTACGGGTTGGCAGGTTTGAGCAGAAGCAATTTTTTCCACTCAAACCAAAGAATGCATTTTGTCATGTGCCTTTCTCCTGAAATTTGTAGACTGATTTATTTCATTTTAGCCTGAGGCTTTGATTATTAACTCATGTTGCTGCTGTGAAGTGAGACAGGGCAAAATTATGCTTGAGTTGCTTGTGCTCCAGGAACTTTGCTCAACACCTGAAAACAGAAAATAATTAGATATATCAAAAAAAATGTAAAAGAAAAACAAAAGATAATTTTCAACTTTAGCTTTATTCATGAAAGTTCTCGAATAAATAACAAGTTTATTAATACTTATAAAATCATAGGAAAAGACCAACCTCCATCCCACAATTAAAATTTGGATAACTGAACCCTAAAATTATTAATTCTTGTAAAAAAAAAATTTCAAACTATGTTTATGTTGATGCATATGTATATATGTGCACAAACAAGAGACACTGGCAACTTTGAATCTTAAAAAAAAATTTTTTAAATATGTGTTTTGGGCTATATAATTTGATTTCATTTAGTTTCTTTCTTTCCATCACTTTTGTTATCAAATATCCCACATTGTGATAATAGAAGATCTGCCAAGAATAGTGAAACATTAATTGTAAGAACCTAGACACAAATTCCAAACATTTCTTATTCATGCACATTTGTAGTCACATCAAAATAAACTTAGTTCAATGAAGTCCTAAAGTACAAAACATGTCACACAAACTTTTATGTCATCATATATCTTTCCTCAAAAATTGTTCTTGATATAAAAAAAATTTACATATGATTATCCAATATAAAACAATAAAACATGAAAAATTTGTTTTTCTTCCTCACATCAAAAAGGTTTTTGGAGAGGTTATACTTACTGCTATTAGGGCCATTCTTGAATTTATAAATAGTGTCTATTTTCAAGAAAACTAATGACTACTTCCAAGCTTCCTCACCATCACTGATTTTAATGTATTAATAATTAAATTAATTTCTCCTACTTTGAGTATATAAACTTTCAGTGCATCACACAACTATCAGGAGGAGCATGGAGCGTTGTAAATAAATGCATCTATTTTTAACTGGATATTTATTAGGAGAAACAAGAGAACAATCTTAATGTCAATCAAGTAAAAAAAAAAAAAACATATATATATGTGAGAGGTAAATATAATTAAGCTAAAACAGTGGAATGGAGTGTTAGTTATTAGCAGAGTTGAGGCATTAAAATTTATTTTTCTTCATTCTAAAGAAAACAAATATAGACAAACAAATAGAATAAAATAAATAAGAAACATCTTTACTGAAAACTTTTGATTAAACTACAATATAAAAATTTTTTTATAAAGATGCACATAAATAAATAAACATTTTATAGAAATTAATGTTTCTGTTATTCAAATCTAAAATGGAACACACACACACACACATATATATATATATATATATATATATATATATGAATGATAAAAATGTAGTTTTAAGGTATGTTATATGTATGGGTAAAAGTGTTCAATATCAGAGATTGAACATGTGATAAAAATGGACACACAGATTTACACCAGGTGGCAAAAGTGTTTTATGATTGAATTAGGTTCAAGCATAAAAAAGACTTTTGCCACCCAATGATGAGAGGCAAAGATCTTTTTTTATGCCTCAGTGTCAATTTTATATATAAATAACACAGTTGCTAGTTCAACCAGCAGATTGTAGATCAAAAAAGTGCTCAATGCACAATCAAAACAAATGAACTCAATATGCAGAGCTAACAATGTCACAGAACGGAACACACACCACTTACTTGCTACCTAAGTTTTGACGACGCCAGTCTCTTCATCTAAAGAGACCAGGGTGGTCGAAGCCTATGTAGCAAGTAAGTGGTGTATGTTCCGTTCTTTGAGAGAGTGTGTATGTGTATATATACACACACACACTTATACACAGGGCACACACACACACACACATATATATATATACACACACAGGGCATGACGAGTAAATTGTTACCATTTTATATTTTTTTATTTCACATGTGTGCTGTTTATTTTTTATTTTTGTCAATTGCACAGTATAGCAAGGTTGGTTGAGCACTGTTTGGTATTCACTTCAAAAGCTCCAATATGAACATTTCAGAGTGTTTAAACAAACACTATGATGATTTTATCCAGTTGTCATCATCATGGTGTTTAGAGTGATCACTAATGATGGCAACATGATGGCAACATCATACCTCCATTCATCTTCCCACAGGGCCTCCGACTTAACACAGAGGTCTACATCAAGTACCTTGAGGAGGTAATATTGCCCTAGGTCAAGAGGGTGACTGCTGGAAAGTCTCACATCTGGCAACAGGACTTGGCACCATCCTACACAAGCAGGAGAACAGTCAAGACTGTTAAACATGTTCTGTGACCACATCACACTTTACATCTGGTCACCTATCTCCCCAGACTGCAACCCCCTTAATTATCATGTGTGGGGCACAGTTGAGCAAGAAACCAACAAAACTCCTTGTAACACAAATGAACTGAAAGATTATGGCAGCATTCACCAATATAAACAAGGAGACCATCCAGAAGAGTTGCAAGAAATTCCAAAATAGTCTAGAGGTCGTGGTTGAAGACAATGGGAATTTTGTTGAATAAATTTACTCTATTTCATCCATTACACACTGTATATTAAATAGATGAGAATGGTTTAAGGAGAACAATCCAAATAAAAAATGCTCTAAAGTATTAAAAAATTAGTTAAAAAACACAATTTTTTTTTAAAATCAATACATTATAACTTATCAGCATTCTAGAATAATAACTTTTATGAAATAGCTATGTGTTGTTAAGAATCTAACAGAAGCAATGGTTGATAGCAAAAAGCTTTTCAATAACCAGGTTTCATTTAAACCACTTAATTTTCTTTAATCATCACCTATTTGAAATTGACAAGGCTAATATATTCTGTATTCAAGAAATATGCTGAAACAAAAAATTTTTTATGATTATAACAATCATAAAATAATTGTAACAGTTTATTACATCTCTCTGCAAAAATCCCTTCAGGACATAGACAATCATAACTCTTCAGTTCTTTATCTGTGAATCAGAACTTTCCTTCTCAGACTAATTGCCACCCAAGGTTAAAGTCCAGTTTACCCTGCTATTTAACCTATAGTTTAGAAAAAAGAAAATGCTTTCCCAAGAGTATTAATGTGAAAGGAAATGCAAGAGTTTAACCTGGAATTTGAACTCTTCTCACTGATTCCACTTTCTCTGCAGATCAGAGTTCTAAAACTTATGCACACCCTTAAATTTTACACAATGAATTAATAAAGCCTAAGAGTCAGGTATAATTCATTTTTGTTGCATTCTAGTGTGATGAACAAGAAAATTTATTCAAACTCTAAAAAAAAAAAAAAAAAAAAAAAAAATTAATTTGGTTAAACTTTAGTTAATTTGCTCTTTTGGCATATCTAATCTAATATTATTTACTAAATTTTCTGTATTTCTTTATTCCAATAAACTTGAAAGAACTATTATAAATTTAGTCCTATTCTATTTGATTATATATATATATATATATATATATATATATATATTATAAATTATGTTTTAGAACATGTACATAATTTCTTCTATATATGTCCTCTTCTCTACAATCATATGGCTGTTTCAGTGTTTAGACTCAAACACTTCATCGGGAGAAATAAAGGTTTGGAATCATTCTCCGTTTATATTTGGTTCGTTGTTGTCGTGGGGGTTGGTTGGGGTTATTGGTAATTATGTGAATATGTCTCTCATTTTGGTCGTTAGACTTTTGAAGAATCTGGTGTGAAAGTGTGAAATTGTTGATTAATGGTATTATCTGTTGGAATGTACATTTTATCGGTCGGGTATATCTTTTGGTTAGAATATTTTTTTTTATTTTATATTCAAGTTTGGAGTATTATTGTATTTAGGCAAAGTTATTTCAAGAAATCTAACTTTGTATTTTTTAGGAAGTAAATGCAAATTAGCGTTTTATCAGTTTTTTGTATAAAGTTGTATGTGTAATCTTAATTTTAAGTTTAGAGGGTCAGTTTTTTCTTTTAATTTTTTTGTATATTCTTTTTTCAATAAATTATCATTTGGAATCCTATTTATTTCTTTTAATTTTTTATATATTTTATTTATTTAGATATTTTTGAGGGCGTTAGATCTTACTTTAAGGATTTATTACATCGATTTTTTTCTATAGCATTTTTTATCTTTTATAATAATACAAATATCTATTTTAATTTCCAGTACTTTTTAGTGTGATTGTAGGGTTACCGAAAAAAAATCAAAATTGGAAAGAAAAAACACCCCACCCCTATCACGTCTATCTAAGAAACCCCAAAGTGAAAACCTAGACACAGGATCAAAGTAAATACATGAATTAGGTCCACTAACAGAAAACATCAATCAATTAAACAATAGCCAACCATAAAAATGACCACCAAAAATGCCGCCCTCTTAGAAATTCTAACCAAGATATACCCGACCGATAAAACGTACATTCCAACAGATAATACCATTAATCAACAATTTCACACCAGATTCTTCAAAAGTCTAACGACCAAAACGAGAGACATTCACTTAATTACCAATAACCCCAACCAACCCCCACGACAACAACGAACCAAATATAAACAGAGAATGATTCCAAACCTTTATTTCTCCCGATGAAGTGTTTGAGTCTAAACACTGAAACAGCCATATGATTGTAGAGAAGAGGACATATATAGAAGAAATTATGTACATGTTCTAAAACATAATTTATAATAAATATTCACAGCTCTATACATCATATATCGAGCACTGTTTTAAATTAATGTTTTGGATGGAAAAAAATTCTTTTTCTCTCCTCATTCTATACTCAATCGGAGATATATATATACATATACACACACACACACACACACACACACACAGATGAAGAGAACCAATAGAATTAGAATTCAGATTTCTCCAGCATTTAATTTTTGAAAAAGTGCTCTATACAACATAGATTGTAGAGCGTAATATATTCTGAAACCTTCAAAATTATAAAAAATATTTTAATCATACCAAAAGTCCCTTTAAGACTAGTCTAAAATAAAGTTATTTTTTTGTTTTTTAGAAGAGCAGGGATACATATAACTCTAAGAGTATTTCTTTGTAACTAAAATGTATACATGTTGCCAGAGGAAAGCAGTCTAGCCAAAATAATGAGTTTTTCTAAGACACATATGAATACCCCACATCTCCTTACATCTAACCTATATTTTAAATTTTCAAAGTCAATCTTCATTTTGATTAGTTAAATTAAATACACTCATGATCTAACTTTTTGTTCCCCCACCCCACTCCATAAACATATTGTTTTCTACATTCAAATGTAAATCATTTTCAAAGTTATTTAAACATTGCCTGATGATGAGATAAAAACTTTAAATCTCAAAATACAAATTTCTGTTGCAACGTAAATTAAGTTTAAAAAAACAAATTATATATATATATATTAGATTATATATAAATATGGAAAATTAATAGAATTTTTGTACAATTTGCAGAAAGGAAAATTTTTTAAATTTTTACAGTATGTTTTCTTTTTAAATCAATCTCAAGTTTTAAATTACTAAAAACATTTTGAGGAAAAAAAATTCATCTATTGATATAATTTTTTTTTTGAGAGCCACACCTAGAAAAGAATAATGGATCTTTTTTCAGTTATGCAATTTTGTATTCTTAAGACCTATACAAGCATTTAAGTATTGTTTCAATATGAAAGAAAGCAAATTAAATTAACTATTATTTTTTTATGACAGGTGAATAAAGATTCTTTGGAAGCACATTTCTTTTTCTTCCACTGATCAGCTTGAATATTAGAATAGTAATATAAATCTCTGTGCTCAAAGATATATGAAAATAAATTAAAAAAAGGAAATGAAAAGTGGTATTAAAAATAACCCAACGCACATTTATATTTAAGAGTTGGATGAAATTTAACTTATGATTTTTAAGAGTTAATGGTTTAGAGTGGAGCTGAATTTCCTTTATAAATTATTGATTTAACATTTAGATGCAAAAACAATATTTTTCTGTTGAGAAGGAATTATATTCTTCTGCGATGATTTATGATTTGCTAATTGTTCAAGTGTGAACAGTTTAAAATTCCTTAACTCTGTGGGCCAACTGGGACACTTGGATATAAACTGTATTTACCATTAAAAATAAAATAAAAATACACACAAGTCACTCTTGTGAAAACTATTAAGAAAATATGGACAATATATGCATACTCCCAAGAAAAAAATAAACAAAAACTCCAAAGCCATCTTTATTTAAAAACTAAAACTGATACTAAACAAAATGAATCATGAGTATAGTAACAATGTTCTAAAATGTCTATTACAGTAAAACTTTAAAATATCTAAAGTGTAATTTTTGGAATAAAGGCAATAGTTTAAACCCTGTAAATTATAATTTTTATAAAATTTTAAAAATATAAATTTAAGTTACCTCCCTTACACTATATAATTTTGAAATCACCATTTTTGTTATGTGTATGCTCAAAACTCGTAATAGTTAAATCACAAAATATTCTTAACAGACAACTGCATTAATTATGTCTTAACAATCAACTGAGAATGTACTTGGGAAAATAAAACTAATTATTTTTTTAATACCTACAGCACTTTTCTTGATATCTAATCATCATACCAAGAAACTTATTCCTGACTATGAGTGGATTATAATAAAAATAGGCATGTTTTTATATATATCAATAAACATGCATATTATCCTACTTGACTCAGAGTTTCATGCATTATGCAATAATCAGGTGCATATTTCAAACTGACGGTTTAATAGTTTGAAACATGCACCTGATGATTGGACTGTTAGTTATTTTTAGTTTTGTGTTATTGTGTACATATATAGCCTCTTATAATTGTGTGCTTATTTTGTGTTGCTTATATCTATCCTGTTTTGTGTTTGTGTATATTCATTTTTTAAGATATTTTGTGTATGTGTGATTTAGTGTATGTGTTCTTAATTTTATGACACTTTCTGTATTTGTTATTGCAATGTTTAACTGTATACACCTCTACCCTTCACCTAACCATATTTCTGCTCTGTGCAAATTTTTTTTTTAATATTCTGAGTTACATGTAACATTTGATTTTTTTGTTTGAGAAAGCAGTGTGTAATTTTTACAACAGTCAAGAAAAATTCTGGATTTATAGACGTTTATGTGTTGAGTTTTCCTTGCAGTATTTCACATTGCTCTAGATAATATCCATTGAGCTCTCTACTTTTATCAATTTAAGTTTTTGTGGTTAAGCTCTCTCCATTTTTACAGGTTTGTATGTATGTGTGTGTGTGTATATATATATATTTGGGTAGCAACCTTTCTTTTAAACATGTTCATTGAAAATGACCTACAAAGAAGATTTTATTCATTTTTATTTCATTTTTCTAGTATTTTTACATTTCCTTTTGGTTGAAGTTAAGGAATGTAAAAATGTTCTGTAACGAAAATGCTTGGAAAAATAATAATTACGGAATATTTTTACATTCCTTAACTCCAATAGAAAGGAAACATTACAAAAATTAAATCAAAAATTAAAATATTCCTTGCAGGTCATTTTCAATTAAATATACACACACACAAAAAAAAAAAAAAAAAAAAAAAAAAAACCCAGTAAAAATGAACAAAAACCTGACCTTTTTTTTTTACGAATTTCTACAACTACATACCGCCTTCCCAGAGAAGGCAATAAGCAAATCCACAGATCAACCCAATTCCAATAGCAAAACCCCTACACCAGAAGTATAAGTTATTTGAAACTGCAGTGTGCACAAGTAGAACTTTAAGTGTACTAAAAAAATGTGCAAAGAATTCAAAGAGTAATGATATACAAACCCCGTATTAGAAACATTCAGCTATTTTATTATTAGTTTAAAAGAAAAGTGAATTATGTTGCATATAATTTAAATAACATTTTATGTATAATTCTGTTCACAACTTTGAATGTATATTAAATATAAAAACAATTGCTGAACAATTTAATCAAATCAATTTCAGCAAGAGTCATTATCCTTGCACAAACAAGAGGACCTGTTGGTAGATTCTTCACTTTAGATTAAATGAACTGTAATATAAGCGTTTATATAACAAGTTAAAGTGAGACTGAACTATCCAAGTATGGTTGAACAGTAAGATGGACATTATGCAATATTAATCATGTATGCAACCAATGAGAAAAAGTCAGCACATTATTATTTATCATAAAATTATGAAAACAAAAAAAAAAAATTCCAATTATTATCATATTAGCAAATCATTGCAAATATTACATTTATACCATAGGTACAAGCATAAAATTCAGCAAAAACTCACTATTATGAAGACTTATGCTTTCTTTTTATTAAAAAATAAATACTAAAAATAAAATAAAGAACTTGTGAAATATTTTATGAAAACAAATATGCTGCATTATTTAAAACTAAAATTACATCTTATTGTTCAGCAAAATATAAATTTATATACAAATATTAATTTCTATCTGAATTTCTGGGACGAGGCATTCTATTATTTCGAATTTTGTTGTTATCACAGTTTTCCACCAAGTTCAAGTAAACACTGCCCTGCCCAGGGAATGAACTCAATTACTATTTTACCAAATTCACAAATCAACATTTTAATCTACTAGGCTATTTTTTTATAGCCCACTGAGTTATTGTTCCTGAGCAGAGGATTAAATTGTGGCTATTGTTATTTTAGTGGTTCTAATCCACTTAATTTAAAAAGTTAAACAGTTAAGTCAATAGTGGTTGATGAAAGTTTAATTCATTAGTCACATGGATTAAAATGTTATTACATGAATTTGGTGACATAGTAATCGTGAATTCAATAGCATGTCAATTTTAATCTAGATGTCATATTATATATATATATATATATATATATATATATATATATATATATATATACATAAGCAGTGAAAATATAGCCAACAGAATTAATACTAGTATCCTAATGATTTGTAAGTTAGGCTAGCAAAAGACAAAGCTAGTCGAGTGAATTGTAACTTTAGCACTTTCACCTGATCTGGTATGCATGGTGCAAAGGTTAACTTACCGAAATGGGGATTAGACATTATAATGTTTAAATCTTTTTGCTGAGAAGTGGGACTTTGTCTTCAAGTAGACTTAATTTCTGGAGAAGAAGCAAGAATTTATTCTATTTCATTAGTTCTTTATTTAAATGAGAATTACCTGAAGAAATAAAGCTATATATATATATATATATATATATATATATATATATATATATATATATATCCGAGTGAATACAGAACGAAGAAAATTTTTTTACAACGTCCAAAACATTAATTTAAAACAGTGCTCGATATATATTATATAGAGCTGTGAATATTTATTATAAATGATATTTTAGAACATGTACAGAATTTTTTTTTATATATCCACTACAACTCAATCTTTCCTCCTACATAAAATTCTACTTATTACGCACCTATTACCTGCTTACCTATTACCTTAAATTTTTAACATTAAATTTTACCGCAAACGGTGATCTAATTAAAATTTAAAATTTGATAGAAAAAATTGATTTCCTAAATCCAAAATTAAGATTAAATGTACAAATTTAGATTAATTATAAAAACTCTGCTTAAATACAAAAATATTCTGTACAGAATAAGCATCCCACCCTTTATCTGCTCTTCTAAGAAATCCAAAGGATATAGTCTAGTCACAAGATAATAAAAACTTACAATCTAACTGCTAATGTTAAATCTGTCTAGAAAACTCAATGACACTCATTAATCAACCATATTCACTACCCACACCACTTTCTTCAAAATTATAACGGTCAAGCCACAGGACTTGTTCCCTTATCACTGACCCCCACCAACATCACACACACAACTGACCAAGTATAATAAAAGAAATTAAAAATTTAATAGGAAAAATCGATTTCCTAAATCCAAAATTAAGATTAAATATACAAATTTAGATTAATTATAAAGACTGCTTAAATACAAAAATATTCTGTACAAAATAAGCATCCCACCCTTTATCTGCTCTTCTAAGAAATCCAAAGGATATAGTCTAGTCACAAGATAATAAAAACTTACAATCTAACTGCTAATGTTAAATCTGTCTAGAAAACTCAATGACACTCATTAATCAACCATATTCACTACCCACACCACTTTCTTCAAAATTATAACGGTCAAGCCACAGGACTTGTTCCCTTATCACTGACCCCCACCAACATCACACACACAACTGACCAAGTATAATAAAAGAAATTAAAAATTTAATAGGAAAAATCGATTTCCTAAATCCAAAATTAAGATTAAATATACAAATTTAGATTAATTATAAAGACTGCTTAAATACAAAAATATTCTGTACAAAATAAGCATCCCACCCTTTATCTGCTCTTCTAAGAAATCCAAAGGATATAGTCTAGTCACAAGATAATAAAAACTTACATTCTAACTGCTAATGTTAAATCTGTCTAGAAAACTCAATGACACTCCTTAATCAACCATATTCACTACCCACACCTCTTTCTTCAAAATTCTAACGGTCAACCCACAAGACTTGTTCCCATTCCTGTCCACACTGCCTGATGAGACAAAGTTTCAATGTCGAAACAAATGTACTATTTGTAGTGGATATATAAAACAATTCTGTACATGTTCTAAAATATAATTTATAATATATATAAAAGGAAAAAAATGCAATTTACATAAAATATATAATGCTACATTATTATTCAATATATAACATTATAGAAGAGTATATAATGTATAAAATACATTATATTGTATAATCTTAATTACCCACAGGATATAAAAACAATAGTGTTTGATATTAAAATAGAACCATCTAAGATTATTATATCTGTATTATATACAGATATCTAAATAATACTTAATTATAACATTATTTTCAACATTAAGCTTGAATAACAAGATTCTTTATATTTGCAAAGTTAAAGAAAACAAAGAAAAAAATCTGCAAAATGAAAACATTGTAATACTGAAATTCAAACCATTAGATATCAAAAATGTAGATTAATTGAAAGACTTGATTCCATTTCGAGTAAAACTCATTAATATCAATTTTAATAGAATTATTAAATATTACTTGCAGTTAAGAAAATTTAGATGATACTTATATTTTAAAAATTAAAAAATAAATACTTAAATAAAATTAGCATTTTAAACAAGCAATGTAAATCTTTCAATACAAAGAGTAACCAAATGTCATCAATAAAATTTCCCTTTTGTGATATTTTGAAAAGATGTAGTGTAAATGATGAAATGTTTTATCTAATATTCTTACAAAGCAAAGGATATTTGTAAAATAGTTGACAAAACCTAACAGTCAAAATAATATTGAAAATTCTGGATGGAGAAAACTATCTTTCAAGCTTAGTTATATAATCAATACACAAATTATGATGATGATAACCCCCAAAATAATTTTTAAATTCTCAGACTTGCTAATGTAACCTCAACCATACCATGAACCAAAGTTAAGATGATTACAATAGGTACTCTATAACTGTATACTTTAATGCTATATCTGTTTAGGATGTAGGCAATCAGAAATTGTCACATATTTTTCTTTATCTATGAATTTCTGTGAATTCTTTGGAAAAAAGGATGTGATTTTCTGTTATTTTGTCAATGATTTGAAACCAATAGTTTTTTTTCTTTCTTTTAGACCAGGTCTATCTTGCTATTTCATCCATAGCTGTTGGAGGAGAGGAGAGAGATTCATACCTCCACCTCACCCCAAAGACATTTGTGCAAAAGCATAGAAAAACAAAATTAGAACTAATCAACCAATTCTACTTTTTGTGACAATAGCCATTATTACACTACTTGCAAAATGTCTAGAATCTTACACTAATAAAAAACACAATTTTGTAACTTTGAAATCAAAACTGCATTCTGAACCAGACAAAAGAGACAAACTAAAAGATATATAATGTGTGTGTGAGAGAGAGAGAGAGAGAGAGAGAGAGAAAACTCCAAAATGTTTTATTACTACATTACAGATTATGCAGAGTCCATTAAACATTTATAAGAACATTCAAATATATTGCAAATAGACTTACTTTAGACAGGTCAACTCCTGTAAGGGCATTTACAGCTGGTGGCAGTTGGCTGATAAGGCGTGTAACTTCTCCAGACATTTTGTCATCACCCAAAATAACAATCTCTTCTGTTTTTGACAGTGGAGCAGCCACTTCAGCAGCAACCTAAAAAAGACAAAAAAATTTATAAATAAATAAAGTTAAATTTGATAAGCTCCATTTTTAAAAATCAAATATTACCAAAGAACAATTAAATTAGACAATTTTAGACGGTTTTAAATTTAATAATTCCAAAATTTAGCCAGGCAACAGTGATACTATTTTCACAAGCAAATTGCCAGATATACAGAGGATTTTTTGTTATTCATTTTAACAAATTTTTTTTTATCATAGTCCTTATGTGAACCATTCTTCAGTAATTAAACTGTGTAAACTAAGATACCCCCCTCTATCTCCAGCCACAATGTTTTTATGCGAAAAATCTTTGCCTCTCTTTTGAAGGACAATTTCAAGGCATACAGGCATTTTCTGAATGCATTAAATAGGTGAAAGTATAAGCTATATCTACAAATATATGAAGTTTGAATTTTCTATTCCAAATCAACACTAAGTAGGAAAATGGAAATTGGACATTGACAAGGAAAGATTTTTTTTTTTGTTTATTATTTTCTTGTCTACTGTTAGTTGATTTGTTTAATGGCATATCAACTCACTATGCGCCATTTAATGCCTAAACTTAATTTTCTTTGGGGCTTTGAAGTAATAAAAAAATATGATATTCTGCTTTCATAAATGAATACATAGTAGATGATACTCAGTTTTTGTACATATACAAGTGTGTAGAAATAATTACTAGAGGTAGTGATATGTGTGTTTTGTCTTTTTCTTGAAGTTGTATTTTGGAATACAGTTTGATTTAATGAATTGTAGGATTTTATAATTTCCTACAATTTCTTAAACTGGCTTAATGCAATGAAAGTTCATGTTGGTTGTTTGGTTGGTTTTGTTTAGCAGCATATCAACACCCTTATGGGTTATTTAATGCTGAAATATAAATATTTTAAACAGTTGTATGCCTTCAACTACTTAATTGTTGATTATGTATTATTATTATTTTTTTTATATAAAAAAATGTATTGCTGATATTTTCACTATTAATAAGTATTTTTATACTTTCATTATGTTTTGTTTGGGGGGGGGGGGGGTCATTATTTGCCTATAGCTGGAACCCTAACAGGTACTACCACCTTGGGTCAGGACAAACCTGGAAACAGCAATTAAGAAGTGGTTCCAGGTTCCTCAAAACCTCCAATCTGCCAGTCAGAGGCCTTGCTGCCCGATGTAGTTTATCATCAGACACAAGGATTTCATCTGTGAAAACTTATTTGTATTATCATTTGAATTGAAAACTACTACTTAAGAGCATATTCCCTGTCTTCGAGAATTTACAAAAGTCATAAGTATAAAAGGCGGATTATGTAATTAAGTAATCTTTATAATAAATGAAAATCAACTTTAACATGTTTTGTAAATGGGCTAAAAAAAAAAAAAAAAAAAAAAATGCAGAGGTTTTAATTGTTTTTCTATAACCAACTAATTGAATGACAAAAATGGAAATGTTTTATATATAGTGTTTCATTCTTTAAAAAAAACTTCAGACTAAAGTAATGTCCTAATTATTGAATTTAAGAGTGAAATATAAGCATAAAAAAGTCAGTTATAATTATATACCAAGAGGAAATGCTGTAAATGTGAAGACGCTAAATTTTTAAAAATTTCAGACATATGACTTTTTTTAGACAACAATTCAGCTGATCCCATTTAGCCTTTGTTAAGAAAGCTGAAATGTTCTTTTTAAGTAAAGGATATTTAAAAATATCCGTGATTAAAAAAAAAAAGCATCATCATTGCAAAATTATAACGTTTTTCATTTATATCACACCCCATATATATATATATATATATATATATATGAAATGATTTCTTTGAACATTATATTTGATCGATACTTGTATTTAAGTAGATATTCTGTTTATAATCAAACTTATTTCTACTGGCCTGATTATTTATGATAAATTTTTGTTACGAAAATGTGTGTCATTTGGCAGGATTCAAACCTACCTGAGACCCCTATTCATATAGGGGAAGCCACCATGTGATCTGGCGTGTCTTTATATATATATTTTATTACATGGAGCTCTCTTCCTGTATCATTTTTTAATATTAAAATAAATTTTTAATATTAATTAGGATCGGGTTTTTGGAATTTACCTTCCTGCTTTTTTCACTTGGATTAAAGTATCTGAATTAAAATATATATATATATATATATATATATATATATATATATATATAATTCACTAAGAAAGTAGAGTGAAAATATATACTCAATAATTAAGGTTTAACACCAGACTATCGGCATCTCAAATGTGAGGTATCTTCAGGCACATGAAGATACATCACATTTAAAATGTGGGTAGCCTGGTGTTAAACCTTAATTATTGAGTATAAGTGTGTGTATATTGAAAATAAGGTTAATTTTGTTAAATTTTTAGCAGAGCCCTACATAAATTATAAAGAATCAAATATAATATTTTGGTTCCTTTCAAACAAATGCTGCCATAAATTTAGTTTTTTGAAATTGAAATTTAATTCATGAATTTCAATAATCTTTTAGAAATTGATATTTAAGTTGTGTGTGTGTATGTACTTGTAGAAAAAGAAATGGAATTTTTGAGATCCACCCTGAAATTTAAAATTTATCTTTAATTTTTGAAAATCTTATTACATTTGTTCCAGTTATTTATTTAAAGAAAAATCCTTTTGGTGAGTTTTCAATCGTCTTTTCATTTTTTTATCATTTTACCCTTCCTTTCAACATTGAAATCAGTGGTTTTCTTGTATCTAAGGGAATTTTTTATGGCTTACTACTCAGATAATTTAACCGGTCCACTTTTTTGCCCTTTCTTTCCTTTCTGGCTACCACCTCTATCCCTGTGACATGGCCAAATTTTAACTTTTGAACTCTTGGCTCTTACAGATGAGGTGTAAAGTCTTCAGCCGAGGATCTCTGCCTACTTTTCCCCCTTCCTTACTTTCTTACATTCAAAAATTGTTAATCCCACCCCAGTTTAACTTCCTGTGTATGGATATATTTTATCGGTATAAAAATTTTGTAACACATTTGAATTAATAAAAGTTTTGCTTGCTGACGAAGAGAGAAATTTATATACCATGTTCTTCCATAACTTACTAAGTTTATTTAGCAATATTATGCATTAAAATTTTTCTGCTAATGTTTTAAAAAATACCTTTTATACACATTAACTTTTCATATAGATCATTTCTCTTTTAGAATATTTAATTACAACCTTACAATTGGGATATTTTATTTAGTATGAAAAAGAAAAAAAAATTACAAAAAGATTTTTTTTTTACCTTAGGTAAGGTTTCAAGCATGAGGTTCAGCATAGCAGCCTTTCCATATTGTTTATAGGCTCCTGATTTAAGGACCATCTCCTCAGCCTCAGCATTACCCACAGCTTCAATGGCTGTAGCCTCAGCAGCTCCAATCAGTTTGATCTTTTCCGCTTCAGCCATGGCAGCCATCACTGTTTGTGTTCTAGGGAAAAGAAAGAGAATTAAGTAAGGAAAAAAAAGTGTCTGGATGAGGAAGGATGCCTCTTTTTCAAGAATTTTGAGCCTTTGGAAAACAGATTTTAAAAAGTACAATATTTGAATTGAGCAGTGTATCAGCAATTATGTTGCAAATTAATTTTACACTCACAGTAAAGAAGAATAAAGTAAAAATAAATAAATAAATTTTTGCAAAAACTTTCAATATAACCAAGGCAGACTAGTTTGTCAAGAATAGATAACTGCTTTTTTTTCCTCTCCCAAAAAGGAGAAAAATTGGAAAATTCAGTTTTAGTTCTCTCTGTCTTTTCTACAAATATTTTCATGGCAACTGCACTGACAAGCATTTTTTCTCCTATTATCCTGTTCACAGGGATTTAAGCATGCTAGATTGGCATCTAGGTCGCACCCTTTTACCATTGAGATAGTTAAATGTAACTGCCAGTTCTACTTCAGTTTCTTTTCTTGCACTTACCACCTGTGGAACTCCCTTCCATTTACTGGTTTCCCTAATCGGTAGAATCTCCAAAAATTTAAATGCAATATCATTGCTATCTAACTTCTTGAATCCCATTCATCTTTTATCCTTTCTTCAATACCTCCTGTACCTAGTCTTTTCTCTCATGGTAACTCCCTGGGCATTAGTGGTAGTCCCACCTTGCCTTAGGTAAAATGATTAAAAACAAAAAATATATATCTCCAAATGAAAAAACAATGTCTCAATTAGTTAACAATGATGGTTACCATCTTTGTTAACTACCTGAAGATGCACTGTTTTTTTTTTCAATGTTGAAACAAAATGTGCATTTTTGTAATAGTTACTTATATGTTCTAATGTAAAAGTTGAATAATATATTTCACTCATTCACTGAGGATCCAAAATATAATCTACTCCATGTATCTTCAAAACAATTGCTACCTAATCAGGAATGGACTATTTAAAAAAAAAAAATTTTAAGTTTTCCTTTAAAATCTGGTTTGAGAATTTTTACATAATTTCTACAAGTTTAATCATAATGGTTTTGCCAAGCAAATTTGTTGGTGCAATATTTCCCATTAGCATTCAATGACAACATAGTTTGACTTGGTGCAATATTCAGCTGAAAGATGCCACTATCATAAGACAGTGATATTGAGGTAGATTGCACACAAAGTATCTTCCATGATGTATTCCAGCAGAAGGTTTTCCAAATCATCAAACTGCCTCCACTAATGAATCCTGGTGCCACCAATTCCCCAGGATAATGAAGCAAATGGTAAGTGCCACTTGCCTTATTCATGGTAAAGTAAAGCTCACTGAACCAGGTAATCTTTCAGTGTTACAAGGTTCAATTCTGATGCTCACATGACTGTTAATGGGATTTTAGTGATGGCTATTGGTTAGCATGGATATTCTGACTGGTCTGGAGTTAAGTAGGCTATTATGATAGCTTTAATCAAGATAAAAGGATAACGGTATCTGCAATTTATATCAATGCATTATCTTTCTACATACTTGACAAAAAGAGCTCGATTCATTTCTCACATTACTCAATACTTTTGTTGCCAGTTGGTGACAACCCCATCCTACCTCAACTGTCAATAGGTACTTGCTGCAACTGACTATGAGCCTCCCATAAACTATGCTGTTTCAGAAATTCTCTAGACTTCTGGCCATAAAAATATGGGATTTATCAAAGTCATTTAAACCTCACTTGCTCATAATTGTGGCAGGCAACACATCAAAATAAAGTGCTCAAGAGTGCTTTAGAATTCTATATAAGTGAACACTAAAGTCAACATCAAGAAAAATTCAAGGTTCAAAGTGGGCCATGAGCTAAAAAATTTGGGAACCACTATCTTAAAACACACACACACTAATATGAAATAAAGTTTGTTTTTTGTTTTTTTTGTAAAAAAAAAAAAGAAAAAAAAAGAGGGGTATATCTGGAAATGTTTTAAAGAAAACCAATCTTTGTAATTGCAGTTCTCAATATGAAGAAATAAAACTTTAGAGAAAATTAAGTCCCTGCTTAGTTTCACTCAATACAATCTCTGCAAAACTCAGAATAGGGATTGATAAGTAAGAACCCTGACATACAGAGTTATCAAAAGCATTCATTTTTGTCACTGATTATGCTATGTTTCAGGTTATCTATGTTCAACAATTTTGATAGACATCTCAGAGATATTAAATAAATCTAGATGCAGATTAGACCAAATTAACATTTTCGAGATCACTTTTGAAGTAAATTATTACAACTTCCAGTTCTGGAGTCCATTAACGAAGATTAACAATGATACAATTCAACTGTATTTACCTGAATCAGTGTAAAGACATCCTAACAGTAGAATATTACATATGCAACCAAAGACAAGTTTAAGAACACACATGCATACAACAAAAGGAGTGACTTAAATAATACCTTTGTCCTTCAGCCAACATTTCTACTTTGAATGCTTGGGCTTCAGCAGGCTGTTTTACTGTAGCCACCAGTTCTTTCTCTTTTCTCAAAACTTCTTTCTCTTCAACATCAATTTGTTTTCTGCGCTCTACAACATCAATCTCTATCTCCTCAGTACGGATCTTCTGTTTCTCTTTGGCACCTTGGAGTTCATAAGCCAGCTCAGATTCTGCTTTCTGAATCAAACAAATTAGAAAGTCAAAACAACACTTACCATTTTATTATTATTTTTAAATGAAATAAACATTTTGCTAGTAGAAATCTGCTCACTACTAATTAAAAATACATGCACTTGAATGAAAATGAATTAAAAACAATATTTTGATTTAAATAATTCTTGGCTTTTAAGACATTAGTTTATTCTCTGTTTTCTTAGATTAATATTGGAATTTATTGATTCTCTCAATCATTGCATTTCTTTTATCATTTTACTTATATATATATAAGAAAAATTAAGTCAGACATGTTATTTCATGGTAAATCGGAATTTACTGATTTACCATGAAATAACATGTCTGTCTTAATTTTTCTTATATTTGCTCTATATGTATTTATATACATATATATTTAGAGCTCTCTTAGAGAGTTATTCTACCACTGTATATACAGGATACTCCTTTGGATTTTTCTATACCCACTCTGCATGCTGATTATATATATATATATATATATATAGAGAGAGAGAGAGAGAGAGATAGATAAGGGGCTGCAAAAATAGATATATTTAAATATTATACCAGTATTATATTGGTTATGATATTCATTTAATTCATTAAAATCATTTTTTTTAACAACTATATTTTCAAAATTTTTTATTATAAGACATTACAATTTTTATTTCTTAATAAATAATAAATGTTTTTCAGGTAAAGAAGGGTGTGTGAATGACAAGGGCAAACAGCTTGAACATTTGAGAGATTAATATGTTTATAATTGATATATTGTATAATCAATGTTTTGTGAAAGATTTGTTTTTGGTTTTATTGTATACTTACTTTTGCACTTACATGTATATAGGAAGATTCATTAATGACTTAAAGAGTAAAGATAAAACGGAAAAATATTAAACGAAAATTCAATAATTTTGACAAGTCAACATTTTATCAGTAACAGTCCATATATCCACCAATCAAAATTCTTTAACATCATACTGTATAATCACTGTGGCAAACACATAAGTACAAACAAAGTTGTGTGCAGACAAGTCTGTTGAAGATAGTCATATCCCGGTTTCCTCTATTAGAAGAACAACTTGGCTTGTCAAGATACGGGCCTCTCTGCAAACTTGTCATACCAATAAAAGTGATGAAAAAAAACCAGCAGTCTGCTTTTTTTTGGTGAAACTTTTTTTTATCACATTTTGTTCTGGAAGTTACGTACTGCCCACTGTGCTGTGATTTTTAATGCAATGGCTTACTTCATTATTCATTTTTTTTTTTAAATCTTTTCTTATTTCTCTCCCTTCTCAGTTTGTTCCTTCCTTAATTGTTAAAAGAATAATTTTTATCCGTTAAGTATTTAACCCCAATCTCAACACACCCTTGCCTTATTTTCCTACACACTCTTCAGTGGGATTATCTATAGTTGTTGAATATATATTGTTAGGACTGTTGTCCACATCTTTATTGCCATGTTTATGATGTTTTGGCTGTTGTACACTGACTCATCAGGTGCTAGGAATTTTAAAGTGAACCTTTTATTTTGATCACTGGAGTATATCATTCTCGTTCTGTGTGCGATGCCACTTTTGGTAGCCATGTATTTATCTCCCTTTAAGTTATTCGTTTGCCTTTGCTGTAGCCTGGTATTGAACTCACAACTCTTTGGGTCAAGTCACTGGAATTAACTAATGTCTATATCCATTGAGCCATGTGTCCTTGAGTCCTCAGTACCTGAAGAAGGCCAGAGCATACAATGGCTGAAACATTTTTAAACATGGCAATATAGATGAAAACAACAGTCTAAACAATGTAAATAATGTAAATACTACCTCATTTCAGAAGTATATAAAAATATTGTTGAAATATATTGTTTTTTTGGGGATAGTATCTGCACCCCATGTCTAACCCTCTTTGACCAAGTTTTAAGTTCAAAAGTTATCTTTCTCCTAGACTAGTTGCTAACTGCAGCTAAAGCTATATCTACCTGGCTGAAGTGAGACATGGCGTCATACCTTTCCCAAGATTATTTGTGCAAAAGTGTATGTAATAAACTCAACTGGAATTTTAACTTGCCAATTTATTCCAAGCCCACAAACTGTTACACTATATATTTTTGAATATATCCATAAAAATTGCTGTTTTCTTGAGACATAAATATCAACTGAATATTTTGGTCTTAATTGAAAAATAGTTTTTTAATTTTTATCAACAGTTGTTATTGCAAATAGTTTTGAAAAAGAATGAGGAACAATATCAGAATATAATATTGCTAAATCACGCAAAGTAGTCCTGCAATACTCCCAATTTTTTTTCCAAATTTGAAGAGAAGTTTTATCAGAAATATTTTTTTGTAATAATGTCATAGTTTATATGCCTATCTAAAGATGCAAGTTCCAGACATCTATTTCTTCCAGCCTTATTTAAATCTAGTTTTATCAATTTAAATCAAACAAATACTTAAACAAGTATATGCAGCATAAGTACTGAACACAGTAATTTATTCTGTTGGCATTTTCTTCATTAGTTAACTTTTAGTATGCTGCATTATTAATATCCCTTCCATTTTCGCTACAATCTTTTTCAAAACCTCTCAATTGCAGTAACCTTGTCGATTTCACTCAAAGTCGTTTTCTGTTGTTATAGCAGGATATAACCACACAACTATGAAATTCAAGCTATTGTCCAGGGGATCAGTTACCTTCAGTGGCAGGATAAATTTTTTTGTACAACAAATGAAGTCATGTATAGAATGATAAAGAATTAAAAAAATCTTTTTCAACCTTTGCATTGACTTCCATATCAAAACTAGCTTTCTGCATCTGGAACATTCTGGTTGCATCAGCAATTTTAGCATCTGCAGCATATTTTGCGTCCATTCGAACTTTTTCACATTCTGCTTCCTGAAAAAAAAAAAGTCATGAATAATGGAATCAAGATTTACCAAAAGTAAAAATGATTTTTCATTTCAGCATCTTAAAAAAGTTCTTTCTGAAAACATGATTTTTTTCTCAAAATTCTTAAATAATTTATATAGTCAATTATGTCATTTAAGATTACAAATTTAAATTAGTATCAATTGAAAAATTGATATTTAATTGAATAGCTTATAAATATTAAAAAAAAAAAAAAAAAAGAAAAAAATTAACATCCCAGTTCTTGATCATTAAAATTACTGTTTTAATGAAGGATAAAAAAAAAAAAAATCATTATCTGAACAGCTATTAAATATAACTGAATTCTCACTATTTTTTTACTATTGAATAAAATCATAGAAAACATTACTGCGTTCATTCAGAAAAAATAAAAGTTAATCTGAAGTAACTTTAACACACTAACCAAATCTATAAACTGCGTAATACCTTACAGAAAGTAGCCGTATATATTACACATACATACATAATGCTACAATGTACACACCCTTATAACGGCATCTCGGAGAGCTTCAGCAACTCCAATATCAGCATCTCTCTTTACATTTGCTGTTTGTGTTCTTCCCAAGGATGAAAGATATTCTACTTGATCATAAATATCTTTGATTGTAAAGCTTAGGATCTCAATACCCATCCTGCCAACATCTGGTGCTGCGACTTCTCGTACCAACTGAGCAAATTGGTCTCTGTCTTGGTAGATAGCCTCAACACTCAATGTGCCTGAAAAAGAAAATATTCAGCTATAAACAGAAAAGGAAGCAGAAAAATAAGGTATACAAAACATAAGATATTATAGAGTTTTCCAAATTATTTAACTTTTTACAATATATATATATATATATATATATATATATATATATATATATTGTAAATAGATTGAAATCCAGCAAGAACAAGTCAAAAAAGTGTCTAACATGTTTTATTTTATTAAGTTTCTTCAGAGATTTGTTTACAAGATAAATTTAAATTAAAAAAAAAAATACAAAGAGAGACTATATTGAAATGTTAATTGGGGGCTCGTTTCCCTTGCTCAGTTACATGTTATATGTAATAAATCAATAGACGTTTATTTTAAATGTATGTGAGTATAAAAACACTTGTCTGTTTAAATGCATGTGTGCAAACTAATGCATGTGTCAAGTGTATTTAAGTGATGAACCATTTTTTTTTTTAAATGTATATGAGAAAATGAACTTTCATTGCTTTATTACATGTGACAGGTAACTGACCAATGTAATCAAGACTCAATCAACATTCCAATATATTGTCTATTGTTTTTTAAAAATTTTCTTAAAATTTTTTTTTAAACAAATCTCTGAATAAACTTAAGTGAAACATGTTAGATTAAAGACACTTTTCCCACCTGTTCTTTATAAAGTATAAAAATTAAACCACCACCAAGTACAATAGATAGAGCAATACTGACTATATTCGTTGATTTATTATTAATTATCAGAGCTATCTTCTGCATTGTGCATGCATTTTTATGTATAGATAAAATGAATATATGAAATATCAGAAAATGATACCCATAAAATAACCACTGCTCTTTGACAAGCATGAATGCAGTTTCATAATGAGACTAATGAAACTACACTTTTGACTAATATTGCTTTTATCAAAATTACTTAGTTGACAGAGCAGGGATTGGGTGAGATAAAGAGACAACATTTACTAAGAGCTATAAAGGACAGGAAATTGTGGAGAGCCATGATCACCTATGTCTTGAAAGGACAAGGAACTTAGATTGAAAGAATATGAACAATGATATCTCTATTACAAGATGAGCAATGTAAATTACTATCTCTGTACATTTAAGTAATGCTATTGTTTCAATAAATAAACTATTTGACAATTTGATTTTTTTTAGTTTACCAGTAAATAAGACCTTAACTGTTCTCATTTTAAAAAAAAATTAAACCTTTTGAAACTTTCCATTAGTTTTCTTTCATTTCTACAGCTTCAAGTGGAGATTTTAAAAAAAAAGTTATTTCCTTTGAAGAACATAGTATTGGCATCCAGAGCTACAAGCCTACTGATTAGATAAAGTCTGAGAAAGAATAAGGTAAACTTCTTTTTTTTTTTTAATATGTTAGTGAATCTTTAAATTGGTTGTTACTTACTCATATCCATGAGCTACCAGTCTAGCTTTAGTAATAACAGTGCCATTATGTTTTTCAATAATGGCTCAATTACACCGTAATATTTTGACATTGATCTTTGACTTCATCATATACACAATTATCCCATTAAGTCCATAAAGATTTGATTTATTTAATTGACATTAAAGGCATTAGTTAAAATGGATTTTGTTTCCTGGTTGTTCAATTGCTGGTCTGATATTTTGGAGGAGTCACATATTCAGTCAAGAAAAGCAACACAGAGGCATAAGACTGGTGGATATTAATGGATATGAAGCATCCCATAAGCATGAAAAACAGAACAAGAACAATCTTCCCCCATAGACTGAATAAAGGGTGAAAGAAAAAAAAAATTAGAAAGGTGACAGGTCAGTCTATAGGAGAGTGTGTTTGTAACAAAACCAATAGATGTAGTGGGTTGATTATTAGTACCAGAAATATAATCTGAGCAGACATGTAAATTGATACACTATATTGTTTTTTTGTAGAATATTTAATAGTGTGGTTGTAAGGTTATTAGAGACTATGAGGTCAATTGTTTTAAATTTTTTTGTAATATATGATGAGTTTAATTTGTTTATTGTTATTAATAGGCTTAACATTTCTCCCTATAATGTTTATGAGTGTTTTCTCATCATGCTTATTATTATGCATTTGGTTACAATAGTTAATAGTGCTGTGTTCATTTTAACGTACACTTATTAATATTATCAATTTTGTTAGAAGTATTATTATATTCATTGAGATACATTTTAATTTGTTGATCAATAACAGGATTAGGAAATCCATTATTAACATGTGTTTGTTTAATACTCTTTATAGAATATGCTTTTGGAAGAAGATACCAATTGTGTGTATTAGATTAAGTTTTTTTTTAATAGCTAACTTATATTATTGGGGGTATTCATTATTAAAATTAAACACAAATTATTGCTAGTGGGTTTCCTATATAGAGAAGTAGTAAATTTATGTGTGCTGAAGTCGATAAATACACCAAAGAATGGAATTTTATTATTAAGTTCTAATGTAAATTTGAGGACAAAGTGACTTTCAAATTTGTTTGTGTAATTTGATCAATATTTTTAGCTAAAATGAAAATGTCATCTAGGTATCTTATATATACATGGGGTTTATTAGTGTCATTAAGTATTTTATTTTCTAAATATGCTATATAATAATTAGATTAAAAGGGAAACTAAAAGAGATCCCATTGCAATATCATCTATTTGAGTATAAATAGTACATAGGGGTCATGAAAACGTACTTGAGTGGTGCATGCTAATAGTTTTTTTAAAATAGTGGGTTTAATATTGATGGGTAGGAGAGAAGTATGTTTGTATACATTACAGATAATGATATTGATCATTTCATGGATGGGGACATTAGTAAATAAATTTTGTACATCCAAACATAGGTACACATTCTTTTTCATTTGTATTACCCTTTCTGATAGCATCCTAAGCATAAATATTTCATTCTTTGTTTGACAAACCCGCACTGTTCTTGTCCTATCTCTGGCCTGATTCTGCTTTATGCCCTATTCATCAGGATTCGGATGATGAGTTTTGTTATGTGGCTCATTAAACTGATTGTTTGGTGTAGTGTAGTTTGCATTCGTCTGCACCTGGCTTCTTAGGCAGTGCTATGAAAATTGATCTGCTTAGGTCAGCTGGTATTAAACCACGGTTATAGATTTCATTTATTATTTCTGTAATTTTCTCTATGCCAAAATAGCCTAAGGCTGTCAGCATCTCTATTACAATGCTGTCTGGTCCAGCTACCTTGTTTCTATTCAGTTTGGCCAGTGCAGCTTCCACTTTGGATTTTAATGTTTTCGGTCCGTTAGCATCTTTGTGTATTGCCGGTTGCTCTCTCTTGTCATGGAAGAGATCTTTTATGTATTCTTTGCTTCGCTGGAGTATTTCCTCTTTCTCTTATATGATCGTTCCATCCTTATATTTTATACATCCTGGTGAGGAGTATGTTCTTTGTCCTGATAGTTCCCTTATTTCTTTATGCATTATTTTCTCTATTTCTCTCTCCTTTTTTCTTTTTTATGTATCTATCTCTTTTTTTCCACACTTCTTGGATAACAATTGTTACATCTGCTTATCCAATGTACATTTTCCCTATTTCTTTCTTTATTTCTCCTTCCTCTCTTCTATAATTGTTGTGGGTCTTTGTTGGCAATTTGTTGTGGAGTTGTTATGGCGAAACTTCACTGAAAAGTTGTAGTGACCAATTTAGATGGAAGTAAGACACTGAACACAGGAGGTAGGCTCAAAACAGTGTATTAGCATAACAAGAACAATATACAAGGTAAGTGTTAATAATAAGTAAATAGAAATAAACAAGTCCCAACAGTACAGTTACGTTGCTTATTAGTAGCTGACTAGTAGCTGGCTTTAACTGCATACTTAACTGCCTCTAGAAGTCACGCAGGTAATTGTATATAGTAAGAGGAAGATTCCATTCCTCATAGAAGGGCACCATAATAACTTTCCCCTATCTCCCCCTTTTTCACTTTTCTTCCCCCCCATTTCCCATCTCCCCACTTCCATTCTTGTGACAATTATTTTTTATTTCTTTACACATATGTAATCTTTAAATATCCTTTTCAAAGATTGAGCTTGAATTTGAAAAATAATAGCTCTACATTGAGCACATTTTAATTAACACCTGAATAATAATAATATATATGTGTGTCCCCCATATTCATATTTATTCATACACACACAAGTTATACTGAGAGAGAGAAAGAAAGCAGCATCAACTTAGTTCATTTTCTTTACTACTAATTTTATTACCAGTTACGAAAGCTCTTGCTGCATGTTTGCTCTTTAACAGTACCTTATTTTATTTTTTTGCAATAATTACGTCGTTGAATAGTAAAGAAAATTTTGTTTGTTTTTTTTCTTATGTAAGATACATCAATAAATATGTTGCTGTCATATCAATATAAATATTTTGCTGTCATGGGTCCACTTATATTATAATAATTTCCAATAAATAGATACAACAACCAATGCTTAAGTTAACTGAAAATAATTCAACTAATACTGACATCAGAATCATATTTTATATTACAACAGTGTTTATATTTGCTAGTAGCTTTCCCTCTGCTTTATGCAATATACTGTCATATCTTCAGTGTCCAAGTTTATTTCTTTAAAAAAAAAAAAAAAAAAAAAAAAAGGTAACAAGTCAACTGTCACTGTCATCATTTACTTTCAAAAGTTCAGTAGCAACAGGAAATCTTCTACATCATCAAGTAGATTATCATTAGTATAGTATTTCCACAAGTCTATTCCACGTTTACATCATTGTCATTATGTAATCTTGTATATTTGTGAACTGTTCCCTTCATACTTGTGATTTGATAACTTTGTTAAATTTGCATTTGATACTACCAACATTTTCGTTTCATTCAATCATCACACTCCTTTTGTAAAGATACAAATATAAATTTTCCACATTTGTGTTGCTAATATTTCTTAATACTCTTTGTATTTTTTATTTGGATTAAGGTTTTCATTGGATTCAAGTTTTTTTTTTAATTCTTGCCAGGCAAATGCAATGCCTTCAAATTCCTTCTTACTTTAGTAGACACAAGTTCCAATGTGAGAGTCATTATTTAAGATGTCTGATACACCCAGGTTAAAAAGTAACAAAAATCAAGTGATTCAGAGAAGAGTGAAATTCCCATTAATGACATGACTATCATAAACAGTACAAACTAGTGTCACCTCCTAATCATATTGCAATAATTTTGCATACCAAGTTACCAATAACTACATTAAGTTTTTCATATACACAGTTGCTTCAAACATTTTGTTGCTGCTGCTTTTTTTCATTAGCTTTATATTAATAGCTTCAACCCACTTCCCATTGTCTTAAAATTCACAACTATTGTCAGAAAAACATTTTTGAGAGTACAAAAATATCATTCAATATGCAAAACAGGAAAAAGAAAAAAAAAGAAAAAGCACACGAACACAGATTCAACTTTATGAGAAGCCAATTTGTTATTAACAATAGTTACAATACCATTTGCAGTTAAATAGACTGCTACACAAATGCTGACCTCTCAATGCCTATAACACGTTATTAGATCAATTTTCAGCACAAAATACAGGTTCAACTTTAGCAGTGTATGTAGTGGGATAAGAGGTGGCAGTAACCCTTGACCCCACTAATTAGAAAGATAATATCTACATACATGCTTTAAATTAGACCTCATAAAGTCACATTTTCAACAGCTGACATTACAAGGTGAATGTCACTTTTAGGACGCTTACATAACAAGGTTAGAGTATTTCATAACTTGTATAAAATTAAAATACATTATCAAATTTACTAATGTTTACACTACTTCACCAATGCAAATTGTAAAAGTTGTAGAATGTAGTAAACTATCTATGGTTTTTATCTGAAAGATACAGCCTCAGTATTTCTAGAATGTCTACACCAGTTTCTTCCTTTAAATCAGTAACAAACTTCAAATGATGCAACAACTACCCTGCCACTTAAAGGGGGAAATGTTACAAACCAGACCAATCCAGTGTGCATGCTGTGGTGATATTTGGAGGAGTCCACTGGACATGCCTTCTTTTACTGCAATGCTGTGCGCTTGTTGTGTAAGCTGATTGAAGGCTACATGGTTTGCATCTTGAATGGAATGTTTTTTATCCTAGAAGCTTGTTCCATCTGTGCAAACATAATAATGTCACTGAGAAAAGATCAGCACTATGTGCTCTTGTGTTTGCTTATACGAGTCATAGTATGGATGACAAAACAGGAGTTTCATGGAGGTGAGAAGTTCTCTTTTCAATTAACTTTAAGTTGATACTTAAAGATCAAGATCAGAATGTAATGATATATCTCATCAAAATTTGGCAAAAGGTTCATGAGATTTTCATACAGTCTGAGTGAGAGGTGCTGACCTAGAGTGGTTGTTGGATGCTACTTAGGAAAGAGGATTCTGAGCTAACCTAAAGCAGTCATCCCAGTCCATGTTTAGGGCAGTGGTTTCTTTTTTGTTTTTAGCTTGACCCTATTGTACCTTTCTCCAATTCTAGATTAACAGCTCAAGTATGCAAGCGCATAAGCCTATTTTTGTCTTCAAATATCCATTTTGCATTCCTTCCCCTGTTAGGTGAGATTCCTTAGTTGTCTGGTGGGTATAAGACATTTTCAGAAAATAAATTTTTCTTAGTTTTATTTTTTGGGGAGATGGGGGTGGATAAAATACTAATATGATTTTGTTTAGTTTGTTTTAAATATATTTTTCATTGCATAAAGAATCATGGGAGTATGGGCATTTTTCACCCCACCCCCTCATTGTACAATTAAATTTTAAGTTGGGATTTTCATTGAGTAAATGAGATATTTTCATAACTGTGTTGCAACTATTGAGAGTAAATGTGATGTTATGGTGAATGAAAAATTACATGTATGGATGGGTCAATGAGTGAGACTAGCTAGGTTTAAGACTAGAGCAAAGCAGCCTTCCTATCCCTTATTTTAAGCACCATTTGTACATATATGCAAATAAATACTGAGACCCTTATGAGGCTGCATGTGAGTACAGCAAACTGACATTCTGAGAAATTACATTCGCACTTTTAAAGTTAGTAAATCTTGTGGTTCTTGGTGAAGACACATCCTTCTTTGGGCATTGTGGACTGGCGATCACAAAAAACCTGTACCAAATAACAGCATCATTTGAGGACTTTCAAAAACTTAAAGAGATTACTTGTAACTTGAAGAGAAAAATAATGACAATCAAAATATTGATGTTCTATAATACAAGATAACCAAAAAAAGTCCTTGTCATTTTTTATTTATTGAGAGAGGAGGAAAGAAGTCCTATAACAAATTTGACATACCAAAGTCCTCAAAATAACCCCCATCAACATCCAGAACCTTTTTGCCAACATGCTTCCAGCTGCGCAATACCTTGGTAGTAAAAAGCAGGTGTCTTGAATGCAAAGAAGTTTGAGTGCCTGCTACAAGCCAGCTTCCTTCATAAAGGACTTCCTACAGAGATGGTTGTCCAGGGATTGAAAGAGGTGGTAATCTGTTGGGGGTTTTGTAATGTGAGACACAGGGTCCAGTGGTAACTACCAATGCTTGGCACAAACAGGACCCACTTTTCATCACTGGTGAGCATTATCAAATATGAGTAACACATCATTCAATAAATCTTGGGCCTAACTAATCAAACAACAAATTCTAGGCAAAATATGACTTCATTCATCAACAGTCTCCTTCTAGGGTGATACACTGATTCCATCGCTTCTCTAACAATTTGATGCTTTTTTTTTTGTAAAACAATTTGTCTTTAGCCACAAAATATGCCACAGTTTCTGACATCACTTCTTCAATGGATCTAAATCCCTTTCCATGGAGCATACTGTTAAGGACTGCAAACAGCCAGTAGTTGCTGGGGGCCAAATCTGGAGAATAGGGTGGATGCGGAAGCAATTCAAAGTGCAATTCATGTAGTTGTTGTGATTGACTTGTGACAGTACATTGTCTTAGTGAAAGATCACTTTTTTCTTAATTTGTGGCCGTCTTTTGGCAATTTCTTCATTCAAACACACCAATAATGTTAGATACTATTTGCTATTGATGGTGCTCCCTTTCTCAAGGTAATCAATAAACAAAATATCTTGCGCATCCCAAAATAGGAAGGCCAAAACCTTGCCTGCTGATGTTTGCATCTGGTCACTTTGGACGGCTTTCACCTGTTGCTGTCCACTCAGCTGACTGCCAATTTGACTCCAGAGTGAAGTGGTGGATCCATGTTTCATCCATTGTCACATATTTATGCAAAAACTCCTTGTTGTGTTGAAACACTCACAAACAATGCTCTGAATTGTCGATGCGTTGTTGTTTTTGATCGACTGTGAACAAATGCAGCACCCACTTTGAACACAGCTTTCTCATTGACAACTTTTCATGCAAAATGTCGAATACACTGCCTTCTGTTATGTTCAATTCCTCTGCTATCTCATGCAAGTCCAATTTATGATCAGCCAGAATGAGTTTGTGAATTTTTTTTGTGTTTTCTGGGACAACTGCTGATTTTGTGCAACCTAAGCATTCAGCATCATTTGTGTCTGTATGACCGCGTTTAAAGTCAGTATACCACTTCTTAACCATTGTTTCTGATGGAGCAGAGTCTGAATAACACTTATCAAGCCATTGCTTTGCTTGAAGAGTATTTTTCCCCACCATCAGAAAGCAATGCTTTAACACACAAAATTCAGATTTTTCTATTGTTTTGAAAATTTGCAACAGTAACTTCACTTAAATAACTAACTTGTAAACTAATAATCATACTGGGTTCAAATTTTGTCACATACATTTGAAGTTTAATACCTCATAAAAGTCATATGAATTTTTTATTAGTGGCACCATCTATATGTCAGGCTCAGACTTATTGAGTGATGTATTATGTTGCAATACCAAGAAAGCAATGAGAAACAGGCTGTCACTTGTCATAGGTTGTTAGCTTCCAACAGTGTGTGGGAGTGCCCACTTGCTCTACTTGTCCACTTTCCCTATGTTGTGTAGGTGAAGTCTGACTGCCCCATCAGAAAACAAAGCATTTGACAAGCTCACCACAGGATTAGTAATTGCCCTCTATAGGCCACCTTCAGAGTTTAATCATGTAGGACCTGTGGTCAGCCACTGTAGGGTTCATCACAAATTTCTCCATCTGAACTCATGAAACAAATGCCTGGTGATGCATTCACTGACAGCACTATCCCCAAAGGCTTGATGTATTTGGTGAGTTGGTCCAGCTGCAGAAAAGCTCATGTTAAACTCAAAGCAGACAACCCTGAACAAGCTGTTTTGATACCACCATGTTTTGTTGCCACTGCTCGAGCTATGACTGATGTGTATGTGTGTGTGCACAACGCACTTGCATTGGTCAAGCATAATGTCTACTCAGACCACATTCTTGGCACATGATGCACTCATTTACATATCAGTAATCATTTTTCCCCCCACATAATGTAGGAAAAAAATGGCAACAATTGTTTGTGATTACCTTATACTTTAAATAAAAGGATTAAAAAGAACCTCCCTCTCAATATTATTACCTGCTACTGGACTTGAGAAATCTATTTTTCTGAAAGATCATTTTAAGATAAATGATTTTATAAATTTCAATCTACAATAACACTGGCTGCTTGGACAATGAATGCCATATATTTTCATTACTGAATATGCATATAACACCATCCATGGTTCCTGCTAATCATCTCTAAACTAGATCCCCACAAAATTTGATGGTATCCCTGCAATAGTCCAAAAATAGGTATTCTAAACTGCTCTAATTTACAGGGGTGAACATGTATAAAATAGTAAAATTTCTTTTTTATTTCAACTGCTGATACCAGAGAAATTCAACACAAGAAAATGAAATTTGCATCTTGTTGTAGAGCAATGACTGATTTTTTAATAATCAGTTGGTTTCATATCTCTGCACCCATACAACTCAAGGCACACCCAAATCAAAAATAGGGTATACTGCATTCATGTTGGGTAAAACAATTGGGTCAAATGCATTGAAGTTAATATTGCAGATAGAGTCAATGAACATCGCCAGCTGAATTCCATTTTAAATCAGACTTGTTTCATTCACCAGTGTACATTATTATGTTCTTTAAAAAAAAAAAAAAAAAAAAAAAAAAAAAAAAAGTAGTATTAACTGAAATAATAAAATAAACTGAATATATTTTTAGTTTTTTTAAATGTTGCTCATTCTTGTTTGTCTATAAAAAAAATTAATGGTAATTTATAAAGTATTGCAATGTTTTTATTTGAAAAATGACAGTCTAAAGTCAATTTGAACAACAACAAAAAAAGAGAGAAACAAAGTCAATTATTACCTATTTAAATAAGGTTTTAACTTAAAAATAAAAAACAAACATTGCTACAGCAAATCTCCATTCTTGACAAATGAAAACTTTTTAAATCTCTTAAATCCAGTATTTATCTTTTGCTTCAAAGTAAATTAGTAAAATTGGTTTTTGTAAAAAAGAAATAAATTTTTATTTTGCTTAAGCCAGTGAAAATGTTTATTTACACAAACTCATAACCACAGTATTCCTCTAATGCTAACACTCTAAAATGGTATTAAACTTTACATTTTTCAAATTTGAAAAATCTTTAATAGAAAAATCCTTTATAAGCGGAATTTCAGAATTGCAATGAAAAATGACAAGTACATTTTTGAAAAGGACATCAAATGTAATTTTTTTTTGTCAAATGTGAAAGAAAATATTTTAAATTATGCAAGTACCAACTCTGAACAAAAATGTTTGAGCTTTATTAACTTACTTTTTGGTAAAGTTCATGACAAACTTACAGTATGTTCATGGTTGAATTTTAATCCCCCCCCCTCCACTCAAGTAACATCTTTAGGGATTTATTTCATATAAGTGCAAAACAATTTTCTCAAAATTTAAATGTGTTATGATATTTGAAAGTTGGGGTGGAACGTACAAAGTAAAAGACGACATGCATCACTTCACCATCTATCAACCTCAAACATGCTCAAGTGCAACCAGACTACAGCTTGGCTGGAAGCAAGCTCAGCAACTGAGTGGCAATCAGTATTAAGAAAGCATGTGAAACATTTGTGACAAAAACACAAGCAACAGGAAATACTTCTAAGACTTTATGTATAGGAATGGACTGCTAAAAATACGGGGAAAAAAAAAAAGATAAAGAAAAAAGTGTGTCAAGCTTCTGCTGAGAAACAATCATTTACTTGGTCATCAAGCATGGTAGACCTGTGAAGTCTATTAGAGATCAACAAAAAGCAGTGGTTTGGAAGCACTGAAAGATCAACAGATATCTGAAGGTTCTCTTAGATATCAAGATCAACATCAGTGGAAGTAAATCTCAGCTAGAAGCTGCAACTACTCGATGACAGGAAAATCAGTTGGTTCATTGACACCTCTAAAACAAAGGAAATAAGAAAAGACACTTGGTGATTCTGAGTATTTAAACAATCTAGCAGGTGACTTGAATATGAATGCTAGGGCCAATGGGTTGCAATGTTATGACCCCAACTTTTACATTTGTTAAGTCATTGATATTGCATCTCCATTCAGTGTTAAAGTTTTTAGCTCCAACAAAGAGCAGAAATTATTTCCAATGGCCTTTGTCAGATGCACTAGCAAAATCAACCTGTGTCTTCAAATGGGACTTTGACGTAATACCATTTTCAAGTGATGGCTGAATATAGAGTATTTCAGCAATGTTAGACATATCAGAGGTGGCTTATAAGGAAATTCAGTTTGTAAACCACCATGAAGAGACAGGAGAACTATTCACAATGTCTAGAAAATATTTTCTATCAGTTTAAAACTGAATAAGTACCTATATGCAGCTTTTGAGATTTCACTCGCCTGATCGACTCGGGCGATTAAAGTTTATTGCTTTACTCATCCACAGTCAATTAAAAATCTCACAATGAAACATGTCCCTTCAAATATAGATAAAGGAAATTTGATTCTTTTACAACCCAAATGTTAAGATTGAAGATTCACAAGTTACTTAGAATGACCCACAATGACATTATTGAACTCTTTGGTCTTATGCATGGCACCTGATTTACATCAAAATGTTCAGTTAAACAAAAGACAGTGACATCCTGCAATCATCAAAGCAATATCTGACAAATGGAATTTAGATTGACAAGCTCCAGTTTTGCTTTTATTGTCCCGGTCAATGTTAAACATTCGTTTAATTAATGCTTCCAGAGTTCCAAAATGTCTCTGTTGTTCAGATTAAAGACACTCACAGATTTTTAGAAACTCATTTGGAAAAATATTATCCTTGACTCAACATCAATATTTCCTCCCTGCTTACGAAAAGTAAAAACAAACATTTGAAAGAAAGAAAGGAAAAAAAAATATGCATACTCTTTCAACTATGCACCAAAAAACAAATTATACAATTTTTTTTTTAGAAAATCGTTGAGAAAATCAGATTTGTTATATTTTATCATCTATGAGATGGAAGTTGTAGTGGAACAGAAGAAAGAAACTACAAATTTAGGTACCTCCACTCGATTACCAAAAAAGAAAGAAAAAACAAAACAAAATAAAAACAGCATATCATGATGTTAAAATGGCTCAAACTTAATAAAAACAAAGTTTTATCATCAAAATGTTTATGCTATTATTAAAAGGAAAGATCAAATTTTGTTGTTATTATTTTTTTAAAAATTTTTAAATCCTTTCTAACACGTTCAAAATTTTGATTAAATTTTCATTTTTTTTTTCCATCAGTGATTCACGCTATGTTTACATAAGGCGACCATTAAAAAAATAGAGTCGGTTGAGTAAATTTTCCCTCACTCTTTCTTTTTCAAATCTCAAAAGCTGCTTATATGACATTACATTTATAAAGATTTTTTAATTTGTTTGAAGCATGCATCTTCAGTTACATGTAGTTAAAATTAGCTTTTTGTCCAATAGCACATTAGAAGAAAATTGTTATCATAAGATTATTGCTAATTGAATTAGCAAAATAAATTTGGTACCATATTTTTATGGTTTGTCAATATCTCTATACCTGTATGAAAAAACTTTTTTTTAAAGATATATTGAAAATAAAACTTTAGTTTGGTATACCTACCTAAAGAAACATGTTTCTGTAATGGATCATGTTCTTTTAAAACTCCAAAATAAATGCTTTGCTGTTGTTTGCTTGTAAGAAATCCTTATTTCACATTTTTAAGAACTTTGGCAAACCATTCTAACCCTCTATCAATCAATGTATTAGTTTTCTAACTCTTTTCTCTAATAAACTGAATTGGTTAAGCATTGAACCATGTAAGATTTCCTATTAGACAAACCATATGGCATTTGATAAAAATCAGGTTTTGCAATTAAGGTATAAAAATCAGGTTTTGCAATTAAGGTATAAAAATCAGGTTTTGCAATTAAGGTATAAAAATCAGGTTTTGCAATTAAGGTATAAAAATCAAGTTTTGCAATTAAGGTATAAAAATCAGGTTTTGCAATTAAGGTATAAAAATCAGGTTTTGCAATTAAGGTATAAAAATCAGGTTTTGCAATTAAGGTATAAAAATCAGGTTTTGCAATTAAGGTATAAAAATCAGGTTTTGCAATTAAGGTATAAAAATCAGGTTTTGCAATTAAGGTATAAAAATCAGGTTTTGCAATTAAGGTATAAAAATCAGGTTTTGCAATTAAGGTATAAAAATCAGGTTTTGCAATTATAAAATGCACACTAGATGAATACAATATAAAATTATTAGTAAATCACACTTTATAATATTATGTAAATAAAATTATATAAAAAGGCAATCATATTCAAGTCAGTAGTTCTTAACCTTTATTCTTCTACAGCACCTTTTTCAGATACTTGCATATGCTAGTACCCTCTACATTCAAATTGCACAGGCAAATGGAGCAGAGCTGATAAAATTATGCAGTTATGTTACATGTTTACATTTCAGTTGCCTTATAGCAGCAATCAGTGGAAGTTAAGCTGTCACAGGAACAGCCAAGCAGCAGTCATAGGTCAGACTAGAGAAGCTCGCATACTTTTGCTCCATGCACATATTGCAATTTCATTTAAATGCTTGAAATAAGCCTTCAAATGAGCAATTACTTTTGTAAATATTTCAATGTTTACTCACATCATCCACAATATTACCAAGTGATTTAGATTGTTTTCTTATGAAGAGAGGACGAAAAATAACAAAAATGAAAAGAAAAGAAATTCAATAAAAACTGAAAGATAAAACTCAAACATGGATAGTCTTTAATCGTTTCCATATTTTGCAAGATGGTCTTTTGAAGTTAATTTCTCAAAAATACTTTTACTATTTTAAAATTGTTGGATTATCTGGAAAGTTCATGCAGATTTTTAAGGGGAATTAAAACACAAAACAAAATTATAGCATTAAATATTTATTCATCTAAATATGAACTATTTTGTTGCATAACTTTTCTCCTTCAACTTAAAGATTCTGTCTTCTCAGAATTTTGGTGGTTTCTCAGTAAAGAACTCATTAAGGTGTTTTTTTTTTATGCCATCCAAAGAACCAAATTTTTTTACTATTGAATTTATTTTGCAAGGACCTAAATAAATGAAAATCTGAAGGAGCAATCTCTGGTGAATATGGCAAGTTGAATAATACATCTCAACCAAGTTGCAACAATTTTTGCCAGGTCACTAAAGAAAGTGGCATTGTCCTGATAGAAAACAAGACCTTTCCTGTTCAGCAATTCTTGGCATTTTTCTTGAATGGATACCTTTAATTCATACAGTTGCGAGCAGGACTTTTTGGAATCTGGTTACTTGGCAAAAGGATTCCTTTCCAATCCCATCAGATGTACAGTATGACTTTCTTAGGATGAAGACCTGCTTTTAAGATGGGTGAAGTTGGCTCATGTTGCTTACTTCAGGATCTTTTTTGCCAAACAGTTGTAAACAATCTCTTTCTCATCATCCATCACAATTTACTTAAAAAAAGGGGGACATTTTAATGGCATTAATACAGAAAATCACAAACAAAAATGCAATCCAAAAGATTCTTTTCACTCACATCATATGGTATCCAAACATTTTAGTGATTTGAGTACCCAAACTTCATTAACTGTTCATGGATAGATTTTTATAAATTTAGTCTTTCTGCCAATTCATGTTCTATGTAATATGAGTTATTTGCAAAGTATATATCTTTGTTGTTTGCGAGGCATTTTTGCCTTTATGGTAATAGAAAAGCATCAAGTGTCTAAAACACACCATATAATTTTCATAGGGACGCAAAATTGACACAAATTAAGTAATTTTAAACTTTTTTCTCAAGAGATAGTTTGTATAAAGTGTGCTCTAATCAGAAATGTAAGCATATTATATCTGTTGATAAATTTGATGTGTTCTAATATGTTGGAATATAAACAACTAAAAATTAGCACAAACTTTTTAGTATTCTAGCCATGTTTTTCATTGTAAAAATTCAGTAAAATACAATATACAGTGGTAAGGAATACTTGACTGGAAGCAGTTTACAGGAACTATATTCCAAACAGTTTTTTCAATGCATACAGAGTATCATTCATTTAGAGACATTAGTATGTAAGTGTATATTCAACTGCATTGCTGAAAAAGTAATTCCCAAAAGCAACAAGACCACAACAGATATTTAATAACAGAATTTCTTTCTTTTTCTCTATGTCTCATACTCAAACGAAGCTTTACTCAAAGTCAAATGTTTGATAAATGCTTCCAATTTGTTCTTTATAGAGACAGAGACAGATATTGTAGAGTAATGAATACCAACTCAGATTGAGGAATTAAAGTGTCATCAAGTTTGTTACATTTACTTACATGCAAATACCCTTGTTGAAAGGCATGAACTTATCTCTTCTCCCCACCCCAGCTTTGGGCAAAGAGCAGGAAAGACTGTGTCTTATAGCCTTGGGTCACATCTGGTATAAGAGATGTGACAACAATAAAATTCAAAACTTGAAGAGGGTTGTTTAAGGACCTTTTGGGCATACTATATACAACGGTTGTCTGTATTCAGCTTTCTTAAGAGTGTGGTTGGTTCCACACAAGCCATCATCTCTATAATCAAATCATATGTATGGGTAGTCTGGCTACTCAGTTATAAAAATTGTTCTACTGAACCTTAGTATACTGAAAACGGTGAGAGAGTCTATAAAAATTGTTCTACTGAACCTTAGTATACTGAAAACGGTGAGAGAGTCTAATGTCTAAATATATATATATATATATATATATATATATATATATAAAAAAACATGTTTTGTTAAAAACAACTAACAGGGAAGATTTTATTAATGACTGATTTAATTTTTCCAGTATTCTTACATGTTTTCTTTTTGCTGGAGATAAGGAGTGTAAAAATGTTCCATGATTTTTGATTTTCCAAACACTTTCAGCCACTTCACTGGCCATTTTCAAGGATGTTATTTTTGCTGATGTCATTTTATTCTTACACACACACACTGTATATTTCTGTGTATAAGACAAAGTAAAAAATATAGCAAATTTTCATGAATTTATCATATACCTGTAGTATAAGATAACTGCTTATTGATTACATAAAGATGTTGGAAATGTTACTGTATCTAGATATTCAAAACAGATTGTATATTGTGTTTTTCCTACAGATGACCCTAAAAAGGAAACCATTATTTTGTTTATATTTTATAATGTGTTTTTTTTTTGTTTTTGTTTTTTTTACAGTCTAGTGTTACATGTTAAGTGTAACAAAAGGAAAAAAATGATTGACCAAAACTCAGAGATAAATCACAGACAAATATTTAATTTACAAAACACCAAATAAAATATTTACAAATATACAATTTTGGCGTTCAAATCAAGAGACATAAAGAACGAGTTTACTACTGCCTGGCGAAGTTAAGTTGGCAGGGAGTTAAGTGCTATACTTTTTGGAAATCCTCAAATGAGTATATAAAGAAATATTTTAAGTATGGTCAATGAAATAGTCAAAAATATGTATTTACCCATATAGTTCCATGAGGTTCTCTTTCAGGTTTTTGTTGGATGGCAGTTTCTTAGATCCTTACAGCTGGATATAAATCCTGAATCAAACTGGTGTTGATAACAGCAGACCCTGGTAACAACTGACTGTTCTCTACCCAAAACCTATTTTTATAGGGGTTAACACCTAATTTACATTCTTCTAGAACTTTTAGAAGTCTCTCGATTTTACTGGAACATTCTGGCATCTTCCAAAATGTTTTATTCCTAATTTCTCTATTTTTACGACTACTTTCTGAATTAAAACTTTTTTATAACAACAAGTAGGACTCAATAGAATCCATTACTATAACTTTTTAAACATTAATATTATTTTTGTATATAAATGCATCCTCGTAACACTGGTGTACTAATGACCATTTACTTATACTTCTTCAACAATTGCGAAATACTGCCAATAATTAACACTACCATGATGATCATTGAAATTTTAGCAAAAAATAAAGTTTGCTGTGGACACAATTATAACTCGACGTTTATATTTTCTCAGCTAGGTTTGCATGGATACAAGTTGATTTCATTGATATGGAATTCTTCTTCGAGTAGACAATTTATTAGGAAGTTATGCCAGTAATATATAAAAGGAGAAATGGTTTTATTAATTTTATTATCAGCTTATTTATTAATGTGAATATTTTTACGTACATTATTGGTTATTGCATCAAGACCGAGGCTAGCCTACCGACAAACATCAATCAAAATTATAGGTTTCTTTTTAAAATTGTAGTATAAGATAACCCTAAATATTTAAGAGTGTTTTTTCAGAATTTAAAGGTAGTGTTATATGCAGAAATATACAGAATTTCTTTTTCTAGTTTACATGGGTTCTTAAATAGGTATACTAAAGATACAGTAATACAATAAATAGTTATAATAAAATAGTAAAAGTTCTTACTTTTATTTTTTTTTAAATACAGAAATAAAGCAGTAATAATTTTTTTTAAAAATAAGATATCAAAAAATTAAACTCTACAAGGAAAAATTGAAGATATTAAACTCACCAAGAATAGCTCGTAAATGTCCTTCCAATGTCTGTAAAATAACTCTTTCAATATGATCAATACTTTTGCCAAGAAACTGTTCACAAGCTCGACTGAGGAGATCCTTTTCTTTCATGATCTTACACTGTGCTACACCAGTAACTGTGATAGGGACGCCTTCTGCAGTTTCTACACTCTCACAAATTGGATTTAAAGTCATCACCTCAAGGGAAATGCTAAAAATTTAAATTAAAAAAATAAAATAAAAAACATCAACAATTTAGAAAAAACCCAAATAATATATGAATACCACATTTACTTAAAAAATATATTAGAGAGGAAAAAGCTTTGAAGAATGCTAAAATTAACTGGTTATATCAGTCTTTTTAATAGAAGGAAGATAAAGAAACCAATCAGAGATACCAGTAGGTTGATATGAACAAGAATATACAAATTACAAATCTCATGTTGGTTTAAATTTTATTCTCCCAAATACAGAAATACCTAATCCTTGAAAGTTTAAAGACAAGTATAATATTTACATTAATTACATTTTTCGGCCTGTTTTCCTCATCTTTGTCATATTTGCAACACATGGTCCAGTGGATAAATGAGTTAGTTAAAGTAATCCAGTGACTTGACCCAAAGAGTAGGAGTTCAATAACTGGCCACAGCAGAGGTGAAAAAAAAAAAAAAAAAAAAAAAAAAAAAACACACTTTGGAGAGTTGAGTTACTAAAAGGAAATAACTGAAACTGAGACATCCAAAAGAGGTATGGCATGTAAAACTAGAAAAATCTACCCTAATGGATGAAAAAAAGGGTTCAGTTCAAAGTTGCAACGTATATCACCTGAAGAAGATTGTAGCATGCAGAAAATGGCTGAAACATTGTGAATATGACAAGATGAGGACAACAGTCTGAATAATGTAAATAGTTACAATACCTCTTCTCAGAAACATAGACAGATGTTGAAGTATAGTCTTGATTAAAATCTGCTAATCAAAATTATTTTTTTGCTTAATTTCATAATACATGTGGAATATAGAGACACCTGTAATAGTGAAAGTATTTCCATTTAAGCAATAATTTAAGCCTTGTTAATGTAACAAAATTTAAATTATTTAATTTACAGATAAAGTTACATTATAATACCAGTTTTATTTGCATAAGTTTATAACCAATATTATTTCTTCTTTCCTTTTCACTCCCTCTAGATATGAAACTATATTAATGGCAGTCTAACAATTTTGAGACGAAGACTATATATTGTATATCAAATAAACAAAACCAGTGTACAAACATAGATATTCTCACATATTATGAGTAATAGAGACCAAAATGACAAGTTCTAATGCCAGCAAATTACAGACTTCTTAATGTCTATCTATATTTTTTTCTTGTCACAATATCACAAATTTCTGCAAGAATTAGAAAATTTAGTTTGATCATGACTGGTTATTGTAAATGCCACTCTGCCATCAAAATATTTTTTGGGGAAAAAATGCATGACAGAGTGGAAAAGTTTTCCTGTAACACATTTTCTCCTTCAGGACTTCATCGGACTAAATTTGTTATATTGGTATGAATACACATGCATAAACAATTTGCACAAACTTTTTGCACTTGTCATACATTTCTCCCCAATATTGTTCTTGATATATAAAATATATATCATTATCCCATTGGAAGTAAAAGACTTGAAAATATTGAAATGAGGTAAGATTTTGTGATAAAGCAATAACTATTTTTTTTCTTTTTAAGTCTTGCACTAAGATTCATCAATCTATGAATTCTTTATAAATTAAAGTCAATGATACTGAATAGAAAACAAAAACAGTTCAAGAGTTAGAACAAAAACCAAAAGTATTTATCTGAAATTAATGTTACTTTAGCAAAAAAGTTTGGTGCATGACCTCAAAACTAATTATGTTATATTAAATCAATATCTAACATAATCCACTGAAAAAAAAGAAAAACAAAAAGAAATTAGATACAGCAACAAATATGAGTTAATTACAATTATTTTACATTATGTACACGAGAGAATTTTTTAATTATTATAGTTATTTGTCGAATTTTGTACCTTAAAACTATAATATTAAGAACTAAAGTTAGGGAAATAATTACAGCAATAGTGTTAAAAATATACACTGAATTTTCTTGTGTATATGACTTTAGTATAACACAGAAGCTTACATCTTTGAGTATAGGCCATCCCAATGTAATTTTTTTTTTGGCAGTTGGCCTGCAAAATATTGGATTATTAAAAAGACATTTCTTCCATTGACACAGTTATTATCTTAACTACCCATACTCCTTGGAAAAGTTTGTTTTAAAAACCGATGACTAAAATGAAGAAAATTTAAACATGATGAAGATGAATCTGTACATTTTTTTTTTTTTGCAAAACTTACAAAAAAAAAAAAAAAAAAAAAACTTAAATTGTTTATTTACAAGAAATTTATATTTAAAATATTCTAAAAGCTAATACAATATTTATCATTTAATTTGTAACAAAATAAATATGAAAACAATTTGTATTCATAAATTTATAAACATTTACTAAATCATCAAAATCAAACCAACTATAAGGAAATCCTTATTTACAATTTTATAAAGTTTAAATCAATTGGCATTTAGCTGATGTTTTGCCAAACCATCTAATAAATACATATTGTTTATTATTTTTGTCATCAAGAAGAAAGAAAAATGTATAAATTCACTTCATATGTTTAGGTTTTATTAAAATTCTAATCATCGCTTTTTTAAAAACAAACATTGCTGAGGAGTGAAGGTAGTTAAAATAATAGTGGTGTCAAGGGGGAAAAAAAAAATTCCTTTTGATGCTCCAGTTTTTGAGGACACAAAAGTTTAAGTTTGCTTCTTTATTTTAAAGAAACACCATATTACCAATTAAAATCTCAATGTTGTACATATATTTCCCTAAAATATTTTCTATGATATTAAAGAATAGAAATGAATAGGATGTTTAGACATTGCACATTTCTTCTAATTCCCATTTCAAAACTTATTTTTTATTTTGGGAGAAAGGTTCTAATTAGACATACTTGGTAATGTATTTTAGAGTATTAATTTATGATAGTTTTCTCTTTGATATGACTTTAATTTTACAAAATTATGAAAGAAAAATTTTTTTAAAAATAAAATAGATCAAAAAACTTTCATTAAGAATGAAAAGTGAAAAGGTTATATAAAAAAAAAAAGAAAAAGAAAAAGAAAATCAGCATATAAACAAACTTTTTATTTTTAAAAAACTGTATTTGCAAACTTACTGTTTCAAAGGTATTTTAAGTCAGATTAACATTTCTGAAACAATCGTATATAATATAATATATGATCCCACTTTGCCTTTATTGTTCATATAAAAATTTATATTAGTCACAAAACATAGGGTAAATAAAGCAGAACCTCAACTTACAAACACCCCCACTTGCAAATAAAAATTTATCAGAAAATTCATTTCATTTATAAATTAATTTTGACTTACAGAATTAAAAATGGGCTTCCCACCACTGCATTTTAAACTAGATATTTGATATAAATGTACTGTAAATACTTTTTAATCTTATCTAAATATATTTCATATACAATGTACATTTTTATAATCTGTATTATTATACAGTACATATTTCTATACAGCTGCATCACATAACATGTAGTGTGATGCTATGAGAATGTGTGTTGTGGTGCAGTGGATATCAACTTGGAGCTGAGTTTGAATTCCAGTTGAATTCCTTGCATTTGTTTACGTATAAATACCCTTGAGAAAAGTATTAATCTGTCTTTTCCCTCCAGTTATGGGTTAAATAACAGGACAGGTTGGGTTCTATAGCCTTGGCTGGCAACAAGGCTACTACAGAAAGTAATGGCAACCTACTGCGGGAAAATCTTTTGCTCAGTCAGTCATGTCTCTTTTGAGACATGATCGTCCAAGCGTGTATCACGTATGGCATTTAACTGACTGATGCTATGAGCATGGCATCATCCTGTTCAGTCCTCTTTGTTACTTCATAGAATAAACATTTGTAGTGTATGCATATTTGTGATTATATTAGTGTAAGTATTAAAAAAATATCAATAATGTGCAAAATTTTATGTACAGTAAGAAATACAGTACATGTAAAGTACAGTAACATGTATGTTTTATTAAAATTTATTGAATGAAAAGTAGGAAAAATCTGACAATGCCGAGTTTGTTTCATTTAATCTATGTAAAGTGCGTTTTAATCTAATATATAGTGTATAATCATTGAATTTTAAATGGATATCAATAAAGTACAGGAGAAAAATGTTAAAATAAAAAAATGGTTTAATTAGAGTAAAATAAAATGTATGACATGCAGATGTAAACTATGCAGTAAAATGAAGTACACATCCAGTTCAGGCTGATTTGTATGGTACATTTAATCACTGCAATTTGTTCCTTTACATTTTTCCATACAGTTACTGTACTGTACACTTAATTTATTAATGTTTAATTTATTTAAATTGTAAAATTTAATATATTTATTTACATTATTTGTGTGTTATCTTTAAGAAAAAGTACTTTAATTTTGCATAAAATACCATCTTTTATATCAATATTTTGGAGGATTGGAACAAATTAATTTCTATTATTTTAAATGGGGAAAATTGTTTTGACATGAGAAATTTCCATTTACAAATCCACTCTGGGAATAGAGTGAATTCATAGGTTAAGGTTCCACTGTATTTTCATTTTTTTATTTTGCAAGTCATAATCAAAATATCTTCATTGCAATTGCATAATCAAAATATCCATATGGATTTACACACATGCAAGCAGTGTTGTCTATTCCATTTTAAAATTAGATAATGATAAAATAATCCCATATAAAAATACTTTTAGCATGAAATAAAATGTAAAGAGTAGTACTCATATTGGTTGTTATACTCAGGTTTTAGTCAATGTACCTTTTAGCATTTCCAGGTGTGTCATACTTGGCTACCTTGAAATTTTTAACTGAACACTTTATTCAATCAACAAGATGTAGATTTTCTCAGTAGTTAAAAGCAGCTAAGAAGATTCATAAAGCTGAGCTAACAAGTTGAGATAAAAAGTAAAACAGATACTGACTGGAAAAATCCAATCTAGCCATAACCCCTTATCCAAAAAGAGTATCAAACCAAATAGAGCAGTACCAAAATAATCATGCTGGCAAGGGTCATGATCAATGTGCAAGAAAATGAAATAAAACTGATTTAAAAATAAACAAACATCCATGATGCTAAGAGTAAAGGAACTGGAAATATAACACCACTTGTTTGCATAAAATGCTGTTAGGTGACACTTGTGAAGTTTACAAAACAAACATTCTCCTGCCTCACTCTCTCCTCCTTGATCCAAGATGTAGCAGTGTGTAGAAATCTGACTGTCTCATAGAGGCACATTAGTTTCAACAGTCCACAGATGACCAACTCTTTCCATTTTCAAATGCAAGGTGTCCATAATATCCACCTATGAAGTAAGTCAAACTTTATCTTTGCCTGTTCTGACTCAGCAGTTGGGTGACTTCAACTCAACCATTATAATGACATTTATTTTTATTTACCCTAACTTCTGAACTGAGAAAAAGAAAATGGACATCTCATAACCATATTTAAACCTTCCAATGATAAAGTAAGTACAGGCTTTTCCTTGGTTGTTCCAACTGTGCTAGGATGACTTGAAATCAACTAATGCTTATACTTGCCCTAACTTTTGAACCAAAAAGAAAATGGACATACCCAAGAGACATTGAGAACCTTGTTTTCCTACACACGCACACACACACACACACACATAAAAATAATAAATAAATAAATAAATGGTCCATGTTAGAAACCCAAGTTTTTTTATGCTTCTATCTTAATAGTTTACATATTAACCCACACCACTCTTTTAAATTTCATCATAAATGCTTAGAATATTGTTGCCACATATAGTCTGATATTCCTATATATCTAGAGAACCTTGATAAAATCCAAAGAAGAATCAGCAATATTATTGGTCCTGAATTGTCCATTGTTGGGCCATGCTTTCCACAATCTTTAAAAATTTAAATGCAATGTCAATTGCTATCTCTTGTTCTCCTGATTACTAAAGAATGAGAACAAAAAGAGTAATGTTTCTGTTTTCTAATAAGTCTACACCCAGTAATCTTTTGCAGCTTAGTAGCTTTGCTACCTTGCTTGGGGTGAACTCAATTAAAAAAACTGGTGAGCCAATTTGGGGATGGTACCTATAACAAGTTAAAGGCTGACTGAAACAGAGAGGAAGCGGTCACAAAACGTAAACAAGTTCAAAGATTACTTAATAAGGAATGAATACAGATAGCTGGTCCAAGCTACCATACATGTCCAGTTTTTCTCAAAATACAAAGTTGGTCCTTCACAGAGACTCACAGTCAGTTGTTGAAGATTTTCCTGTTACCTGCTGAGCAGATTACTTGAAGATATAATCAACCCATGAACAGGTAAGTTTTAATTCTAAGTGAACTCTGCCTAATTGGTGGACACCAGAGATGCAAGATGGTGAGCTTAGATATAACAAGCCAGTTCACTACAGATGAAATTTCCACAAATGAGGCTCTATCAGTGGTTTAGTTGATTCAAACCAATCTCTGGTGCTGACATGTTAGAATAAGAAGTATCAGTCAGTTAAGCACCATACATGATACATGCTTGGGTGATCATGTTTCAAAAGAGACATGAATGAATGAATGGGCAGAAGATTTTCTCTCAATAGATTGCCATTACTTTATGCAGTAGACTGATTGCCAACCAAGGCTATAGAACCCAATCTGTTCTGCTATTTAACCCATAGCTGGAGAAAGAAGAGACATATTAATACCTTCCTTTCCTAAGAGTATTTGCGTGCAAGTGAATTCAAGAAATTCAACTGGAATTCAGACCCAGCTCTCTGATTTCTTGTTCCAAGCCGATATCCACAGTACCACAAAATATCACATTTATAAGTGAATTACAAAGACAAACATTTGTACATAGCCATATTTAATCACTTGCCATTTTGTTGTACTTGAGACAATAATTTCATTCTTTCAAAATTTGATACCTTTTTGAGTGATGAATTGATCTAAGTGGTTTTTAAATGTTTCCAGAGAATTGAAGTTCTCCCCATTAAGAGAATGGAAATCTTTAACCTTCATACCCTCAAAAATCAGTCTGTCAGGAATGGTTTTTCCCTTGACACCACTATTATTTTAACTACCATCACTTCTCAGCAATGTTTGTTTTAAATGATCTAAAGATATATAAACATTCAGAGTCAATGCAACAAGTTATTAAAAAGCTGTTCAACCCTTTGAAGAACATGATCAGAGCTGTGCGCATTCCATGGGAAACTCACTGTTACCCTATTTTTGACATGCATCCAAAATAGAAATCAATAATCAACAATACTTCACAAGCTTATATACATGGAGCAGAAAATAGGTCTAATTTCACTATGATGACTTCATCTTTACTGAGGAAACATTTCCATGAATAAAAGTGTGTGAGGATTACTGCTTACCTCTGTACGTCAGTGACAAGCCACCATGCCCATCCCCAGTTACCAACAATGGTCTTTTTAGACTCTGCTCCAAAGCAGCCACCTGGAAAAAAGAATTTAAAAATATGTAATTTCACACATTTTCTGAAAAAGCACCCTAAATTAAAAAAACAGAAAAGTAAATAAAAAAACAAAAACTTGCTTCATTTAATTTACCAAGACCATATTTTAAAATTATGGTGTATACTATAAAAAACATATTTTGCATCCATAATTAGATACCAGAATTTGCTTACATTGTATACATCAAGGATTTGAATAATATATAGGGGAAAGCAAAAATCAACACTCACTTCCTCTGGTGTGCACATGAGTGAAGAATTTATGGAGAAAAATAAGTGATGTAATAATAAACAAAAACATTTCTGTTCAATAAAACTTCTTTCAAATACAACTTTTTCCCCAAAACATTTTAAAATAGGTGCTAATTATACACCTGTACATCTTATATTCCTCCCAAAATATGGAACCATACTCATCTACTGCCATCATAATTGTTTTTGAACAAGTTTTAGAGTGCCATAGATAATTTTATATAGAAGAATTGTATTACATATGAACACCAGATTTAGTACAAATAAGATCAGACATGACATCAAAAACTGAGAAATCCTAAGGATGTTTAAGAAAATCATCCACACATTAACTAGTGAAGTTCAAGGGAGAAATATTGATGGTCACTAACTAGTGTTGTGTTCTGTGTTTTCTCTGGATCCCCATGCTTAACATACTAAACAATATCAATGAATGAATGAACAGGTTATTTATTTATGGTGTTCATTATGAGTAACAGCTTAGATTCTAAAAGCACTAAGAGAAATGACATCACATGAGTGCATGTCACATATTCACTCAGCATTCCTTTGCAGGTGATATTAGCCAGTTATAAACTTGGGTGTGAGAGGCATATTGACGTGTCAACATTCTTGAAACTGGTGAATTTTGTGCCGTTTTGGACTCATATTCAAAACCCACACAAAAGCAATCCGTCACTGTCAGAATGCCCTGCCCATGATGTACTCCAGCCAATGGCTGACCATTCTGGTGCTGACTTTCACATAGTGTAACACTAGTAAAGTTCAAGTGAGAAATACATATGGTACACCTCAACCTGAGGCCTGTGTTAATTAGTTGGTTTTAGTGGTGTTACTGATTTCCAGTAATTTTTTTCTAGTTGGGAAGGAAATCAGGGAATATTTTCAATTTCAGTTCTGCAACAACACCTTATACATCAGGTGGATTTATCTACTATTTACGTAAAAAGTATGATTCGGCCTTTAAATGTTTAGTTCCAAAATCCTCAAAACAGTAACTGCACTGCTTTATGAGGTGAACCAGCATCAAACTTGTTCTCATCAATACAGCAATATCCAAAATAAATATGATTGTCTCGGTAATTGCAATAAGCCAATGAGAAAATGAAAATAAGTTGTCAAAAATTAATAATGGTTTACCAAAGCCTTAATTATCTTTTCTACTTTTGTTTCTTGGTATAAACAAAAATTTGAACTATTTGGCTGTCAATTCCCAAGAATTGTATCACACCTTACCACACTGAACAGACTTCATAATTTACATTGGCATAATAACCCAAAATATAAACAAAACGAGTTTTAGGTACAACTCACAAGCGCTAAAAATCACTCTGAATACAAAATTTCTCATAAAAAATAATTTTATTTACTTTTACTTCTTTAATAATTGTGGAAAGTTTAATATATAACAATTAAAGCGATATAAAAAAATAAAAATAAAATATTAGTTGGTGGTCACCTGACCCTCATGGATTTCATTTGATTATTTTTTTTTCTTTGCCAAATGTAGGCATCATTAAAACTAAAAAATGACGAAAATTTGAAGGTTGGCAATGTTTTTATCATGTTTTTGTAATTTGGCTCTATTGAAATACAATCTACCATTCTAGAAACCTTATTTACATAATTTTCTCAAATTTTAAGATTAAGCTCTAGTTTCTAATAATTGGGGTTAAAAAGTTATTTTTGGTATTTCTGATTTCTAGTATTTTTCACCGACCATACAAAGACACGAAAAAAAAAATGAGTTTAGTGATATAGTCTGAGATACAAAGAAACAAACCCATCTCTAGCAATTTAAAATTTAAATAATAAAAGTAGTAAAACAATAATTTATAAACTTAAATATCAATAGCAGGTGAAAATGTGGCAATATGCTTAAAAGAAGCTATATAGAAATCAATGCATTCCATAAATTGTAGTAAGTGTGTCATTGTTACTAGATAATTACCGAAACAATTATGCAAATAGTATTTTAACAAATATTAAAATCTCAGTAACTCTTTTTCTTATTATACACATTAAAATAAAAAAATATTAAACCCAGCATTAAAGCAATCTTTTCAATATAAGCTTATGCAAAAAGTTAATTTAGAATGGTGAATTCTTTTAGAATTTATATAAAAATAAATCTCCTGCAATTAAATTGCAGATGTACTTGAAGGTTACAATGAAGAAAAAAAAACAAATAAAAAATTTATAAAATGGATAGTAAGCACATGATATTTTTAATTTTAAATAAACATATGAGACGGTGATGAGAAGTTCTTGGTACAATCAAGAAGACCTTTTTAAAATACTTGATAGTTGGCGAGATTTTCATAAGTGGATCAAACCCGAGAACTATAGTATTTAGCATCTCTTTATAAGTTTGAAAAACAAAACCTTTTCATTCTTTCCTTCTACCACTTATGTCACTGAAATAAACATGTTTTGATATTGTTTGTGAAGTCATTGTTTTGACAATCTGCTACCTGTCATAAGCCCTAGTCTATAATCAAGTAAAATTTACCAAAAACCTTGTTACAACCATGCTAACACACCCAGTTTCGTTCATTAAATTATACTATAGTAGACTTCTAAATTTAGTACAGTGAGAAGGGAGAGCGAAATTTTAGCACTTATTTTTTACCTATTTATCACTAAAAAAAAAAAAAAAAAAAAAAAAAAAAAAAAAACACACACACAGCAAATAATTACCATCTACACATGCTACAAGTAAAAGAAACCCAAAGCATCATACAAAAATGTTATCAAAATGGCTCAACAAACTAAAATGAAATCGTAGATTTTGATAGTTTTACTAGTTTTTAGAAAAATAGAAAATAAAACAAGCACTCTGTAAGAAAATTAGAGATCTTAATATTTGAATATTTGGCTACAAAAGAAACTGCTTGTAAAAATAAAAGGAAAAATAACTAAAATATAAAGCAACAGTAAGAAACACTGCTACCATCACTAAGCACTAACAGAAAATTAATACTTAGTTCTTGGCCCCATTTTCAAGAATGTCTGCTGCCCTAATTTAACAAGCAAGCTGCTAAATGACAAGACTGTAGTTTCTCTACTATATAAAGATAAAGCATTAATAGAACAAGTAGATTTTGCATTATGTATTTGTATTTTACTGAAGAAGAAAAAAAAGTTTTATATGTTAACTATTTTTTTCTACATGACAGAATCATTGAGATGACCATATCAATAACTTAGGCTCCTCCCTTTCTGCAATACAAATAAAAATTTGACCAGGCCAAGAGAATAACCATGGTAACAAATTCCTCAGAAATATTCATAATGGTAACTACTGCTACTCCCAACACTACTACAAGCAACATGATGAAATTAGCCAATATCTGCATCTGGGATAAAGCGTCAGGATACAAAATAAACTATAAAGTATCAAAAAAAAAAAAAAAAAAAAAAAAAAAAAAAAAATTCAAGTAACTTTTGTATAAATCTTAATAGACATGTTTATTAAAGAAACAACATTTAGCATGTATTTGGAAAAGTAAAGAGTTTTTTGTTTTTTTTAAAGTTAAAAAACTTTCAATTATATAGATTTGAATTAATAACATTGTGTTGGTTACAACAGTGAATGTGAACAGAGTATAAAACAAGGGAATATTCTTCAGAATAAACGCATTCCTTTTATTTATTTATGAATATTAATCCCAAAGTGTAACTAATACACCAACCATACATACACTCAATGAATCAGTGTTTTAAAGCAAGTTGCATTGTATTTGAATACTACCTCAATTTAGTATGACTTGATTCTAATTTCAAAATCATACAAATTTGAAAAATAAATAGAAATAGCTCACTTCAAAGAAAATTTAAAAGTGTAAATGTAAATACTAAATTCACATTTCTCTTAAATTTCCTATAACCTGATAAAAACTATTTTACAAAATTTCTTCCATTAAAAATAATTTTTAATTTTTCAGCAATCCATTGGTATGATGTTCAGTAATTTAGCAATTAAAACATATACAGTTTACGAGTGGGCCCTTGCCATCAAAAATGTCAGTAAAATATATCAATATGTTGTCTAAAATGACAGCAACATATATATTGATGTACCTGCCATTGAGTACCTTACATTCTAAGAGAAAATAAAACCACCACCACCAGAGTGTGACAAGAGCAATATATATATATATATATATATATATATATACATACACACATATATATATATATATATAGATAACGGCCTTTATTATAATGGAGAGGATACATTATAAAAAATAAAGAAAAAAATATTTGAAAGTTTCAATATATTATTACTATCAATTTTCTATTTATCCAAAACCACTTTAAGAATTTGAGCTATCCAAGTTTTAATCATGTCAATTTGATAAATCTATACTTGAAAACAATAAAATTGAAAAATATTAATGAAACTTTAGAGCCTGGATTTTGGGGGACAAAAAAAAGGAAACATGCAACCATATATCAAAGGAGATTATTACAAAAAAAAAAAAAAAAAAAAAAGAATCTTAAAGTTTGTTACATTAAGGTTTGTTCTTCAAATCAGACATTAAGATTAAGAAGGTCTTCTACTTAAGTCTGTTTTGTATTTATAAAAGTTCAAAAGATAAAATAACATCTGTATACACTCATTCATCAAATGCATCAACAAACATTTGAAAAGTATTATAGATCAAGAAAAAAAAAAAAAAAAAAATCTGAAATTATCTCCTACACTTAATAAAAGTGTGTATGTGTGGGCCCAGTGCATACTATCCCTGACACCCCACACAACCAGGGAGAAAGGTGAACCATCCAAACAATGCAGTGATTTTATGACCCTCACTATCTTAAGATTTCTTTTTTTTTTCTACCTACATTTCATTATAAATTAAACTAAGCACAACTGTCTATTAGAGAATGAAAATTTTTCCATTTTGATGTCATTCTGAGGTCTTTTCTCCATCCAAATCCTTGAATTTTTTGCTCATGCTAAATCTCTAAAAAAAAAAAAAAAAAAAAAAAAAAAAAAAAAAAAACACTATATAGAATTCACAATTTTTATCCATAACATCAAATGTGTCCAGATTATTCAACTTTTTTAACAGGAAAAATATCAAGTTGATGTTAAAAATTGGCACAAAACATTGATTTAACATGGAATGATCTATTATGACATGTCTAATTTACATTTAAATACATTGTATTTATTTTCAATTTTTCTAGTTGAATATGTTGCATATGATCCATTATTGTAGATAATTGGGTTAGAATAAAATTTGTATTTTATTTGAATACCACCTTATGAAAATTGAGATGCAAAAGAGTGGGATGGGGCAGGGTATCAGATATGGGGAAGGACATGGCCCTGTAATGTAACTTGCATCTATACTTAATTCTTAATCTGAAATTCTTTCAGAAGTTAATATTCCATCAATAAAAAATAGTGTTAGTCAAATTCAAAATCCAATACTATATATATTATGCAAAAAATTGACAGGATATTTTATCAAGTTCTTTTGGTTTACAATATCAGAAAAAATGCAGGTATAGTAAAACTAAAATAATTAAAATGTTAAAAAAAAAAAAAAAAAAAAAAAAAAAAAAAAGTCATTTTTATTCTTGTTTCATTAAAAAAAATGCAATACTAAAAAAAGGAAAAAGAAAGCATCACTAACTTACCAAGTTTCTGCAAGCTTGCAGATAACCATGGAATATCTGAAAACTGGTAAGGCATTTTAGTGTCACTAAAACCCTCCAAGAAGGAAAAGCTACAAGTAGCTGTTCTTCATTTGATAAGTAAGTCATATGCAATGTATTATGCTCATGATACTAATCATACTGTGCAGCTGCAAATGCTGGGATCTGTCCAATTTCTCGAGAAGCAAGAGGTTTGGCAACTTCTAACATTAATATACCAACATTGACAAGAGAGTCTCACAATCAGCAAGTATAGCTATTACACATATACATATATATATATATATATATATATATATATATACACACACACAGGTTTTTATTATTTTGAAAATTAGGTTTCATTTGAATTTGTGTTTGACCAATGAAATGAGAAAAATTTGAAGGGAACGCCTCATTGCAAATTATACTGTATAGAAATTGAATAAGTTGTGTCCAGCACCAACATCGCTGGCTGGCTGACAGACAGAATATAGATATCTGCACTCTAGTAATTATATGTAAATAGCTAGTTAAGGACACTTTTTTTCACAAGTCCCTTACCTTCTTAGGGATATAATACTGATCAGTTTAACAGAGCAGCTTGTTATGATGGTGAGCTTGATCCCTACTTAGGGTCTTAACCTGTACAAACTAATTCTTTTTCAGTAATATTAAGTGGCCACTCAGACTTCAATTAAAGCTGTCAAAATTATATGAAAATACAAAAATAATGAGATTTGCAATTTGTCTTTTACAAATATCAATGGTTATTGACTTCCCTTCAATTCAGACAACAAAGACAACCAGTAAGTCAAATGATAAAATCAACTATCAACATACATAAAATATATATAATAAAAGATTATGATTTTTTTTTTTTTTAAAAGACTGTCTGAATTGAAACTAAAACCTATGTACTATTGTTTTTATTGCATGACTGTTATACTTTCCTACTCTGGGAGAATAGTGTAGTATTTATGTTCATTCTCAGGCTCCTGAGATTGATTCAATTATGGCTGACTGAACATGCACATAACAATTATTATATATATATATATATATATATATATATATAGACAACCCACCCCATCATTATAGTAACACAATAAGTCCTGGGCTTGACATATAGATGGTGCCACTAATAAAAAAATCCATGATTTTCATGAAGTAATAAACTTCAAATGGCATGTGACAAAATTTGGGCCCAACTAGATCATTAGTTTACAAATTACAGTTAAGTGAAGCTATGGTTGCAAATTTTCAAAACAAAAGATGAATCTGAATTTCATGTGTTGATAAAGCATAACTTTCTGATGGGAAAAATATTGTTTAAGCAAAGCAATGGCTTGATAAGTGCTAGTCGGACTCTGATTCATCGAAAACAATGGTTAAGAGGTGGTATGCTGACTTTACATGTGATCGTACAGACACAAATGATGTTGAATACTCAGGTCACTCATAATCGGTAGTTGTTCTGAAAAACACACAAAAAAAAAAAAAAAAAAAAAAAAAGAAACAACCCACAAACTCATTTTGGCCAATCATAAATTGAAGTTGCATGAGATAGCAGAGGAGTTGATCATATCAGAAGGCAGTATATTCAGCATTTTACATAAATATTTGTCAATGAGAAAGCTGTGTTCAAAGTGGGTGCTGCATTTGCTCACAGTCAATCAAAAACAATGTGTTAACAATTCAGAGCAGTGTTTGCAACTGTTTCAATGCAACAAGAAGTTTTTGCATAAATATGTGACAATGGACGAAACATGGATCAACCACTTCACGCCGAAGTCAAATTGGCAGTTAGCTGAGTGGACAGTAGCAAGTGAAAGCTATTCAAAGTGACCAAAGACACAAAAATCAGCATGTAAGGTTTTGGTCTCCATATTTTGGGATGCACAAGGTATTTTGTTCATCAATTCCCTTGAGAAAGGAAGAACCATCAACAGCAAATATTATATAGCATATTGGCACATTTGAAGGAAGAAATAACCAAAAAATAGCCACAAATGAAGAAGAAAAAGTTATCTTTCACCAAGACAACACACTGTGTCACAAGTCGATTTCAGCGTGGGCAAAACTACATGAATTGCACTTCGAATTGCTTCTGTATCCATCCTATTCTCTAAATCTGGTCCCCAGCAACTACTGGCTGTTTACAAATCTCAAAAGAATGCACTAGGGAAAGAGATTTGGCTCCAATGAAGATGTGATATCAGAAACTGAGGCATATTTTGAGGCCAAAGACAAATCGGTCTACAAAAAAGGCATTGAATTGTTAGAGAAGCATTGGAATCAGTGTATCACCCTAGAAGGAGACTATGTTGTTGAATAAAGTCCAATTTGGCCTAAAGGTTGTTGTTTTATTAGTTAAGCCTGGGATTTATTGAGTGATGCGTTAACAGTAGAAGATGGAACCACAACACTTAAATGAAACAACAAAATCACAATTTTGTAGAATAAGGCTTCTCTCCTGATTAGTCAAATATCGCCAAGCTAAATGGAATTGCTTTAGTGATCAAACCCGAATGGTGGCAGACAATATAAGGTGAATATACAGTCATAACAATTAACAGACTTTATTTACAAAATATACAGATGGTTTTCAAACAGATTGGGGATTTTAAAATATGGAAATCAGGACAAATCATAGCAAAGCAGTAAATAAAAAAAAGTTTCAGAAAGAAATGACAAGGTAGATATAGGTTCATCTTTTGATGAAGATAAATATTATTTCAGTTTAAAGTCAACTAGCATGCATTTACAAGAGCATATATAAAAAAAAAAACAAATCAAATGACAAATGACTTATCTGTTGCTTGAAAAAAGGTTTTTCTTTTCCTTTTCTTTCAATGTCTTCATTCTATTTTTTTTTTTGGTACTTTATCTTTTCCTTCTCAACATTTCTTTGTTTCGGCTCTTAGAAGTTTTTTTTTTTTTTTTCCTTTGATCCTTTTGGATTCTTTTGGATTCTTTTTTCTTCTAGCTGGGTAGAAAATTTATTAGCGAAACGGATCTTTTTGTTTTCTGGGTTTTCCTTCTCACTTGTCTTGTCTAGAGGTTGAGACAGGTCGGATTTTTATCTTTTTCTTTCTGTCTTTTTCACTTTTATAGGGGCTGAAACCTTCGGTTGAAGTTTTATCTTTTTTGTTACATTGTGATTTCTTTGGTATACTGGGGTTTGACTTCTTTGAATCAACCTCTTAGCTTCAATATTTTATTCGGTTTCTACCGGTGGGTTTTATGCAACCAAATTTCTAACGGGCATTTGTGGTCATCCATTCAAGTTAAACCTTAAATACAGAACTGACTGAAAATGGCCTTTATTTTCACACTAGGTTTTTGGCATGTGACTCCCAAATATGAATTCCTTTGCAGATATGGGTAAAAGGAGGTCACTACCCACTTCATTGGTCTTCTAGTATTCAGGGTCATGTTACTCTCTGGCAATATCTGGCTAAATCATCAGGTTTTCATGTGATCAGAAAGAAGGAAGCATGCTTTCTATAAGTCATATAATCTTTACCCCACATGCATGCAAGCTAAAAATCAAACCATTGTCAATTTCACTCTTTTCGAATGTACTGTTTAGGTTACTTCTAAGATATAATGCTTGTGTCTTCTTTTTCAATGAACACAAGTGGGGAGGTTCATCATATATATATATATATATATATATATATATAGGAATAAAAAAGATGTTAAAAAATGTTGAGATTAAAATTATTTAAGAAACAGGAAAAAAGTGTTTGCAGGGAATTTTACTGTATTACTTTATTCAAAAGAAATCAGCAGCTAAAGCACACAGAATTCTTGTTGAGACTTACAGCATCAACGCTCTGTTAGAAACAACAAGCAGAGCTTGGTTTAGACACTTTAACAATAATGATTTTAATGTTGAAAATAAAGCATGACCTGAATCACCAAGCAAGTTTAAAGAGGAAGAATTGGAGGCATTACTTCATGAAGCCTCATGTCAAGCTGAACTTGCAGGATCATTTGGAGTTGATCACGCAACAGTTTCAAAATGTTGAAGCTGAGAGACATTAAACTGCATCTTGTCATGTGTGAACAGCTGCTTCAACAACAAAAAAAGAAAGGTTTTTGTTTTGCATCATATTGTGACCAGCAACGAAAAAGTAAATACACTACAACAACAACCTTGAGTGTAAAAGATCAGGGGGTAAACCCAGCCATGCATCCACATCAGCAGCAAAGCCAAATATCTATGGTGTGAAGTTTCTGCTCTACATTTGGTGGATCAGCAAAGTGTAGTTTATTACAAGCTGCTCAATCTAACCAAAACCATCACTGGAGATCACTATTGATTACAATTTATGCATTTGAAGAAAAATGGTCACTATATAAGCAGAGACATGACAAAATGTTTTTGCAACATGTTGCAAAATGAGTGAAAACCTACTTGGAAACACTTAAATGGGAAGCCCTACTTGACCCACTGTATTTACCAGATCCAACTGATGGCACATGGCCTGGCTGAGCAGCACTTTCATTCTTATGAAGATGCAAAAAGAAAAAAAAACAAAAGTCAATTGGTTACCCTCAGAGACATGTCACTTTCCCAACATGGAATCCAAATGCAGCCAGGAAAATGGGAAAAAGTAGTGGTTAGCGATGGACAATACTTTCAGTGACATGTTTCTTACTAATTTTTCTAAATAGAACATTACTTTTCATGAAAAATCAGTGATAACGTAATCAAAATGTGAATGAATAAAAAAGGAAAAAAAAAAAAAAATTGTACCTATTCTTAGTCAATGCATTTACCAAAGCAATTAAAATGATTTTATTTTGTACAATGTATCTATAAACAAAAGTAAAATGTCAGTTACTCAATTTTATTTTTAAATTACAAGATGCTCAAATATTCATCAAGTTAACTTTAATATTGTCTTTTCTACAGACTATATCTGAGAATATTCACACTCACACTCTCTCACAAAAATGGTGATGATGACAGACACACTCCTTACCTTTTTAAAACTGAAAAACCAGACTACCCCCACATATGATAATAGTGCTAAGTCCTTGTTTAGAAGCATCAACACTTTTCATAAGTGAATACAAAGAATTGGTACACATTGTTTTTGTATTTATTTTTAAAAGCTGAATATTTAACCTTCATTAAAATTTATTTTCTGGTGTTTTTATTATACTAGTAAAAACTCTACATGATAAAATTATAACAACATTATAATTAAAGTTGTTTTCTGAATATTTATGAACAATAGTGAAAAAATAAAATGGACTGGAGCCCTGATTGAAATGAATATTGAATTGCTTGTAAATGTAATATAACAATCTGGGCCCACCCGAGGAAGCTGATGCAAGCGGGGGCGTTTCCGGTCGTTGAAAGGAACGGATGTTTGTTTGACCTTATTTCCGGCAGTAGCGGAAATGGCTACAAGAAGCAAACAGAACAGGTGTCTCTGAGAATTACGTGGGCGTGCGTGGGCGAGGCAAAAACCGGAAGAAAAAGTCCCGGTTTGGAGATTATAAAAATACCTCGGCGCACGGATTTCACTAGACAGAGAGCCAGACAGACAGACAGAGAGCCAGACAAACCAGAGTAGCAGGAGAGAGACACAACAGATACTACGACACTCCCGTCAACCCTGAAGCGCGCTCTCTTAACTCTCTGTTCCCTAGGCTACACGGTTCATCGTCATTAATAAAAATATAACTTATATTTTTATATATATATATGCGTGTTTGTCTGTTTATTGATATACAACAGACTTAATCATTTGGTGCCTAAGTGACTTGCTGTTTTGAGACAACAAAACAGATAGATACGAGCTGGTTACCACGGCGACGATTGAAAATTCAACGGACTTAAAACTACCAGATAGAAGACGAAAATAGTAAACAACAGGACGAAAATATATAGCAGCCGCGCGACTAAGTGACTATAGACGTCAGCCAAGGTAGGTGACTCTTTGATTTGATAGTGTGTGTGTTTTCTGCTCGTGTTTATAAGTCTAGTTAGAAAAAAAAAAAAAAAAAAATGCATACTTTTGCCGATCTGACCCTAGAATTGAGAAATGTGTCAAACACATTAAGGGTAGAACGGATTTTACCAGACAGAGTAGTAGCGGAGAGCGCATAGGTTTGGGGTTGACGGGAGGAAGAAAGTTGAAATATTACCTATCTGTAAGTACAAAACATCTGAGTTAATGATTTATTTTTGTTGTTAATATTTTACCATATATGTGAAGTGAGTTTACTGATATGTTGCTTAATTAATCTTACTTTTATTGAGTAAGTGAAATGTAAAATCATGTAAAGGAAGTTTCTTCTACTCTTTAAAGTGGATAATTGGATTAACTTGTTGATAACAATGTTTTCGTTGGGTTGTGCAGTGTTAGTTTTTTTTTGGGGATTTCTTTTCAATGACTGTACACTACAAAATGATTTACATTTCTATGGTTGTGAATTATGCTTTTGGCAGGTTCCCATCAATTCAACATCCTCTGTGAATTTTCATTTATGTGACTTGGGAATTATCTTTTGAAGATATATTAATTTCTGAAAACTTTATATTGACACGGATAGACCTGCAGATTCCACAGTTGATCGGAACAAAAAGAAAGATACAAACATGGAAAATTATTAATAAGCATAAAGTAAATTATACGTCTCTGGTTCAGTGGGTTGGTCCCCAATTACGCAGTAATTTCCCAATTTTTCAGTGGACACCATGCCGGTAGAATTGCGCGATATGGAGGAGATTCCTATCCGCAAACTAGTAAATACCTTGGAACAGATAAATATGGAGAGATTTAGTGAAGGATGTGAGGAACTCCCGAGGAGGTTGACGATAGGGGTCATTGCTGGCGTGGTCGGCGGTATGATAATCCTTGGAATAATAGCTAGGAAGCGGATTTTTAAGTGTGAAAGAAGCAACAGTGCTTCGGGAAAGGAAATTGAGTTATCCGTTGTGAATAGTACTCCGGGGTCAACGGGTGTTCAACACTCAAATGTCTGCGTTGGGCAGAGGGATGTCGGCAGGTCAGATATGCGTGGATTCGAATCCAGAGGAAGTAGTTCAAGGAATAGAAAACATTGTACAAACTAAGGAACTACGAGTCACGGGTCCATTGTTTTAGACTAAATTAATATAGATGAAACCTCTAATCCTCCACAAGTAAATTGCATGTGGATTAACGTTGGAATCAGGGTAATTTTCTTCATTTTCTATTGAACATTTCTCGGTCAGACTATGAATGATATGTACGGCAGATAATGGCCATTTTTTCTGTGTTCAAACATAGTATGTTTGAAATTAAATTAAATTAAATGAGGTTACATGTGTAACAATAAACTCGAGCAGAAGCACGCATGGTGTTGGTCAAAGGTCATTTACTCGATGTTAGTTTAGAAACTGGGGCGCGGTTACCGCCTATAATCACGTGGTTATGCATTGAGGAGTCTACGCTTATGGACAGAGTCGAGAAAGAAAATGAACATTTTTAAGAACTTTGCCCAATTCTGTGAAAATGGATATTAAAAAAAAAAAGGGGGGGGGAAAAAAAAAAGGAACAATGAAACATCGAGCTGGTAGAACAATTTTCATGATGGACACGAACATTGTTGGGTTGCCGATGTAGGCTCCCCTATATATTTTTTTTTTGTTGTTTTTTGTTTCGGCATGCACATGTTTTTGTTGTTTTGGCGTGCACATGTTTTATACAATTGTCGGGCTTGTGTGGCGTGGGGAGGAGAGTGAGGGTGTTGCGCTTAAAATGTTCTTAGGTGAACATTTTGGAAAATGGGTGGGCGAGGAATGTAATATAACAATCTGGGCCCACCCGAGGAAGCTGATGCAAGCGGGGGCGTTTCCGGTCGTTGAAAGGAACGGATGTTTGTTTGACCTTATTTCCGGCAGTAGCGGAAATGGCTACAAGAGGCAAACAGAACAGGTGTCTCTGAGAATTACGTGGGCGTACGTGGGCAAGGCAAAAACCGGAAGAAAAAGTCCCGGTTTGGAGATTATAAAAAGACCTCGGCGCACGAATTCACCAGACGAGACAGAGAGACAGACGAGACCAGACAGAGATAGGCCGGTGAAGAGAGACACTCCCGTCAACCCGTCAACCCTTAGAAGCGCGCTCTCTTAATTCTCTGACCCCTATGCTACACGGTTCATCGTCATTAATAAAAATATCACTTCATATTTTTATATATATATGCGTGTTTGTTTGTTATATTGCTATATAACATAAAGCATAACTTTTTATTATGCATTAAAAACAGTTGAAAAGGCCAGATGGTAAGGTTGGACATTCATGTTCTAGTGCAATAATCAGATTGAAAAATACCAACTATTTTTATTTTGAAAGAAAATAGCACCATCAGAGTAGTTGGAGGGATTATAAAATAGCAAATCCCCAGGTTTTTAAAATATTGAAAGAAAACCAAGTTTTAGAAAAGCAAATGTCATTTTCTTAGACAAAATAAAAAAAAAAAGTTAAATGTTCTTAATATGTCAAACATGAAGTTGAGAATCTAGCAGAAAAATTAAAGACTAGTTGTGAAACACCAATCCCAACAAATGTTACTTTTTTTTAAAAAAACTTTTTTAACCCCAAGCAAGACAATAAAGCCACTCAGAGGGTTACTAAGTGTGAATAAAATAAGAAAAGGAGAAACATTAAAAAGCAAGAACAATAAAAGAGGAGGAATCAAGAAGACAGTAGATAATGACTTACATTGCATCTAAATTTTAGAAGACCAAAGTTGGCAGGAAAGCATGAAGCAGAAAGAGAGTTCCACAAATGAGAAGTATGAGAGAAGAAACTGTTAGCATAGAACTTATGGCTGCATCTAGCCAATTCAATTGTAAATTGATGAGACCTTGCTGCCAATCTAGTACTGCACTTAAATTCATAAAGTCTGAATACCATAACAAAGTTCATCAGAACAATTATAGAATAGGCACAGAAAAGCTACATAATGGTAGGTCAGGACCAATAACATTGTGCATTCTTTAAATTTTATCAAGAAAAAAAAAAAAAAAAAAAAAAAATTATATATATATATATATATATATATATATATATATATATATATAGAAGCACCTGACCAGATGTGGCAGCAATGTTCAAAGTATATATGAATAGTAGACTTATAAATATGTAAGATAGATTCTGGAGATAAATGTCTAGCACAATACACTAAAAAAAAAAAAATAAATAAATAAATAAAAATTAAAAAAACTTTCTTAGTGTTACCTGTTAATTGTAACATATAAAAAAAAAAATAAAAATGATGGAGCAAAACTCAGAGTTAAAAATACAAACAAATATTTAATTCACAAAACATTAGATAAAAATATTTACAAATATACACTACAGTTTTGGCATTCAAATCAAGAGACAGAGTTTACTACTGTCCGGTGAATGTTACAAGGAGAGAAAGGGAACGTAAGGCAAATATCTTGCCCAGTTATAGTTCGCAGGGAAGTGCTATAGTTTTTGGAAATTCTTAAACGCGTATATAAAGACTAATTATTGGCTTGGTCAATGAAAAGGCAAAAATATGTATTTACCCAGATAGTTCCATGAGGTTCTCTTTCAAGACTTTAGTTGTTCTGACTGTCTGCAAAATTCTTTAGGCTAGATCTCGATCCTAGAATTTTTACCGGGGTTGATATGACAGCAAAATCATTAACAACTTTTTCAAGTTTTTGTTTGTCATCGAATAGATATATTCTTTCGGCTGGAATATAATTCCTGAATCAAAACCAGTGCTGATGAGGTCAGCACATCCTTTTCTCAACTGTTTCGAGTTTTAGTTTTTTGTCATCGACTTAGGGATTCTTACAGACGGATAAACATCCTGAATCTACTGAAGCCATAGAGGTCAACCTATCCTCCTACCAACTGACTACCCCGTGCTGAAAACGTATTTTTATAGGGGCTAACACCTAATTTGCATACTTCTATAACCTTTTGAACTATCTGGAACATTCTACAAACTTCCAAGATAATGTTTTATTCCTAATTTCTCTATTTTTATGCTACTTCATGAATTAAAACTTTTTGGGAATAATACTTAGGTCTCAATAGAGTCCTTTACTACATCTTTTTAAACATTATTATTTTTATATATAAATGCATCCTTGTAACGTTAGCAATAGACAAAGAAATTTATTCAAATTTAATAACTGCTTTGTAAATTATTACAGAATGACAGCATATGAGTTTGGGCAAAAATAGATATTTTGAAAAGTTATGCGATGTTGATGGATGCTAGGTTGCAAATACAGAATATGGCAAGCCTTAAAATCAAGGTGACATTGTTAGGAAATTAAAAAAACAAAAAAACTATTTTTATCTCATAAATGCTGACTTTTGCCAGTATTTGTGCAGGTCAAAAGTTTATCATAAGATACTCATAGGATTGTTAGGTCCTAAAAAGTGTAGCTGCACATATTCCGTGAGAGTTTGATTTTATCAGTATACAATGATAAACTTGAACATAAATTTGATCAGTGATCATGAACTTTCAAAATTACTCCACCCTGGCAAAGGATGAAGAGAGTTCACATGAGAAGAATATTAAATATAAAACGAGCTTCCATATCAACCAGGAAAGTTAAAAAAAAACAGAAGAACAATTATGAGACAAGTAACACAATGTTTTTGCAAATTTGTTTAAGAGTAATGTGGAATTGCAACATTTCAAAATAAAGGATAAGAGCATTTTGATAACTGAAGTTCTAGTTTAGGAATACCATATAGAAATTGAGTTCTACAAGCATTGCATTATTTACACATTGAAAAAACTCAATTTGTAGATGTTGGCAAGCAGCTAGGTTCACTAATATAGACATGCAAGACATTGAATAGTATATTAGGTCATGTTAGAGATACCTAGCAAATAGCAACACTCCAACTAAACCATATCACTCATAGGAGAAAAGTACAAAACCTTTGCAAAGGTTGCACCTACACCAAAAACAGATGATTGTATATGACAGTAAATTCAACTGGCAGTAAACCTACAACAGAAATCCCCACAAAATATTTGCAGCACACTGATTACATGAAGTGTTTGTTATAAAAAAAAAAAAAAAAAAGGGTTTAGTAAGAAATTGAAAAGATTTTTGATTCTTGACAAAATAATTCATGCAACATCGGCACCTTTATTGCCCATCTGTGATCAGTTCAAACAATGAAAGTTAAAGATAAATTAGAAGGTGATAATTCATTTGAGACAAAGGTAAACCAATTACTATTTACTTACAAGTAAACTTCTTCTAGTGACAGGAATATCTCTTGGAGAGTTTTTAATGAAATATCATCTTCATAGTAAACTTGTCAGTTCTCAGAGGCCATAAGGGAAAAAGCATTCAGAGGAAAGTTTTAAAGTCAGAATGTTTATTGAGGTTGACATGTTAATCACAAGAGAATATAATAATGACGAGTGGATGAAAGGAGTTATTGTCAGCAGAGTTGGCAAAGTGATAAGGCAGAAATGAAGCAGTGAAGAAACATGTAAAACAGATACAAGCAAAAACTTATACACAAAAAGAAGCACTGAAACACCAAGAATCTGTTAAAGAGTGAAACCTTATGTTGTAATAACTGGTCTAGAAGATGTAGAATATGAGTACCAACTTTCTGTACAGTCTATCAAGACTATTACATTGATTGAGCCACTCCTGAACAAAAACTAGCAGTACTAAGTATGCTAGAAGCTGTTCTGAAAGCTACTTTGCAGCTTATCAGTAACTAATCTGAGAGAAGTTACATAAAAATATAAGTAGTGAACATTGGTTTTTTTTTTTCAAGCTTATTATGGTGATCTATTGGGGAAATTTACACTGTTTTTGTTTGCCATTTTGAACTGGCACAAACATTTAAATTATCATTGTTGAACTTTTATTTACATACTGTTATGCATTTGACTGAGGTAACTTAGAATCTTACTCAGATTGGTATAAACTGAATGCTACCAAGGAAGTGTTTTTTTATTGTTTGTTTTTGGTGATGGAAGTGAATCAAACAAGGTTCTAAACATCTTTATTTGATTTGTATGTAAATTACTAATAAATAAACAAATTGAGAAGGAAAATAAATAAAAACAGCAAAAAAGCTGCTTATTTTATTATGAAAATATATGTATAAGTAGGGCACAGAGATAAAGTTAACAGAAACTATGTCAGGCAGACATTTTTTCCTGGACAATATCAAATTACAAACCCAACATCAAATATACATAAAAGTATTGCGCTGAACAGCTAAATGTATGAATATTGATTAGCGATTTACTACTACCATTACTACAGGCCATTGCTTCAAGGCTGATAAGCAGGTTGCCTGGCATCATTGTCATAGATGTCTTGTCACTTAATACAGAAACAAATAAGTGGTAACAGCATACTGTAGTAGCACTAAGTTAAATATTTGGCATTTTTGTTTATTTTATAGTAATTATTTAATGTAGTATGCCAAAATGTCAGGTCTCACAAAAAAAAAAAAAAAATTCTTTAAGTGAAAAACATGATGATGACAGGACTACATCAATGATTATTCTATCACACTTCTCCTCCAACAGTGTCAGATTAGCTGCTACGAGTTTTCAAAACATTACTATTGTTACTTCAAAACCAGTGCTCATCTAATCTTTAAGTATTTTTTTTAACAAATTTGTTGTAATCTTTTTACTTTCATTTTATAAGTCTATCAAAAGTTGACTATCAACAATATATATATATATATATATATAATTGAAAATGACAGACAAGGTGTGATGGTCAAGTTGTTTTTGTTTTGCTTTTTTATCTAATTTTTCATGTGATCTTATGATTTTTTTTTCTTCTAAGGATATAAATTATATAAAAATTGTTCAAATATTTTGTTTATTTGAGCACTTTTGGCTATACTTTTAGCCATTTCCAAGATGAATGTTATTTTTGTTATATATAATGTGGTGTAGTGGTATGTGTTATGTACCAAACACAGTACACATGTTGTTAGCATGCTCGTAGTTGATCCTATGCACTACTGCATATATTCTGTTATACGGAAAATAACATTTATCCTCGAAAATGGCTAAAAGTACAGCCGAAAGTACTTGGATAAACATAACATTTGGACAATCTTTATATAATGTTTATATAATGTATTCAGTATCAACCAAAGACACTTAAGACTAGATGGATAAATCATAGGTCTACACCTAAACTAGAAAACTTAAAAATTTGTACAAAATTTTCTAGCCAAGTGTAGAAATTGAAATTAAAATATGGAAAAGACTCAAACATAATGTAGAGTATAATAAAAACAGTCAAGCCTTACAACAGTAGCAACATATTTAGACTGCACCAGGAAGAAAAATTAGTTATTAGGTTATTCCCCAAAAAAGAAAAATATTGAATTACTAAATGAAAGAACAGAAATTATGACCAAGTGTAACCATACCAACAAATACCTATTAGGAACATACAATCATAGATTAATATGTTCTAATTTCTCCTAATTTTGAAAATTGTGCATTCATAAAAAACCCGTTACATGAGCATTTAGAAAAAAAAAAAAAAAAAAAAGAGGTAAAATCAGTTATAAATCGCCTGAAGACACCGAAAGGTAGAAACCTGGGTTGCATAATAACTCATTTACAAATGAAAAATATTCAAAAGTTCTACAATATAATAATTGTAATGAACACATTTTAATACAACTGTGTATTGGTTTAATTATGACCAAAAACTAAATAATTATATATATATATATATATATAGATATATATATATATATGTGTGTGTGTGTGTGTGAGAGAACACTTTTTCAAAATTATTATTTTTTAATGAAAATCAGTTACCTAAGATATATTGTGTACCATAAAAGAATTTGAAACAAACAAATTGTAGTTTTTATTTTTTATTACTGTCATGAATATATTGATAAATTTGATAGATTGTCCTACCAATCAATCAAATATTAATAATTTTGAATAAGGTCCCTTATGTGCATTGTGGTGCAGTGGATATCAGCTTGGAACAAGAAATCTGAGAACCAAGTTTGAATTTCAATTGAATTCGTTGCATTCACTTATGAACAATCACCCTTGAGAAAGGTATTAATCCATAAAACTTAATTAACTCACTAACCGTGGAATTTTTTTTTTTTAAAAATAGGAGCAGATAGATTACACTATCGCCCGGTCCATACTCCTCCCACGTCTATTGAACTGGAGTAGAGGCTTGCCCCTTGTTTCCTGTTTAGGATGTGGTTTCCGGCTTTCTCTTCTCTCTTCAGACCTAGGTATTGGTGCTTCCGTGATTTTCCTGTGATCTGGCCGGTTGGTGGCAACGGCTCATCACTGTGAGGGTACCGGGTTGGCAGTTTCCTGGTTGCTGCTTCCAACTGGTAATTAGGAGCCCTAACTCTTGCATAGCGTCAAGAGCAGCTGCTCTGATCAACAGTTGTATAATATTGGGGTTCTTGTAGTGCCATGTTGCGCATGGATAGGTGTCCCTGCAAGCGCTTTCGGTGGGCAACCCTGAGGCCACACCTTGTTGCAGCCCTAGCCAGTTTCCCTCCCGCACAGATCATGGATAATGACTGCCTGTATCCTCTACTCTAGGTCCCTTTCTATAAACAAAAACATGACGAAATAAATCAGAAATGACCCTAAACTAGTTAAAATCAAACCACCTAAACCCATTAACCTTTCTTTCACTAATATCCGGGGCATTTGTACTAACTTTCCTAGTGTAGAAGCATTCCTGCATGAAAAGTCCCCGGACATCCTTGCGCTCTGCAAAACTAACCTCAACTCAGCTATTCCCTCCTCTGACCTCTCCATCCCTGGTTATCTTCCCCTCTTAAGGAAGGATTCCACTGTCCACATGCATGGGCTGGGTGTCTACGTCAGCGAACACCTCCCCATAGCTAGGGTGACTTCACTTGAATCTACTGACCACCAATACATATGTCTTCGCCTGTCTCTCCTCAGTTCGGTTAGTTACCTATTCTTTCTTTACCGTTCTCCCTCCTCTCCTGAATGCTCCCTACTAGATAGCATTGCTGACAACATAGATAAGGCTATTTCCTATCACCCATTTGCCTACATATTTGTATTCGGAGACCTTCAACGCCCATCACTCTGAGTGGCTTGAAAACGCTGTTACTGATCCAGCGGGCATATGCATGTGGTAGACTTCCCCACTCGCTTCCCAAGCACTCCCTTGGGTCATTCCTCACTACTAGATATGTGTTTCACCTCTGCGCCTGTCAAGTCTCGCAGCTTTGCCCTCTCGGCAACTCCAACCATGCTGTAGTCTCTGTCAGTATTTCTTTCCACTCTCACTCCCCTCAGGAGCCCCCTACCTATAGGACCTCCTACCTATACCAAAAAGGTGACTGGGATGCCTTTTGCGATTTCCTCTGCGACGTCCCTTGGGGAAAAGTGTTCGACCTATCAGTTGATGACTGTGTCTCTGAGGTCTCCTCATGGTTCACCCATGAGGAGACCTCAGAGGCACAGTCATCAACTTCATTGGCATTGATGCCTTCATACCCACCAGGAAGTATTGCCTAAAACCTCATTCCTCTCCATGGTTCTCTCCTGCCTGCTCAGCCGCCATTGCCCACAGGAAACATTACTTCCGCCTATTCCGGAGGCAGTCATCTGATCACAATAGGCGCCTGTTCACGTCTGCTTGCAATGAGTGCAAGAGAATCCTAAATGATGCCAAACGGTTGTTTGCCGAGAGAATGCGACAGCGCATAGCTGACTGCAAGTTCGGCTCCAAGGACTATTGGGGGATTTGCAAACGAGTGCTGAACAATAGCAAATCCTCAATACCTCCTTTAATCCATAAATTTGAGGTTCTCACATCATCTGCAGACAAAGCTGAATGCTTCGCCCGCAGATTCTCATCCAACTCCACATTTGACTCATCTGGAGTACACCCACCCGACTTCCCTATTAGAACTGAGGCCAAATTGCACGATGTATATATTACCCCAACAGTAGTATCCCGAGTAATCTCGAAACTCGACCCCCCCCCCCCATAAGGCGAGTAGAGACGATGGAATCCCGGTGATAGTCCTTAAGAGGTGTGCTCCTGAACTTTCCCCTGTCCTCTCTAAACTGTTTAACTACTGCCTTTCTGCTTCCTGTTTTCCTGCATGCTGGAAGTTCTCCTCAGTCGTTCCTGTATTTAAGAATTGTGGTGAACCCTCGGACCCATCCAGCTATCGTCCTATCAGTCTTCTACCGATATTCGGGAAAGTATTCGAGGCCATAATCAATGCTGAAATAGTCCAACATCTTACTGCCCACAAACTCTTTGACAGGCAATACGGCTCCCGCTTTGCCAGGTCCACGGCCGATTTGCTAACAACCGTAACAGAGTACATGCTCCAGGCCCTTGATGAGTCTGACTAGGCTCGCGCAGTTGCTCTGAACATCTCCAAGGCTTTTGACAGGGTTTGGCACTCTGGCCTCCTATGCAAGCTACAGGATTATGGGATTACCTGTCGCCTGCTTGACCTAATCCAATCTTTTTTAAATAACTGCAAAATGAAGGTCGTTTTGAATGGGCATGCCTCTTCATCCTACAGCACGAATGCTGGTGTCCCACAGGGCTCTATCCTGGGCCCGACGCTCTTCCTTATTTTCATCAACGACCTCCCAGATGAGATCAGTTCCCAAGTAGGCATCTACGCAGATGACACCTCAATATACTCACGCACCAGTAAGAAACCTGTCGTGGCGGACAGACAATCTCGCTGCTGACATTGAACAGGATCTATACTCTATGGTAAATTGGGGCAAGAAGTGGCTTGTCAACTTCAATGCGTCTAAGACCAAGCTGTTGTCTGTCAACTATCACAGGCAACATCTCCTGCCTCCCATAAGCATGGACCAAGCGATTCTCCCTGAAAGCAACACACTACGCCTCCTCGGCCTTACCCTCTACTCAGACCTCAAATGGAACCACTATATTGATTCCATAGCTAAATCTACTGCTAAGAAGGTTGGGTCACTATGCCGATCCAGGATGTTTTTTCCACCTGAATCCATCCTGCATATATACAAGTCAACCATCTCTCCGTGCATGGAGTACTGCTGCCATTTATGGTCAGGCACCCCTGCCGTTCTCCTGAGTGTTCTCGACAGGCTCCAAAGGAGAGTCTGTAATGTGATAGGTACTGATCTGGAGGCTCGACTGCAGCCACTTACCGTCGAAATGTGGCCTCCCTTTGTCTATTCTATAAATACTTTCATGGCTTCTGCTCGGACGAACTTAAGTCACTGGTGCCTCCTCAACAGGTGTTTACTCATGCAACCAGACTGGTAACTGGTTCCCACCCATTCACAGTCAGGTTAGCCAAATGCAGACGACAATTCTACTCCTGCAGCGTCTTCTTTCGCACTTCCCGCCTGTGGAACTCTCTCCCATATTCTTGCTTTCCTGATGGCTACAACCTCCAGAAATTTAAATGCAATGTCAATACTCATCTATTAACCACTGGACTCTAGCTCCCCCCCATATCCTTCCCTTTCTCTCCACCTATGTATCTGTCATCACACCTGCATTCTCAGCTTTCTATTGCTTCTTTCTAACTAGTTTGTACTCCTCACTCTTTTCTAATTAATCTTTTTACAGTTATGTAGCCCCCAGCTCATCAGTGGCATTTCTGCCTTGCTCGAGGTGAAATGATTTAAAAAAAAAAAAAAAAAAAAAAAAGAAAATTGATTCTCCCACCAGTTATAGGTTGAGTAGCAGAAAAGATTGGATTGTAAAGCCTTAGTTGGCAAACAGTCCACCACAGAAAGTAATGGCAACCTAATGCGGAAAAATCTTGTGCCTAGTCAGTGTCATGTATGGCACTTAATTGACTGACTGATACAGAGATAAATGTAAAATAGTGTGAATAGTTTTTATTTAATAAAGTAAACAACTGATATCAATTCTAGTAGCAGGATGATATAAATCATTAAAAATTAAGATGTGTCTCAAAATATAAAACATTTTTTTTTTAAATTTAAAAAATTCTATATTTTTCAGTCAATACAAAAAACAAAAAAAAAAAACAAAAAAAAACTTTATACTTAGAATGATAAAAATCCACCTTATATGTACTACAAAAAGTAATTATTTTATATAAATTACCATAGCTTCCATAAAAAGTTATATTTAAACACTTTTACCAAAGAGATAGAATAGTTTCATGCACAACAAAAGTTACATAAATAAAATAAGATTATAATTGGAGTAGATAGACTAAACTATCGCCCAGTTCACACTCCACCCACGTCTATTGAACAGGTGAAGAGGCTCATCCCTTGTTTCCTGTTTAGGATGTGGTTTCCAGTTTTCCTCTTTTCCAATCTTTTCACTCTTACATAGCCCCTTGCGCATCAGTGGCGTTTTCGCCTCACTTGGGGTGATATGATAAAAAAAAATATATATATATTCAGTTGAGAAAAAAGTTATCAGTATATTTTCAAAAAGCTTTGGATAGTAGGTCTTCAACTTAAAACAAAAAACATATATAGTTATTTAAAACAACACTCAGCCTTGAGGACAGTGTCAAAGCAGCTTTACAAATGATTGCATGCCCAGTTAACATGGTTTATCATGTCCACAACCTTTAATACGTTTCTGTGGCTGTGGGGTCACTAGTCAATTTCCCTTTCAATGATGCACAATACATACGAGTCCAGAGGATTCAAATCTTGAGAAAAAGGAAGCTACATGGTGGTGGTGACATGATGAAAATTCATAGCTATCTACTTGTGAATTATGGGGGATGGGGAAAAGAATCCTACTAGAACATGTACAGACTCTTTTGGGCTACTCTTGATCCAGGACTTTACTATATCTGGCACCTTAATGTAGGTAGTAACACTGAGACCTTGTGGGAAGAAATAAAGTAGCATGACATGGCCTTGACTGCTTCAAACTTCTAGGATTACTACAGACATGAAATTTGTATCAGCATGTGTGCTTCTATAGGGTTTGCACAGAATCATTTATTGTTCCTATCACTCACCTTCCAGTCCTGGTTGGTTCTTATCAAAAAAGAATGAGAGCATGCCAGATTCTTCAGGTTGCTTCTTAAATTAGAACTTCTATCAGGTAACAATTCTGGTTCTTGTCAGACATGAACTAATCTTTCTTCATCCTGAAGAACTTGCACTAAATGTATTCATACACAACACAGCTGAGGAAGTTGACTGCTACCTTGGGCTTCTTGGCAAAAACACTTTATTCCCTTTTGATAGTCATAGTTGAAGATGTACAGAATGAACTTGCCTATCACTATGACATATGACTACTTAGAATGTTTCTTTCAGCCACAGACGACATGTCCCCTACCAAAGAACTCAAGCTTGTTCCTTGCACTGAACATAAAGCAACTAGCCTCTTTCAAGATATAGACTCTCAGAGTTTCTGTAATTGTTAATGAGTGAAATGAGCAAAGTATGCCTTTTTATTTCCTGTGACCAAGTTAATGCTAACGACATGCCTGAAAGAGAAATAAGAATGTTGAAATTTGATACATTAAATGAGGTCATCTTCCATGTACAGGCAGCTAAAGTTGTGTAATTAAATAAATTATACACCATATGTACACACACTTCAACTCAGATATTTAGATTAAAGACATGCTATTTTTACCACCAGTTTTCACTAATGAATTATCACACAAATCAGTAATGTTACAATTTATAAATCTAATAATACAAATATTCAAATTAAAAAAAAAAAATTCTGCTCTATGTCAAGTGGACTAATTGAATTGAAAATTGTCTTGTTCTCCTAGTTTAATGGTATTGTACAAACAAAAACATTAATTCCATCCACAAGGACATAAGACACATTTGCAGTATGTACAAAATTAAGTTTGTGCTTCACTAAACAAATTTTCAATCTAAAAGCATGAAGCAGTGCATAATGCTTTAGAAACTTGAAAAATTATATTTAAAAAAAAAATAAATAAAAATAAAAAGTAAATATACATACACACACAAGTACAGAGTAGGTATGATTGCAATAAAATTCCGTATAAAAAAACAAAAAATTAAAAAAAAACATTCTTAAAAATGCTTAATAAAGTAGAACGAATAATATTTATTTAGAATTTATAACATAAATATCACTACTAAAAATAGCCATTTTGTTTAGACACTGTGTTTTATCAAGTGATGATGTTGATTTCAAATTGAAATGTTTTAAAACCCTTCAACTTGAAATAATCACTTGATAAAACAGTGTCAAAACAAAATGGCTATTTTTGTAATGATATAACATTTATGTACACACACAATGATATAAATATAGCCATTAAAATATTTAAATCAGAAAAGTTGATAACTTTTGTAAGATTACCAATACAAAGAAAAAATGTTATAACTAAAAAAAAAAAAACAATTATGACAGTCAGAGAAATAAAACTTCAAAATTATAAAACAAATTAGTATTAGAATATTCTTTTTATATTGGGATACTGAAAATGATCAAATTTTAGGTATCTGAATTCAATAAAAAGGGGAAGAAAGAAAAAGGGCTAATCCAAAGTTTCTGCATTGGCAATAATATTCAAAAATATAATTTTACTAAAATTTTATCAGCCAAGCCAAATTTAAAATGTTTTTATATATATATATATATATATATATATATATATATTTATATTTTAATTCAGATACTTCAATCCAAGGGAAAAAAGCAGGAAGGTAAATTCCAAAAAACCCGATCCTAATTAATATTAAAAATTTATTTTAATATTAAAAAATGATACAGGAAGAGAGCTCCATGTAATAAAATATTACAGAGCAAATATATATTAAAAAAGGATTAATTCAAAGATGTTGAATGGCCATTTCGATATGAAGATCCCCACGGGGGACAACACATCACCTCAGCAACAGAAAAAACCTTTCAGAAACTGGAGAAAAAATAGTCTACTTTTCCTTTTTAAATAGATTGCAAAGAAATTAAAAAATAAATAATAAAATAAAAATAAAAATAAAGGGAAAGAAAAAGAAAACGAAAAAGAAAAAGAAAAAGAAAGAATAAAATCAAATAAATAAGAAAAGAAAAAAAATTGACATCATCTGAGTTCGCAAAAAAAGGGAGAATGTAACTAAAAATTAACAGACAGCCGTGTTAAATCGACGTAAGTTTAAGCAACACGGAAAAAAGGTGGTAAGAGAGATAAAAGGAAGGGAGGGAAAAAGAAAGAAACTAAAGAAAAAAATTTTTTTAAATATTACAGACGCTGGACAAATTCAAAAACCTAATTTCCCCAAAACGTTGAAGTATTAGAAAAAGGCCTTTACTTAAAAAGGCATAATTATTAATAAAAGGGAATAAAAAGATATAGGATTTAAAATAAAATTATTTTTTTAAAAATTAGGTCATTTGAAATTAAACTAAATAAAGACAACACTAGGTAAAAAAAAAAAAAAAAAAAAAATTAATTACAATTATTATATACAAACCTATAGAAGTACACAAGTGTGTAATAAATTGAATGTATGTGTGTGTATGTGTATGTATATATGTATTCTTATTCGTAGAATTGTGTGTGTATATATATGTATGTATGTGTGTACTTCTATAGGTATGTATATAATAATTGTAATTAATTTTTTTTTTTTTTTACCTAGTGTTGTCTTTATTTAGTTTAATTTCAAATGACCTAATTTTTTTTTAAATAATTTTATTTTAAATCCTATATCTTTTTATTCCCTTTTATTAATAATTATGCCTTTTTAAGTAAAGGCCTTTTTCTAATACTTCAACGTTTTGGGGAAATTAGGTTTTTGAATTTGTCCAGCGTCTGTAATATTTAAAAAAATTTTTTTCTTTAGTTTCTTTCTTTTTCCCTCCCTTCCTTTTATCTCTCTTACCACCTTTTTTCCGTGTTGCTTAAACTTACATCGATTTAACACGGCTGTCTGTTAATTTTTAGTTACATTCTCCCTTTTTTTGCGAACCCAGACGATGTCAATTTTTTTTCTTTTCTTATTTATTTGATTTTATTCTATCTTTTTCTTTTTCGTTTTCTTTTTCTTTTTCTTTTCCTTTATTTTTATTTTATTTTATTATTTATTTTTTAATTTCTTTGCAATCTATTTAAAAAGGAAAAGTAGACTAATTTTTCTCCAGTTTCTGAAAGGTTTTTTCTGTTGCTGAGGTGATGTGTCGTCCCCCGTGGGGATCTTCATATCGAAATGGCCATTCAACATCTTTGAATTAATCCTTTTTTAATATATATATATATATATATATATATAGCAGTAGTAATAATAATAGTATTACTGTCATATTTGGGATAGAGCTGCCCATTCCAGTGCCAATAGAGTTCAAAAGTATCTATGCAGCCTTGTGGGTAATTAATTATTTTCCATTCTACAACTTCTTGTTTTCCCCAATCTCTACAATCTCTTAACGTCTACAGAACCATCATCTTTCCTATAAGACCACACACATGAACTGCACTTCTTGCATTCTCTTATAATACACCCCACCACACAGTAACCTACTACTTTGAGTGGCTCTTGGGCCTTATATTTTGCTAACAGTTAAAAAAAAAATTGATGAAAAATTTAATTAATGTTTCAAAGTTGTTATTACATTATACTAAAGTCACAATGCAACAGTTTGGAAGAGTGATCTAAACATTAGGGGAAAATACCAACCGTATTATAGCGGTTGATCTACAGATGTGCATTAAGCCACTTTGAAGAGAGCTATGATGTAGCATCCCATTTTTGTTTTTTCAAAGTTAACTTATAAAGAAAAAAAATAGAATGTCATTGTTTTTACTTAGTTAATCATAAAATCTTTTAGAAAATTTTATGCAAACTACTCACCTTGGAATAGTTGTTTTCTCTAAGTCAAATTTTATTATGGAAGTCAAGGTTTTAATAAAGTATGTCAAGGTTTTCATACAGCCAATGTTCGTGACATTTCCAGCATATCATAAATTCATCTTGTGAAATTAATTTTTTCCTTTCAGAAATATTTTGAATAATTTATTTGGTGCCGTGAGAATTTTTTTTTTTTTTTATCTAAGTAAAGAGATGTTCATCATACTGTATATACCCCATCAACAACGTTGAAGACATATACAGGTAAGTGTAATCATATTTAATTTAATATGTAACCCATGACAAAATTTATATTAAAAACAACCTCTAAAGAGAATTCTTTTTTAAAGTTATTGAGTGATGGAAACGTTTAAAATTTCTGGGAAAAAATTAAGAGAATATCAATAGAAGATGAAAAACATTGGCAAGAATAAGGAATACTGTTTTTAAGAATGTTACAGAAAAGTAAAATATTTTACATCACTTATTCTTGCCAACATTAAGAAAAAATATATGGGTAATATTAAAGAATATATAAGCTGGGTGAAATAGTACATGAAAGCTCATTTCTCAACAGCAATTTGTAGAGATGAATGTGCTACATTGGATAAACTTAATGGCTGGGGTAAAAACTGAGTGTCATGAAAATAGTCAACCAACAAAATTTAAAAAACTAGGGAGGAAAGTGGAATAATGTTTTGGTCTTGTGTTATAGACAATAAAATTATAGTTTCTTTAAAATTGATGATAGCACCAGATAAATACAAATTTTTTTTGAGAAAACAATTTTGAGTGATAGAGGTCATATTCATGAAAATTTTTAAAAAATAAAAAATAAAAATGCCACTTCACATTTGACAAAGCTAATTATTACCCACCTTACCAAAAACAGTTTCAAAGTTACCAGATTAATATAATGACCTCCAGAACTTGTAAATCATCATTAAAAGAGATGTATATGAGAATAGTAACAATATTCAAAACAAAAGATCTCTGGGAATAAAAACTAATACAAATTATGTAAAAAGTCAAAATAGAAAAATCAAACAACATTACAGTGGTGGGAAAGTAACTGCAGCCAAGATTCCAAGTCAAGATCAATAATATTGCAAATTCTTTGAATTTTTTTTCAGAATCTCTAGATATATAGCAGAAGCACCAGACCAGATGTAGCAATATTCAATTCATAGATAAATGGCAGTCTTATAAAGGTAAGATGGCTTCTGGCAAGAAGAATTGTAAAATGCTATCAGAGTTACATTTCTGCGAAAGTGTCAAACTTCATTGTTTTCTTCAGCAATTACCACCCTGACGTGACAGCAGCCATCAATATCAAGGCAAGACCCATCACCAATAAAATTTCACAACTCACTGAAGGTTCAGATTATCACTATTTTTAGTAATTCAGTATTTTTTAATCAAATTAATTTCAATTACTTGTCCTACCAACTAGCTATCATATCTACAATTGGAAAGAATCTATCTAAACTCAATATAAAATTTGTTACTACTACATCTAAAACAATAAAAGAATCAATATTAAACAAAAGTAAAACCTGAAGAAGAAATTTACTTTATCGCTTGTAAATAACTGTCACTAAAAATACATAGGAGAAACCTCAAGGAATCTAAACAGAAGATTATATGAACGCAAAAGAAACATTTTACAAAACAATGCATCAAATGCACAGGTTTCTCACCGTAACAAGACGGGACCACAATTTTGACATTAAAAAAAAAAAAAAAAAAAAAAAGCTACTCTGATGAAAGGAGAAAACAACTCACAATGACAAAAATGTCTAGAGATTGCCTTGATCGCAAGTAAATTTACACCCAGTTTCTTACATTTCATCATTCCTGGCAGAACTTCTATTATAGTGTGGGACACCTACTTAGAAAAGTGATGGAAACAAAAAGGAAAAAGATTCTAAATAAATTCAGCTAGATAAAAAACAGATTTTAAATTCCCAGCATCCCTGGTTCATGTACATGTGTAGTTGCACCAACATAAATTTAGTTTGATGAAGTCTAAAAGGTCAAAATGCATCACAAGAAAACTCTTTTTGACTTTGTCATACATTTCCTCCCTCCATCAAACATTATTCTTGATATATAGAAATATATATCATTATCACAATTACCACTGCACACTTGGATTGTCATATCATATAAATATATAGACTGGAAAACTAAAAATTGGCATGATTCACTATTGCGGTAATATGGAACTGAACCCATATCTCAGTGGTATATCTACATGATAACTATTGTATATATAAAAGTCAATCTGAACTGTGAGTGCTAAACACAAAAAACCATTCATATATTGATTTTTAACTAATATCTTCTATGTCTGGACAGAACTCTTTACAAACCGATCCTCATTAACCACTATGATTAATCTCTCTATTCTTCTTTTACTTCTCCACTCAGACATATTTTAAAATCTTTCCAATACTTTGAATTCAATCCCTAAAAATCTTCATTCAATTTAAATGTCACCAACAAAAATACTGCTACATGAACTTCAACAGCAATGAACTAAATCTTACAAACTAAAAGATACAAAATTAACATCTTTATTGTTTTTCTATTTTTTTTTTTTTTTCAATATCCTTCGATAGGAAAGTTATCATTGATTCAGTAAGCAGTATGATTGAAGAGGGTTACAGATTTCCTGATCAATTTCATACTTAGCATCATTTACAAAGAAAATTACAATAAGATGCATCATGTACAATTATATAAATTTGGAGCTACCCAACCAATTTACTCATCCAGTTCTTCAGTAACTCATAACTAGATTATAAAATTACAGACCAATATTAAGATACACCTGATAATTGATTAGAGTATCCATTCTTTACCTCTTATCTGAATCATCAAAATTTATCTTACTTATTAACATCACAAATTTAAAATAACAGTATTTTCAACTAAGACTATACCAACTGATAAAATACAATCATCAAGTTCATGTGAATACTTTATATTTAAACTAATTGTTAACTGTTCTTTGTCTGGAAAGGTCATTCTGATTTTTAAGGGAAATTTAAAAAAAAAAGAGTTATGATATTAAATTTAGATAAATGAAACATAATTAAAAATCATTCAACCAAGAATAAGTTAAAATTTGAGCTACATTAATTCCTCATATTCTACACAGAAATATAATTACATGACTGAGTACCTATAATAAGCAATAAAAGTAATAATACCATCTAAAATAAGAAGTTGTTGAAAATTTCTCAATCCAACCAAAAAAGTTTAAAAATTGGTCATTTAGTCAATGAGAAATAGATTAACCAAGAACTTTTCAGCACATACCACTGCACCTCCCAATAAGGTTGATGCAAAATATTGTCTTTGAATTTTGTTTCCAGCTCTAGTTGTTGATACCACATTTTATATATTGAGCACTATAGAGAAATGGTATACTTTGAAAAAAACAGTATGTACTCACGCACCTACGCATCATTCATTCAGTAATGAATCCGAACACTCTTGGCTACTGGTGTGTGTTTACATTGCATATAACATGCTAAATTCCACCTTCTTCTACCGAGTACCCATAGCTCAGAGGTAGAATCACCAGACTGATGTCAATTCAGTTGGGTTTCAATCCTGGCTAAAAGCAATCGGCTGTCTAACCATACTGATGAGCTGTGATACAGCAAAATGCAAAATAGATGTCTGTGGATGACTATATATATATATATATATATATACACACACACACATTATATATATATATATATATATATATATGAGAGAGAGAGAGAGAGAGAGGGGGAGAGCAAGGTCACTTCAAATGTAGTCAAGAAACTTTTCAATAGAAGTCAGTATTATTTACATTACGAGTTTAGTTGCTCCTAATTAATGAGAAAAAATACTCTACTTAAATTTCCTCGCTTTATAGACATAATTACCAATTGTATCATAATATCTAGGCATTTATATCAACTTAATTACTATCAAATCAAAAGGAAACTTCCTGTTTTGTAATGGTGAATATAGGCTTGCACAGCTATTTTCACAACATTGTAAAGAAATTAGTCAAATTCTTTTAAAAATATTTTTCTAATATTTTCCATTATAGGGTAGGCTGAACTCTCTAACCTTGCTAAGTAATCCTCGTAGAGATGGTGTCTTGATAAAAACACTAAGTTTCCAGTCTCTTAAACTGGTTGGTGATAGTAAGGGCATACAGCTGAAAAACTCACTTCAGTATTTCATTATGGTCTAATTATAGAGTCATCAAGAAAAACTCGTCCAATCCGTGCTACCATGGCAACAGACCATAAATGATGATGATTTTAATAAATGATATTTGGCAAAATCAAATTTGCAGTTTTTGCGAAATTAGCAGCTAGACTTTTCAACTAAAGAGTAAACAACATCTAACTCTTCTTAGTAAATTTTTTTTCAAGTATATCTTGTAAAACTAATTGTCAAATTTTCACATTTTTTAGATTAATGTCTGCTGCAATTACAGAAACATGCTTAACATTATATACAAACATTATGACTTTCTACTTTTCTAACAGCTTGCTATATTATAGTCAATTTATCCACAATTTGTACTAATCACGACAAATTTCAGTATGATTAACAACACACAAACTGCACTAGTGTTGGGGAGTAGTTTTCACACTGAAGGTTATAATTGTGCTATGTCAGTTGCTAATCGAGTTAACATATCCAAAATGTTAGGAACTTGGTAATCTTCCACTGAAAGCTGACTCCTTAGTATTCGGCTAACTGCCGACTAATATCAACTGCCTAGTAGTTCTACTGAACTCCAATAGAAGTTTAAAAAAAATTCCCATGAACTTCTCATTAACTTATTAATATAGGAGGGAGAGTCCATTATCTGAGGAATAGGTGTGTTTCCCCATAACAACTAGTGATATTTTGATAATTCATAAGCTTTGATAACAGAAAATAAGAGAATTGGGCAATTTATTAAACTAATACTTTGCTTGAGTTATTATACTTATAAGTTGTAGACATACAAAACATTCCATTAATATTGATAAGAAATTGTTCTCCAATATAAAAGTTAATGTGTTATTATAACTCAGCTTCTATCAGTTATAATATAAAGTCTTGCTTAGGTACTTGACGTGGTGTCTGCAAGAAATACACTGAGGACCAACTCCAACGTTTTTTTTTCAGACCCACTGGGGTTCTTTATACAAGTCTCGAGACTAGTTCATTTAGTTACTCTGGGTGTATTATTTACTTCACAATACACACCCCTACTTTTGAGATTTCTTTTGTATTAATAAATATTACTTTTTATTTATTAGGGATCACACTTTCTGGTAAGTTCGCCAACGTACTTAAGTTTGTATCTTTTACATTTCGGAATAACCTCTAGTTTTTCTGGAAATTGTACATGAACATTCAAAGAATTCTTGTGGTACTGGAACATCAAAAACACCATACAGTACTTTTCTAGAGTATTCCATTTTTTTGGGGCCTTTCTTCAGTAAACCTTTTTTTTGGCTGATTATAATATCTAATGTTCACATTTTCTCTTTTAACATGTATATCATCTTTCAAATACGTAACATTATTACACCAGCTTTCCACATTTTTTTTATGTGCCCTGAAAAACACTTCAACAATCTTGAAAAATTTAGTATCCTTTTTGTTATCTGTTTTTATCCTTTTTATTTTTACTTGGTAACAACTTGTCAAACATTAATTTTTGTTGCAAACATTAATTCTGCCAGCAATATGCCTGATGAAATATGGGAATTGGCATTATCCGGTAAACTCTCAAACATTTTTGTAGTGTTTCTACAGTCACTTTTACACAACTTTTTTTCCAAGCTCTCTTAAGTGTACGCACAAACTACTTGTCCATTTGACTTTGGATGATACGGTTGGGTAATAATATGTTCAATGGAGAACTTTTTACTTTAATCTTTGATTTCATGAGCTGTGAACTTTGTACCATTATTTGAGACTATAGTACCTGGAATGCTATATTTGTGTAAAAAAAAAATTCACTGTCATCAAAGAAGTTTTTTTTTTTTTAGTTACAAATTTCCTGCCACTTACTCATTCTAACACAAGATAATGTGATCAGTTTATTAGACCTAGAAAATCTATGTGCAGTCTTAACCATGGTGTATCTGTCTTTGGCCAAAGTAATTTTGCTACCAGAGAACAACCTCTGCAGGCTTTTACTACTTTTTCAATGTTTGGATCCAGTATACATAGCTTCTCATAAGAGATTTTATCATTGAAATTCCTTGATGCCACTATGAAATTAATATTCACTTTTGTAATATGCTAGGTATTGGTAACAACTTGTCGAACACTAATTTTTGTTGCAAACATTAATTCTGCCAGCAACATGCCTGATGAAATATTGGGAATTGGTATTATCCGGTAAACTCTCAAACATTTTTGTAGTGCTTCTACAGTCACTTTTACACAACTTTTTTTCCAAGCTCTCTTAAGCATAAGTACACTGCTTGTCCATTTGACTTTGGGTGATACGGTTATGGTATTACAATTCTTTCTGCAAACATCAGTACTCCATCACATAGTAACTAAGTGTTCAGGTCTGGATTTCATTCTTTCTTAATTTATTTTCACAAAAGACATGTCTTGTTCTGCTTTTTCTTTGTTTCTTCCAGGGTAACTGGTAATTCACATACTACATTACACAATATATTTTTATTTCTATTTCACTTTTTAATGTTGCAATGACAATGTCCTCATATCTTTTGGTATCAATCTTGATAACCCATCTTTTAGAACAGTTGGTTTCTATCCTAAGATCATAATTTAAGATGGTACCCCAGCACTGTAATCTAGTCACTGTATGCATAGGAATTTCTTTTCTCAAATCAAACTAATAAGAGGACATCTGTTTGCAACCAAAAACTTCTATGTATAAAGTTGTGATTTTTCACTGCAAATATAATTGCTAGCACCTCTTACGATCTAGCTGTAGTTCTTTTCTACTGGTAGTAGCGAGCGTGAAACCTGTATAATTGCTTTCATATTATCATCGCCTTTATGTAGAAATCACTGCTCTTATACTGTAATCACTAGCACCTGAAGTTATGAGGACTTCTGCTTTTGGATCATAGTATGCTAATAAGTCTGAAGTTGACATTTTTTTTAAAAATATTTTCTTTAAATGCCTTCTGACACTTATCAGTCCAGTTCCACTATATGCATTTTTTTTTTAAGTAGATCATTAAGTGGAGCACTCAAATTCTGCATATTAGATACATAAATTTGATAGTAGTTTGCTAGTCCCAGGAATGCTTGTAAACTAGTAATGCTTGGGGGGAGGGGGGGCACATTCTTAATTGCACTTGCCCTCAATGGATCTAGTTGACAACCATTTTTGTCAATGATTTTATTCTAGGTACTTAATTTTGAGCAAAAACAATTCACACTTTTCCTCACTGAGTTTGAACCTGTACTCTCATACTTTCAAAAACTGTTTTCACATGCCCAATATGTTGTTCCTTAGATACACTTTTAATTACGGAAGGGGAGGAATAGGAGTTCATATTTTATAAAGATAGACAACTAAATGAGTTAAATTACTTTTTAAAGTTAAGATTTTGGGCTGTTTGAAGAGGTGTAGATGAGAATGAATGGGTTTCAAGATAAGATTTTAAAATTTTTTATTTAAGTTTATTTGTATTTATTTAGGCAGAAGCGAGCTAAATGCCAATTACAGGAAGTTATCAGTTTTAAAATTATTAGAGAAAAAAAAAATATGTATAAATAAATAAAAACAATCAAGTTATATTGGTAATAAGAAGGGATAAAACCACTAACTAAATTTAGAACAATTAGTATTATTAGGAAATTAATGTAAATTCAAGACCAGGATTGCATTAATACTAAACCAAGTAGACTAGTTCTCACTTAAGTCAAAATAAAAACCAAATGAAAAAAACCTGGAATTATAGTGAAAAAAAAATATATATAAACTGAGAGGTATTTTTATAATAAATATTCTGTAGTGTTGGGCTAATAAGAAGAAATAAACCAATTATTTTAGAGGAAATAAATTTTAGATGAATTAAATTTAAGATTTATGGTGCCAACCAATATCAAATGATTGGACTAGAAAATGTAAAAGTTATCTTCGGGAAAGGAAAGTTTGAGATTTTAGATTGGGGTTAGAAAAGGAGTAGTAACATTGTTTAAATTCTCCCACCAAAATTCCAATGTAAATTTAATAATTATTTTTGTTATTTTATTTTTATATATATATATATATATATATATATATATATATATATATATACACACACACTTTTTTTTTTTGCCTCCTGTCATACTCAATGGTTTGGATTATTTTGTTTTTTTTTCTTCTTTTTTAATGTAAGATCCTTCTTCAATAGTAGGTACATCAATATATACATTGCCATTATTTTAGATGGCATATCAATATAAATATTTTGCCATCATTTTTTACAGCATGGACCCACTCATTAAAATGTTTCTCACATGAAACACTACTCACAACATTCTAAGTCCTTAATATGGAACTTTCGTTGTCTTTCCATATGGCTTCAGTAATTATTGTGATATCACTACCATTGTGTATTTTCACATCCACAAATTTTCTTTTGTTTTCTGTGATTTTTTTTCCCAATTACAATGTTGTGTACAAATGTTTTCTTGGTTGAGTTTTATAATTTGACTTTATATGTCCTACTTTATCACACCTGTAGCATTTCAAATTCTTAAAGGAGCAGTCATCTCCAAAATGTAAACTTCCACATCTGAAACATGGATTTATTTTTTTGCACTTTTTTGTTCATATATAGGCATACACATTTTTTTTTCCTGAATTTCTTTGACATCATGTCTCAGATTTAAAATTCTCTGACATTCGTCTGATATTTCCTGTAGCGTAAACTAATTATTTTGTTAAAGTTCTGTCGAAATTTTCAAATATTTCTGCATCTTTTTTTGCTATTAACCTTTGAATGAAAATTAATCCTTTAAACATATATGGAGTAAGTTTGTTTAATTGCAATCTTTCACATTCCCTGTTGACGATTCCAACAAAATCTGTCTTTTTTTCACCAGATTCATGCATTTCCAACAAGTGTCAAAGAGCTTTTATCCCTAAAAGTTTCTGTCAAAATATTCACTGCTTCTTCAAAACAAATTTCTTTTGGTTTATTCTGTAGTACAAAGTTACAGTATTACAGTATTTTTCATGTTCTACTGCTGCTAACTTCCTCAATAAAGTCCTGTTTTTATCTTATCTTCCCAGTCACTGCATTCTTCTGAAAAGTTATATCTTTGAAAATGTGCAGAAAAGGTATGTCCATCATCTGGATTGTATGTAAATTCAGATATGACCTTTGCAACAATGTCAGGAGTAAATAAGTTGGAGAATCGTGTTTTCCCCTGTATTATTTCCAACTTTTTTGTTATCTCTAGAGTTCCAACAACTTCTGAGTTGCTGTTGTTGAATTTGTACCACAGACAGTGTTATATAAGTCAGTTTCTATTACTTATAATATAAAGTCTTGCTTAGGCACTCACCAGGACATCTGTAAGAAATATTTTGAAGACCAACTCCAATGGAATTTTTCAGACTACTTGGAGTTCTTTAAATCTCTAGACTAGTTCATTTAGTTACCAGGGGCATGTTATGTACTCCACAACATAATGAAAAAATTAATTTTAAATGAATCATGGAATGATCAAGATATTTATATTTTGAGAAAAGTTCTATCCGTGTAATTTCATTGATGATTACCTCCATCAATTAAAAAATATATGATGCACTGCAAATATAAACTTGGATCAAACATTTCAATATCCATTAGAGTAGTTAACTAACAGAAAGCTTTTTTTCTTTAAATTTGCAATATCTACTTTAAAAAGCACAAATGTCCTTTCTAAATTGTCTTTGTTTTTACTATCGTGGCCTCAAACCACTTTATAATGGTAGAGCTTACTTTAGAGTATGAAACTTCTGACTGCTTGTTGATCTTAGATTAAAAATAAAATAAGGAAGCTTTCCAAGTTCAAAAGCTAAATTAAAGTCTATTAAGTTTTTTTTTCATAAAAAAAAAAACAACAAACTTATTTTTAGAATGCAAATTTTAGATATTTACAAGTACAATATTTTTTTAATATACTAATCATTCATCAGGAAAATGTATACAGACAGGAAATGCCAACTCCTGAAAATTTAAGATAATGACTTACGTTTGATATCAAGAATAAACTCTTAGCCTTTCTTAAAAAAAAAAAAGAAAAAGACATTTTTAAAAATGCCAGAAATGGTTACATTTTACCTCAATCTTTTTGTTGATCTATGTAATCTATAAACTGCAAATTACATTATACTTTTAAGGCTTATATATTGTTATGCATATAATATAACATTAATCAAGTTATTGAAACTAATGCTAATTATAAGTGATGCAGTAAATTAGTGTAAAAAAAAAAAAAAAAAAAAATGCCTGTAGTATAAATTATCAGTGCAGAAAGTAGAATTTGCATACAGTCCAAATTCTGAGAGAGTGTTCTGTTCAATTCATCTTTGAGATGTGGATTAAATAGGAAGACTGGGCTCACTAGCCTTAAGTGATAACCAGTGTAGAAGGAAAAAAAATACAATTCAATTACATAAATAACAGGGCAGAATGAGATTAACTTTGGTAGGGGCAACCAAACTAAAAAAAACAAACTAGACACATCTACTGCTGAAGTACATGTGATGCCCCCATCAAACCTAATGGTTTTTGAACTTGTGTTCTCAATCATATTAATTTAAAATATTGTTTAACATTAATCCCTAGTTGGCAAGAAGCATAATTCGAGTGAGAAATTATAAAAATACAGTACAAGCATAGAATTTGTATTAATCAGTAAAACAGACCAACATTAGCTTGTGTTAAAGCAAAACAAATATTTGCTTATTGAAGAATGTGTTATCAGTTTTATAGCAATTAAGATATAAAAAGCCAAAATGTAGGTAAATATCAATACAAATAAAAAAAATTTGATTAAGTTGACAATGTAAAGTTTGTAATTAATTTTATTTGTAAGTTTAATTAAATGTAGAATTGATTGGAAATAGCATTCTTAACATAAATAATTTGGATTCTTAAAACCACTCAGTGTTTCTAAAAACAAAAAAAAAGTTTAAATAAAATCCATTCATATTCACAGATAATCTTTCATGTATTATAATTGAAAGATGTAAGAAATGAGTAACTTTAACAGTTGATTTTATTATTCATTTCTTGATGTTCCCAAGTACTTTTAATCTCTTTCCGAGATAATCTTCAGCGGTGTGAGTTGTGGTAAGAAAAAAAATAACTTAAGCTATCAATTAATAGAATCAACTATGAATACTGTAGTAATCTTCTAAAATGTTTATAAAAAGAACAGTTTTTTTTCATGCTTTAACATGTGCATGACCATAACATTACAACATAAAAAAAAATTCCATTTTGGATAATTTTTCACATTCTAATGAATGCTAAGCAATTTGTCAATTGTTATATTTGAAGCAAAAAAAAAAAAATTTACAGTAATTTTTAACAACACAGTTTTGCGTTTATTTTTTTTTACCACAACTCACACTACTGAAGATGATCTCAGAAAGAGATTAAAAGTACTTGAGAACATCAAGAAATGAATAATAAAATCAACTGGCAAAATTACAGCTTATTTCTTATATCTTTCAATTATAATTTGTGAAAGATTATGAGTACAAACAGATTTTATTAAAAATATGCAGACACAATGTTTGCAATTTATTTAATTTGACATGTCTAAAAGAAAATTTGCTGCCTATATACAGACACATACACACATATATAAGAATGATAATATACACAATTCGCTTTTTAGGAATATTTTTTGAAAAATTATAAAAAAATTATCTGCAGCTAGATACCTGAAGATCCTTTTTACAATTTCCAGCATTGTCTTACCTTTTGCAAGCTCTGAAGTCATTAAATATTTTTTATTAATCAAAAATCAGTCTTAGATCCAATTTAAAAGTTTTAAAGTTAATATGAGACACTGAAACTTCACACATTTCATGCAAATGGCTGCTGTTTGTTTACATCAGCACAAAATGAACTCACCAAACTCTAAATAAGTTGTAATATAAATTCTAATGAGTATTTTATATATTGATAAAACACAAAGTGGCTAATAATGTGGGATGCAGAGTAATTAATGTTTGCCAGATTCTGACATGACAGAATAATTAACAAATTTGCAATGCAACACTAAACATAAGGAAAAAACAAAATACCTAAATAGCTTAAGGATCTCTCTTGGTTGCAGAGTTAACAAAGCATTTAATAGAGACCACATGGTCAACTGCTCAAGAAAAATAAAGCTAACTTAAAAAAAATATAAATCCCACCAATAAGTTCTAAGTCCATGGATAGCTAGATAGAACAAAACTGCAAACAGTTCACTTAGAGATGATCTATCCAGAAAATCTTCAGCTATAAAATTATTTATGTAGACTTTATGCAACTTGGTAACAAATCAAAAAAGACTTTACTGCACATGAACAGATATTCTCCTGTGGGGTAAGTCGGCAGTGTGACCATTACATTCCTAACAAACATGCATAAGATTTGCTTAAAACTGATATTCACCCACAGAAACTATTCAAATGATTGTGTTTTTAAAGGTCTAATTCAAGAAGTGAAGGACAGATATAATTTTGGTCAGTCAGTCAGTTAAGTGCCATACGTGATACAAGCTTGGGCAATCATGTCTCGAAAGAGACATGACTGAGTGGGCAGAAGATTATCCCACAGTAGGTTGCCAACCAAGGCTATAGAACCCAATCTGTCCTGCTATTTAACCCATAACTGGAAGGAATAGACGGATTAATACCTTTCCCAAGGGTATTTGCGCGTAAGTGAATACAATGGATTCAACGGGAATTCGAACTCGGCTCCCCAGTTTCTCGTTCCGAGCCGATAATGCTATAAACTCAGCCAGGAATTTGCATTATAGAAAGCATTCAATGTGTAGAAGGCATGAAAATGTTGAACACATGCAGCCTGCAATCAAATGAAACCTGTGACTGAAATTGTGAGAATTAGAGAAAGATCTGGAGATTTCAAAGATTGTCCAGTAATTATCCACTTCTTTTCAATAGTTTGGTTGACTGTTCTTCACATCTCTTGCTGCATAATTTGACAAACTATCACATTATCCAGTATGTCAACATTCCAGATTTGGCTTGTTATATTATCTGATTTTTTCCAAAATCTAAAATAACTTTTGTATAAAGCACCTGAAGAAGGCTGAAAGATACAATATTCAAAATGTGATAGTAACAAAGATAAGGACAATAGTACAAACAATGTAAATAAAGAATAGATTTTTTAATTTTACATTTTCAATATATATTTTTATGATATTTCCCCCACCACTATTGTTTTCTCTTTATATAGACAATTTAAAAGCTAAGGCTCAACACTTGTCCTTGTTTTAAAGCTAGAAGTTTTCTTAGTCTTAGGTTAAAAATAACAATTTTCCTTTTTACATAAGATTTGCAATATCTATTTTAAAATTTCAACAAATATGGCATCACCTAAAAATAATGTTATTGAAGAAATATTCAACAGCAATAAAAATTACAAAACCTAAAAATAAAATGTTGCTTGGTGAGTTAAATGATTTTATATTTTCCATCAGCACTAGTGGTTGAAGTTGAAGCCTAAGTAAAATGCCAGGAATTGGAATGCTGATTCTAAAAGCAAAAAATACTATTAGGGAGATTAGAATAATAATTTTTCTACTTGACCTTGTGCCAAATAAGGCCTTATATTTTGTAAAACTTAAACCACTATTCTTTTTGCTTTGAATTTCAAGCTTTCTTCTATGTGCCATGTACCTTCAGGATATAAGCGATCATGGCTCTCCACAACTTTCTATCTTACATGGCTCTTCGCAGTTTTTCTTATCCATTCACACACGGTAGGGAAGCTTAAATAAAGAATAAAGTTAAAATCTCACTCTTTAACACTTGTTAATAAACTATGCAAATATCTTATCAACTTCAAGTATCCTAATTAAAAACTAAAAAGAATCAATTGTTAATAATCCATATTGAAATGCAATGAATCAGTACTCGTTTTTATAAAAAACTTTGACAAAATGTTGGATTGTCAACGTTCCAAGTTTGATAAATACTAACAGTAACAGTTCAGTTGAGTAAATTTAATTTTCTTTAAAGAAAGTATTTAAAAAATAATAATACTACAAACACTAAATAGGCTTCCTGAAGCATGGTCCCAAGTAATCACTCACTATAATGAACCAGATAAAAACGAACTTAATAATTGTATATAGGATAATAAAAGCATTTAAAATAGATAAATTGTATGATGCAAGACAAGCAATAAATATATAACCTTTTGAAACTGAAGACATTCATTACGGGCTTCAAGTACAAACGCGTATCAGCAGCTCTTAAAAATCAAGCTAGTAAACTTGAGATTCTGAGGAATAGAGGAAGGAAGATGCCAGTTTAAATTGCCCAGAAAATACTCTCACAACTTGATGTTTTTACATTAAGCGCAAAAAAAAAAAAAAAAAAAAAAAAAAAATTCAATTTTAGAAGTTACGAGTAGAAGGCCACAGTTACAAAAAGCCTTACAAACAATCGGGTTATTTTAAGTTCCTATGCTGACATGAATTTGTTTTTCATGTTTATGTATTGTAGATTCTTAAAAATCAACAAAAAAAAAAACAACAAAAAAAACGAATAGCTTCATCCGAGGGTAGAATACAGCTTTTTTTCCACTGAGATAGAGAAAATTGATAATTTGTGCAAGCAATTAAGGGTGGATTTATGCAATGTGTTCCATTGCAGTGGTGAGTGGTTGATTGAGTCTTGTAGAAATTTTGATAGCATTAATCTTCTTATCGTTAACATTTTTGCTACTCCAGTCCAAAATATTCCAAATTCAAGATTCAAATACAAAACGAATCTTGTTGCGTCAATACATAAAAATCTTTTTCTGATCGAAATAGTGAATGAAATTAGTAGAGATAAATTAAAAATACAATAATTCCATTCAGAGCACCGCGTGTACGAGGAAATACAGAGAAAACATTTTTAAATCAAATTCAATCAATGACAACACTTACAATCACATCAGATTGAGATTTATTTTATTTTGGCATGCGGAATTTTTATCACCAAAACTAGGTTATGCACTCAACATGTGGTTTGTTTTAGTTTTTTTCCTGCTAGGACATTAGTTGTTACCATCCCATTACCTAGGTAAACTAAAGTTAAAATACTGACGAGTGATTTTCAGTTACATAAGGAATAATGTGAGCCTACAGACAATAAGGATTTTAAAGAAATCAAGAATTGTTACACTGAAATTTCACGTAGGCAAGGTGAATATAGGTAACGGTATCATCTTGCCTGAGTAAACGCGCGTGCACACATGAAGAAAATGAATGCGTCAAACAAACTCCCAATCGCTTCGGCTTCTATTATTACTCCACCTCTTTCTAACGTATTTCTGGAAAAAAATTTTTCGATAACAATTATTAATTACCAGTAACAAGATACTTTGTTAGTAAAAAAAAAATTATGATGTACATTGTACAATACATTGTACAAAGAGTTAAAAATTTGAAATTGAAAATCTGAGAAATAAAGATACTTTTAAATTTTTCATATTCTTTTAAGATTAAAAATAGTTTATTTACTAATTTAAAGAACGTTTTCATCTCACTTTTTAAAACTAAAAGTTAAAACGTGGTTACAATAATTTCCTGATTGAAATCACTCATTTCTTTTCTTTATAGATGACGACACTGACAGTTTCGTAGGACGTGTACTGTTAATAAAAATCATTTTTATTATCAGAATAAATCTGAAATACTATTTATTTACCAAGATGAAAATCAAAGTTCATAAGGTTAACTAGTTATCACAAAAAAATAAATGTGAGACAATATTGGATTGGAGAACGACACGACAAAGTTGTTGCAGTATATTGGGTGTGGCCAATCAACTGAAAGTGAAGTTCTTATGAAAGCAAGATGAAGTAGTCTTGGGAGGAGAATAAGGGTTTGTTTGTTTTTTCTTTTATTATTAAGCAATTTAATAAAAAGAACAGAAAATAATATTAACAAAAGTTAAAAAAAATACAAATATACATCTTACAAAATATCTATTTGTCGAAAATTGCAGTCATCTGAAATTCAAAGGTTCCTCAATTATTTTATTTAAAAGTTAGAGAAGTTGATAAAAAAGTTTAAAATTTTTAAAGGAAATAAAAAGGGAGAGTGTCACTAAGTTATCACGATATTTAATTAATTACAAGATTTTTGTGGTGACTTGTGATACAAGATTCCACTCGGGTGTCGTCACTGAAAATGCTTTCTGGGTTAGAAAAGAGGGAAAAAAAAACAAAAAAAAAAACGAAACAGACCAAAATCAAGTGGTTTAATATTCAATCACTTCAATCAAACACAAGGTAACAACGATCGTTCCCTAAAGACTAAGAGTAAAACGAATTAATACATTTTTAACAGACTTGTTGCTCTTTTATTTGTGTACCCTTAAAAACATAGCAGGATAAATATTTTAAAAATTTACGATCCTTATATATTATTTTGGTTCATGCCGACTAAATTTATGATCACAATATAGGTTCGAGCTTCAGAAACTACAATTCTTCAAATCAAATGAACTAATGAACATAAAAGCAATTTTTAATCAAACACCTAATCACTCAGCACTCTTTCGTTTTATATTTTTGTCGATTAAGTTCGTAAAACAAAAAGGGAATAATAGTCAATAGAGTCTAATAATTTTGAAATCACTTTTAATTTTCTTTTCTACTAACGTAATTATTTTCACAAGAAATGTGTTTTTGAAATAAAAACAATGGAATGCCTTTTTATGACATTTTTAAATTGACTGGGATCAAGAAGATTGTAATGTAAATAAATATACTGAGGTCGTTGCCAAGCACAAAGAACGGGTTTTCTAAAATTAAATTCGAAATACATCGTCCAAATTTAAAATTGTCATTGTCATGGCATTGATGATGATAGTTGTACTAATTAGTAATTTATTACATAAAAAGGCTAAAGATAAAAATGAAAAACCTACCAAGTACATAAATCTTTTAGAGAGAAATCACGTTTTTAGTGCTAACTCGGTGCAATTTTTATATTTTCCTGACATACGTAAGTTAGAGAGTGAAGATAGGCAGTGAAAATACATATTATACAGGAATGTGTCCATACAAGCAGGAAGATTGTTGTTCAGGTTACACACCCTAAATATTTTTTAAATAGAACTATATACCCAGTTGTGACACAATTTTAATTTGTTGATGTTTTACAAAGTAAAAAAATCAGAAAACTTGGCTCTTCAAGATAACATAAAACATAACTAGAAATAAAATATGTTTGTTCAGTTGTGAAAAAAGGTGAAACCGAATTTAAAGTTTAATTAAAATAAAAAAGACAATTTTATTCTGGATAGCAAGGAAAGCATAACAGTTGGATGGATGGTTTCATTTTTGGCACATCTTTATTGTTGCTAAATATTTGATCTTGTATGACATAGAGCTATTGCAACAAAAAGTATTGTTTATTATTTATTTAGTAAGCAAACTACTTAATTTAAACGAAACCTTAAAACTAAAGTAAAAAGGTTTTCAATCATTTTCATATTCAGCTTTTTAAGCTTATTCAAAGTTACACTTTTTAGTTTGCGAGTGGTTGTGCAACATTTCAAGTTTTGATGCTATATAACTCAACTACAATATAAAATAACTAGTAAATAATAACACTAACAGTAAATAGATAATGTCAATTTCTTTTTTTTTTAAATAATAAATAAATTATTATGTTTGCAAAAAAAAGGATTTTTTGATTTCTTCGGGATGGGGGCGCTTGAGGCCTCATCGGATCCAATGCAAATAGGAAAATATAGTATTCAGAGAAATAAGTATAGATAGTTCTGAAGCAGCAAAGTAATACACTGAAAAGTATATTGAACAAAAAGGTGTACAAGTTAATTTACCCGAAATAACGAGCGCTTCATCTGGTCCTGCCGTATGAATATTGCCCATGCTAGTACAATCCTTCTGTCTACCGCTCACTAACTGTCGCCTGCTTAGGTTGCCGTTTTTTACTTTTACTTTTTTTTTTTTTTTTTTTTTTCTAGTAGAGCATCACGGGAAATAATCACCAAATCACGAGAGTGCACGAACTCTAGTATAAGAAAATAATACAAATCTATTACAAGTGAATTTATTTTCAATAAATATTCTAACACTATATATATTTTTTTTTAATTATAATAAAGTTAAAAGACCTAAAAAAAAAAAAATATATATATATATATGTGTATATAAGACTTTTTAATTAATAATTATGGAGGGCTGATAGCAACGAGACTTTGCGAGAATTGTCGAGAAATTGCGTATCGTTGACGGTAACAGCAGCGGCAGGTCGACTGGTTTTCAAAAAGATTTGCTTCGTAGCGGTTACAGAGGAACGTCCTAGTCTTTTTTTTTTTCAACACTTTAATCACCATACACATACGCTTCCAAAGGTAATCTGTTTCTTTCTTAACATGAATGATAAATATCTCTTTCCATTTTAATATTAGCTTTTTATTAATATTACTTCATAGTCAGTAGACCCTACTTTTTCAAGTGTATACCACTAGGTAATCTTTTCTCTCTCGACGTTTTTGTCACTTAAAAATGATCGACGTTTTTGAAATTTTTCTGTCCTTTCTTACATTCCTCTATGTATTCATTCAGTTATGTATATTTTACCAATAATTTGTTTTCAAAACTGTTTGAAAGAATTCAGATATTCTCGATGCTATATCGGCTTTTTCATCTCGATTTCCAAAATTCATTTTTTTCTTCATTCGAGGCACCTTGTCGGATATACTCAGACTCTCTAGTCTCTACTTTGCAATGTATGCTCATTTTTTATATCTGTACTTTAATTTTTACCCTGTTTTAATCATTTGTACTATCGGGCGTATCTCTCTCTTAACTTTTGATGATTGATTTTTATTTTTTAAGTCCGTAAAATTTTGACACAATTTTGTTGTACCTATCAAACATAAGATAACTAAAATAGAAAAACGTCATCGCCTTTGTTCTTATAATTTATATTAACAAGTAGATGAGGCTCATCATGATTTCTTTGAAGTCTACGCGTTGATCATTTTATATATATATATATATATATATATATATAAAAGGAGTGGGATAGAAAATGTGTAACGTGACCTAATTTTCAATGTACGGAAGCTGATTTGACACAGTAATTGAACTGATGAATTAAGATTAAGAAGAATAAGATTAAGCATGAAATATGAATTGGTGACTTCATATAGTCACTCAGTCTTTGGGTAACTGAAAAATTTATGATTAAAAGGTAATCGATCATTCGTAATCATGATTGCCAAGTAAAAATTAAAACAACAATTTCCATTAAGTTATGACAAAAAAAAAGAAAAATTATTAGTAACCGTAAAAAAAATTAAAATCTTTTAGTAAAATGTTTTCTATTCTCGATTAAATCAAATAAAAAACATGAACTTCAGATTATGATTTTTTCCTAATAAATTTATTTTTAAAAAATACTATAATGTTAGTGACACGTTTGGGCTGCCATACTTAGACAAATGGGGCGCGTCGCACTGCTTTTTTATTTATTTTTCCTCCTTGTTGGGGAAACCTTAACAAAGTTCATGCTTCCCACAATTTCTTGGCTCTATTTATAAATTTTTAACTTATTGGGCGATTATTTTATTTTTATTTTTAATGATTTTCAAAGTACTACATTCAGATCTTGTTTCTCTTACGTCAAGTGTCCCATAATACGAACTACTGGTCGTTGTCCTTGTATACTTCACATGACATCATTTTATTTTTACATTCTTATTTTTCTAAAATTTTACGACTAGAGAGGAAGCTTTTCCTTCTAATTCATATCCGATTTTATTTATAGTTTCATTTTTTTTTTTTTTTTTTATCGTAATTTTATTAGCATGATGATTAAGTTTGTTTTCAAAAACAACTTTAATGGATCTCGTTTTTACACTTTAAGGGTCTCGCTTGTAAGGTTAAAAAAATGAAAACATTGATTCTTCCGCTTTCTTTTTTACAGTTTTGTAAGTTCTTAATTGTATAAATTTGTCATTTTAAATTTAATTGACGTTATAAAAAGTTAAAATGGGTAATTAAATGGTATAGTTTGTTTTAACCTAAGTTTTCTAGTCGCTATATTTTTGTTTTCAACAGCATGTTCAAAGCTTTGATTTTCTCTTATCATTCTTGTTTTCCCGATTAAAATCCGAGAACATTTTTTTCTATATATTTGTCTAATACTGATGATTGATATTTCAAATGCTACTTTTTTTCTTTGATTTCATAGCAAAAAGGCTAAGGCGCTTGGTAGGGATGTACTGAATGAAAGAGAGGAAAACCTTAAGGCGCGAGAACAATAATACTACAAAAATCAAGGAAGCATAAGATAACGATTGACATTTAAATTTTTGTAGATCAAACTTGACTTGGAAGCAAAAAGTTAAGACTTCCACAAGTTAAAAGTGTAAGAGAAGAAATTGTTAGCGTAGGATCTAGCTATTTCAACAATGAGATCTTGCAGCCAATTTAATAACTGTGATGAAATAGCTAGTCTAGGTAGCATAGGGGAAAGTTCATCAGAACAATTAACATGAACGTATTTAAACAAAAAAGGCACAAGGAAGCTACATTAAGTGGTAGGAAAGTGGCTGAGTGAAGCAATGCAGCAAAGATGTCATAACCACAACCTGTTGCTTTTTAACTTTTTTATATTATTTTTATTTTTTTGCTATGTATTTGTGCGTTGTGGTGCATTGGATATCGGCTCAGAACGAGAAATCGGGGAGCCGAGTTCGAATTCCAGCCAAACTCATTGCATTCACTTACGCGCAAATATTAATCCGTCTATTCCTTCCAGTTAAGGGTTAAATAACAGGACAGATTGGGTTCTATAGCCTTGGTCGGCAACCAGTCTACCGCAGAAAGCAATGGCAACCTACTGTGGGATAATCTTCTGCCCAGTCAGTCATGTCTCTTTCGAGACATGATCGCCCAAGCGTGTATCACGTATGGCACTTAACTGACTGATTAAATGAAATCAATCTCTAACTTAAAACAAATGAAGTGTGCACTGAAAACTTCTGCATATACTCAATGTGTCTATTCAGTGGGATAAACTCGCATACACGAAATAACTTCTGCCTTTGTATTCACTTTGTATTTGGATTGTCCAAAAAGATTGACTTTTTTTAAGGGAAATTAAAACCTAAAACAAAATTATGCCATTAAATATTCAACTAAATATGGATCATTTTGTTATGCAACTTTTTTTTTTTTCATTTGAGGCATTTTTCTTTAATGACAACAAAAAAGCAAGTGTCTAAAATGCACCTTATAATCTTCCATTTTCATATGGATGTAAAATTGGCACAAATTAAGAAATTTTAAACTCATCAAAAATGTAGGCATATTTGATGTGTTGGAACAAGTAAAAATTGGCATGGACAACAATATTTACAGAAAGACAATGAGAAGTGCACATTATCATTTATGTTCTCAGAACAAACTTTTTAAAAAAATAGGTTGTATTTGGTAATTCATGAGAGAAAATTTTAATTCAAAATGGAGAGTAATTAAAGCAAATTTCTTGTAAAATTCAATAGGAAAAAAATCTGTCTGGAATTTTTTTTTTTTTAGAAATGAATGGCAAGGCTGAGAAAATGGGCTGATATGTCTTGAATATATGGATTACTCTTCAATGATGAGTGTCCTGTTATATTTCTTTTTTATAATTAGCTTGTTTTATAATTGAGACTATCAAATGGATATTTAATGTATAAATATCTATAATCTTCTACCTTAATAACTTTAGTTTATCAGAAAAAAAATAGTGGCTATAAACTTAGTAATCTACTATATCTGAAAATAGATGGAATTCATAATCTCCATTAGTTTTAGGCTATAGACAGAAATAGGTATTCATCTAGTTTTAGTCTTTCTATAAATAAGAATGTGCGTTGTGGTGCAGTGGATATCGGCTTGAAACAAAAGATCGGAGAGCCGAGTTCAAATTATGGTTGAATTCCTGGCATTCAATTACATGCAAATACCCTTGGGGAAAGTATTAATCCATCTCTTCCCTCCAGTTATGGGTTAAATAACAGAACAGATTGGGTTCTATAGCATTAGTTGGCAACCAGTCTACTGCAGAAAGTAATGGCAATCTACTGTGGGATAATCTTCTGTCAAATAAAAGATGACCTTCACTTGAGGAAAAATAAAGACTGGTTGTATATGCTTCAGTTTGAAAATTTGCACCCCCAAGGTCTCTATAGCCTTGTAAAATAACTGTCATATTAAGATGAGCTTGATAGATACTTAAATTATGATCTGTTTTCTAACAGCCATAGAATAGTCTGGGACCCCTGGTGATAAAAAACAACCAAAATTAAAATAAAACAAATGAAAAATTAATTGGCAGTGTTTCGTGCGTGTTTTCTGAGTATATGTGAGGTTTGTTAGTATATTTGTGTAAATGTGTTAGTATTATTTATACGTGTATAAGACCAGTCTTCATAAATATGTGAGTGCGGACACAATATATGTAGATATAGATGTATATGTAAGTTTACATATAGACGCATTTGTATGTACATAGGTGGATGCATATATAACATGTGTGTTCATATGTAGGGTTATGTGTATACATAATCATGTGCTTGTTAGTGGTGTTAATGGTTTTATGGTCACTACCCCAGCCAAATGAACTTTCCTTGCCTGGTCTTAATGATTCGTAACCAAGATAAAGCCAAAATCTCTGTTCTGGATCATGTTACTTGATTTCCATTTCATTTTAAAAGTTTATTCCAGGAAAATAATTGTACCAAATCGAACAAATATAGTGTGGTCTGATGAAATGAGTTAATTTAGTTCATAGAAATTAATTATAATTTATAACCACTCTAAATGTGTTGTATAACACATTTATAAATATCATATTGCTCTGGATAACATCCATTGAGCTCTTTATATAGATCTAACATTTAGTATTTTATATTAAGTAAATCTTGTTGGATCATCCTTGCCAGTCACAGACTTGACATCATCACACACACACACACACACACATACATATCTGTTTGAAATGTGCAAAATGAGTTGAAAGAAATGAAGTTATTTCATTTATCTAGTGACAGACCATAGGAAAAAAAAATTATCTAATAAGTTGAGTAATGTTGACTATTACTGAGAGATATTGTGCATTCTGTCGAATTTGATATTAAACTTCTTATAGGTTAAAACTAATATTGTACGGGTATTTTGAGAACCATCACTTCCTTATTCAGTTAAGTGCTCATGTGGTACATGCTTGGGCATATACTATGTGTGGCACATTTATTTTTATTTATTTATTCTTTTTCATGACTAGACAGATTTTCCCACAGTAAGCTGCTGTTTCTGTCTGCAGTAGACTGGTTGTCAACTAATGCTAGGACCCAGTCTATCCTGAGGGGGTGTAGAGAGGGGTTCATACTGTTCTCGAGTATTTGCATGTAAATGGATGTAACAAAACCAATTGGAACTTAAACTCTGTTCTCTCTCCCTCTTTCTTCTCTTTTTTTTTTTTTTTTTTTTTTTTTTTTTTTTTTTTTTTTTTTTAGGAATTATCCTTATTACATTTTAAAAACTTCTGATACTAATTAAACTTAGCCACTTAAAATCATGTCTTACTACTCTTAGATATTCCATGTATATAAAGGGTTTTGTTTGTTTGCTTATTTAACACACTTGAGTAATATTTTTTTCTCCTGGTTGTGTGTTATAAGTTTGATATGTTACCAGTAAATGAAAATTTAAATTTAAACAGTCAATCCTCATTATGCCTGCCTACTACACCTTAAAAATGTTCCAACAAAGGTGTGATTAGCTTGGAGAGTGAGTGAAGTATATCAAATTTACATAAAAGAAAATTTATTTTACAAAATAACATTTTTGCATTCAGCAAATTTTTGTGAAGTGCATGTCATTTGTCAGATAGTTTATTTTAATTTTCAATTGCTACTTTGAGATTAGAGGCCTGCATTTTTGTAGAATAATGGACAGCTGATTTCCTCTGTTTATTAAACATATTTTGATAAGTTATCTATTTACTTGTGAAAACTTAATAATTTTCAAAGAATTAAATACATTTGGAGTTAATTATTCCACTTAAAATGAATGACACAACTGAAACATTCAGTTGTTAAAAGTATACAATTTTTCTAGTTAGAAAATTACTAGCTATATTTTCATGCCTATTTCCTACATTAGACATAACATTGAAACAATTACAAAGTGTCTTTTTAAATTCTTAATCATAAGGTCATACAAAACCTTACATGAGCACTGACAATGTGCAACAGTGCATTTAAGCAAGGTCTTTCATAAAAAGATGTGGAATGATTGCTTAAAATAATGAGTAAATTTTTCCAGAGTAATTTTATTTCTTTTGTTTTTATATAAAGTTAGTCTTAATTATTTTGTCTGATTTTTGTACTCTTGTGTAGGCATTTGAAACCAGGCACTATTTATTTGTTTACCATATTCTCCAATTTATGATGCTATGCCAATAAAATTCCCCAATACATGTGCACACTAAATACAGTGCTTTGGCAAACAGTTGTAACCTTGGAGCTTGTTAATGGAAAAATCTAATGCCAATATATTTTTTATCCATTTAACTTGCATCACAGTGATCTATATTTGTCCAAACACTTATAATCATTTTAGTTTTACGTTAAGTCCTGTGAAATTTTCTGACATGATATAGAAAGCTTGTAAAAGTTTATGCTCTTAATATTCTGACATATCACACCATGTTCACAAATTAAACCTGCATAAAGCTATCTTCTTACAATGAAGGTTCTAGTTGAGCAAGGCTATGCATAAAATTGTATTTTATATACTAATAAAATTAGTAAATTTAAAAAAAAAAAAATGGCCTAGTGTTAGCCATTTTTACTATATTACAAAGCAGTGAATTCTAAAAGTTGTTTATTTTTAATTATTTCTGGGTTATTTAAAGGAAATTAAATTAACATATTTTGATAAGTATTTTTAAACCTTTAACTGTCAAATTTTTTTTTTTATTCCAAACACTGAATAAAAAGTTTAATACAAAAAAAATCTATTATATAGATAAACTGAAAGAAATTGCATGTTTTATTTTAAAAAAAAAATATCCAGATTGAATCTAATTACTCAGGATTCTTGACAGCATTGAACATATGCATGTTTTCTATGATGCTATGTAATCAGATTTTAAATTCTATCAAATTCCTTTTTGGGCCTATGGTTGGTGGCTTTTAAGGATAAAATTGCAATTTTAACTATAGTTGAATGGTTATTGACGAAGTTACTAGTGGATGCTATGTTCAAAGCAGCTATTAATAGGAGCATCTTCTGCTCCTAGTTGAGCTGAAAGCAAACTTGTGAATTCTTTTGCAAGATATGTACAACAAAAACTTTTCTTTTAAATATTCATTAACCAGTTTTATAAGGTTGAAAATATGTATAGAAATTTAATTTAAAAACAAAACAACTTAAATACTGCAAGCTAAGAATGAAATGTCTTTACTCTCTCTCTCTTTCTCTCATTGAATAACTCAAAAAAACTTGGAATCAGTATCATACCACCTGGATTTGATGGTAGTTATCAAGAAATTGGCTGTTTCTTGTACCAATAAAGTGACTAGTTTTATTTTCTCTTCCTCAAAATCTTTATGGGAATAGTATAGCAGTATTAGATTCCTCACAGCAATTTAAAAAAACTAGAGAGAAAGTTTAAAGCTCATTTTCATGACAAATTTTGGAATTCCAACAATTAGCTTTATTACTCTCATTTTCTTTAGATTGTAACATCTGTACTGCTAATCCAATTCTAAAGGACTTAAAAACTCTGCACAGTCTGTATCTTCTAATCATATTGAGGTAATGTTCCTATGTGTATATGTAAGGTCTATAATGAAAGTTGAAAATTATCAGTATAGTAACTAAAAGGTGATAAAAATGTTACTGAATTTCAATTTCACATCTCATCCTGAAGATCTTAAATTACTTGGGTAAGGAAATCTCTAATATCTTCCACAAAATTACATTACATTTTAACTGTTGACATGCTTACTAGAAATATTATTCCTCACTGTTTCTGCAAAAAATAACCACCCTACTTTTCTATATAGTTTCATTGTTAGAAAAATCAGGACAATTCTGGTTTAAGTTTGTACATAATAAAAACAAAAACCTAATATTGACTAACTTTTAAGAAGTCCTTTACATTCCAAACTTTGTTCTGATAATTGAACTTCTTTGTGTCATTGATAACATTTCACCTGATTTATTATTCAGCCCATATCACATATATAAAAACAGATAATGGTTGTCAACATTTACAGTTGACTATCAGCTTTCAAGGTATTACTAAATCAATTTCATCAGTTAATAAATTTAACGATTTGTTTTTTTTGTTTTTTTCCAAATTTCCTTTATTAAAATGTTAGCTATTTTATATATTAAAAAATATATTGAAGAAATTTTTTCACTTCAGTCACAAATAGTTTAAATTTAAAACTGTAAAAGTAATTATTTTGATGTTTTTTTATTTTTTTCCATTATGTCAAAAATGCTTAAGTTTGAAGTTTTTCATAAAACTTAAATTTGACATTTATAGAACTTTCATAAATATTTACAAAGTTGTTAATTGTCCTTTTTTTCTGCTGAGGCAAACTTTCCTCATTTACTGATATGTGCCTTCAGGATATGGGTAATTAGAACTCGATTAACTCTTATCCCTTGGATCACTAATCAATTTTTTTTCCACTTACTATCTCTACCACTTCCTGTTCTGGCATCTATTTATACAAGAGTATAAAGAGTTTCCTTTCTGTCTCTTAGTTTCAATTTCCTGTGTGTCAAATATTCAAAGCTCACTTTCCTTTAGGTATCCCAGAAACTTCAACTCTGTCCTCTTTGTACCCACTTTAACTTGTTGCTCAAATCTTCTGTTAATGCTATTCTCTGTATCCTTCTGTAGAACACCTGTTGCCTCAAGTCTTTTTCTCTCTTCTATGAGGAAACTGTCCAGCATTCACTGCCATATGGGATTGATATGACAACAGTCTAGCACTTTTTCTTGCTTCTAAAATTATTTTTTCTTAGTATTGTGGTTAGTTTCTGGAAGGTATCTTTTGCTATTATGTATCTGGGTTTCTGTCATATTTTCAAAATAGTTAAATTTTTCTACTTGCTTTATTTTGATACCTTTAATTCGTAGTTTACATTTTGGGCTGTCTCTCTTGCTAATAACTATACATTCTCTCTGAAAATTAGTGGTTAGTCCTATTCAATTTCAGTTAATTTGTGTAGCAGTACCTGCCAATATAGTATCATTTGTATGTCATAATATTGAGGTGTGTACCAATAATAAAGCCCAACAGAACCTCCATATCTCTTAAGATCACTTTGCTGTAGAAGTTAAATATGGTGAGATAATGCATCTTTTTATACCACTTTCTGTTTTTTGTGTACTTGCTCAATTAAGCTTAGAACCAACTTAAAAAAATATTCAAATGTTGGAGAATTTTTGTCTTTATTTTCACCTGAAATTAAAGCCAAAATATGATGAACAGCTTGTCATTAAACATAACATTCATTCTCATGTATTTAACAGTATATGTTTAAAAAAAAAATATATATATATATATATATATATATATATATAAAAGATACCAATTTGGTCAGGTTTCAATCCTGGGTAAAAGCAATCGGGTGTCTAACCGTACTGATGAGCAAAACAGATCTGTCTGCAGGTGACACTATATATAGATATATATATATATAGTTTTTTTTTTGTTTTTTTTTTTAAGTCTGAGTACTTATTGGTTATAGATAAGTTATAAAATTTATGCCATGCAAGAAAAAATTCTGAAATGAAATAAAATTGGTAATGCTTGTTGAGGTTTAATTTTTGTGCTCTTGGTATAGAAGTAAAATGTCTAAATATTTTAATTTAGATTTGTTAAAAATCTACATAATATAAATTGCCATGCTATTTAAGTCTGATTACTCACCTTGACTGTGATACTCACTTTTCAGTTAATGTAGTCAGTAACCTTGTTGGAATTTTGAACCAAACTCTTTATTCAATCCACTGGGGCTTATTTTTTTCTCATTCTGCTTTCCATGCTTGGGGGACGTTTCATATTAATTTCACTACCAGATTGTCCAAGAGGCATATTTCCCCATTAATATTTGTTAAATGTCTGTCTGGCACTTGAGAGTTCACTCTTTGGGCATGGTAGTGTTGAACTAACATACTATTTTTTTTTTTCTTTTTTTTTTTCTTTTTTTTTTGTCTCAGTGTGTCTCTGGCTCGGAAAAAAAAATTTAGCATAGCAACAAAAGAATGTTAGACTGTAACAATAGTCAGTTTAATCCATGCTGAGCATCGGTTAAACTTATTTTGGCGGACCTGAAGGAGACTACCACCACCTTTTTTACTTTGTTTTAGTGCGATCTTATCAATTGAAACTTAAACTTTCCAATTAACAAAGAAAATTTGGAAAAATTTCAATATTTAAACAATTTGGTGGGAGTGGGGGGGGGCTCAGTTTTTCATACGACCTTATAGTAAATGGATCCTGTGCAATTAACTTTTTTGCTTGCGCATATTCAACAACTGAATCCTTTGTGAAATTTTTGAATGAAGCCATTCTTGGAGTTTCCAAGGAAGATGTCATCGTAAGAACTGAAGAAAACTTGACAAAAACTAGAGCAACAACTCGTTCCAAAAAACCAAAACAAAAGCGACCACAACACGAGTGGTTCCAAAATGGAGGATTGATTTACTATAACATGAGAAACTGAGCCCCCCCCCCCCCCAAAAAAAAAGAAAATTGTATAAATATTGAAATTTTTCCAAATTCTTTTTGATATTTGAAAATTTTATGTAATAATCGATAAGATTGCACTGAGAAAAGTAAAAAAACAAAAAACGACAAATCTAAATGTGGTGGTAGTCTCCTTCAGGTCTACCCTGATTTTTTTTTTTTTTTTTTTTTTTTTTACACTAAAGGCCAAATTCAGTGCTTCTCATACCCAGAATTAAAGGCTTACTTAAATTTTGGTCCACTGGGAGCAAAGATTTTTTTTTTATCTGTTTGTGATAGTTGACTTAAGAAATTCAAAGAAAAAAGTAAATTAAGAACATAATTAACTTTGCTTGTATATAAACTTCTTTATCTTGGTTTATTTAAGATCTTATTGCAATTAATATATAATTTGGAATTTTGTATCCATTTCATCCTGCCCTGTTAACAAGGGGCTACAAAATATTGTATGCATTTTAATCTTTGATCTATTAAAACTGCTTTAATGAAACAAAATGATCTGAAACAAAATTAGTATGAAAGTAATTTTATTTTTAAGCTAACTTACTTTGTCATAAATATACTTTTATGATTTTAGAAGTATTTAAAAAAAGATTTATTAAAATAATTATTAAATTATATCTATATTATGAATAACTATTTTTAAATTATGCATTGAAAAAATGGAATCAGAAAAAAATCTTAAAGTAAAACCTGTTAAAAATGTTTTGTAAGTCTGGTAAAAATTGAAGTGTTTCTTCACTTGTTAAAAACAAATATAGATTACATAAAATAAAGTTGATCAATAGTGTATTTGCTTTTATGAATAGAAATTTCATGGAAGTGAATATTAAATTAACATTTTCACTTAAAGTTCTAAATAACAAGTTCAAATTCCTTAAAATCTTTTCACAAACTTTTGCAACAAAAAACCTTTGGTTGTTGGCAGGTTGGAATATCTGGATTAGTGTAGAAGAGTGGAATAATAAAATACATTTTGAATGTTAAAATAGAAATTTATTAAAAGGAGAAATAACATAAATTGTAAAAGTTAATGTTCAATTAGAAACATTATTAAGAAGTTAAGGGTAAAGTTGTGCAAAATGTTCTAGTAATTGTTGAAATAGATAAGGAGAAAGGACAATGTCCGAGTTTTTGAAGTTGAAAGTTACATTTTAGTGTTGTTTTTCTCGATGCTTCCATCTCTTTGACTTGCTACAAATTCACAAGTCACTGTGACCCAAGAGGTCAAAGATACTGGCCTAATTCAGCTACTGATCAGGCTATCACTCTCCCTAAGAAGCTACAACTAAGATTTGCTCAGTATAGTTGCAGTAGAACCACAAATTCTCAGTTGGTGTCAATAAAAAGGGTCATATGCAATAAGGATTAGCAAGCCACCCATAGAGCTATACTCAGAAAGAAACAGCCAGCCATTTTATATATATATATATATATATATATATATATAATAAAAGAACAGACATTATGACTAAGCATACTCAAAAATACTTATTAGGTTCATACAACCATGGATGAAAACGTCATAATTTTTTGTAACCATTCATGTTAGAAACCTAGGTCATGTAATAACTCGTTTACAAATGAAAAATACTCAAAAGTTCTACAATGTAGATGTGTTGAACACTTTTTAATATAAATGTGCACTGGTCTAATTTTGTGACCAAGGACTGGGTAATTGAACAATCAGTGTGTGTGTGTGTGTGTGTGTGTGTGTATATATATATATATATATATATATATATATACATACATACACACACACACACACACACACACACACACACACACACATTGTTTAATACTTGGTTTTTGGTCCTAGTGGGGTTGGACCAGTGCACATTTCTATTGTATTGTAGAACTTTTGAATATTTTTCATTTATAAACAAGTTATTTCACAGCCTTGGTTTCCACCGTGAGTGGTTTCTTCAGGCGATTTTTAATAACTTATTAAAAATTTTTAATAACTTATTAAAAATCGCCTGAGGAAGCTACTCGTGGTGGAGGCCAGGTTGGCGAAATAACTAATTTATAACTGGATAAAAATATATATTTACCAAAATTACTCAAATATCTTAATCTTAAAGAGTAAATTTATTCAATAAAATTGCCATTGGCTTCAACCACAGCTTCCAAACGACTTTGGAATCCCCTGCAACTCTTCTGGATGGTTTTCTTGTTTATGTTGGTGAATGTTGCCATAATTCTATCCTTCAGTTTATTTTTAGTATTACAAGGAGTTTTGTTGGTTTCTTGCTCAATTGCACTCCAAACATAATAATCAAGGGGGTTGCAGTCCAGGGAGTTAGGGGGCAATATGTAAGGAGTGATGTTGTCACAGAAATTGTCTGACAGCCATGACTGGGTTCTTCTGCTTGTCTAGCATGGTACAAAGTCTTGTTACCAAACAGATCATCTTCCAGCAGCCACCATCTTGACCCAGAGCAGCACAACCTCCCTAAGACACTATTGGAGTAGATAGACCGAACTATTGCCCGATTTCACACTCCACCCACGTCTATTGAACAGGAGTAGACTCACCCCTTGTTCCCTGTTTAGGATGTGGTTTCCGGCTTTCTCTTTTCCAATCTTTTCACTCTTACATAGCCCCCCGCACATCAGTGGCGTTGCCGCCTTGCTCAGGGTGATGTGATTAAAAAAAATAAAAAAATAAATTCTTTGAATCTCTTAACCAAACAATAACAGTGAATTACTGCAAACCAAAACAAAGCCCCAGTGGAACAAGATTTGAGATAGACATGAGTTACTTGATGACATGGCCTTTTAGTGAAGAATGCTATAGTGTAACCATTCCCATTTCTGTGGTGCTGTGATCTGAGATACAATCAGTTGGGTCTTAGCATTGTTTACAATATTGTAGAAACAGCAATGTTCTGGACTGGTCATCAATTCAACAATTTCTTTAGAGAACCTTTGTCTCGGGCTTAAACAAAATTGGCCTCTAACTCTTTCATTTGATCAGGAGTCTGCAGACAAGCTTCTTAGACTGGGAAACCTTTCAGATGACCAAATTTTCTCTCAGTATCTTAAGAGGTGATGGCATCAGCTACTCAGCTCTGTGGCTGTCATCATGGGTCACTGTATTTGTAAAAATGTCTTTCAGATGTCAAAGATTACAAGTTTGTTTGCATATGTGTATAATGTCAGTTGCTTTGGTGATTTCATAGCACAATTATGGAATAGTACTTTAAAAAAAAAATTACTGAGTTTTTGGTCAAATTTCTTAATGGTATCTACTGCTCTAGTTCAATTGTCATTTTTTCCGAGAGGTTTATTTGATCCTAATATCTTAAGCTTATTAGAACACTTAAGTCCCAAGTTCAAATCCTGACAATTTGAGGTGCTACTTTAATTTAATATAATTACTTTTCACAACATCTAAAGTTGATTTTCTTTCCAACTATCCACCAGATATATTTATTCAATTATAAAAATCTACCTTGATAACTTACATTGCTCCCTTAACTACTTGGAATTTAACCTACTTGGTAAATTGTAATCAAAGTAATTCCAACTGACCACCAAGTATAGATTCATTTGTAAAATCCACACTGGTGGCAGTTACTGGTGAGATTTTATGAAAAGTTATTGAAATGACAAATTAGCACTGGTTATAAATTAACTTCTGTATTTTGAATATCAAAGCTTTGAAACTAAAAGTTTTAAATATGGTTCTTTCACCATTTTTTTTTTTTTTTTTTTTTTTTTTATCAAAGCAAAGTAAAAGTATCAGACTGTTTTGCAAATATGAGAATTTACTGAAAAGTTATTGGCTTGACAAAGTTTCTGAGGTTAGTCATTTCAGGAAATGGGTTAGGCCAATACCTTCATGCACCCACTTATGGGTTAAATGTTTTTAAAATACCATAAACAATCTGTTAATTACAAGCAAAATACCAGGTAAAAACAATTTTGTCTTTATTGCAATTAAATTTTCAGAAGTTATAAAGTACTATATATTTATGGCTCCTCCTAATGCAAGAAAAAAAAATGCTTTTTCTTTTCAGCAATTGGGTTTTAATATCTAATTGGAAAAAGAATTTCTTTCAGGTTACTTCTCTCTCTCACACACACAATCTCAAGGTAGCAAATAATTTTCTAAACATATTGTTAAATATAGTGGACAATGAATGTCTTATGTTTCATCATGAGCTATTCTAAACATCATATTTAGACTTTAATTTCAGGTGAAAATAAAGACAAATTGTCTAACATTTGGACTTTTTTTTTTATTCTGGTTGTAAGCTTTCAGTTCACATGAGTCAACTTTAGAGTGGTTACAGGAATGTTAGCATAAAGACATTTACCATCAAAGATATTATTGTGTTGACCTAAAACTTTGCTATGCGACTATAAGTCACTGAATAGCAGATGCAGGTTGTAAATTTATGCAATTCTGACGTCAGACCATGTGAGAGATCGAGATGTTAACAACAAAACCATATGTCTAAATGTAATGTGTTGTGACTAGATTAAAATGTGATTTTGTGTATGGGTTGTTTTGATTTAATGTAGATGGCTTCCAATATCTGAAGGTTCTTTTTACTGTGTTTGTGTGAGTATTGTTTTATTGACTAAAATCTGTCTAATATTGCATATATGGCTATGTTTTTCTAAGAAATGTTGTTTAATTGCACTATGATCAGGAAGGTGGCAGGTAAGTCTATGGGAGAGCGTGGTTGTAGTAAAACCAATATATGTAGTGGGCATGTAAATTGATATACTACATTGGTTTTCTGTAGAGGATTTAGTTGTGGTTGTAGGGTTATTAGGTCAATTGTTTTAAATTTTTTATAATATATGATGGGCTTAAGTTATTAATAGGTTTTAATGTTTCTCCCTATTGTTTTTTAGTGTTTTTTTTCATCATGTTTGTAATTATTATGCATTTGGTTGCAATAGTATAAGTTAATAGCGTTATGTTTATTTTTATGTACACTATTGTTAATATTGTCAATATAGTTAGAGGTATTAAGTTTGAGATACATTTTAATTTATTGATCAATGACAGCATTAAGAAATCCATTGTTAACATGCATTTAATGTTGTGTAATTCTTTAGAAGATATCATTTGTGTGCATTGAATTAAGTTTTTTATAACAGCTAACTTATATCGTCGGTGGCATTCATTATTAAAATTAAGACACAAGTTAATGCTAGTGGGTTTCCTATTATAGAGAAGTAAATTTGTGCTGGAATCAATGAATACATAAAGTGATGGAATATTATTATTGATATTAAGTTCTAATGTAACTTACACAATTTAAAAGTCAATTTGATCAATATTCTTAGCTAAACAAATATTAAGCACACTATTGGGAGGGGTAGCATGCACCTTTTTCACACACACCCTCCCCTCCGGTAATATTTATACTCAAATAGATGGTACTGCAATGGGATCTCCTTCAGGTCCCCTCTTTTCTAATATGGCACATTCAGAAAATAAAATACTTAATGACACTAATAAGCCCTCTATATATGTAACATACAAAGATGACATTTTCATTTTAGCTAAAAGTATTGATCATTTGAGAATGGAGTAACTTTCAAATTTGTTTTAAGTTATGTAACTTGATAAATATTTTTAGCTAAATATTAGAATACTATCTCCAACCAGATAAATGAAAAACAATGACAGAAATTGGAACATTATCCACCATTTAACTTAGAAGTAAAAACTAAAATAGGACAAATATTTTTTTAAACTGAACTATAAATACTTTTCAAAAATCTCAGAATTAAACAAAATTTTCAATAGTAATACAATCAAACTGAGTTATAGCTGTACTAGTAATTTAGAAAATTACATAAAGAAACAAAATACCAGAAACCTAAATAACATACAAAACTACATCATTAACAAGGAATATAACTGTTGGGACAAAAATAAATGCTCACATCAATGATTTTGTAATACAAAAGTTATTTACAAAGCAAAAATCAGTCAGTGCCATATGTGATATATGCTTAGGTGATCATGTCTTGAAAGAGACATGACTGACCAGGCAGAAAATTATCCCACAGCAGGTTGCCATTACTTTCTTCGGTAGACTGGTTGCCAGCCAAGGATATAGAACCCAATCCGTCCTGTTATTTAACCCATAACTGAAAGGAAGAGACAGATTTATACCTTTCCCAAGGGTATTTGCACGTAAATGAATGCAAGAAATTCAACTGGAATTTAACTCGGCTCCCCAATTTCTCATTCTGAGCCAATATCCACTGCACCACAACGAAAGTCAGTCAGTTAAATGCCATATGTGATACACGCTTGGGCGATCATGTCTCGAAAGAGACATGACTGACTGGGCAGAAGATTATCCCGCAATAGGTTGCCATTGCTTTCTGTGGTAGACTGGTTGCCGACCAAGGCTATAGAACCCAATCTGTCCTATTAGTTAACCCATAACTGGAGGGAAGAGACAGATTAATACCTTTCCCAAGGGTATTTGCACGTAAGTGAATGCAATGAATTCAACTGGAATTCGAACTCTGTTCCCCGACAACAAAAGTACATGACTTAAATGGTCAAAACATATTTGGGGTCAATCAAAGACATTTAAGACTAGATGGAATAACCATAGGTCTACATTTTAACTAAAAAAAACTTAAAAAATCAGCTAGCCATGTGTGGTAATTAAAATATAGGAAAGACCAGACATAATGTGGAGTATAATAAAAACAGCCAAGCTTTACAATGGTGGTAAAATATGTAGACTGTGCCAGGAAGAAAAGTTAACTCTTATGTCATTCCTAACACAAATGAATTACTAAATGAAAGAACAGAAATTATGACCAAGTGTAACCATACCAACAAATACCTATTAGGATAATACAATCATGGATGAAAATGTTCTAGTTTCTGATTTTGAAAATTGTGCATTCATAAAAAAAACTTTTTTTTTTTTTTTTTTTTTTGAAAGCCAGTTATTGTAAATTACCTGAAGGCACCGAAAGGTAGAAACCTAGGTTGCATAATAACTTGTTTACATTATATATATATATATATATATATATATATATATATATATATAAATTTCTTTTAACCAGTCTGATTATTTACAAGAAATTTTGTTACAAAAATGTGTCATTTGGCAAGATTCAAACCTGCAACCCCTAACAGCATAGAGGGAGCCACCAATTGATCTGGTGCATTTTAGGCTGCTCAATCACAATCAGATTGATTAAACTGTGGAATCATTTGTGGTTGAGCAGTTTAAGAAGCACCAGTTAGGGCTCACAGGTTCAAATCCTGCCAAATAACAGATGTTCATGAATCTCTGTGTGTGGTAAAGGTATTTTAATTTTACTTTTAAAATTGAAAATTTACCATTCTTTAATAGATGTCTTACAATGTTTTAAATTTTTTTTTCTCTTTTTCCAGGAAGTGGTCTTAACTGTGACTCAAAATGACAGAATATAGTGATCTTGATAGGTAATTTTTTTTTCTTTTTCCATGGAACTGTGAAGCAAAAAGTATATTGATGTTACAACTTTTGATAACACTAATTTCTCGTGTACACAACTAAGTTTTTTAATTTTCTTTTAAAGTAAATCACTAAGAGCTTAGTTTATTTTGCTAATAATGCAGCCCTTGTAGCTCAGTTAAATATCTAAACTTCTAGATACCGTAATGTTCAATTTGAGAATAGCTTATGGATAATATTAAACCTTTTTAAATTAGATTAAATTTTAATGCTCATGTGAACGCAAATGTCTACCTTATTTAATTCCATTTGAGTGGAAAATCCTGTCTGGCTACTTTTTAAACATTTAATTTCTATTCTTAAAACATTTTTTTTTGTAAAATTTATTTGGTATATTAATACAAAATAATGCTTCCTTGTACATTCTTGATAAGCCAATAAATATTTGAGCTTTCTGTGTCCCTTGCATTTTAATCTATTCTAGTATGGCTTGTAGAAACTACAAAAATTATGAGTTGCTCTGCCTCCTATTTTTATTTTGTTTACATCTGTCATCCATGGTGTCTTATCTGTTACCAATTGTTGAACATATTGTCTGTTTTGTAACTGAAAACTTGTTCTATTCAGCTGTTATTGTGTTCTGTCTCTGGAATTTGTGGAAACTAGATGGCATTACATTGGTGTCACTTTGATACCTTTGTGAAAAGTGCACATCTCTTTCCCCCCCCCCCAATCTGGAGGAAATTTTAGCCCACCTTAGTACTACCTCAGATTCACACCTAGAATTTCTCATTTAAGTATTTGCAAGTACATAGAATCTCTAGGAAGTCATAGATGATTATTTTACACAAATTTTAAGGAGGTTAAGTTTCTGGTTTTGCCTATAATTTTTTTTAAGGAACAGACAAACCTAATAAAATGCCTTAATTGTTATAAAGATTGAACAATTAGTTGACAGTGTAGAGGATTATTTTGACTGAATTAGAATGTGCAAAGGTTATGAAATGATGTCAAGCAAATAGAATTGACAGTTTGCAATAAGCTAGAAAAAAATCAGCCAAAAAATAATGCCAGGCAAATTAGCAGTAATATGGCAAAGTTCATAAACTGAAAATTGGGGTTGATGCACAAGAGTAAGTTCGGACAAGTAAATGTAGCATTCTGACTTCAAATCAGACTGGGACATAAAACAGAATGAGCCTATTTTATTGGCTAGGAAAAAAACCCTGTCATGTATTTGCATGCTTCTGTCTATAAATTGGGGAGGGACAAGTGTTTTGTAGTCATTCTTATTCCTGATTGAAGTCAACAGATTAGTTGCCTTCTTGGTGATACTTAAGTAGCTATGTAAAATTTAAGGTTTACTGATAGAAAATGAATTGCAATATCTTGAATGTTTCAATTTATCCAAAATTAAGACTATAGTCAATATAGATGAATTAAAGTAAATGATCACATATAGAGATTCATATCATTTGCAGGTTTGAAGATGAGGAGCATATCAAGAGTATTAATATACTGTATATCCTCCTTAGGACATTAACACAGACATGTTTCTGATTTATACAGATGGTGAATCACATTCTGTGATGTGATTCTATGCCTGTTCTTGCAATACATTATCAGTAGGATAACCAGGAGTCCGAATTTTTTTTTTCATGTCTTTTTTTTTTTTTTTTCTTAATCTAGTTATGGAAGTTGTTTTGCAGAGCAAGTTGAGTAGTGTGGGTATTGTTCTGCTGAAGAAAATAAATTACTATTTTGCAAGAATTACATCAAATATCAAACTATTTACTCCCCCTCCCCCAAACCTGCACAAGTCAAAATCTTCAACCCTTTTGAATGTTTCAGTATATTTAAGTGTTCTCAATTATGTAAATAGTGAAATATCACTAATTTTGTATGCTTGATATTTTTTTTTTTTTTTTTTTTTTTTTTTTTCAGGCAAATTGAGCAGCTGAGAAGATGTGAAATCATTAAAGAAAATGAAGTCAAAGCTCTTTGTGCAAAAGCCAGAGAAATCCTTATTGAAGAAAGCAATGTACAGAAAGTAGATTCTCCTGTTACAGTATGTCATCACATTCCAATTTCATCTCACAATTTATGTATTTACTTTCCCCTTCCACTGCTACTAAATGTGTAATTAGTTTCTTATATAAAATTTGTTTGTTTGACCATTATTTTTAATTGATACTCATATTTGAGTAGATATTGTTTTTAATCAAACAGTATGTTTATTTCTACTGGCCTGATTATTTACACTAAATTTAAAATAGCTAACCTCATCAAAAGCAACAATTCTCTCACGAGATCTAAACTACAACGAACCAACATTTACGAATTCACATGTTTTTGAAGAATTGCATTCTTGATCTTAATTTTGTAAATAATCATATCGGCTATATCACTGTGAAACACTCCCCCGGAGCTCAATTTGATCTCATTTAAACACAGATCTACCAAATCCCTATCCAGAACTCATCAACAGCATAAATATCATAGTATCATCTACATGCAAAAAAGACTAAAAATAATGGAGGCCTTATTAATAAAAACGAAAAACCCTACACATCAGCTACAAACACGCTAGCAACATGCTTACTGTGTTTGGTACATAACATACCACTACTGTATATTACACATAACACCACATACATTTTGTTACACGAAAATAACATTCATCCTCAAAAATAGCTAAAAGTATAACCAAAAGTGCCCGGATAAACAAAACATTCAGACACACACATTTTATTTATATATATATATATATATATATATATATAATGTGTGTGTGATTAATACAAGATGGTCTGATTTCCCCCACCCCACCCCACCCCCAAATAAGAAACCTTTGTGCTAAGAGTTGATGATTTGTGATAGTGGCAAGATAGGCACAAGTGTCAGAGGCCTGGTGCATAAACAAGTTTGAGCTTAAGGTATCATCTTAGCCACCAGTGGCTGTCTCTGATATATAACAAGTGGCTGACCTATCTGTTGTTAGTATGTACACCTGGTACAATCAGATAACTGAAAGATATATTGGCACTTCACCTGGGAAAGAAGAAAACTTCTCTTGCAAGAAAAAAAAAAAATCACATTCAGAGAAAACCTCCAGAGTTATGCTACACACCTACTTACTGATATTAATTGATACAGTTAAAAAAAACATTTTGAGAAATTTAGGCTAATGTTCTTGCCCTATACAAAGTTCTTTATTTTATATTTTTATTTAACTTTTATAAAGTTAGCTTAAAAAAAACTGTCTTCATTGTGATTTGTATGAAATATTATACTTAAGCATTTGTGAGATCTCTGAACAAAACTGAGTTTGAATACCTTTTTAAATTAAGGTTATCAGTTCTGAAATTTTTCAACTGAATTTTCCACTGCATATCCTTGAAAATGTTTCTTGTTTTTTTTTTATATATTTTTTTAGGTTTGTGGAGATATTCATGGCCAATTTTATGATTTGAAAGAATTGTTTAAAGTTGGAGGTTATGTACCAGACACAAATTATCTATTTATGGGCGACTTTGTTGACAGAGGTTTTTACAGTGTAGAAACATTTTTATTATTGTTAGCTTTAAAGGTAATTGTTTTATTTATTTATTTTTTTTTGTTTTGTTTAAGTGAAGTATTTGTTCAATTCCTATTGTGTAATTGGATTTAGTCATGTTTAATATCTATACAGTGCAATGGATAAATTGTCTAAATTGTACAATGAAAATAGCATTGACATCTCAACAGATATTTAACAAATATATTTACCAAACTTATTCAGAAATATCTTGAAATACCAGAGTAAATTTATTCAATAAATTTGACTATGACTTCGACCATAGCTTCCAGATGATTTTTGGAATCACTTCCATCTCTTCTGGATGATCTCCTTATTTAAGTTGGTAAATGCTGCTATAATCTTTAAGTTCATCTTTGGTATTACAAGGAGTTTTGTTGGTCTCTTGCTAAACTGTGCCCAACATATAATAATAGTGGGAGGTGCAGTCTGGCGAGTTATGTGGCCATATCTAATGGGTGATAACATCAAAGAAATTTTCTGACAGCCATGACTAAGTTCTCCTGCTTGTGTGGCATGGTGCAGTCCTGTTGCCAGACATAGAGTATTCCAGTAGGTAGTCTCTTGACTCAAGACAGCACTACCTCCTCAAAGCACTTAATGTAGGTCTCCGTATAATGTCTGAATGTCTGTGGGGAAAATGAACAGAGGTATGTCTGTATCACAAGTGATAACTTGACTCTCATAATCACCATTACTCATCCAACTCTTTCCAAACCATATGCACTGTCCTCAAATTGACACATAAATACTCTGAAATGTTTGTATTGGAGCTTCCAGCATGAATGCCATTTCCAAATTTCTTGTGGAATAAATTGCAAGATGGTCTTTTTCTCACAGATGGTACTGAACTGACCCTACTATATTGTGCAGTTGATAATAATGAACGACAAATATGCATGAAATTAAAAATATGATTGTGACACTTTCCTATCGCACCTTCTGTGTGTGCATGCATGTCAACTTTTTTTTTTTTTTTTTTTTCTTTTTTAATTTTAATTGTTATCATTTAGGCTTTTTAGTTTAAATGAAAATTTCTTGTTTACTCAATATGAAACTTCTCCTTTGTTTGATAATTGACTTCTAAGTTACAATATCTTATTTCCTTTCTATTATATTGTGAATGATCATTAAAATTCCATCCTGATCCTCATATTATCTACAATGGAAAGAGCTTATGAAAGACTTTTTTCCTTTTACAGGTCAGATATCCCGACAGAATTACCCTCATTCGGGGCAATCACGAAAGTAGGCAAATCACACAAGTTTATGGATTTTATGATGAATGTTTAAGAAAATATGGTTCCATCACAGTCTGGCGCTATTGTACTGAGATTTTTGACTTCCTTAGCCTGTCAGCAATAATTGATGGCAAAGTAAGTATTACTGAGGTAATTGTAAAATCTGGAACATAGAATCTAATCAAGTTGTATTATTACTCATCTCTATTGGTTCTGTTTGTGTAAAAAAAAAAAGTTAGACCAGCTGTTTTGCATGTTACCTCTACAATTTGCTTATTTCAATACCTTTCACAAGATCAACTGTTTTATTCTAAAAATCTATCATTTAGTATTTTGTGTTTGCTTTGGGAGAAGTGTGTACAAATTATTTTTTAGCTACATGCATGCTGAAAATTTTGTAATTATTGCTATTATGACAGTATAAATGGAATCTTTTTTTTTTTTTTTTTTTTTCTCCCCCTTCTCTGCAGATTTTCTGTGTTCATGGAGGTTTATCGCCATCAATACAAACCTTGGATCAAATTCGAGCAATAGACAGAAAACAAGAAGTTCCACATGATGGCCCTATGTGTGATCTCCTCTGGTCAGATCCTGAAGGTAATCTCTTTCTCTCTCTCATATATAAAATTCTGTCAGCCAAAGCACTACTTACCATGTTCAGTCCAAGTGTATACTTGGAGACTCCCAAATTCCTTGACTATAAAGTATTTAATGTAGATACTATTCTAAAAGTCAATGATTCTTAATCCTTAGTTGGAACCCTTTTGGTAAATGATTCTTGGTGTTAAGAATATCACCTTATTTTGGGTTTAGCTAATCAAGAGGTGGAAGACTTATATATTAGGGTAGGTTGATTTTTCACTTTTCTTTTTTTAAATATTAAAAAATCTCACTTACCAAAAGTTGTGTATGGACCTATTAAGTACTGATACAAAATAGTAGATCAAATACTTCAACGGTTTTTTGAGCGTTTGGCATCAAAGATCGCAGACAAAAATATACTGAAAATTTCTCGTTTTCGCAAGATTTGGCTTGAATATTAGTGAGAAAACCAAATAATTTTAGTATTTAAATCAAGGAATGTCATTTTATTTTATAAAAATTATATTAAAGAAATGATAAATAATCTTCAAATTGAAAATCTTCCCCCCCCCCCCCGCATTTTCAGTATCTGCTTTAAAAAACATGAATTAAGCAGTGATATTTGAATACCTTAAATGATTTTTTTTTCTGTTATAAGTGAAAATATAACATACAAACAAATAAGAACAAACACTATTTTAATAGTGTTTAATATATAGTCAAATTGCTCCATATAAGAGCCCTTATACAAAAATACTGGTCTTAATTTCTGACTCAAAACTTTGGCTGTAATATGTTGCCTTGCTTCAAAACTGTATGCAGTTTGCAAAGCTTCTGTTGTTAACTTGACTGCCCATTCCATGCCTTGGAAAAGTGAGGGCAAATTTGGCAAGTCAGGCTTGGTTCCATTTTACAATGATTCCTGAAGTTCAGATTCAGAAAAACCTTCCGTCATTGGTGGTTCAAAAATGCCACAATGATAAATCTATCAATTGTGTTTAGTGTGTGGCATTAAAATTAATGGTTGGTATTCTTTTTAACCTTTTCTGAAAGAATATAAAAATTTATTTATTGATTCATTTAAAAACTTCCAGTCTCTACTATAATAATTATGGTGAAATTAGATAAAATCTTTAAAATGATTCTATAAATTGCAATAAATAATTGAGTCATTGATATATAAATAAATATTTAATTACCTAATGGCTAAAACTCTTTTTAAAGCTTCTCTTACTTCAACTTCATCAGATTTTGACTTTTCAGACAGTAATCAAAATGTACTTCCATGTATATTTCTTAAAGTGATCTGTTGGATTTCATGAGGCTGCTTGTTGATCTTCTGGATCATATTAAAAATGTGCACTTGCTGATTGTGGAACTTATTTCTTTTAATTTCAAACCAACAAGAGGCATACACATTTACAATAAAACTTATTAAACTGAAGTTTTGTTGTGAGCTTTTGTGGGTATGTGCCACAACTCAAATGCATAAGCCTGATGGTCAAAGTTAACCACCTTGCCTGGTTTAAAGGACCAATTTTCCAGGAGGCATATCTAGAGTCAACCTTACCTCTAGAAATATCCACTGTGTATTCATACAGGAGTCTTTGGTCACAACTAAGATCATGTATTTCACCAATTTTCAAAATTGAATGCAGAGGACTGCTAATAGTGGAAAATGATATTTGTGGTAAATCATTTGAGCATAATTTCCCCAGAGGAACACTGAATGCTGTAGGGCCTTTTGTGCAACCATCTAAGATTTTTTTTTCTAAAATTGCAACCATTCCACCTTCACAGCCTGTGTTGGCATTAGTGTTGTCAACAAGTATAACCTTGATAGTGTTCTCACTGTTGAATTCATGCAAAACATTCACTACTTGCTCTGTATGAACAACACCTGTTGCACCACTATTAGGGAGAACTCTATGTATCAGATATTGACTTTCATGTGGTATCTCCTTTGTAAAAGTTAAATGGTGTTCTGGTTCCTTAGTTTTCCATAGTTTTCTGTTCATTTTCCTCCACATTTTCCTTGTACAGCAATGTGTCCTTATTCATTCTCCCATCAACTGCAATACATATAAGGTTTTCCACACTTTCATCATGTTTTTGTTGGGCAGTTGTTTTCACGTTAGACTTTGCCCTATCAACTTTGCATTTATCTATAATATCTTTCATATTCTTATTTGGTATAAGAAGGCCTATAGCCTTCAAATCCAAGAGCAAGGCATTGACAAGGCTAGCTCTAAGATTAGAAGATATGCCCCCCCCCTAACTAACTTGAAAGCATAACTTGAAAATTATAAGGGCCTTTTGGATGTCTAATTGGCTGCAAATATTCTTCTGGTTTTTCACTTGGAGGATGAGTAGGAGGGGGGGGACATTAGCCTGAACATTTGATGTTAAAGCTGTTGGTGATGAAACTAAATTTTTTCTTAACCTCTCTCTTTCCTTTTTACTTTTTTATAGCACTTTTATCAAGAGGTCCAAGCTGGAAAGTGCCCTTAGACCCTAATTTGCATCTCTGATCCTTTTAGTTATTCACGATCCTGAAATACCTAAAATAAAATATATGTACTATCAGAAATGAAATTCCACAAATATTTTAAAAATAAATTTGATAAAATCTGAAATAAATACATTAAATTAGAAATAATGTTTACTTACTTTAAATTAGTATTACTTCCGAGATTAGCTCGTAAACAGGCTTTTTATTAAATAAATATTAATTTTAAAAATATAAACAAATCAGAATAATTATAAAAGTTGAATTTTTCATTAAAATAAGACTTAACTATTAAAAAAATAAGAGATATTCATGATAATTAAGAGTGAACAATCGTTTAGGGGGAGGTAATTTCAACAGGTGAAGACCAAAAAAATTCCAATAAATAAAACTGCATACATAAATAGTTATTTGTATGTTAAACTAAATATCATAGTGTTTTTTTTTTCTTTTTAATTTTGACGTTTTCATTTAATTTCTTAAGAAAAAAAGAATACTAAACTTAAAATATCTATTAAGCATATTGTATTTTCTTTCTTGTTTTTAAAACTCGGGTTTTATTTAAGCCGACACGTGTTTCTGGTAACGCCTATATCACGATAAAAATCCCAATTTATTTCATCTTTAAGTTTAAATGCTCAAATAAATACAAAGTTTTGAAGAAAAAAATTTCTTGTAACTCTTGACATTATTTTGCAACTTTCTTCAACTGCAATTTTTTACAGTTCCAAAATCGACCTACCCTTATATATATATATATATATATATATATATATATATATATATAATTTTATTGCTTCTTTAAAGAAATTGGTAATTTGCTAAAATAAAAATTGCTTATTGTTCATTTTAATTTTGATCTCCCTAAAACCATTTGTGAAGAAACTATTACTGCTTTGTGTTTGCAATTAATTTGATCAATTGTTTCTTTCAGATATGCAAGGCTGGGGTGTATCCCCCAGAGGTGCTGGTTACCTTTTTGGCAGTGATGTCGTGTCACAGTTTAACGTTGCCAATGATATTGACCTTATTTGTAGAGCGCATCAGTTGGTTATGGAAGGCTACAAGTGGCACTTTAATGAGACTGTATTAACAGTTTGGTCAGCCCCCAATTATTGCTATAGGTAAGGAAATATTATGCTATCTGCATGTTAGTGAAACAATATTTGTCTAAAATATAAGATTACTGCGTTAGAGAAACATTTTAATATTAGTTGTGGGTGTTGCTTCAAATGAGATTTTCACACACACACAAATTCAGTTCATCTGTTGACTTTTTTTGTCATTTTATAAGATATGACTGTAGAAATGGATTATCAGGTCATAAATTTGTGAGGTCACTGCTCTTTCCATTTCTAATGGTGTTCTATTAGCAGCAACTCTGTTCATTCTCTGGGGGTTGGAAATGAACTAAAATGGATTGAGCATACTCTGATGCCCTCTTTTGTCAATTGGACAAATCACTCCCACTCTGCAACTGGAATTTTGTAAACTCCAACCAAATGGCACTTGATCCTGAAATTTATTTTATTTCTTTGCAACCAGTGAGTGGCTACTTTGAAGATCTCACTTAGATTTTGTCTACGTAATCATTTAAAAATAGAAAACACAACTGCTGCACTTGGATTCAGATAATTCATATTTCATTTTGTAGGTGTTCTGAGCCAATCTTGGGGTGGTGTATAGTGTCACAAATAGTTCTTTAAAAAAAATTGTTTCCACTCTCTTGCCCAGCTCCATTCAATAACCCACTTAAAATCTTATTAACCAAATTAACTTAGAAATGAAAAAAATTCTGGTATTAGTTTTCTTCCCTTAACTCATAAGTTTTCCTTTCAAACTGGATTGAACATTCTGCTTATTACTATTTTTTATTTCATAAAATGAAACTGTTCAAAAAAACTTCTTGCAATCATGAATTGTGTATTTTGACAAGTATTTTTTTTGCCTTTCAGATGTGGTAATGTGGCTGCTATCTTAGAACTTGATGAACATGTACAAAGAGATTTTACTATTTTTGAAGCTGCTCCACAAGTGAGTATCTGTCCTACATATTACTAAAAAAAAAAAATCTAAAGTATGTAACCTGATTTGTCTTGTAATCATCAGTGTTGAATATAAATTTTTATCATTGTTGTGAAATTAATTGAAATTGTGTAACTTGAAAATTGCATTTATCCAAACACCCTTGTAACAATCTTTCTAACTTGATAAGCTTTATTGAATTTAATTTAAAAAAAAAAAAATCCTAAAAGATTTTTACTATAGATTTGTGGTGTGTATATTGTAATTCAACCAACTGGATAATTAACTATTGTGCCAACTAAAACAATGGAAGTTTCCACCTCAAGAGTTTAAAAGGAGTACTATAACCCAGGGAACTAGTATAGCCAGCCAAACGTGAGGTTGGGGGAGAGGGGGTAGGAGTCTAATTTTTACCAGTTATAGAATTCTAAACTGCAATACTGCTAATAGGCAGCTTGGAAGATTCTTCATCAAAATGAATCTAGATATGACAATTTTTTTTTTTTTACCTCTCACAGAGTATCATGTTTAATTCATTTTGTTGTAAATGTTCTGTTAGAAGATTTTGTTGTAAATGTTCTGTTAGAAGATTTTGTTGTAAATGTTCTGTTAGAAGATTTTGTTGTAAATGTTCTGTTAGAAGATTTTGTTGTAAATGTTCTGTTAGAAGATTTTGTTGTAAATGTTCTGTTAGAAGATTTTGTTGTAAATGTTCTGTTAGAAGATTTTGTTGTAAATGTTCTGTTAGAAGATTTTGTTGTAAATGTTCTGTTAGAAGATTTTGTTGTAAATGTTCTGTTAGAAGATTTTGTTGTAAATGTTCTGTTAGAAGATTTTGTTGTAAATGTTCTGTTAGAAGATTTTGTTGTAAATGTTCTGTTAGAAGATTTTGTTGTAAATGTTCTGTTAGAAGATTTTGTTGTAAATGTTCTGTTAGAAGATTTTGTTGTAAATGTTCTGTTAGAAGATTTTGTTGTAAATGTTCTGTTAGAAGATTTTGTTGTAAATGTTCTGTTAGAAGATTTTGTTGTAAATGTTCTGTTAGAAGATTTTGTTGTAAATGTTCTGTTAGAAGATTTTGTTGTAAATGTTCTGTTAGAAGATTTTGTTGTAAATGTTCTGTTAGAAGATTTTGTTGTAAATGTTCTGTTAGAAGATTTTGTTGTAAATGTTCTGTTAGAAGATTTTGTTGTAAATGTTCTGTTAGAAGATTTTGTTGTAAATGTTCTGTTAGAAGATTTTGTTGTAAATGTTCTGTTAGAAGATTTTGTTGTAAATGTTCTGTTAGAAGATTTTGTTGTAAATGTTCTGTTAGAAGATTTTGTTGTAAATGTTCTGTTAGAAGATTTTGTTGTAAATGTTCTGTTAGAAGATTTTGTTGTAAATGTTCTGTTAGAAGATTTTGTTGTAAATGTTCTGTTAGAAGATTTTGTTGTAAATGTTCTGTTAGTTTTGAGTGCATTGGCAAAGACCGATCACATGGCCAGAATTTGCAAAGAAGGGCCAGAGAATTTTTGAGAAATCTTCCATATGAAAGGGTCTGGTAAACATTGGTCCCTGATTTCTGCATATTTCTACTGAAGATGGTAGTGCATTGATGCACCTTTATTTGAAATATAGTAAGATAACAAAGCAATGATTGCTGCTTTTTTCTTTTTTCTCTTCCCCCCCCCCCACCCCCCCCCTTAAGTATGAGTCACAGATTTGAAATTACTTTTGCATATTCTTTGCCACAGCGAAAGTTTACACTTGTCTCGCAATACTACTATACATCAATGGGATGCTAGTGCTTTCGGTTCAGGGTGTTTTTAAAAATGATTTGTTGGATCAGTAGAGGAATAAAATATCTTTGTCATTGCCATAAACAATCCAATTTCTACTCTTAAAGATCATGCTAAACTTGAAGAAAAATAGTGGATATATTAAGGCTGTTAAGGTCTTTTTAAGAGCACATGTGCAGATGCCTTGCTTGATTCAAATAAGTTTTAACTATTTGATGCACATTTTCAGTTTTCCATTTTACCCCATCACTGTTCTTTTTCAATGGTAGTAAATTAAGCAGCATTAAAGACCCCACAGTAAGCTGGTCCTGTAACGCTTAAGTGTAATGGAAAATTTTTTATCAGAAGTAATGTTACATGTATAAATTGTCTTGCTAAATTAGTGATACAATAAACAGTATTTTCTGATAAGCTAATGCTCTCAAAAATGTTCTTTCACTAGTCTTAAGTTTGTGAAAGGTTGTCTTTAACTAAATAAGTTTAACTTAGTAAAACTTTTTTTTTTAATAGAAAAGACTTCCTTATTCTGTATAAAGCTCTTCAACCTTTCCTTGAAACTTTCCGTTGAATAACAGCTTGTTATTCCATGTCTCCAAATATACTCTTTTCATACATCGTTACCTGTTACAGAATGTTTTCAATCATCAACTGTAGTGAAAAAGGTGATTTTCTTTTGGTAGGCACATCAAGAAAAATACTGCTGTTACCTTATAAAGAGCAATGTTTGTCAAACCCCTTGGCTACTAGAGCACAGCCCTAGTGCATACAACCCCCTGTCCCATGTATAGTCAATCTTTGATTAGATTTTTTTTTTTTTTTTTTTTTATGCTAGTATTGCAATTCAAATAAGTATCTTAGTATTTCCCATAATTTTATAAATGGGATACATGATAAAGTGAAGGCAAGTGTGATGGGGTTGGTGAAAGTTATGATTCAGATGTGCCACTTTCACCCTCTGGCTGACCACCTTTTTTTTTTTTTTTTTTTTTTTTTTTTAAATACTCAATTAGAAACTGAACTTTCAGTATTTAGTTCAGTACCTTTCCCGGCATATTTTTAATATCTACAGCACAATATCTACATTCTTTATACAAAATTAAAGTGTGTGTGTGTGTGTGTAAACACCTTATATTGATTTATTGAAATTTATATTTATATATATTTTTTTTCTTTCAGGAATGTCGAGGCATCCCATCTAAAAAACCGCAGCCTGATTATTTCCTTTGATAGATTTTTCTCTTCTTCCATCCCATATAAGGCTCCATCAAATTTAAGACACTGCTCAGAATTCATCTTGTCACCATTCATTCTTCATTAAAATCATTATAAGGAGGAATTCCCTCTCTCTAAGCACTTTTTTTTTTACCCTTCCTCTGTCCTTGTCTCTTGAATTAAAGATCCAAGGAGTAAACTATTTTGTATATAAATCTATCTAAATTCACACACAAAAGGAGAGGAAAAAAAAAATCTACTGTCTGAAGATGCCATATTTGTCAGTAGTTTTTGGCTTCTCAGGTCATCATCTTCCATTATGCCCAAATTGCAGACACATGGCCACAATACAAGTGACAATTTCTCTGCTTTGGACATAGTTCTCTGGGAATTTTCTTTATGCCTAGAAATAAAATGTAGACTTTTTTTTTAATAATTGGGGTTGGAGATGGTGTACTAGTCTTGACTTTGTCTCCTTTACTTCTAAGGGCAGTGTACATTATTATTGGCACTTGATAAGTCCAGTGATTGTGCTGTTACTTATTTGACATCAACCACTCCAAATACCCCCACCCCCTTAAAAAGAAAAAAATAGGCCTGCTGTTTAAGTGGGGTGGGGACAAAAAGAAACTTACACCCCTAATTGATGAAAGTACACATAACTTGCTAGTTGACCTGCCATAAGGTTTACAAATGCAATAGCAAACTGGATGTTGGATTTTTAATCAAAACTTCAAAATCTTCAAATGAGACCCAGTTTGCCTGTCTGCTACATGTGTGTTGGGATTTTTAACAATGTCCTTTTATTTATAAAGACTTTTTTACTTTATTTTTAACTTTTTTCCAATAAAGAAAACCCAAGAGTTGGACATGATTGAAATTCAGCTTGTGTTAAAGATTAATTATTGAATTATTTTAGCCAGAGCACTTTTCTTTTTTTGCGCACACAGCTTTAAAAAAAAAAAATCCTTAAAACTGGCTAATTGATTGAAACCCACAGTTAAAAGAGAATTTTACAACTTTGAAACTAAAAAATTTTTTAATCGGGTATTGAATAATTTCTCTTTTTCCAACTTGATTTCTCAATTCGGTTGTAAGTCTTCCTTATTTTAATATGCTCACTGCCATTAATTTATGTTGGCGATTTTTGCTTCATAAAATGTTAATATGAAAATTGAATTTGATTATACATATAGCTTCATAAAAAAAAAAAAATGAAAATATATTTTCTTAACTAAAAATCACATTTGCACTAATAAATTAAAAATGTACTTACATTTTTACCTGTTGGCTGTATTTAGTCCTAAATTTTGATGGCATTTTAAATTTAAAAAAAAAAAAAAAATGCAAGGAAATATCGTTACAAAAATGAAATGATTGTTTTATCTGTATAAAAGTAATGAAGATGGTTTCATTTCTTCTGAGCATTCTTCAGCAACTTTCCTTGCATCCATATGCTTCTGACAAATTACAAATGCCTTTACTGAAGTTTTCTTCTATTTAATTGCAAAAATATAAGCTACTTCATATGTTTGTTTACTTTTTTTTAAAGCTTAAAAACATTTCAAATTTATAAATCCTAAATTATTTGGTTTTATATACATTAAAAAAAAAAAAAAGGACACTCAATGGTAACTGCTACTCAAATCTGGTTAACGGTGTTCCAAAAGGTATGTAGTAAAAAAAAAAAAGTAACCAGTACGTATAGAATCTTGTCAGTAAAAGTGACCATATATTCAGATATGTTAACCAAAGCAAATAGATTGGCTAAAGAAACGATATTTACTTTGAGCAATCCTTATATGCAGTGAGAATTTCTTTTTAATCTTATTAAAATCTATAGAAGCCTTAGTGTTGCTTATACCAGCAGGGCTACCTATCAATTAGTTAAAATGAAATTTTTTTTTTTTTAAATCTGCAATTAAAAAAATTGACCACACTTCCTCAGAATCACCAGTTTGAAATATCTTATTACTGACAACATAAATTTCCATAATGGGTTCGTGCAAGCAAAGTTTGTTATTGGGTGTTACCTTATTTATAAAGCTATACAATTAATGAGATTCTTGAGTAATTTCTAATCCATCTTTGTCCCTTCAGTATTTTTAGTGGAAGGTTTTTTTTTTTCTTCTTATATTCTCCAATCACCCTGTGTAGTTCTCTATTTTATGTACAAGTAGCCACTTCGAACTCTGTGGGGGTTTTTTTTTTTTTTTCTTTGAGGTTGGTTAAAGGAGTAAGTCTACTATCCCAAACTAAAACTTTGGAAGAACTTGAAGGGCAAGAGACAAGTTATGTCTTTCATACCACAAGAGTTTGAAATCAATTGACACAATGGCTGGGTAATGAAATCTGGTGCCCATATCAGATTTTAAATAAAACCATGCCAAACACTTTCCTCTTTTTTTTTTTTTTTTTTTTACAAAAAAAAAAAATATTTAAAAATTGGGAGTTACATGTCCACATAATTATACATAGATATAAATTTGCTTAGGTTCAAATTTTTTTATGGATAAACTAGTTGACATGTCAGTTATCCATACCATTTTCATGTGTATATACACAAGTCTATGACAAGAAAATAGATCAAAAACTTTTTTTTTTTTAAGTCCGGATTAAAGCTAATGCCTGATTGGGGGAGGGGTGTGCCAATCATTCACCAATGTCAAAGAAAGTTGACCGAGTCACAATTGTTTCAACTGACAGAAAATGGTATTCAAATAAATAAGCAACATGAATATGTTGGCAAAATCCCAGAATACAAATATACCAAACTCACAACTACAGATTAAACATTTTGCATCATTTTTATCCAGATACAAACTATAACATGCACAGGTTTTAAACTTTTGCTCAATGATTATGCCCTAGTCTTGAGCAACTTTTTTAAAAAGTAAGTTTTTTTTTTCTATTTCCTTAAATATATGAAATAGCAGATTGCTATTGCTAGGTATAGATGTGAAATTTAACCTTTTAGTGCTCACTGTTTCACTAATCATGGAACACATTTTAAGACGTTTTTTTTATCTTAATAATATACATGAAAAAGACTAAATATATCTTTATAACTAATTTGATGCAAAACAAGTCAAGTTTTGAAATAAAATTCCAGTGATGGTTTACCATTTAAATGTAAATATGATCAAAATAGAGGCCAGACAAACCAACCTAATTTATCTTTATTAAAAAAATAATAAAGGAAATTTTTATATAGAACCAAAACTTTGAAACCTTGTGAAAACAGCTCATTTCAGCTTTATAAGTGTCCTTTATTAGAAGTTGTGATTTTAAAAGCAATTCTTTGATAAATTCTTATAAAACATTAAGTTGCATTTCAATATTATTAAACTTCTGGTGTGGTCATCTTTCTATGATCAAAATGCAAAAACCAATAAACAAGATGTGTGTACAGCATTTGAAGAGAAATTCAAGACTCACATTCCTGATAAAAGCTAGAAGCAATATTGCCAACTTCACAATGTATTTAGTTAAAAAAATTGTTCAATTTGATTCTTTCCTTCACTGATGTTAAAGAATTTTTTCTTTAGGCAAAAGCATCGATAAAAAAAGGTATCAATAACAGAATCAAAATATTATGTAATAAAGAACAAATTAAAATCTCATCACAAAAAATAAAAGTATTTTATGAACTTACATGTTGGATTTTTAAATGAATGAAACTTTAAAAAAAAAAAAAAAATTAAAAACATTAACTTTTAAGTAAATAGGAAACCAACAAAAGTAGTTTATTTGCATAAATTTCATGAAATTGTACCAAATGCATTCACACATTTATTCTCTCTTTTGAAAAAACTCAAAGGTTAAAAGTCAACCATATATTTATTTCCAACCCAATGGAATCAGATTTTTTAATCCAAGATTTGAAATGCCCATGAATCTTATTTCATCTGACCAAAGGGATAAAAAAGCTTTTTGTTTTAAATTTGGGGGCGTAAATAATCATCAACTTTCTTTGTAATTAAGTCACAGGCAGCATAAAATGTTAGGATTCATTTCTTTTTAAAAGTCTTTCTTGTTTATATTTTGCAAGACTTATAGTTGCCCCCCACCTTTTTTTTTTCCATTGTTATTATGGGCATTAAGTTGGGCACCCAAGATGATGATAGAGCATCAGGGACCAAAGATTCAATATTTTAATTTGGAGGCATACACAAAGATGCTGCCAAATTCATATAAAACAGTCTTATTGTACTGAAGGCAAAAATATTCCTTCTGAGCAAATTTTCTGTGAAAAAGCAAGACTGTCAGGCATGTTGGTGGGGAATGGTTTTATTTTTCCTTAACTGTTTTGTCCTCTGAAGTTGATCAACAAATCTCAAGAAGAAAAAAAAAATTCAACCACTGTGTACGCGATGCAATATTCTTTCCACACTCATTTGCCAATGCAAGAAATTCTCAAGAGAAAAAAGAATCTTTCAACAATATTATGACAAGGGTTCATTTCGGGGTGAGGGGGAATCACCATCAAATTCTGCAATAAAAATGCAGACAATTTCTAAAAAGCCCCTTGCCAAATCAAAAGCCCAATCAAATCGTTGCCATGCTGTTTGTCAAGTGCTAAAGCCAAAAAGTTGGCAGCTCCTGTTAGTGGATAAGAATTCTTAATTGGTTTTTCAATTCAAAGCTCCTTTCTTTTGTTAGAAGGACTCAGGTTCAATATGATTACTCCCTAGTTCTCTAGGGAGGGGATGCTGTTAGCTGAAATCTGTCTCTGACCAGTTGCTTTCTGCATCACTTCCTTCTAAGTCACCCTGAAACCAAAAAGTAATTTCATATTTAAGCTGTTGAAAAGTTATACCTAACAATTAAGCAAAAAGAAAGAAAAAAAAAAAAAAGTTATCTAAACTTACCAAAGGATTATTGCCATCATTGTCACTACCTTCCATGTCTTCTACTTCCACATCATAAGAACCTTCCAGGCCATTGTCAGTTTGTTTTTCAATTCGTTGAATTCCTTCTTTAGCAGGCAGATTGGCTGGATCCATCCTGAGTTTTTTTTTTTATGAAAAAGACCCAAAATTAATTTCAGAGAAAAGATTTTTCTTAAGATTTTTAGAGTAGGTTGAAAATTATAAATATAACAAAAATATTTAATAAAGAATATATGTTATAACAATATTGTTCCCACCAGCCACCTTCAGGCAACTTCAATTTGAATCTCTTATTTAATCAAGGATAGTGAATTAAAGTGCTAGTTCATTAATTTAGTTAAATTATTATGAGTTTAATCCGTGGGCCAAGTAGTGATAGTACTAACTACAAACTAGACAGAGAGAAAATATATCCCTAGACATGGACAGTGAAATGAGAACATTCTTCCCCTGCAGATTAAATAAAGAGTTCATTTCAAAATTCCCTGAAGGTTATTCAGTTTGACAAACACCCAAAGAAAGCTAGAGAATACAAGAGCCAAAATGTTGTGGTAAGATGAGGACACGGGTATGAATAAATGATAATTTAACAGCAAAAATTCAGACAGAAGGGTGATAACAACAAAGTATGAAAAAAGACAACTTGAAAAAAATAGCTTGATTCATGAAACAAGCACTTTTCTGTTTATAAATTGACTAGCAGTATAGCCTGCTGTTGCTCAGGTGTAATGAAAGCTTTAAAACTAATCCATGGTCCTGGAGCTCAGACTCTTTGGACGTTGGCACGAAAGACTACAAAGCAATAGTTGTTTCCAGTTAAAGCGAAACCGTAGACTGAAAGAAAAATTAATGGATGCGAGTCAAATTTTGATTTCCTGGTATCTATATCAAATTTTCTGCACTATTCTAAGAACTGCAACCTTGAAACTTCTGAATATCATTTCTTGTGTCTTTGTCTATGAGTGTATCAAATTTGATTAAAATCAGACCACTCCTATAACCAGATTTTTTTCGATTATCGATTTTCAATATTTATTGGAAGTACCTCGACACAAAACCTAGCTAAGAACACTCGCAGACACGTATAGTACAACTGTGTAAATTTTCAAGAAAATCGGTTCAGCTGTTTTGGAGTCTATAGGTAATGGACACACACAGAGACAAAGTTTCATTTATAAATAAATTTAGATTTTTCTTAATATCATGTGCTTTTAGGACATAATAATGAAATGAACCATAATTGTTTATCTGTTAATTACTATGACTTCTTGAGAGAGAGAATGAAGTGGTGACCCGCATTACTTTTGCCATGGATTTGAATTCAAATTACAGCATACATGAGAAACTACAATCATGTATAGTCAATCAGCAAAAACACCCAAACCTGTATGTAAGATGATTTCTATAACAAAAAAACTTTTTTTGCACTATTGATAACCACTGGCCACAGAATAAGTGAACCTGGGGTTAGTATTTCTCTGCCCACAAACCTTAAAGTTAAAATTACATGATAAAATTTATCAGACAAATTCACTCCAAAAATGAGTAGAACAAAATTTACTTACCTGAGTGCAATGCTGTAATGGTTGACAGCCTCTAAGGCCTCATTGGTCTGTGAAAGGAAATCTCCAAGCATTTGATGAAGGTGACAAGTGTTGTGATTTACAAGTGTCTTACGGAGCCTAAGAAAAGAATAAACACAAAAAGAAATGAGAGTTTTCAAAGTAAATCTTCACTTGTATTTAACGTGTTCATAATTATTTTTAACATCTAATAGAACAAATTACCCTTTTACTTTACAAAAAGTGGAGGATGAAAGTATCTTAAAATTTTACATTTGAATATCAAATATCTTTTAGAAAATAAAGTCATTTAAACTAGCATTCATCTTAAAGCTCTAAAAGGAATATATGAGAATAAATGCAATTTATTTCTTGGCAAAACAATTATGAATTAGAAGAACATTTATGGTGATGATGCAAATATCATTGTTTCTGCAGCTTTGCTTTTAATATTGTTCTGACATTGAAAAATTTAATGTTGGTTTTAATATTCAGAATATGTATACAGAATAAAACTGATTTTAGCTGAAATCTAAAACATTAATGTGTATGAAAGAACAAAGTCAAATGTGTCAGTGATTAGAGAAGTAAAAACTCACAGTTCTATAGCCTTATCATATTGTTGCTCTTTGCCCAGTATCACAGTCATCACATAAACTGCTTCAAGGTAAGAACCATCAAGTTTCATGGCCTTCTCAACATATTGTTTTGCCTAAAGAGATCAGGAGTACAAGAGAAACCTTTTTTTTAGTAAACTCTTTACCAAATAAAATGCAGACTCCCTTTAATATAAATAGTTAAATACAATTGTTTTTTTGTTTGTTTGTTTTTTTTTGGGAGGGGGTGTTGCGCATTTTCAAAAAACTTTTTTTTCATAGTCTATTTGGAAATTCAAAAACATGAAAAAGTATTGAATAATTATATTCTTCTAAAAGAACTTTGTTTCTGTGGTGCAGTGGATATTGGCTCGGAACGAAATCAGAGAGTTATGTTCGAATTCCAGTCAAATTCGTTGCAGTCACTTACACAAATACCCTGGAAAAGGTATTAATATGCTGCTTCTCCCTCCAGCTATTGGGCTCTATAGCCTTGGTTGGCAACCAGTCTATTGCAGAAAGTAATGGCAACTTACTGTAGAAAAATCTTCTGCCTAGTCAGTCATATCTCTTGAGACATGATTGTCCAAGTGTGTAACTGTACAAAAAGGAAACTGATATCTAAAACAAAAATTCTCTTTAAACACTAGAGGCATTCCATGGTTGAATCAACAAGGGTCTGACCATCAACAATCCTGATTTCTTTTCAAATTTGGTATACTTATAGAGTTTTATGATACAAATTGAATTGTACCTATTTTAGATCTCTAGGTCAAAGGGGTCCAGAGATATGATTTTTTGATCTTTGCCAAAAAAGTGAATTTTGGAAAAGTCAGTTTTTAAATATTAATTTTTTTTTTTTTTCCCCCACTTACAACACTAAATTATAAACCATTTGGATAGATCTAAAAAGTGATCTATTTATTTTTTTATTTAGAGGTCAAATAAAATAATTTGGCCATCACTTCAACATTTGACCATTAATTTCTTAAAAAGCATATCTTAACTTTATTTTTTTCATTTGAAAAAAAAAGTTATCTCCCCTAAAGTAAGATTTGTACATTTCATTGACTTTCGAGTGTAAAAACTTGTTACCCAAGTCACTAAATTGAGCCAAATTCAAGGTTGGCATCTGCCACTATATGCTAAACTTTTCATATCTTCCAATATGGTCAAATATCTTTAGAAGGGTTTTTTAATGATCATGAAATCAACAGAATTTTAGTTACTTGTGGTCAAATGTTGACCAATTTGGTAGTATATAAAGTTTTTTGGGGGGGGTTTATTTACATTTTTATTAAAACGATTTCTTAGATAACTAAAAATACTAATTTTTTTGCACTAAAAAAGAGTGGGGGGAGTAACTAATGGTAAAAAATTATCACATAAATTGAATTTTTTTTTGATTGACAATTTTATTTAAATTTTATACTGTAGACTTGATACATAAACAAAAAAAAAAAAAAAAAACTTATGCTAACATATTTTGGTACTGCTTTATCATGTGGTCTGCTGCAGTTTCCATAGTTTAGAAAGTCTGTGAAATGACCTTTAGCAAACATTCTACATTTCATGATATAAATTTATTACCCTTTTGACCAGACTTCTCCTGACCAGTCATTATAAAATGACCTTAAGTGTCCGATCTCAACTTCATGGCCTTCTCCTATTTTTACCCTTTTCATCACAGCACTAACCCTGTAGCACCAATGATTTCCATCAAAATGATGATCATTAATGTATTATTTCGCCATTTTTCATTATCATGATTTGTATGTTTAAATGTATTACATTAATACTAAAATCATTATTCAATCTGTTTTTATCATCTCGCAGTATAAAGTTCCTTTGGTGGAGGTAGGCTGCACATTGAAGTGTAAAAATGCAGGTAGACTGCAAGTTAAAGAAGAACCATTTTTTTTTAATATATAGATTTAAAAATTTTTTTAAAGATTTAAAAAAAAAAAAATTGATTAAAAATTCCTGTCTGTGGTTGTATCTGAAATGTTAGTAATTCTGATTAGATACATTTAGCAGTCTATCAACAACTGGAGTGAACAAGTTTTTAAAAAATAAAACAAAGCAGCAATATAAGCTGCTTTATGATGATGCTATTCCACTCGACAGAATTATAGTTTCATATATAAATTTGTTTCCCTTCAGAAAAAATAAGATATCACAAATATTCTTTCAAGCTGCTTACATTGTAAAAACATTAATAGAAATGTCATGATTACATTCATTTAAAAGTGCTAGCCATTTCAGTTGTTGATCTTATAAAAAGCATGTGTAAGTTTAGTAGGACCAACAAATAATTAGGGTAAACGATTTGAGATTTTCTAAAATCTGGTCACTTTTCCTCTCAAAATAGTTTTTTCTCTTATATAGTGTACAGTGTATGAAAATATATATATATATATATATATATATATATATATATATATATATATATCATTAACTATGTTACATAATATAGTTAATAATATATATTAACTCCCAACATTGTAAAGACTTTAAATTAACTCTTGGTTTAAAAACAGTGTACAGAATTTTGAATTCATTGATATTTAAGTCCAATGCAGTCTAAGTATTTAAATGCAATGACAGAAGACCACATAAAGGCATCCTTGAGACAAACAATGAAACACCCTTGACTATTCCAGCACCCAACAGAGACATCTTCATCACACTCTGTTCCTGGAGCTGAGGATTGCTGGACAGACCATTGATTGCTTGTGTATAAAGTCAACATCCAAATATGCAGACGCCCACATGTCAAACAACCAGCAACATGGAAATTTGACATGCAAAAACTGACTGATCCAAAAGTAGCCAGTGAGCATACTGCAACAGTTGAGCATCATCTTGCAATGCTAACATCTTCCCAACAAATCACAGGAGACTATATGCAAAGCTGCAAAAGAAACCATTGGACACACAATTGGTGCCAGCAAGATTGGTTTGACCAAAATGATCCCAAGATATTCAAACAAAACGGAAAGCCATATTGAATACGAGTCCCAACATCTCAGCAACTGAAAGGGAGCTCCACAGCATCCAAAAAAATCACTATTGAAAAAACAAGGGGGAAGAACTACAACAATACGACACTAGCTGAAATATGACAATTCTTAAAGAGGTCCTGTAGAAAGTTTACATCCACCCTGAAAGTGGCTGACATTATCACTGAACTCACAAGACACTAGTGAGATGGCAAGAACACTTCTCTATTGTGACTTCACTGCAGTATCAGGACTTCCTCAGACATTCCCCACAGTACCTGATGCAACAATGGATGTCTGCTAACCTTACCTATCATGATTTTGAAGCAGTGCTCAAGTTCATCTGATCCTTTAGAGCCCTGGGGCTTGATAACACGTCCTCAGAACTGATAATAAAGTGTAGCAGATTATCTCTCAAAACAAGAATCATTCTACTCCTATGGATCTGGGAAAAGGAGAAAATTCCAACAGATCTGAAGGATGCGAATACCATCATCATCTTCAAGAAAGGAAATAGAAGCATTTATGGAGAATACTGTGGGATCCCTCTCCTGTCTATCACAGGAAAGATCCCTGCCAGGATTCTTTTCAATTGCCTCTTGACCTTGTCACAGGACATTCTTCTCAATGTGATTTGTCAATGTGGTTTTAGGGACAACAGAGGAATCATTTGATATGATTTTTTTCCAGAGACAAATCCAGGAAAGTGCAAAGAGCAGCAAAAAACCCTGGGAATGATTTTCTATGATCTTGAACAGGGTGCTCATCCAAGGGAACGATGGGTCATGTCCAATATCAAACCAGCCTTTCAGACCCCTTCCTCATCATAGGGGGATTGAAATAAGACTGTATTTGCTCCTACTTTTTTCTCCACCTACTTGACCGCAATACTTCAGGAAACTCCAGACAAACCTGGAATCAACTTTGGATACTGCACCAATGGTGGCCTCTTCAACATTGCTCTCCTCCAGAATTCCGTAGAAAACTTTGCAAGAATATACATGCACTACAGACACACTATCAATGAGGTAAGTAACAGGAGAATGTTGAACAATTTCCATATCTTGGTAGTGTCAGTCAGTTAAGTGCCATACATGATACATGCTTGGGCGATCATGTCTCGAAAGAGACATGATTGACCGGGCAGATAATTATCCCGCAGTAGATTGCCATGACTTTCTGCGGTAGACTGGTTGCCAGCCAAAGCTATAGAACCCAATCTGTCCTGTTATTTAACCTATAACTGGAAGGAATAGACAGATTAATACCTTGTAAGTGAATGCAGAGAATTCAACTGGAATTCAAACTCAGCTCCCCGATTTCTTGGTAGTGTACTAACATCAAATCATTGATAATTAAATCAAGGCTCCCCATGTAGCATACAGGAGCTATTCAAAAGAGTTTTCAGCAATCTCAGGATAACACAAACCACCAAACTCATGGTCTACAGAGCTGTGGTAATCTTGGCTCCAATGTATACATGTAAGACATGGATAATCTAACAAAGAGATATCCACAAACTTGTAAGGTTCCATCAAATGAAACTTGTCTAATCCTGTGGAACATATGGCAGGACTTGATCACGAGCAACAAAGTTCTTCTCATGTAAAGATGGAGAGCCTAGATACCATTATGATTCACCATCAACTTCAATAGACCAGACACCTTGCCTGAATAAAAGGGTTTGTTTGGGTACTGTACTCATACCAACATTAATACTTATCACACTCAAATACAATTTTCCTATGTTATGATCTTTTCAAACTAATTTTTACTCACATCATCCATTAAGCACTAAACATTTTTAAAAGATCAGTTTTGTGAGGAATTTTATATACAATAGGACAAATGATTTAGATAAAAATTTGCACATGGTCCAGTTTTAGAGATTAAAAAGTCATCTACTAATTATTCAATTTCATCCAATGTTAACAATGATTCAAACATTCCAGCAACAATAATATAAAATAATTCTTTTTTTAATCCTAAAAACTACATGCAAATGCATTTCCTTTCTTTACTGAAAACTTGGTCTGAAGATTTGGTTGCTTAAAAAAAAGTTTGAAGAGCAAAATCAAACTTTTTGTTTTTAAAACTCAATCTCAAGGAAACGAAGTCTTACATAAAGAATAATTGAAAATTCTATATGAGAAAGAAATAAAAACAAATGAAACACAAACATAAAAATCAGAAATTTATAAAAAATTCTCAAAAGAATATGCTATTTGATAAACTGACTGGAAACAAATCTTTTGTTAATTAGAAGGCAACATTAGTTTTTGAAAAGTAAGGAATAAAAATTGCTTGTAAATATTAAATTCACGACCAAAGATTAATTATATATATATATATATATATATATATATAGAGAGAGAGAGAGAGAGAGTTTTATGTGCTTGATAGAGTTTGAACAAGTGAGAAAGGCATAAAAAAAAAAAACACCTTAATTATCAATAGGCATCTATTTATATATTTGATAAAGGGAGATAACTTTATATTGTCTTCATAAAGGGAGATAATATAAAAATAAATATCAATCTCATCATAAAAACCATATAATAATTGTCAATGTGTATTTATTTATATATGTCTTGTCCTATCTGAGGTTTAATAAGGAAGACTGGAATACAAGCGGTAATAAGCATTTATTTACAAGTAACAATTACTTTCAATCACAGGATTTTTTTAATATTGTTACAGAAAATTCATCAGTCAATATATATCTTATGGTATCCTAGACTAAGTACACACTTAATATTTACATTTTTTCGTTCACCCCACCTCATTCCTACCCGTTAATTTTTTTTATTTTTATTTTTTGTCTGTCTCATGGGAAGTTAGACAAGCAGTAGGACAAAAAGATTAAACCTACAAAGGGTGGATAAACTCATCAGGAGTCAACAGCCAGCTAACCAGAGGTGAGGTCTCGATAAAACACTGTAGAAGAGGCTATGGGAAACCACTATTTCTCCCACATATATTGTATATTCATGGACTTGCACAACTATGACAAACTATTGAACAGGTGTAGAGGCTCATCCCTTGTTCCCTGTTTAGGACGTGATTTCCGGCTTTCTCTTTTCCAATCTATTCACTCTTACGTAGCACCCTGCACACCAGTGGCCTTACTGCCTTGCTCAGGGTGATATGATTTTTAAAAAAAAAAAAAAACCCTAACGGTGTGAAAGGGGGTTAAGCTTAAGGACACTGACTCCTCACCCCGTAAGGAACAATATGCACTACAAGTGTCACCAGGCTGTCATCCTGCGACTGTTAGCATTAACAACATAAAGGGGACAAATTTCCTCAGAATTTATCTCTCACCCGGAATGGAAGGACATGAGCAACCAGTGTCACTGGACTGTTATCCTGCGACTATTCGCAACAAAAAAATAACTCTTGGAATGTGGAATCTCAGAACCATGAACAATTGTGGACAGCTGGAAAATGTGAAGCAAGAGATGACTAGATTAAACAAACATTTTAGGCATATGTGAAATGAAATGGCCAAACAAAAGCTACTTTATCAGTGACAAACACAGAATTATATACACAAAAGGTGAAAATAACAAAAAAGGACTCAGCCTTATACTGGATAAAGACACAAGGAAATGCATTATGGGATACTGCCAGATATCTGAAAGAATTCTAGTAGTTAAACTGAAAGGGAAGCCTCTCAATATATCAGTAATAATTGTATTTGCACCAACACCACAAAGTACAAAAAAAAAAAATTGAGTCCTTCTACTCCATACTTGATTATGCCAAGGCAGAGTGCAAATCACAAGATAACAGAATTATCATGGGAGATCTCAATGCCGAAGGGAGAGAAGGAGAAACAGTTGACAATTTCAGACTAGGACACCACAATGACCGTGATGAGAAATGGGTCTAATGGTGCACAGTGAATGACCAGATAATAACTAACACCTGGTTCCAAGAGCACCCAAGAAGACTATGGATATGGAGAAGTCTAAAAGGAGAAATTAAGAACCAAATTGATTATGTTACTATCAACAAGAGATTCAGAAATGCAGTCCTTCACTGCAAAGCCTAGCCAGGTGCTGACTGCAGAAGTGACCACATTTTATGCAAAATAAGGATAAAACTAAAACAATTAAAAGAAACCCAACACAGCCCTAGGACTGCAGTACAATAAACTCGTGAATGACCTGAACCTGCAGGAAATGTTTATAGACAGTGTAAAAATGAAATACGAAGGACAAATTGAAAACAGAAACTCAAAATAGGATTCACTAAAAGTGGATCTAGTGGCATCAGCAAAGAAAAAAGCACACTGAAAGAAAAAAGAGTGGATCACTAAAGAGATTCTTGACCTGATGCAAAATACAAAAAACAATGCCAAGATATGGAACGGAATAGAAGAAAATACACAAGGAAATAGGAAGAAAATGTAAACAGGCTAAAGAAAGATGACTCAATGACAAATGTGCAAAAGTAGAGCGAGACTGAGCACGACAAATAATGGCGATATACATAAAAAATAAAAAAACAGGACAAAAGATCTGCTGAGCAACAGAAAAGCAAAAGAAGGTACACTCACACTAAAAAAAGAAAAAATACTTCAGAGATGGGATGGGTATATTGCTGACAAGAGAGAGCAACCAAGAATACACAAAAATACAGATAGACTAGAAATATTAAAAACTGAAGAGGAATTGGCAATGGCCAAATTTAACAGAAATAAAGCAGTAGGACCTGATGGGATTGTAATAAGAGATGTTGATGCCCTTAGAAGACTTTGGCATAGATAGGCTCACAGAAATAAACAAAATCTACAACAGCAATATACAGATGGATCTAAGCAGACCAATTTTCATAGCACTACCTAAGAAGCCAGGTGCAAAGGAATGTGAACTCCACTGAACAACCAGCTTAATGAACCATGTAACTGTTATAGTGGAACATCCTGTCATCCCTCAAGAATAGAATGCTCTACTTGATAAAAGACGGTAACGAGTGGTACGAACAGGGAAAGGTCTTAGGCGAAGACATTCACTATTTGACAATCTATTCCGCTCCAACCCGTGGCTTGCCTATATGTGTATTATTGTTAATTGTACCTTAGTACAATAAATCTGGTATATCTTATTCCTGGTGTTGAGTTCCATTCTTCAACTGATCTATTTACACTGTATTCCTTTTCGGGATATATCAGTAACAAAACTAATCATCCAGATTCTGGTGAACAGAGCGCACAGCAGAATTGGTCCAGAGATAGGACAAAAACAGTGTGACTTTGTTAAAGATACTGGAACGAGGAATGTGATATTCATGCTCAGAATGCCATCTGAAAGTGCAATACAAATGCAGAAAGACTTATCTGTGCTTTATAAACGTAAAGCATTTGACAGAGTACACCACAAAGACTTGTTCGAGATGCTCGGCAACCTTAACATTTTCGGAAAAGACATTAAGATAATCAAGAATAGATATTGGCAGCAAACCACTTGCATACAGATAGAAAGTGAATTCAGCAGGTATACAAAAATAGGACAGAGCGTAAGACAAGGATGTGTTTTCTCACTGGATCTATTCAACTTATACAGCGAAACAACTGAGAAAAATAAAACCCTTGTCAGAATTTGTTATTGATGGCCACAATCTCAACAATGTAAGATACGCAGATGACAGTGCTGATAGCAGACATGGGAAGGAGAATACAGAACCTCCTAAAGAAGATAGAAAGAGAAAACAAGGATTAAGCATAAATTTCAAGAAAACAATGTATAGTCATCAGCAAAAAGAAGACCTAAAAATGCCAACTACAGGTCAGAGAAAGTAAAATAAAACAAGTAAAGGAATTTAAATATCTGGGAAGCCAGCAGACAAAGAATGGAAAGTGTGATGTTGAGATCCAAAGACACATTAGCATAGCCAAAGGCACATTGCAAAAGCTAACCAGAGTACTGAGAAACAGGAAAATCTCATTGGAAACAAAGAGAGTACTGGATTGCTATGTGATATCTGTCCTTCTGTATGGCAGTGAATGTTGGACAATCTCCTCAAGGATGAAGGAGAGGAGGCAGCAGAGATGTGGTTTTACAGAAGGATGCTGAGGATACCATGGACTGAGTACGTGACTAACGAGGTGTCAGAGAGGACAGAAATGAGAAGAAAATTGATATTTAATATAAGGAAGAGACAGATGAGGTTTCTGGGACATGTAATGAGAAAGGAGGGCCTGGAAAATTTAATACTCACAGGACAGATAGACAGAAAGAGAGAGACAGGAGAAAGCAGTACAAGACCTACTTAATAGGCCTGAGCAAATGGATGGCAAAGTGAGGTTTGGGAAAGATACCAAGAAGAAGGATTTTGCAAGCGACAGAACCAAGTGGAAGTACAGGATCGCCTATGTCTTGAAGGGTCACGGGACATGAAGAAAGAACAAGATTCAACACACTTTTAACCTCTAAATATATAAATGAATAACTATTTAGACATAAATTTAGTATTAATATTGTAGGTGTAATTACAAGTTCTCATTATTTAAATACATTTTAGTTTTGTATTGGTAACCAAGATTCAACACAAACTTGCTTTCTATATGTAGAAATAATTCCGTTTTACACTGTTTTGTACGTTTAAAAAAATTTTATCCAATGAATATCATAAAATGAAAAATTCCCTTGAAGAAAGGAGACTAGAAAAAGGCAGCAGCAATTATGTCTAACTCAGGATCAAATACAGGCATAGCAAGAGGCTGATAGAAAATTCACAGAAAATGAATAAATCAATGAATTTTGGCTTAATTTTAATCAGACAATGGAAACTGATTCAATACTTACTTTAATGGCAGTAGTTGGCTCTTCAGAAAGAACAGATGCATAGAGCTGAAAGAAAAGTAGAACTAGAATTCAATCATAAAACATGACAAGAATATTTTATACAGTTAAAAGATATGGAAATAAACACATTGACTTCATTAAAAAAAAATTTTAAATTACATTTTCACTTCCATCACCATTTTAGTAAATCTAAAAAAAAAAATTTCAAATCTCTTTCAATTTCAACAATTGCTTAGAGTCCAGAAAGACATTACCAACTTTACAGTTTAGATTTTTTTTTTTTTTTCAAGTAAATGTAAAACTAACAGAATTTCAAATTTTAAAATTTTCATCAACTATATTGGGAATTTTCAATAAGAAAAAGTGCTTAATCATGACTTACAGTAAGTGAGCGTGCATTGTTGCCCAAGTGTCTCACTGCTTTGCCAGCAAGATTTATTGCCTCTCGTGGCCGATGACTTGCCATGTAACAATCTATCAAACCTGAAACAAAATATGAAGCAATGATTACATATATATCTCTATAACATAAAATATTGTAACAATAATAATTCACTACAACAATTTATTTATAACTTATGTTACCCGCCCAATTCATTAAAAAAAGACACTGAGCCAAAACTTTAAATTTTTACTAAAATAAATATGCATTTCTTAACTGCAAGAAAATACCAGAAGATAATAATTTATCAGTTTTTGATGTTTTGTCTTCTGGCATTCCTCCTGTGTTTTAGAATGTTGATAAATTTTATTTTGAGTAAATATATGTGTCCTCTCATGTAACTTTGTTGGAGTTGTCTCATCATGAACTTTGTACAAAATAGGAGCAGATAGATTTACTTATCGTCTGCTTCACATTCCTCTTCATTCTTTTGAACAAGAGTTGTTTCCTGCTTATAATTGGAATTCCAGTTTCTTCTAAAGTCTTTTCCTTCTATATCATTTCCAGTAGCCCCTTGCATGTGGCGTTGTCATCTTACTTGGAGTGAATTGATTAAAATGAAAAGTAAAAATAATTTCAAGCTACATCTACAGAATTCCAAATTTCTGACTTTTCTCTCCTGATTCTTGGTTTCTACAAGTTAGTTATCTGTGCATAAATTCTTTTAACTTCCAATGCTACACCCTATCTACCATTTTCATTTGTCAGAACAAATATTTAAAATAAGAGATCTTACCTTTGTGTGCTTCAAACCTGTATGGAGCAAGTGTGACTGCTTCTCGGAAATGGGATGCAGCATCTTGGATTTTTTTCAATTCTAACAAAGCTGAGCCTTTCAGTAACAAAGCCTCAACATTTCTGTTGTCTATCGTGTAAGCCTAAACCGAGAGAGAGAGAAAAAATTAAAAAATAGAAGAGACTAGTTAAAGAAAATTCTACAAGAATTTCAATTATTTTTGGCTGGTGTTTCTCTGCTGGTATAAAACAAAAACAATAATAATTGTTGTCATGTTAATCATTCAAAACTGATTAATATATTTTACTTCTGAATGTTTTTGTTAATAGAAAAAAATGCACTTAATTTTCAAGAAGTGAACTGTAACTAACAGACATAAAATAAAAATAAAAAAATGAAATCAATTCTGCAGATTTCCAATGTTTTTATATTTTTCTTGATTTTGTTTGTATTGACAGGAAAAATCCCCAAATCTATAAGAAAATTCATTTTAATAAAATTAATATTCAAATTAGTTTACTTAAAATTGAGTTTCAGCTAATATAATTAACTTGAATATCAAATTTGTTATACAAAAATCAACTTACCTGACAATTAAAGAAGCATCTATGCTAAGAGATTTTAATTGTATTTGCATTTACCTATCAGATATTGATATAAGAGGCCCCAAATTCTATCATAATAATAAAAATAATTTATGTTCTTTCATCAATTCAGCATTTTAAAATATTTGTTGACATTAGTCAAAGCAATTTGGACAAATCTAAGAGACTCATTGCATATACCAAAAATCATTTCCTTAATTTCAATAAAAAATACTTTGAAAAATCTGCCAAAATTGGCCTATCACAGAAATCAACATTATTCATTTGCCAAAATTCATTTTCCATATATTTTTTTTTCAATTATTTGAGTGTTGTTTCTCTTTACTCAATTCAATAAAGCACATAAAAATGGTTTTAGCAGTTATGAAAAGCTTGAGTTTAAGTTATTAGGTTGAAAAAAAAAAAAAAAAAAAAAAAAAGAGACAGACAGACATGAAATGCCATAAGTTTTAACTTCAATCAGAAAAGGATTTTGATCATATTTTGGAAGCTATTAGTACATTTTTTTTTAATGGGTTGCAAGTTTTTGCTTATCTGCCATATTTTATTGATTAACATTGAAGCAGCATTTTTAGCATATTTTGATTATTTTAAGAAAGGTAAAAAATATGACTGAAACAGAAGACTTGTTAGTGTGATCGATTGAATGATTTCTCTTTGAATAATAAAGTCGGCAAACCAAGGCTGACAACACTGAAATCAAGACATTACTTGAGAAATTAACTAATTCTACCAATGGCAAGTTTTCATCCAAAAAGTGATGCTGCCGTTTTGATGGGATTGGAAGAAAGGGATTTATTAAAACAGCTACTACTCATAATTAAACCAATTAATAAAAATAATCTGGAATTAATTTTAGAGAAAGCACATGGTTTCCATCATGATAACACTAGACTACATGTTCCTTTGATGCTCAGCAAACATGAGTTGCAAGTTTTTGTTTATCTGCCATATTTATTTAACAGATTGGATTATTTATTCTTGTCTTTACAGAATTCTCTTAATGGAACAAAAATTCAATTCCCTTGAAAACTGCAAAAAATATCCAGAACAGATTTTTTTTATGCTGTAAAAAGTTTTGAGGATAGAATTATGAAGCTACTTGAAAGATGGCAGAAAAATAGTGACACAAAATGGTAAATATGTTGTTCAATATAAGTTAATGGAAAATTTGTTTTATTCTTACTTAATAAAGGAAACACTTTCAGTGACCTTATATAATTTTTATTAACTATAAGTCTATAAATGCTTACAATGCTAAAAGGGTGAGCTAGCAATCTTCAAGGGGGAATTGTCTCCAGCCACATCAAACTGAGTTGTGGAGATGGTATGTAATTTTCCGAAATTGGGTGGCCATTTCGATGGGTGAATTTAACACCTATCTCATCAGTGATAACAAAACATTATGGGAAAATAAATTTGTCTGTGTATTTATTTTCCCATGTTTTGTTATTGCTGATGAGACAGGTGTTAAATTCACTCACCAAAATGGCCATATGATTTTGGAAAAATTGAATTTTTTTTATATGTATTAAATATTGGCTCTGTAAATAAATAAATTTAATTACATTGAACCCTCTGGCTAGATCAGGATCCATTGGGATTTACCTCCAAGCCATTTCTATCACACTTATAACATACATATAAAACTTAACCTTCCTGTGCATTGTGGTGCAGTAGATATCGACTCAGAATGACAAATTGGGGTGCTGAGTGAATTCCCGTTGAATTCCTTGCATTCACTTATGCACAAATACCTTTGGGAAAGGTATTAATCCATCTCTTCTCTCCAGTTATGGGTTAAATAATAGAACAGACTGGGTTCTATAGCCTTGGCTAGCAACCAGTCTATCGCAGAAAGCAATGGCAACCTACTGCAGGATAATCTTCTGCCCAGTCAGTCATGTCTCTTTAGAGACATGAATGCCCAAAGCATGTATCATGTATGGCACTTAACTGAACCTTCCTTGACAGCTTATTAATACATAACAATAATTAGATTTTGGAGATTATCGTAAACCCTCTAAAAACAATGTAATTAATAATAATTCCCACAATAATAATTCCCACAAAAAGAAAAAAAAAAATCAGGATTAGTCATAGGATTTTACCTCAGAACCCTTAAAATATGTAGTCCAGAATACATAGTTGAAAAAGTTAAATACATTAAAAAACATACTTCTTCACTAACCACATCATTTCATCCTCAATGCTAGAAAATGAGCTTGCAAAATCCACAAATCTAAGAAACTAGACACCACTAACAGCACTTCTAACAACAACACAAAATTCTTAATCCTACCCTCTAACACCCTTTCTACAAAATTTGTAAATAAATTAGTCATCCCTAATACTAGGATCTTTACAACAAGACTATCAGAGATATAATTAGGAAGAAAAATTCAAACACCAATTCAGATGCCAGTACTTATCAAATAAATTGCTTACAATGTAAAATGTTACAAAATCTTAAAAGCTCATATCTACAAACATTAGAGATTTATGTTTAGACAACCATTCAAACTTGTTTATAATACACAGGAACAAAAATGGCCATAACTTTGATTTTAGGAATGCTACCATAACTAAAAAAAAAAAATAATTTTTTACGTCAACAATACTTTGAGAGATTACTAATAACTATATTACCAACTATAAACACATTACATAATAAACGTTTATTGAATCCATTCTTAAAGAGTGTAATGTATGTTTAAACAAAATAAATGGTATGCTAAAACATTCCTGAATCAACATCAAAAAACCAATGTCTACTGGACACACACATACAAATATATATCATCATCTGAATACCAGATAGACAAACTTGAATTATTACACTTTCATGCATAAAGCAATATTTATTGTTTTTCATATAGGCTTGAAATCTGTTGATTACTTGGAACTTTGAATGGATGCTTAATCTCTTCTTGAATTTGGAACACCATAAAATATACTAATGTTTGTTTAAAAAGTTGAATCCATGAAAATCAAACACCACAAAAGTAAAAATACCAAAATTTCTTTATTTTGCTTTCATATGTACAAAATTTGCTAGCCACATGTGGAAATTGAAATTAAAATTTGGAAAAAAGACATAATGCAGAGTATAGTAAAAACAGCCAAACCTTACAACAGTGGCAAAATATATAGATTGTGCCAGGAAGAAAATTAGCTATTATGTTATTCTCAAGCAAGAATGAGTTACTGAATGAAAGAACAGAAATTATGACTAAGTGTAACCATACCATTAAATACCTATTAGAGTCATAAAATCATGGATAAAAACAACTTCTAATTTTTGAAATTGTGCATTCATAAAAAATCCCCATTACATGAGCATTCTTAAAAAGTAAAAAATAACCCTGGTAAAATCAGCTTTGTAAATCACCTGAAGACACTACATGGTAAAAACCTAAGTTGCATAATAACTTGTTTACAAATGAAATTATATATATATATATAGGAAAACCTACTAAAAAGTTGTAAGTTAAAAATCATTTTTAACTTACAACTTTTTAGTAGTTTTACCTATACATATTAAGACAGTATACGTGGATTATTATTATATCGCCGACTGGCGCCAATTCAATCCTGGGTTAAAAAGCAATCGGAGTCTAACCGTACTGATGAGCTGTGATACAGCAAAATAGATCTGTCTGCAGATTATATATATATATATCGAGAGAGAGAGATATAGAAAACTTCATGGCAAATAAATTGCTAGAATATTGCAGACATTAACTTATTTTTTCTTTTTTTTTTAAAAAGTATTATGTGCCATAACTTGTAACAACTCATAAATGCCACATGGATATGGTCTCATACACAAATACTCACTTTTTGTGCAAAGTAAACTGCTTTTGGGACGGCTTTAATAACTTTTCTGTTTGCCATACAGTAATATCCAATCACGATCCAAGGTTCGGGTGCATGCTCATTGCCATCCATCACATGATTAGCCAAACTGAAGGGAAGAAAAAAAAATAAAATAGATAACAAAACATCAATTCAAACTGCATTTTTGACTACTTGTTCTAGCCAAAACAATATTTAAAAGGAAAGACATTCATTAAAAAGTACAGCACAACCAATAAGACAAAATTTTTCTCTTTTCTTTAAGTAAAAATTTTAGAATGTCAGAGCTATGAATACCCAAACCAACTAAACTTGATAGATTCATTTTCTACAGTTTATCAACTCATTGAAGGTATTTAAAGCCAGAAATATTTTCGATAAGATTTTTGGGGGAGATAATACTGATTATGTGATACAAATCTTACTAATAAAGTATAGATGGTGAGAGGAAATATCAAGGGTGTAATAGCATTCAAGGTTACATCCCAAATTTAAATGCACATAAATAATAACAATGAATAAGCATATTGCCATAATTAAGTACACAAAAATTGACAACTACATAAATACAAATTTTTAAAAGTAGAAAAAAGAAATAATCATACCTTTCTAATTCAGCAATTTTCTTTTCTTTCAAATACAAGTAAGCCAATGTGTCTGTATTTTTTAAATTAAGTCGGTCTGATAAGTGAGCCTAAAATAAATATTTTCTCAAAATAAATATTTAAGAGACAAATACAAAAACTTTCTGTACTAAATTCAACTGTAAATTATGATTAGAGTTTTAAAATTTTAACAAATGAATTTCTTGAATCAGTTGCTTTTTTGTTCTATTATGAATATTACCAAGTAAACCTTACTTAGATTTCTTTCACGATTGTTTATTGACAGGTGGAAAGGAGCAGTGGCAATTTTGCTGTGTGTTAGATTATATCATTTCATAAATTTTGTTGGAAGTTTTCAGATTAATTATTTCTAGACTTTGCTATTTCGACCAGCATGTTCATCTTGATAGTTATAATCCTGATAGTGAGGATTAGCAACCAAGAGGAGCAGGTTAGTCTGAATAGCAAAGCAGATAATAATTATATTACAATTAAGAAAAATCTCCTCTATTGATGGACAAGCAAGGCAAACAATTTGGCTGACTACCAAAAATAAATTTTAGTAAGCTACTAGTTTGACCAAAAATTACTTAAAAGAGATCAGGGCGTATTAGAATCCCCTCCCCATTTCATTAGGGCATATTCAAGAAGAAAAAAAAAATTTTTAGTCTATTTAAGCATGTAATGTTTAAAGTAAGCTCTCAGTATATTACAAAACATTATAAAAAAACTTTGGCTAAAGCAGAAAACATCACTGTATATAAAAAGCAAGCTAACTGTAGAACTGAACATAAAGCAAAAAATCACAATCAGAAAATTTGAGTTGATAATTATAATATAAAAGATTTTTACTTTTTTTTTTTTTTTTACTATTTATTAAATAATTAACCAAGGTTACCCAGTAGTTACTATAGCTTTTAGAAATATTAATCTAGTAAATAAAATTGCTTTTTTGTCTTTGCTGAAAATCATTTTTTCTAATTTATGACTTGAGATGGAACTTCATGTTATTTAATTTTAAATATTTAAGCTACTTTACATTCTCTTTAGTATAAAACAGTTTTTGTTTGATACCATATATTACTTTTGTCCTGAAGGCTCCAAATGCTTAAAAAGGTTTAAAGTTGATAAAACCAGAAAAAACACATACACAAGCCGGATTAACTTGCCTTTAGATAGACATATAAAATCAGTCAAGGCAGTTGAAAATGTCAACTCGAACCTACCTTCTGGAAGAGCTGCATTGCTTGGGGATAATCACCATTTAAGAAATGTGCTTCTCCTAATGAACACAAAAGCCTGACATTGTTCTTCAAGTAAGGCTAATCAAATAAAAAAGAATATTTGAATAAGTTTGTTTACATATTATAAAAACAATTCGCAGAACAATTTTTTTGTTATTCAGTCAGTTAAGTGCCATACGTGAAACGCACTTAGGCGATCATGTCTCAAAAGAGACATGACTGATTGGGCAGATTATTCCGCAGTAGGTTGCCATTGCTTTCTGCGGTAGACTGGTTGCCGACCAAGGCTATAGAACCCAATCTGTCTTGTTATTTAACCCATAACTGAAAGGATGAGATGGATTAATACCTTTCCCAAGGGTATTTGCACGTAAGTGAATGCAATGAATTCAACTGGAATTCGAACTCAGCTCCCCGATTTCTCGTTCCGAGCTGATATTCACTGCACCACAACGCACATCCGATTATTTTGGCCAAAATTTGTTAAACTATTAGGACACCACCATCTGTCAACTGAGCTAGCTTAGATATCCTACACTACTTGATAATCACAACTATAGATCCTTAAAGTAAATACTTTCTTCTAAAGAACATGAAATATCTATAACATCTATAATTGGTTATAGTAGAATTTGAAATGTTCTAGAAAGGCAGCTATTCACTGTAAAAAAAAAAAATATATATATATATATATATATATATATATATATATATATAATAAAGAAATGTAATGTCTTAGGAATTTTAATATAAATTCATAGAATAAGTATTTTCTTTCTCAATTAAGAAAAATTTTGAATACTTAACTTTCACAACTGCATTTATTATAGTATCATTGCCTGGATATGCTGGCCAGTTTGGGGAAAATATGAAATTGCCATTTATTGAAAATAAATCAGTTTAAAAATGCTGAAATTTATTTCTCATGAATGCCACAGTACGATGATAAACTACATATGACAGCAAGATCTTTGATCAAGAGATTGGAGGTTTTGAGAAGTATGGAATCAGCTCCTGATTGCTGTTGTTCCCAGATCCAACCTGATCCTGAGTGCTAGTATTTGTTAGGGTCCCATCTATGGACAAATAATGAACCCATCCCAAGCAAAAACAAAATACTATGAAAACATAAGATATTTATACAATAAAATTACCAACAACACATTTTATCTCTAATTGAAGGCATACAATTGCAATCAAAATATTTAGGATTTCAGAATTAAAAAACCCATAGAGGTTGATATGCCACTAAACAAAATCAACCAATCATGAGTACCGCCATTTTGTTTTCAATCAGATACTCTTCAGTGCAGACTAAGCTAAACAGCACCTCCAACATACAATATAATAAAAATATATCACAAAAGAAGTTGTATTGTATATTATGTCTACACTTATTTGGAAATAACACTAAACACTGGTCACTTTATTACACAAGTGTGTGTTGACAACAGGCAAAAAAATTCTGTAAAATTGTTAACTATGCCCACAGCAGTGGAAGGGTTAATAAAATGTGAGGAAAAAACAAAAAACAAACCCAGACAAAATTTTTATAAATTTTAATGATTTTCATTAATGTATTCTATAATTTAATGATTTTCTATGTATGCTTAGTATCATAAATTTAACACTAAAAATATTTACAATGTGAGGGGTGGGGGACATTTACATTATGAAACTATAGTAATCAAATTTTACATTGTCATTCAATATTACTGAAATATTTCAAATCTGGTACAAATGTTCAGAATGAATATCTAGGTTTGCAGGAATATTCAGCAGAAAAAAAATTTATTGTAAGAAAAGGCTTACAATTATTAGTTTTAAAAAAAGAACAATATATTTTCCTTACCTTACAATCCAGGGCCTTAAATGTGGAAATGGCGCTGGGATATTCTTGGGCCACCATAAGGACATGAGCTTTGATCCACATTGTTAACCTGAAAATTGAAGATAAACTGAAACTAGTCAAAATCACTTCAATCTCTTTAAAATATATACATCAAGTTTCAATAAATCAATATTGAAATTTATCAAAATCTTGTGGAAAAACAAATTAACAATATTTTCCTTCAAATAGTGAAGTAAAAAAAAAAAAAAAAATTCAAGACTGGTCCATCCATAAAATTTAGGGAAAATTTTGGGTGTAAACTAATTTTTCAGATTATCATTTTTTAAAAAAATTTTTTTAGACCTTCATTAGGCCTGCTCCCAACACTTGTCAGAATAAAAAAAAAATAATGATTTGTTATCGATTTAGAAGGAAGAAGGTCTTAAATCTTTTAAGCTGGAGTTAAAAGAAAGATTTCTCTTAACAGATATACACATTTTTAGTAAAGAACAAAAACTCACATAAATTAAGCAACTTAGCTTGTCCAGTAACTCTTCCAAGTCAGAGATGGATTCAATGTCATTAATATTATAAACAGGATCATCCTTCTAAAAGGATAACAGATGTTTCAATTTTGACAAGTGTTGCAGCCAAAGGAAGATCTAAAGAACACTAACCAATAAAAATTATGTTTGTTTATTCATGAGTATATAAAATAGGTACCTCCAATAACTTGCTGAAAAAAAGTGCACAGTGAAAAAGGCACCAAATTAAGTTTTATCATCAAAATGTTTGTTATTAAGAGGAAAGACCAAAGTATTTTTTAATTATTTTATTAAACTTTTTAATCCTTTCTATCATGTTCTAAAATTTTAGTTAAAAATCTTGTTTTTCTTGTTTTAGTGATGGGCCAAAAGATGAGTTTTAGGAAATTTAGTGCCTTTTGTTTGATAAAAAACACATTGATTTGTAAATTCTCACAAAAATCAAACCATTGTCAGATTTTAATGAAACTTCAGGACTTATTCACAAATCAATGAAATTATTTTAGAATTTTTTTTTTTTTTAATATAAAATATTGTTAGATGTTTTTTAACATGTTACTCCACATGATAAAATTAATTAAATTGTGTCTTGCTTTATATTAGTTACAAACTGGATTCCTTGGAGAATATAAATCATTTTTTTTTTCAAACAGTAGCTTATTTACCAAAATCTCTGAATTTTTAAAGTAAAAAGATGCAATTAAACCAAGATATTTAATTAGAAAAGCTTATATTTTTATGAGTAAGATATATTATGATCACTATTGTCTTAAATGTTTTTCAATAAATAATGAATTTTTACAACAATTGTCTTATGAATTTTAATTTGAATAATTTATGAAGATTTAAATCTTTTGAAATAAACAAGTTTTAGTTCAGTATGAAACACTTATAAGATCACAGACTTGGGAAATTTGTATCAATACCGATTTGAGCAGAAGTTAAAGCAAGTGGTCAACTATCTCTCAGTAATTAATGACCTACACAGAAAGTGTTCCAACTTTATTCTATTTATTTATAAATTATATTAACAAATTATAGCACAAAAAACTTACCAAGAGTAGAAACTCCTTAACTGGTTGCCTGAATAAAGAATAATCTGACTTATGGTTTAGAGAAACCATCCTTTCATATAATTAAGAACTAATTAATGGAAATAGGGAATAAAATCAGCTATCAAATTGTTGGCCACAGACTAACCATTCATAATTTGATCCATGAGGTAAACTGTTCATAACCAAACTGATAATTTCAGCACATTTCACTCCAAGAGCAATCAGTCCCATAATAGCTTCCAGAGCCAGCGGACATTCCCTACAAAACAAGAAAAATAGTTGGAGAAGGAGAACCACACAAATATATACATACACAAGATGGAATATGAAAAAAAAAAAAAAAAAAAAAAAAAATAGATGTTTAAAGTTCCTTGTTGACATTTCACTTCTAAGAATTATCAAAACAACTGAAAAAAATATACAAGAAAAAAAAAAAAATATTTTTAAATTATTACTATGGCAACCCTGCTACGTACAAACACTGGTTAATCCAAAAAAAATTTAACAATTTGTAAAATTCTGAAATTCATAAGCACATTGATTTTTTGGTCCAAAAACTAACCAGTCATTAACCATCACTTTTAGAAATAGCGAGTTTTTTTTCCAAATGGTTAAAAACCTTGAATTATCAGTTTGTAAAAGCTGGTGTAAGCACAGAACATAGCTGGCAAATTTGCCATTATGTGGAAGTAGATATGTTCCAATAGAAGCAGAATGTATAAGAACAAAGAAAAAATTTATCAAACTAACATCAGTAACTAAATAAACAAGAGCAGTCAAAAACCACAAAACTCTGCCAAGGCAATATTGACATCATCTTAGTGATTAGCAAAAGATGATTAAAATGAGAATAACTGCAATGAACTTGACTGCACTATTCTTTTGTTTTTCGAAATTAAATTAATAAATATTAAATTCATATTATAATTTTTTTGTGGGAAAAATAATGCATTCAGAAAATGTAATCGCGTAAAGCAACCTAAAGGAAGTAATTCAGTATTTGGCATGTGAAATGTATGAAAAATGTTAAAGAAAGAAAAAAAAAAATTTATCCTGTACCAGATTAAACCCAAAATCTAATAAGTCATGAAGCCAATCATCACAAAGTTTAATCCAAATCTATCCAGAAGGTATTGAGATATTGTGACCACAGACAGACAAGCACAACTGAATACAATACAATAAGTAAAACAAAATGCTTTTACTTTCAGTAAACATAACCTAGAAACTTATCTTTTGCTATAATGAAAAAAAAAATTAAATTCATTTAAAATTTTTCAAAGCTTGAGGCTCAGAAAGAATTAAATTATTTTCCATAGGTTTTTAATGCTGTTTTAACATGGCACTTTTTAAGACATGTTAACTACATAAATCAAGGGATTCCTGTAATTGTACATCTGCTATGAATGCTTACCTGATGACTTCCTTGTAACTTGTGATTGCTGGACGATCCATTCCAGACTGTTGGTATAATTGTGCCAAGGCCAAATTAATCTTTGCATTTCTCTTCTTGGCTATGACTCCTTCCAACTGCAAAAGGACAAACATTAAATTAATAGAATGAAAAGAGTGGAAAATTAAATAATTAAAAGTAAAAATAATGCTTACAACATTGATGGCTTCTTGATATTGTTTTAGTTGGCAATGACATAAATGAATCTTGTATTTCACTTCTACTTCTGATGTTATTTCCTATGGGATATAGAAAAAAGAAAGAAACATCACACAATAATCAAAATTCTATAAAGATAATGACAACGTATAAAAATTTTTTATCTTTTCTGTTGTAGGCAAATATAAAATTGCTTAAACACCATATGAATTTAAACATTATTTGTTACAAAGAACTATTTACTATTTGCCTTTCAAGCATCCAAACTTATATTCCCTTATATATACAAATTATGTCAGTTTCTCCAAATCTCTGTCATTTACACATTACCTTTGATGTTTTGGGGCTTACAAATGTTGAAACACTGATTCTCATTCATATGATGACTGAAGTTAAGCAATGTCAGGCCTGATCAGTACCTAGATGAGTGATCATTTGGGAATACCAGGTGCTGAAAGCTAGAATGTGTGGGTGGTGTTAATGGAAAATGGTTTGGAACTGCTATTCAGAGAGCCATGTTCCAATTCCAGTTGGGTTCATTATATTGACTTATGTACAATAACCTTGGGAAAGGTACAAATCCACTTCTTCTGTTCCCAGCTATAGGTTAATTAGTAAGACTTTCATCATCAAACCATTACTATCTATAAGAAAAAAAATTAGAATCTAAAACTATTTTGTTGCTTTAAATAACCTGCAAACAGTTGATAATCCATACAAAAATCAATAAATCAATTTAGTGTTTTGAGCAATAAACTATTTATGTTAACATATATATATATATATATCTCAAAATGAACAACAAAAAATAAAATTGCAATATTCAAAACATTAATTTAAAACAGTGCTGTTTCATTGTTGAAATAAAATGTACAATTTTATAGTAGTTGTTCACATATTCTCGTGTAATAATATATATGTGCACCAAAATGCAACCTAAGTATTTCATATTACACACAAAAACATTACAAAGAATATTTGCTATTCTGCTTTAATAAATTTCTTTTCTTTGGAGTAGTTGTGTTTCTTGATAGCATTTATCTCCCTTAGAACACTTCTCTCTTTAAGAATGCTATATTATTTACTTGACCTCCCCACTATTGTTTTTTTTTTTATGTCAGTCAGTTTAGTGCCATACATGATACACACTTTAGGCGATCATGTCTCAAAAGAGACATGACTGACTGGGCAGAAGATTATCCCGCAGTAGGTTGTCATTGCTTTCTGTGGTAGATTGGATTCTATATCCTTGGCTGGCAACCAATCTGTCCTATTATTTAACCCATAACTGGAGGGAAGAGATGGATTAATACCTTTCCCAAGAGTATTTATGCATAAGTGAATGCAAGGAATTCAACTGGGATTCGAACTCAGCTCCCTGATTTGTCATAGGTGAGTCTAATCCTTGTAACCACTGTCACACTGGCATCAATATTACATCAACTTTTTTTTTTCTCTTAGTGCAATAAGAAAGGTGCTTCCACAGGATTGGAATACCTAGGATCAACCAGGCATCTTTCCCCATATAAAAAGAAGAGAACAGATACCACACTTTGATACTGGCCTTGAATAAAGCTGTTTAAATACCATGCAAGATTGTTAAATCAATACTCATCAAATTATTTCAATATGTACAAAAATTATTATTTTCTGAGAGAGAAATTCAAAAATTACAATCTTTGATCAAGTAGTTTATATAAAATTAAATTGTGGTGCTTCTGCTATGTATTTCGAGATTCTTGATAAATAAAAAAAATCTGTAATGTCATTGATCATTGTCTGGCATCTCAGCTTCAATCACTTTCCCAATGCTTTTTCTATAAATACTTTCCTGGTAATTGTTCTGATGACCTTTCCACTTTGGTATGTAAACTTTGTGAATTTAAGCACTGTACTAGTTTGGCAGCTGGGTCTCATTTCACAGTTGAAATGGATAGATATAACCGTAAGTTCTATGCTAACAGTTTCTTTTTGATATTTCTCACTTGTGGAACTCTTCTGGCTTCTTGCTTTATGGTCAACATTGATCTTCAAAACTTTAAATGCAATATCAATTATCTTAATTCCTGTCTTTTTACTGTTCTCTCTTCTTAATAGTGTTTTTTTTTTCCTAATATTCTTTAACACTCTACTAACCTCCTGTATCTTAGTGACTTTATTGCCTTGCTCGGGGTGAAACGATTTTAAAAAATGATCATATAAATGCTCATGTTTTTGTTTAAATTTTTTGTAATTAGAAACTATTGTCATTATATACCAATGTGTTCAGACTAACATTTTCATATTAGTTATTATTGCAGCATTTTTTACTGATGTCCTCCCACTCGTATTGTCTTCAGGTCTCTATCAAAAGTAACTTTCAAGAAATTACAAATCAAACTATTTAATCCATGAAAGTAGAGTGTTCACATTTCACTGTCCATGTTAGAAGATATTTCATATCAACTATCTAGTTTTGATATTGCATGGCTCTTAAGTATATAGCTTTCTCAATACCTGTCTCAATACTCATGTCCACCAAGTAACTAGATATGTTTAATCCACTCAGCCACACATCCAGCAGATTCACTCTTCTTAAATCAAAGCTTTTAGACCTTAAATTCAATTCAGATCACAAATTTCTTGACATGAATAACATACTATACCATAGTATGTTTAATACTGAAACCAGTAATAGAGCACATTCATTAATTAAATCAGATTACTAAATTCAACTTCGACACATACAAGACATTTTGGATAAAATCATTCCAAACTCAGAATTTGATATACTACTGTAGAATTTACTTTGAAATGGTTTGCTGAAATTCAGCAATAGAATTATTTTATTAAGACAAAACTAGCCAAACTTTTAGATCATATCAACTTACAAATAGAAAATATTTTACTACATTTTGGTTAATATACTTATTTCACATCTTTCCATCGACAAAAAAATCTGCAAAATAATAACTCTAAAGGAAATATTTTCTGTAATTCATTAGTAAATATTTATAGTAATAACAGGTTTCAGCTGCATGCTCTGTTTTCGAAAATATGGGCAAGTGCTTATTCCTATCACAATATCCTTTTTAGTGTCATCAGCAAACTTTCTATATTATATCATTATCCTAAGTGATAAACAGTATCAATTTTGTTCCTCTAGATCCACTGCTGATGGATTAACTTTACATTACACACGGAATCATTGAAGCATTTAATAAATTACGAGAATAATCCCCTTAGATATCTCAAAGACCTTTGAAAGGTGTGGCAATGAGTTACTGCACAAGCTTTTCAGCTATGGCACCTATGAAATAGTCTTCTCAATTATTCTCCTTCCTACCTAGTAGGTCCATGAAGGTCATTGTTAATGGCCAGTTCACTGAAGCAAATGAGATTAATACATGTAAAGCTCTTTCTGTCCTATCCTCTTATCTTATAATAATTTACCTAAGAGCATTTTCAGATCTTTAATAAAATTATATACAGATATTACTATAGTTTATGGGTGCTCCTCCAAAAATTCTAGATGACCAGAGCCTTGCAACTAATCACTTCTCTGACCTAGCTCACACAGCTCAATGGCAGACTGGCTTGTAACATTTAACATCTCCAAAATACCACTAATAACATTTCATCATCACCAAGCAGAACTTGAATTTACTCTGGTTAGAATGAGCAGTTCTACTCTCAATGAAGTTCCTTGCCTTGAATGTTTATTGGGACTTGAGCCCATTTCAAACTTCAAGTCAAACTCATACATGCAATCCATCACTAAAGAGGCTGGGAAAATACTTGGTTCCTTGTACTGCTCCAGAAAATACCCGACTTCTCCTGCTATACTTTATCTTTACAAGAGTCAGGTTAAACCAAAAATGCAATACTTTTGCCATATCTGAATTGGAGCCGCCCAGTCCTCACTTTTCGGTGTTGACAATGTTCAAAAGTGTTTATGCTACCTATGATGATTTATTTCCTGCCCTACAACCCCTTCTACCCACCCACAAACAAAACATTACTAGCCTCTTGATAATCTACTTCTATTTCCATGGCAAGTGTTCAAACGAGCTACATTTCTTAGTTCTACCAGTTCAGACCTATACAGCTAGAATCCACTATGAATGACATGTACAACAGGACCAAATCAGCCTTATTCCTTTTATATTCCAATGGTACAGAGGAAGTTCCACTCAAACAGCTTCCAAAAAACTTACTTTGTGGAACAGACTTCCTAGAAGATTCTTTCATAACCACTATGATCTTAACCTTTTTAAGTCTATTATATATCCTACATATACTCATAATATGCCCCTCTTCCTCCAGCATTACACACATCTTATTCAGTAACCCTCTACCTTGAGTGGCTCTTGGGTCTCGTATTGCATGAACAATAATACTAAAAACAGAAGAAAAAAAATACTCAATCCTAAATTTCATGTAAATAAGGACCTAAACCAATATAATCAAGTATATGCAAATTTTACAAAATAATTTTTTAATGAAATCAAATTTTAAAATTTTTTCTTCTATCAAAAGAGAAATAGCCAATAACATCAAAACGCATTTTCTACTTTTAAGAACCCATATATATATATATATATATATATATATATATATATATATTTGGATATATGGTTCTGTAAATAATATTTAAAAATGCAAGTAAAATTTAAACAAATTTAAAGTTAACATCTTGGCATCAGTATCCACATGTTGATAGTAAATTTAAGATTAAACACACAACTTACCACATGAGCTATTCCTTTGCCTTTGGTTTTATTGATCACCTTCTTTAACAGTAAAGCTTTTCTGTACATACTCTGAAAAAAAAAGTTATAGTAGCAACCTTACAATTTTCTTACCCAAAATCTTGTCTTATAATTCAAATGCTAAAAATTAAGAATCATTCACCAGGCAAATAATACTGTCATTTTCAAATAAAACTATAGACAGATGCTATTGAAATTTTTTAGTCTTGATATTATCTGAAGGTTCAGAAAATATCACAGATATTGGAGTCATCCTTTTAACCGTTGGCACTATGCATTAAGATTACTTCCCCTTCCACTGCATTCTTTTTCAAGACTTCATTTTTAGTAATCTTATTGTTAATTTCACTCAAATGTGTTTCCTGGACATGTCAACGCAACTACGAAAAATTCAAACAAATTAAAATTTAGTAATCAGTCACCTTCAGTGACAGGATAAACATTTTGTGCAGCAAATGAAGTCAAATACAGAGTTATAAAAGTAAACTTTCATTTATTGCAATGTAATCAAAATAATTTTTGAATGACAAAAAAATGTCTTACACTTCCCAAAAATATTTTTTGTTGGTAACTTTATAGTGAATCCATCAAATTTAGTCATAATTGCTATTGTTTTGCATCTAAAAGAAAAATTTCAAAAGGTATCTGAATTATTGGAATAAACTTAATTTTTTAATTTATAGCTTTAGAGAAAGTTTTGTATAAAGTCTTTATTTACAAAATTATATCCATTTTACTTATTTAAATCTAGAAATGTTAAAAATATAAGCCACTACATCAATAGAGACTAGTACAATTCAAATATACTATAACAATGTTTCTGCAAAAAAAATAAAAATAAAATAAATCAGAGACAGAAATCTTCTGGTTCCCATAACTGAAGTGTTAAATGTATATGTATCTTCCCTTTTGCTAACTAGAGTTAAGCAACACGAGAAAAAAAATTGTTTTACCCTTCAAGGGTTTTACCCCAAAGCCTGAACAAAGAGGAAGATGACAGACTGACATGCCTTGCTAGTAATATTAAATTAGTGAAAATAAATAAAAAAATATAGCCACTGAGCAAGTAAATAGGATCAAAAAAATTCTTACCTCTGATTTCCGATATTCTTTAAGTTGATAAAGAGCATTGGCATAATATACAATACATTGATACTTTTGGGCCAATGTTAATAAATCAGAATTCTGGTCAGACAATGTTAATACCAGTGCAACCTATAAAAAAATAAAAAAGTTAAATAAAACTAAAGTGTATTTCAAAGAAAAATGTCCATCTGATTAAGTAAATTACTTAGAAAATTAATTGGGTTCATTTTGATGATACTATTAAAAAATAAAGAAATAAAAAAAAATATTTTTAGTGCTTGTCTCATACTAAAGAAATGTATCAACAAAACTAATTCTGATTAGGATTCAAACGAATTTTGACATCACATAAAAGAATGCCAACTAACCCAATACCAAAGTTGAAATTTCTCTTTAAAAAGTAAAATAGTTTTTGAGATGAAGGAAATTTTCATTTATGTATATAAAGAGTAACAGAAAATATACAGTCTAAACCATAATTTCCCAAACAGTGGGTCGCAAACGAAATGTTAGTGGGTTGTAAAAAGTTGTACTAGAATTATGCATTAGCTTTGATTAAATGTTATCTGTTGAGATAGTTCAAAATTTGGGCTTTCATTGCCAGGTTATTATATCAAAGAGTATGTTGTTTTGACAAGCTTAATGAATCAGGATTGGCCATGCTCTCAATTTAATCATTTGTCAATGTAAAAAGCAAGTCATTTTTAACTTAATCATGCAGTACTTCAGCTATAGTACCAATTTTATAGGTTGATTGCAGAATTTTAACTTTTGATTATAGATACCTATAGTTTTTTTTTTTGTTTTTTTTATAATTCTAAGCATTTTTTGATTAACAGATAACATGCCACCAACTTCTACACTTATGCTATTTCAATCAAAAGTTCAAATATACTATAACAATGTTTCTGCAAAAAAAATAAAAATAAAATAAATCAGAGACAGAAATCTTCTGGTTCCCATAACTGAAGTGTTAAATGTATATGTATCTTCCCTTTTGCTAACTAGAGTTAAGCAACATGAGACCAAAAGTTCTGTGACCAAAAGTTAGATATCTACTTATAAATCTACAATCCATTGATCAAATTTTGCAATCAATTGATAAAACTGGCACAACACTGAGAAAGATGATAAATGCTTTGAAGCTTCATGAGAAAGTCATGCATGCATCATGTCTGCCAATGAAATGATTGTGAAAGGTTTTGATATGCGCATGAGCCTACACAAATCAGCGTTTTAATTGTGTCAAATCAAGTGACAAGTCAAAATTGTTTTACTTCAGATTTTGAACCCAAATTTTTTTGAGTTTGCCCAGCCCTTCATATAATGGATAAATGGTTTTGAAGAAGTCAACTGAAGTTGATGACAGTAAGTCTTCAGTCAATAAAATAAAATAAATAAATAAAAAAAAAAAAAAAAAAAAAGCAGTACAAAAGTTTGATTCCAAGTACTTAGAAATGAGATTTACAAGGAATGGAGATGAAGAATATCCATGACCACGATGTATTACGATGGTTGTGATCCACTTGCAAACAAGAGTATTCACCCAAACAAATTGCATCACTATATTCAGACAAAGCATCCAGAGTCAAAAAACAAACCTCTCAAATTTTTTGAAAGGATGCTAAGTTGAAGACAGGAGAGAGCGTTACGCAATATTACACTAAAGTTAATGAAAAATCTTTGTACGTGTCCTACCTAATCAGTTCAAGAATGGCAAAAGCTGTTAAGCTACATACAATTGGAGAAATTTTAGTTTTTCCAGCTATAGAAGATACAATTAAAGTTATTTTTGGTGATAGGAGTGAAATTAAAACAATTCCTATTTTTAATGACAGTCACACATAAGATCGATGAAATGTCTATGAATAGAAAATCAGCTAATTCAAAGAGTTTGATTTTCTCCTTATAACTAGATGAATCTACTGACATACAAGGTCTGTGCCAGGTGCTTGTTTTTGTGTGCTATATATGAACTCCACCGGATGTGTGTTGTTGTGCAATGGATATTGACTCCAAATGACAAATTGAAGAGCGAAGTTCAAATTCCAGTTGAATTCCTTGCATTCACTTACGCACAAATACCCTTGGGAAAAGTATTAATCCATCTCTTCCCTCCAGTTATAGGTTAAATAATAGACTGACAACTAGTCTACTGCAGAAAGCAAAGGCAAACTACTGCAGGATAATCTTCTGCCCAGTCAGTCATGTCTCTTTCGAGACATGCTTGCCAAAAGCATGTATCCTGATACATGCTTTTGGCACTTAACTTACCAACTATATGAAATCTAAACCTCATGAAGATATGTTGTGCTATGAACCAGTCAGTCAAAGTACTAATGATATCTTTAAGACTGTTGATACTTATGTCAAAACAGAAGGTGTTGACTTGAATAAATGTGTCAGAATATGTACACAGGTTATGTGTAGTAAAAACTTCAGAATACTTCAACTTAATCCAAACACATCATGGACTCCCTGCAGCTTTCACAAACCAGCATTAGTATCAAAAATATATATCTGATGATTTTAAAAATGTTATGAACACTTCAATTAAAATAATGAACTTAATAAAGACAAAGTCATTGTAATCACTTATTTGAGAATCTGTGTGAAGAAATTGTAAGTCATCATAAATCACTTCATCTGCACACCAAAGTATGTTGACTCTCTTTGGGTAAAGTGCTAACAAAACTTAAACTCTGAAGAAGTTGTATTTCTGAAAAATAAAAGTGATTTTGCAAGATATTTGCACAACAAGGAATTTGTACCGAGGCTCAGGTATTTGGCAGATACTTTTTAAAAAACTAAACAAACTGAATTTGTACTTGCAAGGAGCAGAAAGTATCAGTATATTCACAGTTCATGAGAAAACTTGTTCTATGGAAAAACTGTATTGATAACCAAAATTATGACCGTTTTGAAATATTTCAAATTTCAGTAATAGAGAATGAAGCAAACGTTGATGCCGATATAACCAATGAAATATCTGAACACTTGAAGCTGAAAGTGTTTTGATTTCCTTGAAGAAATGAAAAATATCCAAGAGAAAAAAATTATGAACCCAATGACATAGTGACAAAACCTGAGGAAAAACATTTTGATTTATCTGATGGATGCTTCGTTAGAAATGAACTGTAACAGCAGAAAATTGATATAGTTCTGTGTGGCTGTTTGAAAACCATACCTAATCCTTTTCACTGAAGCTTTGAAGGTACTTCTGCCTTTCTCATCTTCATATCATTGTGAAGCTGGATTTTCAGCAATGGTAGGGATCAAGAACATATTCTGAAATAAACTTCAATTGTCAAATTCCTTACACTTGAAACTAACCCATATTGATGATGTGTCAATGCCATTTTTGGAAGTAACAAGAAACAAGCACATCCCTCACACATGCCTCACTATTATTCAATTAGATAGCATTTATAAGTTCTGGAAATGTTATTGATAATATGGGTGTATTTTTAAATCTAATTAAAATATGTGAATATGAATAAATAATATTTTTTATATTCATTCATGGTTTTACCCAGTAAATTTGAGTGGGTCGCAATAAGTTGTGGTCATGAATAGTGGGTTGGAATTCAAAAAAAGTTTGGGAACCCCTAGTCTAAACCATTTAAGAAAAAAAAAAGAAAATGTTTGTAATTGTTATCCATTATTGTCACTGGGTTTTCCTCCAATTTTAAGCAATTTTTTAAAACTTAGTTAACTCAAAATCAATAATTAAGGGAGGTATTAAAGTTTAAAATTAAGATTTTTGGAAAATTTAAAAAAAATTTTTTTATTATGTAAAACTCTTTGTCATCCATTTAAATTATGACTATTGTCTGTATTACTTTTTAATGTTAAAAAAATAAAACAAAATCCTAATTAGAAGAACAAAATTTTCTTAAAAATAAATAAAATAAAAACACAAAGTATCTCATATTAATGCATTACTATATTATACAGAGCTTTTTTATTAGCATTGTGTAAGCATGCAAACAGATAATACTAAATTTATAACCAACAGTATTAAAACAGAGCATGATCAATGTACATATTCATTTAAAAACAAATAGTATACTTGTAATTTAAAGAACATAGTTCTATGGTATGAAGTCTGGTGCTTGAAAAGGACATAAAATCAATATTAATATCCTGAGATTATTGTGTTAGAAGAAAATATAGCTATGGTATCTCAACACAGGTTGGTTGGTTGTTTAGCAGCATAACAAACAACCTCTATGGGTTACTTAATACCAAAATCTAAATATTTTGTATACAATTTTTTTTTTTAAAGATAACGGTTTTAGTGATACCAGCTTTACTAATTAACCCATATCTGGGAGGAGAAGAGGTGGATTCATACCTTTTTCCTAAGGGTATTTGTGCATGAGTGGATACAACAAATCCAACTGGAATTGGAACCCAGCTATCTGATTAACAATTCCAAGCTATCCATAAACCACCTGCTCATCTAGGTACTCACCAGGCTCAATATGGCTTAACTTCAGTGATTGTACAGGGAACAGGTGTTTCAAGATGATAAAGCTGTAAGCCCCTCATCATAGGTGTTTACCATAAGATCTTAAAACCAGCTTTGTAAAGCCCCAATTGCTGTGTTAAAGTAAGACAATGAATCAAGTTAGATAAATTTCCAATGAAAAACAAACTTCTGCCTGAATTTCTTGGATGAAGAATTATCATTATGTTTATTTGGACTATTGTCTTCAGCTTTTTTGTTGTTATCACAGTGTTTTGGCTGTTGTGCCCTCTGGTCTTCCTCTGGCGTATAAGTGACTGTAAAGAACCCAATTGCTCTCTGATTAACAATTCTAAGCCAATATCTATTACACCAAGTGCATATACAAGCTTAAAGCACGTGGTATTTTCCATTCACATATCTAGGTACTGACCAGGGTCAATAATGTTCATTGTTTATTTTCGGTGATCATACAGGAACTGGTGATTCAACGTTTTTACACATTAGATAGCTGTTACTAACTCATCACAGGTAGGATTTTTTTTGTACTTAAAATTTGTTTGGCCTAGTTTTCTATTCAATTATTGTATATAAAAAGTAGCTATGCAAGAATATTTTTGAGAAGATATGTAATATTTTTTTTTAATATCTCCCCCCCCCCTTTTCCCCCCCCATAGAATCATTAAAACGGTTTTTGTTCATTTCCCTCCTGAATTCAACAGTAATTTGCTTTAGGTTATGTCTCAGAACAATTTCTCATAAAATGCTGCAGTTATGCAGTCTTTAAGAAATATAGCTTCTATGGACACCAAAGATTTAAATTAAAGTACTGGTAATAATTCTTAAAATGGCATCTAAACGGTAGAGTAGAAAAATGAAAACTAAATGTATTTTGAAGCGAGAAATTCTGAGAGATGAAAACACTTGTTAAGCTTAAAAAGACTATATGAACGAGAAAAAAACTTCTCAAAGTTCTGTCTGAATTTCTGGGATGAGGAGTTATTAACATTTTTTACATCATATTAATTTATATTCGTACCATTGTCCGTATTTGTTGTTCTCAATTTGTTTTGTTTTAGTAATATTTGTATCTTGCATCAATTAAAACAGAAACACGATGAATTTTTTATGCTTGAAATGATGGTTAATCATGTAAAAATTATTCCTCTTAAACGTTCACTTGATATTTAAAAATTGAATTTTGTTATATTATTACACATTTATCTGAGAAATGCTTTTTTCAAAAAATAATTTCAATGATTTCAAAAAGGAATTATGAAAAAATGTGTCATTTAAAAAACAAAATGTCAATGCAAATCCATAAAAAATTCTTTTAAAGTTACTTAAAAAAATAGAATTTTAAAAAAAATATATTACCATGATAAAGAAATTAAAAGTAAAAAACTGAATTATTTTATTTTTATTTAACTTTAAGACAAGTGAATCAGGAAAAAAAAATGATTAAAAAAACTACATACACACAATATACATTGTTTTTTAATTTTATCATGGAAGTAAAGACAAGCAAAAAAAATGTCTGGAATAAAAACATTGTTTAAATTGTTAATGAAGTTTCTATAACATTTATTTTTCATTGTTAAGAGTCAATTATTTAAAAATAAAAATTAAAAATTTTTTTTTTGTTTTGTTTGTTTATTTTTAATGATCAGTAAAAAAGTGTGCAGTCAACATTTGAAACGGAGACCTGAAGTGTTTTTAGTAAAAACAAAATAAAAAGAGTAAAGAATAAGATCCTAGTTTACTCACAAAAAATTAACTAATTTTAAACTAAAAATGACTAAATTATATACTTTATTCAATTATCCCAGACCTTTTCATACATTCTTGCACGTGATTAAAAAAAAAATTAAGTCAATATAGGAACACAGTAACAGAAAAAGTATCTAGCCCTAATCCAAGGCCGGTGTCCATTGCAAAAATAGCGGTTTTCTTACAAAGGTAGACTTTTCTAATTCTTTTAAAAACGTACTGAAATTTCACAATATTTTGTGCGAAATGTTTTTTATTAAATAAACTGCTTAGATATATAAAAAAATGTTTGATCTGCTGACACAATAAAGTATCTAACTTAAGTCGATATTTATTTTATTTAAACTAGGTTACATTTTACCACGTGAGTAAACTAGAATTTCTACCTGTCTTTTCAAAGTAGAAAATTTTACCAAGTGAAATATTTGTTCCAGTTTTAAGCAAAATGCGAAAGAATGCAAAAAGTCGTAAACAATCGCTATGATAATCGAAAGATCCGTAACCTTAAAAATCAAATTTTAAAAAGATCCGGTTTAATCTTTTTTTTAACACAGAGATTGAGAACGAACGGACTTTTAAGAAACAGCAGTTGCATGGCTAAAGAAAGTGACTACTTACAAAAACAATAACAGCAACAATACATTTTTAACACTGCACATATTCATATTATTGTACAATAACAATTTCAATTAATTGTAGTAAATAAATCTGCAAAGAAATATAAATTCTTAAACAGAAACTTGTATTAAAATAAAAAAATGTTAAATTACAAAAACACTTGGTTCTGTTTTAACAAAGAGATTTCAACGAAAAATAAAAAATAATTCAAAATTTCACTAATTAGGCTTGTTGCTTGTCTTTTTATTTCTTTAAAATGAAATTTATTTACGGCGAACGAAAATAATTGATCAGCTATTTAAATTCAAATTAATTGTGTATAAGACACCGCTGAAAGATTAATTGCAGTTTAAAAAAAAAAATTAATATATTTCAATTATTGAAGGTTTTTTTTTGTTGTTTTTTTTTTTTTAGTGATTATTTAAACTTTTAAAATTGTAAACAAATAAAAATTCATGCCTATCAAACCTAAGAAATATTTTTGCATTAGAGTAGAAAATTAGAAATTTTAAACTACTTCAATTTAATTGATAAAAAGTATTTTCTATACAATTATCACGTTTTTTTTGTGACTTATTCTTCGGGATAGTTTTTTACTTTTTTTACCTATATGTTTGGTAAAAGAAAGGTAAGAAGATCGGTTAACTTAAGGACAAATAGTGTTACTGTTAGTGTTAACTAGTCATTTGCAACTTTAAAGAATGATAAACTTCAAATTCGTTCAAACGAGAAACAAAACTTGTAGCTTTTTAGTTCAAAAATAAATCTACTAGCAGAAATTTAATTTTTTAGAGTAAGAAGAACGAAGGAATACGAGTGTTTTAAAAATAGGGAAATGGTGGTTTTCTGACAATTCATTTTACTTTCATGTTCATGTGAAAAGTTCTCAATTTAAATATTTATCAAAAAAATGTTTATACTTTCATTTTTTTTATTGCCAACAAATTGTTTTTTACCTTTTTTGGTGTATAGCTTAATAAACTCCATCTATATCATGAATTCCACTATTTTTTAATTTAAAAAAGTAATTTATTTGCTAGTTTTTAGTTAGTGTACGTGTAATCAATGATCACTTTTTGTTTTAATTGATGAATGTTTCACTTTTGCCACATACTTTTGTAGTTACTACAAGTTGTAAGCCTCTTGAATTAAAAAAGCCGTTTTCAAATATAATGAAGAAATCATATATCGTTTTAACTTTATCACCACACCATTTTTTAATAGACAAATAACTATTATTTAAATTTAAAAAAAAATGTTTGAAATTTATTTCAATTATAATTCATTTAACTCAGTTGCTGAGTTTCAATTTTGTGAAAACACGGTTCAGGTTATTTATTTTGCTTTAGCTAACAATAAGTAGTTTGTATTTTCACAATTAATATACCAGACCATCTGTATTATTTGAACAGCTATAATCACTGTAAAAGAAATAACGGACTGAAGCCATTATAAAGTTGTTTTTTTTTGTTTTTTTTTTACTTTACTTTTTAATTTAAAGTTAAAAGTCTACTTTACTTACCAGCTGTTTTAGGTCACTATAAAGTTCAGAGTCGTGTAGACGTTTGACGTTATCAAAGAGACTCATATTTAAGATTTATCAGTGCTGGCTTCAGTAATTCCAGTAGTAAAAATGTATTAAGAAAAAAAAAAGGAAAAAAAAAAAAGAAACCAGATTGATATTAAGTTTACTGGCCACCAAAATTCCAGTTCCTAGCTTCCGTCTTCCTGCTGCTTGTCCTGACAATATGACTGGCCCCACCACCAGACGGCGCTAACCGTGTGAAACAGTTGATATAAAAACTAAACCGGGAACTAGTAAAAATTAAACTACAACAAACGGGATAGCAGAAGAAATTTACTCACATGTTAAGTTTATAGTTCCTAGCTTATTTATTTTTTACCATAAAGTAAATGAAAACTAGCAATTATTATATTTTATCTCTTAATTATTTTTTTCCTCCTAATATAATCATTTGGTTTTTATTTTTAGTTGCATTCTAGTGAATTTTTATTTTATTTTATTTTATTGCTTATGCTTAAAAAAGGTACCGTAAAAACATGAGAAGCAAAACAAGGAACTATTTGCCATTGATATGAGAAAATAGAATTTTCATTTAATGGTCTTCAGATAACAAAAGTGTTTAAGTTATCTACTACTTCTACTTGTCATCATCAGATCGGTCCAGGTAAGAAAACAAATTGAATAATAATGTCAATAACAAAACTAACAGCATTATTCTTATTTTATTACATTCTTACATTTACTTACAAAAAAAAAAGCATAGTTTAACTAAAACTTTCTTGTTATATATTTTGTTAAAAATTATTAATACAAAGTATTTTTTCTTACTAAAATCTTTTCGCGTGCTCTGCTATGTTTATGTCCTTTTAAAACAAATACAGGCGAGCTGATAAAAAAAATATTTGAAATCTTCTAGTCACTAATGTCAAAAATAAAAAATATAATCAATATTTGTTTTCATATACTTTGTAGAAATAAATAAATGCTTTGAAATTTACGCACCATTTACTATCGTAAAAATAATAATAAAATAAATCTGTGTTGCGTTTAGATTTAAGAAGCTGAGGAAAAAATCTAAAATTTACATTTTCTTCTTAACTTTACAAATATGCAAGCGATATTTTCTTTTCTTCTTTTATCTTCCACTTCTAAACTAAACAGCTGAGTTTCTTTTTAAACTCGTAAAGAAAAAAAAAACAGTATTTACAACTTTACATGCAATGCAATTGCTTTTAATTTAAAAGGCTAGGTTTTTTCTCCAACCAAGTAAATGCAACATCTGCATTCTGACACAAGTTAACGTGTCGTGCACTCAACGAGGATCATTATTAATGAATGTTATTTATTATAGCAATCGTGTGCTATGCTAAGATTGCTAACCAATACATCACGGTTGTACTGCAGATATCACAGGAGTTTTATTTTTACCTCGGTGCAAAGTTAGGGCATAAAGTGTCCTGGTCTCGAGTGGAATGTCAGGGCGTATGAACTGACATTTTTACAACAAACAATGAATGCCATAGCACAACAATCTAAAATGATTTTTCTTTAATGAAAAAAAAAAAAGTGTTTTTTACATTTAAAAGATCAAAGACAAAAAAATGAAGAAACATTATGATGTCAGCAGATTGGTAACTGAATTTTTTTGTTGGGACCACACAAAAGCATCAATCGTTAGGAACTGTTTTATGGATTTAACAATTTATTTGTCTAAATTTTTGAGATGAGGTTACTTATTTCTGAGATGACATTACTTACATTGTTTGGACTGTTGTCCTCATCTTTGTTATTGTCACATTGTCATATTCACGACGCTTCGGCCGTTGTACTCTAGTCTCTGGCCTTGTTCAGGTTAGAATTTTTGATGTGACTGGTGTTCTGCAGTAACTTGACCCAAGGAGTTGTGAGTTCAATACCTGGCAACAGTAGTGGTGAACAAAAACTTAGTGACGGAAGTAGCATGACTCATAGAACAAGAACAATCTACCCCAATGATCAAAATAAAGAGTTTGGTTCAAAATTCCAGTCATCTGAATGTCAGAGCTTACAACGGCTGAAACGTTGTAAATATGACAATAAAGATGAAGACAACAAATGTAAATAAAATAATTATTTATCAAAACTGTGATTGTGATGACTTCAACTGCAAATGTTTGACTGTGTAAGAATCAGTCGTAGAAACGGCTTGAGAAAAGCACATAAATTGATGCAATTTCTCATGAATAAAAAAAAGTGAATAAAATCCTTTACAGCAAAGGAGATTAAGATTTTAAACGGCTGTTGTTTTTTTTTTTTTTTTTTTTTCATAAGGAGTCTTTGATCTAATGAGTAAGTGCTTGTTATAAATTGATCTTCAGTGATTCTCTTGTATCTTAATGGCTTTATTGCCTTGTTTGGGGTGAAATGATTAAAAAAAACAAAAAACAAAGATTTCTCAAATTCATGTTCCATGGTTTTCTCAGTTCCCAACCAAGTTCCTAGTATATTCATTTCCTCAGTTTTGTAAAAAAAAATTATTTGACCCTTGTTATCAGTTAGCACAATGATGTTTCCAAGATGGCAAGTATTCTTTTCCTTGCTACTATCACCTCCAGTTTTCTCGTTTGAATTCCTATCCATGGTCAGTCAGACTCTCAAAAAATATAATTTGTTTTTATTTTCTAGAATAGCCTAGAAAATGCTATTATCATTTATTTTGTTATTAATTAGGAGTTATTATTTGAAGTTTGATTTTCAATAATATATGCATATTATTTGGAATGCACCTTTTTGAGTTGTTAAATTGGTTGAGAAAATAGACAAACAAAAGAGTGAAACAAAGCAAGATAAAAATTTCTAATCTATCAGGAACATTTTTTGTATATGGTTAATAAAATATTATAATAATAAGGAGAAGAAGAAGAAAGGAGAACAAGATGATAAAAGAGGAGAAGCAGAAAGAGAAGAAGAAGAAGAATGCATATTATTATATAAAATATATTGGCTAAAAAATTTGAAAAAATGTAATATATAGGGATCTGGAAATAGAATTTGCAAAAATTATCACATTTAAACGCAACGACTATTCAAATAATAATAATAGAAGTACTAGGAGTGATGAAAAAATATTGATACACATTACACATTCACAACTTTTTTTTTTTTAATCATATCACCCCAAGCAAGGCGATAAGGCCACTGATGCGCAGGGGGCTACGTAAGGGTAAAAAGAATGGGGAAAAAAAAGCCAGAAACCGCATCCTAAACAGGAAACAAGGGATGAGCCTCTTCACCTGTTCAATAGATGTGGGTGGAGTGTGAACCGGGTGATAGTTTAGTCTATCTACTCCAATTGAAAAAAAAAAAAGAAAAAGGAGTGAAAAGATTAGAAGAGAGAAAGCCGGAAACCACATCCTAAACAGGGAACAAGGGATGAGCCTCTTCACCTGTTCAATAGACGTGGGTGGAGTGTGAACTGGGCGATAGTTTAGTCTATCTACTCCAATTGAACTAAACAATATTATTTACTTAATCAACATCCATTAAATTTTATTTGAAATCATGAAAATAATATTACTTGATTTGTTAATTTTATCAAGGCTTTAGCTACTTATTATGTCAATATGTTGTAATTCTAGGGGTGTCAGTGATTTACTTAATAACAAAAGAAATTTGATCCTCACTTTATGTTCATAATCTTATATCAGTACTAGTATACCAATGTTGTCGAAGATGACAGCGATATGTTTTAAGACCTTACAAATTTTTAAAAAGTTTTCATGTTTGTGTTTTTAAATATATTTTTTTCCAATTATATTTGCATGTCCGTACACTGATACTGATATCCCTGATCTATTTATTTTACTTTGTATTTTATCTTTTTTAGATTTCACAGTGATCATTGTTTCTTTGAAATGGTCATCTGAACATTCTTTCATCTTGTGTCACTAGCTCAAGTGGGATAATTATAGTTAACTTTCTTGCACTATTGACATTAAAAAATTTTGCAATCATTTTACCCCAAGCAAGGCAATAAAGCCACTAAAATTCAAGGGGTTACTGAGTGTTAGAGAATATGAGAAAAAATCTATTAAGGGGGAGAACATTAAAAGAACAATAATTAAGAGAGAGAACAACTGACATTGCATTTAGATTTTTGAAGATCAAACTTGACTGGGAAGCAAGAGGTCAGAAGAGAGTTCTGCAAGTGAGAATGTGATAGAAGAAACCATTAGCAAAGAACTTATGGTTATGCAAGGCAATAAAGCCACTAAGATGGAAAAGGTGACTGAGTTTTAGAGAATATGAGAAAAACTACCATTAAGGAGAGAGAGAATAATTAAACAACCGGAACTAAGAAAACAGAAGTTAACAACTGACATTAAATTTTTGTTGATCCAAGTTGACTGAGAAGCAAGAAACTAGAAGAGAGTTCCATAAGTGAGAAGTGTGATAGAAGAATCTAAATTGGGCTCTACTTTTGAGTCACACTGTACATGAAAAGGTGCTGAAAAGTTTACAGCCTGACCAAGAAGCTCTTCCAAAATAGTTCTGTTTAGTAATTTGGTTAGATTGTATAAATATTATTAAAATACACCTTAAAGTGCCAAATCCAGGTGCGTTGTCAGTGTTGTTGCTCCCATGTCATTAGAAGTTTCGGGTCTCAATAAACAACAGACTTCTTCAATAAGCGACCCAACTGAATATGATCAGTATTCGGCTCGCACACAGAAAAAAAAAAACTGCTACTAGCTTTAGGATGTGCATTATATAAGTTCCCCAGAAAAGGTAATTAATCAAGACTTCACTTGGGCTATTCAATGTTATAGATCGGGTATGTTTGGTTGTACTGGTATTCTTACATACGGCCAAGACGGGGTGTCTTTTTGAAGAGAAGAAAATAAACCAATATATATATATATATATATATATATATATATATACTTATTTATAAATGGAACTCTGTGTGTGCGTGTGTGTGTGTATGTGTATCCGTTACCTATAGACTCCGAAATGGCTGAACCGATTTTCTTGAAAATTTACACAGTTGTACTATAAGCATCTGCGAGTGTTCTTAGCTAGGTTTTGTATCGAGGTACCCCCGATAAATATCAAATCGATAATCGAAAAAATCGGGTTATAGAAGGAGTGGTCCGATTTTAATCAAATTTAATACACTCATAGACAAAGACATAAGAAACGATATTCAGAAGTTTCAAGGTTGCCATTCTTACAATAGTACAGAAAATCAATAATATGAAAGGCAAGATGTTTGTGTGTGTGTCTGTTTATCTGTTTGTATATCAGTCAGTTAAGTGCCATACGTGATACATGCTTGGGCGATCATGTCTCGAAAGAGACATGACTGACTGGGCAGAAGATTATCCCGCAGTAGGTTGCCATTGCTTTCTGCGGTAGACTGGTTGCCGACCAAGGCTATAGAACCCAATCTATCCTGCTATTTAACCCATAACTGGAAGGAGGAGACAGATTAATACCTTTCCCAAGGGTATTTGCGCGTAAGTGAATACAATGGATTCAACTGGAATTCGAACTTGGCTCCCCAGTTTCTTGTTCCGAGCCGATATCCACTGTACTACAACGCACATATACTTTATACAAATCCACAATTTTTATTTGATTTTCACCAAACTTCACACAAATATTCTTTAGGCTGAGTTTGAGTTCCAGGACCATGGATTAGTCTTAAAGGTTTCATTACACCCGAGCAACGCCAGGCTATACTGCTAGTATATATATATATGTGTGTGTGTTTGTGTGTGTCAGTTGAATATATGGATTGAAATCTGACAAGATGACAGAATAAAATAAAAGAACAAAGTGCGAAACATATCTCAATCTAACATGTTTTGCTTTTATTAAAGCTTCTTCAGAGATCAAGTTAAAAAATGAAAGTTTTTACAAAGAGACAGTATACTGGTATGTTTTAATTTGGGTGGGGTTAGTTCTTATTGGTAAGATGTGTAACGTATTAAAGCCTTAGATAATTATTTTCAAATGTATGTGTGGAATTTTTTGTATGTGTTTGTGTGTATAGAAACACGTGTCTGTTTACATGTATGTATATGTATTAATGTCAAGCGTATTAAAACATTGGGCAATTTTTAAATATATGTGTGAGAAATCTTTTGGATGGTAAAGTGTATGATAGTGCATGTATGTATTTGTTGGTTGGTAACATTAGTTAATATAAATGTTTTATGTATGTATCTGTGTGGAGGAAAGGTTTATAGACATTCCAATTAAACTGTTGAAAATGTAGTGAGATTTTTTTTTTTTAATCGTATCATCCCGAGCAAGGCGGTAACGCCACTGATGTGCAGGGGGCTACGTAATAGTGAAAAGATTGGAAAAGAGAAAGCCGGAAACCACATCCTAAACAGGGAACAAGAGATGAGCCTCTTAACCTGTTCAATAGACGTGGGTGGAGTGTGAACCAGGCGATAGATCTATCTACTCCAATTGAAAAAAAAAAAAACAAAGTGAGAAGATTGGAAAAGAGAAAGCCAGAAACCACATCCTAAACAGGGAACAAGGGATGAGCCTCTTAACCTGTTCAATAGATGTGGGTGGAGTGTGAACCAGGTGATAGATAGATCTATCTACTCCAATTAAAGTGTAAAGATGTATAAATGCTAATGTCACTTTTTTATTGTGGGTCAATGAAATAGCTTGATTTTAATAAATTTTGTAGTTATTATTTCATTTCTTTTTATGTATTTTTAGACCACTGTTTTTATAAAAATATTTATTCCAAATATTATTATAATATCATGGATTTAGAATATTATTTGGAATTTGTATTATTTTATTTTTATTGATAGACATAAGGTAGATTCTAAAAGAATGGATCAGTGAGATATCAGATTGTAAGTATCAACTTTGTCGTTAGGCATATCAGAAGGGTGGAAGTAGAAATGTGCTTTCCAATGCAATCTCTTCACAAAGTCAATAATTTTATCCGTGAGAGAAATGTTAAAAGAATGTAGACAACATACCCTTAGTAGGATTGTAGACCCCTATACAAATAGTCTTATACCAAGATGATGGACATATGTTCCCTAATAGTAATGGCCCTTTGACTACTATGATCCAAAAGAAAATCATCCATACATAAAACAATCTATATATTGAGTTAAAAGTAAAATAAAATTTATCCTTGATAATGACTAAAAGTATATCCAAAAATGCTTGAATAAATAAAACAGTCAAACAATTTTCATATAATTTATGTTCTGAAAGAACATTTTTAATGAAATTGCACATTATCTAAATTTATTTATAAATGGAACTTTGTCTGTGTGTCCGTTACCTATAGACTCCGAAACGGCTGAACCGATTTTCTTGAAAATTACACAGTTGTACTATAAGTGTCTGCGAGTGTTCTTAGCTAGGTTTTGTGTTGAGGAACCCCCGATAAATATCAAAAATCGATAATCAAAAAATCAGGTTATAGAAGGAGTGGTCCGATTTTAATCAAATTTGATACACTCGTAGACAAAGACATAAGAAACGATATTCAAAAGTTTCAAGGTTGCCGTTCTTACAATAGTGCAGAAAATCGATAATATATACTGGGTCTGATCAATATCAGTTTTTCAGCCCTTTTATATTAATTTTTGTTTCGGGTTGTAAAATAAAACATTCCCATGACTCTACATACATACATACATACATACATACATACATAGCTACTACTTCAACCCTCTCCCCTATTTTGCTTCTTCCTTTTTTCTAAACAAATCTTTACCTCTGGTCACACAAGAAGTTTTTCATTATACCTCTTACTGGAAGCTGATGAAGCAAGCTTTTGAAAGCCTGTAGAAATGGCTATTCTCCAAATGTAAAACATTGCATTTATATATATATATATATATATATATATATATATATATATATACATTGCTCGGATGTAATGAAAGCTTTAAAACTAATTCATGGTCCTGGATCTCAGGCTCTTTGGACGTTGGCACGAAAGACTAAATAGCAATAGTTGTTTCCAGTTAAAGTGAAACTGTAGATTGAAAGAAAAATGAATGGATGTAAGTCAAATTTTGATTTCCTGCTATTGATATCAAATAAGTTTTTTCGTCGTAAACTGAATTTTGAAGGCTAAATAAGTCCTCTGAGTAAATGGTATCATGGCTGAGACTAAGAACTACAATTATACCTACTTAGAGCCAAACCTGAAGCAAAAACTACAATAAAAGGGCTCAAAAAATTACAGACATACAGGCATATAAACAGACACACACACAAACATCTTGCCTTTTATAGATATATATAAAATCGATTTCCTGCACTATTGTAAGAACTGCAACCTTGAAACTTCTGAATATCGTTTCTTATGTCTTTATCTATGAGTGTATCAAATTTGATTAAAATCGGACCACTCCTTCTATAACCCGATTTTTTTCGATTATCGATTTTCAATATTTATCGAGGGTACTTCAACAGAAAACCTAGCTAAGAACACTCGCAGATACTTATAGTACAACTGTGTAAATTTTCAAGAAAATCAGTTCAGCCGTTTCGGAGTCTATAGGTAACGGACACACACACACACATAGAGACAAAGTTCCATTTATAAATAAGTTTAGATATATAATTACTTAGTTTTTGGTTATAATAAAATTAGACTAGTACACAGTTGTATTTAAAAGTGTTCAATACAATTATATTGTAGAACTTTTGAATATTTTTCATTGTAAACAAGTTATTATGTAACCCAGGTTACTACATTCCGGTGTCTTCAGGCGATTAGCAATAAATGATTTTATCATTTTTTTAAGAATGCACATGTAATAAGGATTTTTTATAAACATGCAATTTTTTATGAACATGCAATTTTCAAAATTAGAAATTAGAATGTTTTTACCCATGATTGTATGATCCTAATTGGTATTTGTTGATAAGGTTATACTTGGTCATAATTTCTGTTCTTTTATTTAGTAATTCATTTTTGTTTGGGAATAACATAATAGCTAACTTTTCTTTCTGGCATAGTCTACATATTTTGCCACCATTGTATGACATGGCTATTTTCATTATACTGCACGTTATGTCTGGGTCTTTTTCATATTTATTTCCACACGTGCCTAGCTAATTTTGTACAATTTTTTAAGTTTTCTAGTTTAAATATAGACTTGTGGTTAAGCCATCTAGTCTCAAAAGTATCTTTAGTTGATCTCAAATGTGTTTTGTTTTTACCAATTAAGTCGTACTTTTGCTTTGTTTTTATATTACAAAGTCCTTGGAGCAGGTATTTATTTTTTATGCTACAGTTACATTCCTTATTAATGATTTTCTTTTGTATGTTGCTATTTAAGTTTTTGGCATTTTGTTTCTTTATGAAATTTTCTAAATTACTAGTACAGCTATTACTCAGTTTGATAGTATTCCTATTGAAAATTTTGTTTAATTCTGAGCTTTTTGGAAAGAGTTTATGGTTCAGTTTAAAAAATATTTGTTCTATTTTGGTTTTTACTTCTAAGTTAAATGGTGGTTTGAGCCAGATAATATTTTGTTTTCTATCATTATTTTTTCTTTGTCTGGTTGGTTGGGGATTGTATTCTAAAATATTCTTATGGCCACATTTTCTTAGTGCATCATTATAGATTTTTTCTTTTCATCAAATATTGTTTTGTTTGAGAAATTCTGTGATAGCTTGTGCTCTATTTCTTATGAATGTATAACATGACCCCTGGCTGCATCCAGCCAACCTTCCTGACCTTCGGTTGATTCCGCCTACATTGTGTTTTTGATCTTTGATTAGCCAAAGCAGGATTGCTTTTTATCACTTAACAAGGCTAGTCCAGGTATGCAAGGGATTCATATATAATGAAAACCAGATTCAAGTCTGCAACAACACAGTGTCGGTTTATATATATATATATATATATATATATATATATATATATATTGAATAAATACGGGATTAGAAGCAAGTCAAACTAAGTGACAAAAAAGAAATATCAGTTGTTTGGTATTTCAGTTGCACAATAATATTCGTGTTGTATTATCTGTACAGGACGATGGTTTATTCAACTTCCAATTAGTTGAATTTTGACTGACTGTCTTTTGCAATATCTCTCTCTCTCCCGTCTTCTTTCTAGCAGCAGGCCCCATTTCAGTCCGACCATATTATTCAAACTGCCATTCAAATCTCTTTCCACCTTCTCATCCCAAATACTGGGACCAAACTAACTAATTTCGTCTTACACTCTGGTTATATTAGCACCCAGACTGGAGTGGTAAAGTTAGGTATGGGGTTTCTATTTCCCTCACTGTATAATACTTACCAGCTCAAAATTAAAACTATTACATTTAACATTTTAACTTCCAGGGGGAAGGAAAGGAAAACCCATTTCCTGTTATTTTCTGCATGATCTTATCAGCTGTCCTGGTAATCAGTACACAGGAAATTCTCAAGGATATATTTTGACCTAGAGTCACATATCATCAAAACCCACTGACAAATATTTTGACTAGAATTAGGTAACTAACTTTGATAAATTCACTTACTTCTCTCAACAAAATAATTTTGCACTCAGTGAATTCTTGTATCTGTATTTTCCACTTGTTAACATTTCGGCTACTTTACCCGATAAAAATAATTGTATTCTCCAATTTAAAAAAAATCTCTTTTCATTTTGAAAATCACTTAAAATTAATACCAGCCATCTGAAAATAGTTACAATTGTGCTTGATTATGCTTTTGGGATGGTTAGATCTTGTGATCATGTACTTTAAATTTGTGTTTGCTTTTATATATGGAGAGACATTGCCAGTTTGTAAATTTAATTCTACATTTAAATATTGGATCACTTTTCTATTTGTTACAACTATTATCTCAAAATCTAGTTGTTTGAAGAGTTTGTTTTCCTTATTTCATCATTATCTCTTTGTTTGTCTGGTGCTATCATTAATCCATCATCTCTGTATAATCTATGGTTGTCTATGTGGATTATTTTGTTGATTTTATTTAAAATGTATATACCCTGTGGTGATACCAACCGAACAAAAGCGATGAACCAGATGTTTGCTCTCTCACAGCAAAAAGGCAAATAAACAAAACTCGTCGTGCGCATTCGAGTTCATGCAGATGTTCTGGTTGAAAAATAAAAATTAATCAAATATCAAATTTCCATTTCGCGAGCCTACACAAATTTTATTTACCAGCCAATGGGAAGCCCGGAATCAAATATAAGTATTTGATGAGTATTGATTAAGTATGAGCTTTTGATATAAAAAGCGGAGACAAAAAGCATCATCAGACAGAAGGACTGATAGGATAGAGTTACCTGCCTCCCCTTGACTTAAGTCAAGCAGCTACTATGCTGGTCTCTTTCTTTCTTCCTGTCTCAAAAGCACTTATTGACCTCAGGAGTGACTTCTTCAAAGACATTCCACACAAACCAACTTACTGACTTACGGACCTTAGAAGTGGCAACTTCAAAATGAACATTCCTCACATTCCTAAGCCTTTTATCTTTTTCAGCATTATATTTTCCTTAAACATTCTAACCTCTGTTGGACCTTTATTTCAAGTATTATTTTAATTGTAAAAGCATTAATTGATATATGCATATATATAAATGTTATTTTATACTCAAATTGCCTTTCTTGATTTATAATCATTTTATGAATTATAGTGGGCTATCTTCCACAAGGCCAAATTCCTTTAACCTGCAATGGTATACAATTACCCTTCACTAGAACGGACTCCTACTACAACTAGAAAATAATAAGATAAGATACCCGCTATAACCTGTCAATTCTGAAATTTCAGCTCCACCATACAAGCCTTGTGGTACATGAAAAGTGCCATTATTTAATTTTTTTTACCTATGTTTTACCGTTGTGGAAAAGTATGGATTTACGGCAATGTAGAATTATATCTGTATGTTCAGATGGTATGTCTATATATTGTTTAACGAAATTGAATGCTTCCATTAAATCTTTTTCAAAAATTGATAGGTAAAAGTTTTTTATGTCATATTTTATGAATGTATAGTTATTTTTGTTTTGGATTTTTTGAAACCAGGAAATGCAATCATCTATATTTTTCCACTGGCTGGCTTTAATAAGGAATGTAACTGTAGCGTAAAAAATAAATATCTGCTCCAAGGACTTTGTAATACAAAAGAAATCATTTACAAAGCAAAAGTACATGACCTAAATGGTAAAAACAAAACACATTTGGGATCAACTAAAGATACTTTTGTGACTAGATGGTTTAACCACAAGTCTATATTTGAATTAGAAAATTAAAAAATTGTACAAAATTGGCTAGCCACGTGTGGAAATTGAAATTAAAATATGGAAAATACCCAGACATAAAGTGCAGTATAATGAAAACTGCCAAGCCATACAATGGTGGCAAAATATGTAGGCTATACCTGGAAGGACAGTTAGCTATTATGTTATTCCCAAACAAAAATGATTTACTAAATAAAAGAACAGAAATTATGACCAATTGTAACCATACTAACAAATACTGATTAGGATCATACATTCATGGATGAAAATGTTGTAACTTGTCCTAATTTTGAAAATTGTGCGTTCATAAAAAATCCTTGTTACATGAGCGTTCTCAAAAAAACAATAAAATCAGTTATTGTAAATCACCTGAAGACACCAGAAGGTAGAAACCAGAGTTGCGTAATAACTTATTTACAAATGAAAGATATATATGTTGATGTGCCAAAAGTCATGGATTGGCAGTATGTAAAAGTAATGGTAGGTGGCACATCATACATTGACATCATGAAAATGTATAAAGACCTGTATCAGTTGTACTCTGACATCTGGTTTGTCCGTGTGAGCACTAACTAGGCTGCTTATGACAAGAATACAAATTAACAGCATTTGAATGGAGCATCATAGTAGGCACCAGATGGATGGGACAATCCATTTATGAAATTGTGGAGACATTTGGCATCCCTTGTTCAACAGTGTCATTAATGTATTTGATGAAGAAAGCATTACTGCTTGTTGCCTATAGTGCATTGACTGGCCATGTGTTCTTAATCATCATGGCCAGATGTATTTGGCTTAAATTGTTTTTCATTAACAGATAGGTGACAATGACATATTGCATCCACATTCAATGCAGGATGTACCAGCAAGTTCCTAAGCGTCTATAGAGTGTGAGAGCAGAACACTCACTAGGTAACTGGTCACGTACATATTTGCTTAGTGACCGTGCTACTACATTTGGTCATAAGACTAATAAAAATTGATAACAAGGGGAATAACAATGTTAGGTTGATAAGAGTTACGTCCCTTACGCTGCTACTTTAATTCGTTGCAGTAAAAAATATCAGCCGAATGTTTTTGCAGTACTTCAGCACATTTGTAAATTTTTTTTTACTTATTTTATTAACTTCTTTTGTTAATTTTTTATATTGATATTCATTTTTTATCTTATTTAATTTTTTCTTTTGTATACCTTTCTTTATCTATATTTGTGCATGATCAGGCGAATTCTTAACATTTATTTCACAACGTAGCTATTAAGGAGCCAAAATAAAAAAAATAAGATTAATTTCTTTGAAGTGTCATGCAGCAGGAAAAACAATTCAATAATTAACGTTTTATGAAACTAATTTCTATTAAGGTTTTATGATGACTACATATCTTTGTTGTATATGTTTGTTTGTTTTTTAAAAGAATACTGGTAACTACAATACATATTTTGTGGCGGGAAATGTGAACGATAGTGTAAAAGAAAGAAAAAAACTTTTTTTTTTTTTTTACACATTGATTCCCAAGTACATTAAAAACATATTTACAAATATTTCTCTAACAATAGTCGTACAGTCGCTGAAAAAAGTAAAAAAAAAAATTAAAATCAACAAATTTAAAAGTGGTGATAAATGTCGTACAGGTTCACGCGGACCTATACGACATTAGCACCACCTTTAAATTTGCTGATTTTCATTTTTTTTTTTTTTTTACTTTTTTCAGCGCAGTATTATCGATTGTTACATAAAGATTCCGATTATCAAAAAAAATTGTAAAAATTTCAATATTTAAACAGTTAGGAGGGGCTCAGTTTCTCATACAACGTTAAATAGATCCTCCATTTTGGAACAACTCGTGTTGGGGCACGTGGTTGGGGTTGCTTTGTTTATTTCTTCTTTTTTTTATTGACGAGTTATCTTAGTTTGCTTGGGTGTTTTGGACACTTTGTTTCTCTTGTTTTTGTCTTTTTCAAGTTTTCTTCAGTTATCACAATGGCAACTTCTTCGGAAACTCCAAGAATAGCTTTATTCAAAAATTTCGCAAAGGATTAAGTTGTTGAATATGCGCATTAAGCAAAAACGTTAATTGCACACAGAGCAAGTGATGTTCCTGTGGGCATGCTATGTCTATTTTTCAAAGGCATGTTCAAACTACAAAACAGTTTGCTGGAGACGTTCCAAATGCGAGAAAGAATTTCCATTAGGAATGGGACATTTTTTGAAAATTCCAAATTACCACTCGATGTGATATTTTCATTAATTTGAGTTTGTCTGCCAAGTACCAGTGACCAGCTCAGCGCCCATGAATAGAATTTCATTAAAATCTGCCATTCAGTGGTAATAAATATTGCAGAGACATTTTTGTACGTGTAAAATGGTGAAAGACAGAAGAAAACTGATGAGTGGCCCTGGACATGATGAAACCATGTAAACCTACAAAATGAACATGGACAGACGAAACCCACAGAAAATTTTGATTTTATTTCTACTTCATATCACTGATAAAACAAACAAAAAAAAAACAATTTGGACATTTTTTTTTTCATTTCTACTTCATGTCACTGAAATAAAACCTATATGGAAAAAAAAATTGGACATTTTCTTTTTAAAAACATTTGGAATGAAAAATATGATAAAACATTAAAAAAATATTTTTTTGGACAGTTTGTTTAAAATAATTCGTAAAACATTAAAAAAAAAAAAAAATAGGTAAATTTTTTTTATTCCCCGAAGGGGAGGCCTTTTACCCCTTCGAATTTTTCCAAAACATCCTTATTTCCGTGCAAATGTATATGCTAAATTTAAATCGATAATTATTTATTGTAGAAACCTACCTTTAACGACCAGAAAAAAATCGAACTTTATCTCACCCCTAGCCATGATTCTCATATCTCTAATTAAGTGTTGAATGATTTTAGGCGTAGGATGCTTATTTCGGCCTATTTACTTCCTTAGTGCAAATACTACGCGATTTTTCTTTCGGAACTCTATTTCCGCTGAAAGTTGTATTCGTTTTTTTGTTTGTTTTTTTTTTCTCCTTTTTTTAAGAAAGTTAACTTTCAAATAGAAATTTAGGGTTATTGCGTGTTTTTTTTTTTTTTCTTGGTAATGAATTTAAGAAAGTTGCGTGTACTTAATTTGAGAAGAAAGTTAACTTTCAAATATATGAAAATAAGTGACAATTGTGTTAGGGTTATTGCGTGTATTTTTGTTTCCTTTTTTTGTGTTACTTATATATTTGAAAGTTTACTTTCTTAAAAAACATTCTATATTTTCATATATTTGAAAGTTAACTTTCAAAAAATTACGTAAAGCTACAATTATCACTTATTTTCATAAAAAGGGAAAAAAATCACGCAAATATATTTTCATATATTTGAAGGTTAAAAGTAAAACTAGTTATCACTTATTAAATAATTTTCAATGTTAACTTTCATCTGAAATTTTAAAAAGGGGAAAAAAAGACGCAATGCATTTGAAGGTTTATTAAACTACACTTATTTTCATACATTTGAAAATTAACTTTCTTAAAAAAAATTTCTATTTGAAAGTTAACTTAAGGAAAAAATTCTATACCCCGAAAAAAAATACACACAACTTTCAGCGGAAATTGAGTTCTAAAACAACAAATCATGTAGTAATTGCACAAAGGAAGTAAATAGGCCGAAAATTAGCTTCAGTCAGTTAAGTGCCATACATGATACATGCTTGGGCGATCATGTTTCGAAAGAGACATGACTGACTGGGCAGAAGATTATCCCGCAGTAGGTTGCCATTGCTTTCTGCGGTAGACTGGTTGCCGACCAAAGCTATAGAACCCAATCTGTCCTGTTATTTAACCCATAACTGGAGGGATGAGATGGATTAATATCTTTCCCAAGGGTAAAGTCATTCAGCACTGAATGACATATTTCAAAGGTGGTTGTGGGATGAGATAATCAGCAAGAAGTTTGATTTTTTTTTTTTTTCTGGTCGTTAACATCAATAAAGGTAGGTTTCTTCAATAAATAATTATTGATTTGAGCTCAGCATATACATTTGCATGGAAATAAGGATGTTTTGGAAAAATTTGAAGGGGTAAAGGCCTTCGGGGAATAAATAAAAAATTTACCAAAAAATATATATTTCAAAGAAATAATCCCTGTTCTAATAATTTTTTAAAACATAAACGTTTTTTTTTTTCATGAATTTCCTACAAGTTTACTTTTAAAAAAGAAAAAAAAAACCAACAACTCAATGCAAATGTTTCCAAAATGGAGGATCGATTTAAGGTTGTATGAGAAACTGACCCCTTCCTAAAATTGTCTAAATATTGAAATTTTTCCAAATTTTTTTGTCAATCGGAAACTTAGGAGTGGACATGTACGACATTACCACTACCTTTAAAGTTGTTGAGTTTCGTTTTTTTTGTTTTAATTTTTCAGTGCAATCTTATCAATTACACCCTAAACTAAGGAAAACTTGAAAAAGACAAAAACAAGAGCAACAACTTCCCATAAAAACAAAACAAAGCAACCCCAATGCATGTGATTCCAAAATGGAGGATCGATTTACGATAACGTTGTATGAGAAAGTGAGCCCCCATGCCCAAATAGTTTAAATATTGAAATTTTTTCAAATTTTTTTTGATAATTGGAAACTGTCTATAATCTAAACTTATTTATAAATGGAACTTTGTCTCTCTGTGTGTATCCGTTACCTATAGACTCTGAAATGGCTGAACCGATTTTCTTGAAAATTTACACAGTTTTACCATAAGCATCTGCGAGTGTTCTTAGCTAGATTTTGTGTCAAGGTACCCCCGATAAATATCGATAATCAAAAAAATCGGGTCATAGAAGTGGTCCAATTTTAATCAAATTTGATACACTCATAGACAAAGACATAAGAAACGATATTCAGAAGTTTCAAGGTTGCAGTTCTTAGAATAGTGCAGAAAATCAATAATATATATATGTATAAAAGGCAAGATGTTTGTGTGTATGTGTGTGTGCTTATCTGTCTGTATGTCCTTAATACAAATCCACAATTTTTATCCGATTCTCACCAAACTTTACACAAATATTCTTTAGGCTGAGTCTGAGCTACAGAAACATGGATTAGTTTTAAAGCTTTCATTACACCCGAGCAACGCCGGGCTATACTGCTAGTAACTGATAAGACTGCGCTGAAGAATCCAAAAAAATGAAAAATAACAAATTTAAAGGTGGTGGTAGTCTACTTCAGGTCTGCCAATTTCTTTTCCTATGCTGTATGTGTCAGTTACAATAAAAAAAATGCAATTTTTACATTTTTTTTCTTTAATTTAAGTCTCTAAAGGTCTAAATTAAGAATTTTTTCTTCATTTATTTTTTTTGTGAGTGGGTATTTTTAACACTTGGGCTCTCTTGATTTCTATGCTAAAAATACTAGAAAATTTAAATTAAAGAAAGTCTTAGTTAATATTTTTCTTTTCTTTCTTTTCATTTTCAGTTTTCTTTTGCAAACATGAAGATGGATTCTATGCATGCCAATGCTGCTCTAGCAATGAGTGTTGGGATAGGGTTGGGAGTGGCCATTGGCTGGCTACTTCGTGGACGGTTGGGCTCAAATTTAAAAAAAAAAATGACTTCCAAATTTATTCAGAAGGAGGTAAGTAACTAAATATTTGTCAAAAAATATTATGTAATTCAAAATAATTTATTTTAGTTGATAAAACCACAATGGAACTAAGACGATTGTTCTGTGCCAATCGTTTGAGGGTACTCAGTTAGGATTGAACTCACTACTTTAATAATGATTTGCAAAACAAGCCTTTAAGTGTATCACTGCTTCAGTGAAAGTATTCAAAATTATGAAAAAAAAAAAAATGTATTGTGTGATTAATCATGGAATTAGCAAGCCAAGTACAATTCATTTATTATTTTCATTTCACACTTATACCCTTTAGAAAGGCAAGAATCCTTCACCACACCTAGTTATGGATTGAATAGAAAGGTAGATTAAGATTTCTAATCTTGAGTGGTAGCCAATCTAGAAGGCTTCCTTTGAATTCAAAACTAGAGAAGGCACTGGGAAATCACTACTATCTTTCTCAAAAAGTCATGACAATTTATGCATATAAAAAAGGAAGTTGTAAAGAGCAATGATCACCTACATCCCAAAGGGACATGATATGTTTTATTTATTATTTATCTCCACTTGGCTTTGACAGGTTTGCCAAGATGCCATTGGGTAGTGTTGTTAAATAGCTATAAAAATGGGACACTTCCTGTTTTTCTTGTTTTTTCTCTTTTCCTTCTAACATGGCATAGAAGCAGCACCAATACAGAACTTGTTCCTGGGCATGGGGATATTTTTCTCCTTAGTAACTGGACTTTCACACAATTTCTAATTGCTAAATTTAAGTGTCATCTTTCTTTTCAGTTTGCATTCATATTAGCATATTTTCTCTCTTTTGTTGTTACGTAAAAACATGAAAATATTGCTGTTTTTATATTTGTTCCATTCTATTTCCTTTCATCTCTACTATAAATGGCCATCCATTATTTACATGTGTAAATTTTATTTGCCACTGCTTTTAGTTCTTCAAGTAGGAACAGCAATTTATGTGATTATTTTTTTTTATTTTGTCAACTAGGCTAAAAATGAAGGATAATTCATGCAAGGAATTTATAAAGATTATGACATTTTACATTGCCAGAACTAGAAAAATTTTAGAGCAGCTTGATTTTTTTTAACATTATATATAATTTGTATATTATTTTGTAACTATTATTAGTAATCATAGAGGTATCCCTTGCTTTCTGAAATTTAATTTTTACCAAACACCTACATTGATACCTGTTTTTAATAACAAAAATATTCTAAAGTGGTTTTTCACTTTTCTGAAAAGAATAAAAAGAAAAAGTGTAATGCAAACATCGTATTCAGCAATTGTTTTGCATCTATCCATTGTACAGATGTGCTTCACCTACAGGTAAGTGAGAGTGATGCTGATCTTCCATCAGAAGTACATTCAGGCTAGCTTTAATGGAAAGTATGATTTTAATTTTGGAAGAGTGTGTAAGTTTTGAACAGATAGTTTTCCTTGCTTACAAAGAAATGTTTGATACAAAAATGTGTGTGGCTTTAGCAGTCAAGAATATCATGTTCAAGCCTGCCTTATTTAAAAAAAAAAACTTTGACCTTCATCATTAAGGAAGGCATGTAAGCGGTACATCTTTTCAATATATGTTGAGAAATGACTTCATAGATGTTTACCATTGTCACAGACTGTTCATGAGAGAGACCATATTTCACTGATAATAATGAAATTCCGAAATAATAATAATTAAATTCTTTTTTTTCCTTTTATGTTAGCACAGAAAATAGTATGAAAAAGCTATTGAACTGGAAGAGTTGTCATGGGTTTGGAGAGCCTCACATTATGAAAATAGCTGTAGCTGACATGGTATAAAACCCAATGTCCTCCTTAGTATTGACTGTGGTACAATGTAAGGCCTGAAACCCCTAATGATCTGTAGCTAAAAACATCACTGACTTGTGCCAAAGCATCAAAGAGAAGTATTTCCCCAAAACAAAATTGTTAAATATTTTGCGCACATAATTTGGGTTTTTGATTCTGATGCAAAATTCCTTACATTATACACAAGTGAATTTGGCAATTTGAAATTAAGTTACAGAAAGCAATTTCTTAATTTTCTAGATCTGTTACAGACGCATGCCTCCTTCAAATATCTAAATTTTTTTTTTTCTTTTTAACCTTTCATTCCAGTTACACAGATCATGCCATTTGATTATAGATCTTATTAATTTCAGGTAGATGCTGCAAGTAACTCAGGTGAAATCAAATTGATTTTAGTTGTTCGTAATGATCTCAAAATGACCAAAGGCAAAGTGGCAGCCCAGGTATGTGTCAAGCAGTTTTTCATCTTTAACAACTCATTTAATTCATTGATTAACCATTTTTTTTAATCATATCACCCAAGGCAAGGCAGTAAGCCACTAAGTCAAAGGATTACCGAGTGTGAAAAAATATAAAAAAGAGAGAAACATTTTTAAGGTTCTCAAGGACACATGGCCCAGTGGATAAAAGCATTGCTTGAATCCAGTGACTTGACCCAAATAGTTGTAAGTTCAATACCTGGCTACAGCAGTGGTAAGCAAATAACTTATAAAGTTCGGTTAAAGGGAGATAACTAAGATATCCGGAAGTAGCATGGCTCATGGGACAAAAACAGTATACCCCAGTGATTAAAATAAAGGGTTCAGTTCAAAATTTCAATCGCCTGTAGAAGGCTGAAGCATACAACAGCTGAAACACCAGGAATATAGCAATAAAGATGAGGACAAAAATTCCAAACAATGTAAATAATGTAACATTATTGAGGGTATGAACAATAGAAAAGTAATCACAAAGATAGTTGATAGCAATTGACATAGCATTTGAATTTTTAAAGATCAAAAAACTGTTAGCATAACTTAACAGTTAATTTAGCCAATTCAACTGTGAATTGATGAGACCTAATAGCCAATCTAGTACAAGCTTAAATTCATAAGGTCTAGATACCATAATGAAAAGTTCATCAGAATAATGTCATGAAAGTATTTATAGAAAAGGCAAGGGAAAGCTACATTATGGTGGTGGGGGACCAGATCATGACTAATAATATTGCTGATTCTTCTTTGGATTGTATCAAGAATTTCTAAATATCTAGCAGGAGCACCAGACTTTATGTTGCAGCAATATTCTAATCAAGGACGAATGGTAGACTTCTAAATATGTAAAAAAGCTTCTTAGAGAAAAATTGTCCAGCATAACAGTGAACCATCCTTTTTAGCAGCAGACCTAGCAGTGGATTTAGTATAATGTTTCCACTTCTTGTTAGCCAAGGATGTTAACACAAGAAGCTGCAACAAGTCACTCTCATGAAGGTTAGCATCTGTTCTGCAGATGAAAGACATAAAGACATAATTTCAGATGACTACAATGGTCAAGAAATTATATATTGACTTTGGAAAGGTAGGTATTGCACCTGCTCTTGCTGACTCCATAAATGTTAGACTCTAGTTAATCTAAACAATGCTATAAGTGCTGCCATTTTAAACTAAATTAATAGTTTTAAAAACACAATCTAATTATGATTCAAGTGATATTCAGTGTGATGCAGAAATTTTCTTTGAGAAGGAACAGTGCAACACAGTTAATTTTTGCATCAAAAGTTGTCTGTTTAAGATTATCAGAACCCATCATGTTCATTTTTTAGTTTAGAAATATGAGACAGGGTAAATTTTTAAAGTTTTAAAACTTTATATTTAACTTAAATTATCTGCATTTCAAGTATTCTAACCTTCAAAATTCATTTATATTCATGAGTTTTTCTAACATTTCTTGAGGCAGGGCAAAAGAAAAAGTCCTAATGAAAACTTATCAGCTGATAGACTAACTTTTACTCATGTGATTTGAATTAATGTTATATAGGTCCTTCTTAATCTTATGTTTTCTTTCTCTTAGTTTACTATACACTTTATCTCTCTTTCACTTAATATGTGCAAATAGGTACAGTCCTATTTACCAGTCCACTACAGGTACATTTGTTTTAGAAAGCAAAAATCTCTGATATTTTAATTATAAATCAACTCTAACATTAATAGCATAAGTAGAATTGTCAGTTATAACTTTTATTGTAATGGTTCGATTTCTATATTAATTTATCATTTTTTTATTACTAATACTACTAGATATTATAAATCCAAGATTCATTGGTGTAAATTGGGAAGAAAAATGATTTGTTGTGACACTGTATTGGTTTTTGTTTTTTTCTAGTGTTCACATGCTGCAGTGGCTGCTTGTGAAAAGTTAATGGTTCACAACCCCAAATTGCTGCAAGCCTGGAAGTACTGTGGACAGCCAAAGGTTGTTGTCAAAACTGAAACTGAGGAATCACTGTAAGTGAATACAATAGAATTAGATTGAAATTGAATTGCTAAATTAGTTGGGTGATAAAAACATTTCATTTTATTTTTGCCTTTAACAATGATCCAGAATGTATCAAAATAACTATGATTCTTAATTTGTTAATTATGTACCAGTTTTTCTACTCTGTTTTATTTTCAATTTAAAAAGATTTGTTTTAGCTTTGAAAAATTCCATGAGAAAATTCAAAAAACCATCAATATAAGCAGAGTCAGTGCAAGGTCTTGTGGGTCCCCACTAAATATAGGATATGGGGTCCCTCACTTTACTACATCTCAGCAGGGAGTTTCACAATCAAGAAATGCAAGAAAAACTGTTAGCATAAAACATAGCCACTATAAAAGTTAACTTTTTTTAGTGAAATATTTATATTTTTTGATTTGCTCTGGAAATGTTATAATTATCAATAGTCTTAAATTGTTTGAATTCCTAAAGTATTTGTATTATTTGTCTTTCATCTTTATTGTTGTGTTTTTTTGCAATAAGATTATTAGATTCTCTGATCATTAAAGCAAGCAGCAACATGCTTCTCAGTAAATAGATCTGTTTAAGTGAGGGGAATTTATAATTGAACTGAATTTAGCAATTTTAACCTAAAATTTGTTTGAGTAAATTGAGATTTGATCTGTAATTGAAAAGAGAATGTCAGTGATTGGGAATTAAAGTAACATAATTGGTAATTTTTAAGACACACTCTTTTTCCAACATATTGGCTTTAAAAATCCCACTGTATCTTATATAAAACTGAAGTCTCCTGTAGGCTAATTTTATCCTAACACTTACAACTATGGGATGTAATTTTGCCTCAGATGGTCACCTTTATTTAGCCCAATTCCATAATAATATTATTTACTCAAACGGTATTATTATTATTGTTGTAGTAATAGTAGCAGTAATAAAGATTATAACAAAATACTGGTACAGCTGCTCCTTAAAAATAAAATCATTGATGCTTGTCTTGTTGATATAACTGGAGTTATTCCTCTTTAAAAGACCAGCGCTGAGAATTCCAAAATTAATACAATTTTCCAGCATTCAGTATTTTACTTAGGTACCACCAAAAAATCACTGCTCATTTTCGATACCGCAATTTAAATTTAATTTTTAAAAATAAAAATGTTTTCTTGAAGCTTTAATTTTAGCTTTAATTGAAAGCCAAGAGATTAAATTTATTAATTACAGTAAGAAAAATAACCTGGTTTAGTTCAAACCAAAATTATATTGATCAGAATCAAAAATTTAGCTGTCGAAAAATTTTTTTTTAAAATTTACCACCATTATTGATTGATCGACGCATTATGTAAACATTATGTAAACAGTAGTTAAATTTCTGTTTTAAAAATCTTGCCAAAAAAAATATACCTCCTTGACACAAGTCGATTTTTATAATTGAAACTTACCTTTATCTGATTTCAAACAAGTATTAAGTGCGTACTATCTGGAAATTTACAAAATAAATCACTCTTTAACGACGGTAGCCCTCTTGTCAGCGTTATCTAAGGCGACAAATTATTTGTTGACAAGTAGGTGTGAATGATGTTTGGATGGCGACCAAAAGTGACAAAAAATTCATGTAGCTTAAAACGTAACATTTGGAAATTTAAATTTTTTTTTGTTGTTTTTTAACTAAATATAAAATTAAAAATTTAACATAATATTTTCAGCAAGTATAATATTTTATAGAATTTTAGTTTAGATTTATAGCCAAACTATGCTTTCTGAATAAATAAAAATATGCTTTCTGAATAAATAAAAATTTAAATTTCTTTTAAAAGAAAGAATTAAATTAAAATAACCGAACTAAGTTATATTATGTTATTTATTAATAAACCCTTGAGTCACGTGACCTTTTACAGATTTATATCGCTTATGGGCACCCGTACATACAAAAAACGGGTAATCAACATGCAAAAATAGTTTTTAATTAAATTACAAAAAAGAGCTACCCTTTTTAGAGTAACTGTTTAAATTTTTCGATTAATAAATATATTTGCCACACATTAATTAAAAAAAATCTGAGAGACCTATAAGGAGAAAATTGTAAAAGACTTATGAAACTTTTTAAATTACTTAATAAAAAAAACATTAAAAAATATTAAAAATAAAAACAATTCTTGTAAAAATTCATTACTAACGGGAAAAAAAATTTTTTTATTCAGACGATGACACAATTTTAATTTATGTTTATAAAAGCAATTAAAAGTTTACCCAAATAAAAATTGGCATAGTTTTATTGCATTTTTGTTTTCCTAATTCAAGGCAGATTTTCTAAAAGGTGGCTTGTTTTGAAGAAACAAAGACAGTTGATTAGCTTTCCTTAATGACTCCTGAATTTAATGAAAACTATCTATATGTTGAGACCTAGTCACATCTTTCGACATTTCTGAAAATTAAATATTGGGGGGTAACAAATTAAAAAAAAAATTTTTTTACCAATATTTTATAAAAAATAATTATTTCAAAAATCATTTCAGTCATTTGTGAATAAGTCCTGAAATTTTCACCAAAATCAGACGATTATTTGATTTTTGCAAGAATTTCCAAATTAAGGTGTCTTTCACAGTCAAAAAATGCCTTCGCGTAATATTACGTTTGATGTGATAAACGTCTAGCAACAAATGACTGCTTTTACTGACGAGAGAAAAATTTATTTTTCTACCACTACATGAGCCTTTTAGAACCTGTTAGAACAATTTCAAAAATTTGTAAAAATAATAAAAAAATACTTTGATCTATCCTCTTTATGATAGCATAAACATTTTGCCGAGAAAACTTTGTTTTTATTTAGTTTGAGACCTTTTCCTTCAGACTATGCTGATTTTCCCATGGTAAAATTGTATGTACCTAATTTTACTAGTTACACTGCAAAGGTTTACTGTCATTTGTTAGTCTGAAAAAACTTTTATTTTCCTTTCTTATTGTGATGGGTTGTCTAAGTTATTGATACAATTTTCTTTTTCTATTTCAGGTTTCAAATGTCTCGTGAAGCTGCTAAACTTGGATTGAATGCTAGTCTTATTTCAGATGCTGGTCGAACACAAATTGCTCCAGGATCAAAAACTGTACTTGGGGTTGGACCAGGTGAGTGGACCTGTTGAATTGGTTGCAAAGAAAAAAAAATTATTTTGCAGGAATTAATCTTACTTTGGAATAAAACAAAGAATGAGAGTAACTATAAAACAAACAAACAAAAAAAATATAATCTGTTATAATTGGTTCATGAAATTCTAATTACCTGTCAGTTTTTCTTAATTAAATGCAGGTGTCAAGCAGTTACTCTTACTTATTTTCAAATGATTTAATCAACAAAATTTATACAATATTTTAGTTGATGTCATTAACATGTTGACTGCCAGAGGTAAATTATAAAATCTAGCTTCAAACACAAACTTTATAACAGCCAATATCGAGAATAAATAAATTGAGTTGATTTATAGCTTCAACTGAAGTCTTATCAATAAACTCATTGGTGCTTACAGATGAAAAGATGCTAGAAAGGTTGGGTCTCTGTGTCAGGCCAGAAAGTTTTTCTTCTCTAAATCCATCTTGCACATTTATAAATCTACCATTCGTCCATGCATTGAATACTGTTGCCATATCTAGTTGGGTGCTGCTGCTATTCATCTTGAGGTTCTCGATAAAATCCAAAGAAGGATCTACAATGTAATTAGTCTTGACTTGACATTTCGACTTCAGTCACTTCTCACTGCCTTGTTGTGGCTTGCCTCTGTCTTTTCGAGAAATATTTTTATGGCAACTGTTCTTATGAGCTTTTTTCTTTGGTACTCTGTCCATGTGAATTTAAGCATGCCATCTTCTTGAATCTTGTTCATCTTTTATCCTTTCTCCAATACATCCTGTATCCAGTCTTTTCTCACACTGTAAACCCATGCATACTAGTGGTGGTCCCACCTTGCTTTCAGTGAACTGATTTTTAAAAAAAATTTGGACATGCCAAGCATGAGTTAACTTTAGCTGATGTCATAATAAAATTTGTCAGTCATGAGTTATCTTATGGTTGGCAATCAAGGTATTAAAATGTGCATCGTGTTATAATGGATATCAGCTAGGAACAAGAGGAGTTTGAATTCTAGTCAACTTCATGACATTCACTTACACTTGGGGAAAATATGTATCCATCTCTTTCAATATGTCTTGAGCCAGCATGATAGGTACACTCATAAAATTAATGAGAACAATATTTCATGTTGATGAACATGCAACAAGTGGAGTAAGTGACTAATTACTTAAAATAAAATAAAAAAGTTTAAGGATTTGATGTAACCTTGATGTGAAAAAAACTTTAAAAATTTCATTTACTATATATTTCTTTTGGAGCCAAGTTCCATTTCCAATTGGGTTCGTTACATTTATTTATGCACAAATACTTATGGAAAATGTATGAATCCACCTCTTCTCTTTCAAGATATGGATTAATTAAGTAAGATATGTATCACTAAAGCCATTATTATCTCTCCCCAAAAATAAAATTGCATAAAAAATATTTAGATTTTAGCATTAAATAATGCTTAGAGGTTGATATGCCATTAAACAAAAAACAACCAACCAACTTCTTTTTGGTACTTGTGCCTTTTTAGTGCTGATAAACTTTGACTTGCACATTGTTAACAAAATATGTTAAATTTCTCGTCAATAATATACAGGGTGCTATGGATAAATTGTTGCCATTTTTATATATTTTTAATTTCACTCATGTGTATTGTTTATTTTGTCCACTGCAGAGTATGTCAGTTGGGCACCGTCTGTGAGAAAAAACAGTATATGATGCAATTTATTGCACCAGAAATTTAAAAACTGCATACTGTACTGCTTGGCATTAGCACCAGAAGCTCCAATATGAACATTTCAGTGTTTGGGTGTCAATCTGAGGTCAGTGCAGAAGATTTTGAAAGAGTTGGATGATATATCCAATCAATATCATGGTGTTTGGAGTGATCACTAGTGATGCCAATGTTATGCCTACATTCATCTTCCCACAAAGCTTCAGGCTCAATACGGAGGCCCATCTCAAGTGCTTTGAAGAGGTAGTGATGTCCTAAGTAAAGAGGGTGGCTGCTGTAATACCCTATGTCTAGTTACAGGACTTTGCACTATGCCACACAAGCAAGAGAACCCAATCATGGCTATAAAACAATTTCTGCAAACACATCACCCCTTATATCTGGCCAATTAACTTCCCTGACTGCAACCCACTTGATTATTTTGTGTGGGATGCAGTTGAGCAAGAGACCAACAAATTTCTAACACCAAAGATGAACTGAAGGCAAGGATTATGGCAGCATTCACCTCCTTAAAGAAGGAGACTGTCCAGAAGAGTTGCAGGCGATTCCAAAGCCATCTGGAGGCCATGGTTGAAGCCAATGGTGATTTTATTGAATATTTCAAATTATTTTTGTGTAATTTTAGTAAATTTATCTGTTAAAATGAGATGTCAGTGTTATTTTCATTTTTGCGTAATATTGCACCTTGTAGATTAGTCACTGTTTGAATATTGGAAGCACTGTAAACGGCTACCATCAAAATCTCCCAAATGGCTTCATCAACTCATTTTAATCACAAGGCTTGAATCAATTCATGGAATGGTTTTCACGCACTGCCTAATCACACTTCATACTAGAATTATCTCCTCAGGACAACATTATCAACAAGTCACCTAGAATAAGCATCCATGGTTAGATTCGAACCTAGGTCTCATACTTGAATGACTAATATTCGTACCATTTGGCCACATATTTTTAAACACTTTAGAAAACAAACTTCTTAATAATTTTTTATGAGATAAAGTCTTTCTCTCTTTCTGGGATTGAAATTCAATAAACAAAATATCTCTATTTCCATTTTATGAGTGAATCAGTAAGTCCATAGATAAAAATGCAGATGAATTTCAATCTTAAATTTTCATTGTATAATATTTGACCAGTGATCAATTTCACCACTAAAGTATGTCAATTTTTTTTCCACCATTAGGCTATAAACTTGTTGATATGCAGAGTTATAACTTTGTTAGATTGAATTATGTTTTATTAAAATGATATAAAAATGATAGCTCTCTTAAATGACAATCTTTTTTAAATAGATTTGATGATGCATTTTGCAAAGTCATTGGTACATTGGACATTGTTTACCATGACACCTTCTGACCTGTAAGGTGTATACAATTAACCTCCTATCCATAATACCAATGCATTGGATGTTCAGTGGAACCTGTCGTATTTAACCCTTTTCGTCAGTGACTACCTGCTATGAATGACCGTTTTTCTATGCATGGACGATTTTCTAATGTTCATTGACCCCAGTGAGCAACAAACTTCAGAACACAACCAGTGACCAACATCAATGAGTAAAAATCACTAATCAAGGAATAGCTTTAAAAACCTCCGTTTTGGCTTGGAAGAAAAAATTCTTTCAGTTTTTTTTTAGTTTCTGTTTCTGAGGAGGTGCAAAGTGATATAATGATTATAAGTGTAGAAAACAAAATTGGTAAACCAAGTTCAAGTTCCAGTTTGTGTTTACTTCAAACTAATACCCATTTTGATGACAGGTCATCACTTTTAAAGCACCATGCAGTTCACCATTGAATTTCTTTGCTATAAGATGATGCATATGTATAAAACCTTTTCTTAGTGTAAAATAGTAAATCCTCTGTAATAATCAACCATAAGCTGGTTCACCATTAGTAGCCACAGCAATATTATTCCTGAGAGAATTATTTTCTTTCTTCTAATAATCTTTTAAAGATTGAAAAAATTGTTTCACCTTTGTTGTAACACCAAGGTGGATACAATACACAGAGAAAGTGTTGCAGTATCATTCAGCACAATATCCAGTGTTAAACAGATATATACAAAACAGTACAGTAGTTACAATAACAGACAAGACAGAACTTACCACACAGGAGGAGTTTAAATTGCAATAGTCACTGAAGTAATCAGTCTGAATATTGCTCAAATGACACTCGGATGTTACTATTCTTTATTTAAATAAACTATTTCAGGCCATGGGCCATTCCATCATTAAGAGTGCTGCAGGGCTCTTAGCCACTCTACAACAACCTTTCACATCACTTTTAAGATATTTGACATAAAATGCTGTCAATAATGCTCTTTAAACTTGGACTATAATACTTCATGTAAACCTTAAATATTTTAAATGCTAATTCCCTAAAATTTTCACTGCATCATTTCACTGTATTTGCACCTAATTACATTTTAGAATAGATTGAATGATTTTTTTTTTTCATGACATCTTCAACCGCATCTTTAATTGCTGATATTAAGATCTCACTGACGGTATATAATTTTCTGTTTTTGTCTAAATTTCTTGGGTGAAGAGTTATTTTTTCTATTTAAATTTAGACTAATAGTCTCATCTTCAGTTTTATTATCATAATGTTTTGTAGCCTTCATCAGGTGCCTATAATTATTCAAATTTATTTATAATTCCAAATAATAAATAGTGTGTATTTTCTTCTTTTTCTTTCCTTTTGTTTGCTTATGTTTGGTAAAGAAGAGTGCATTCAACTCAAAGATTGTTTTGTAACATTGTTCAACCAAATAGTTCACCCTGTTCCAAAAGTAAACTTTCTGTAAGATCTAGACTAGCACTTTAATGATCTCTCCATCTAGGATATCGTTAACAATTAAGATATATCTTCTAAACACTTCACTACCCAAATCTAGACTGCAACTACTTTAAAAAGAATTTATCATTCTTATTATTATCAAATAAAGTTTGCTTTCAGAATCTTATTTTGTAACCAAATAATAATAAGTCTGTTTTCTTTTGATGATGAGGCTTGAAATTTCATTCACAAAATACAACCTTTCTTTCACAACATTTGATACACAAATAATTACTAATGGCAAGAAAACCTGTAGGCACTACTTAAGTAAACTGGTCCACTCAAAAAATAGGGAAGTTTTTTTGTTTTCTTTTAATAATTTTTGTAGATTAGCATTTTTAGATCTTTATCAAGCAACAATATTTGTCAAAATAAAATAAAAAAAAATATTGATTTATTAGCATTTTAGATGAGTTATTAGACTTAGTTGTTTTGCATATGAAAACATTTTTTTTTTTCACAGAAAAAAATCTCCCCTTCTAAAAAGGATTTTAAAAACTTAATGTTTTAAAAAATTCTGAAAATTAAAAAAATAAGCGGATATCAGTAATGTAAACAGTTTCAAAATTAACATTTGTAAATAATAGCTAAATCCAGTAAATCTTAAAAATTTAGAGATTGATTTGATACTGACATATTTTTTAAAAAATTATTAACTGTTAGAATATTTCAAATTAATAGCAAAAGTTTGTATAAGAAGGTTACTTTGTTAATTATTTTCCTTTGAGTTTTCATTCATGCTTTGAAAATGTTTACATAAAATAGGTACTGACTTGGCAGCTTGACTCCAGCCACTCCCCCACAGACGGGATGTGGCTTCCCTCTGTCTGTTCTATAAATACTTTCATGGTTTCTGCTCCAACGAACTTAAGTCACTGGTACCCCAGCAACAGGTTTACTTGTGCAACCAGACTGGCAACTCACTCATTCACAGTTAGATCAACCAAATGCAGACGACAATTCTACTCCTGCAGCTCCTTTTTCACCCTTTCCACCTGTGGAACTCGCTTCCATATTCTTGCTTTTCTGACGGCTACAACCTCCAGGAATTTAAATTCAATGTCAATACTCATCTCTTAACCACGTGACTCTACTTCGTTCTACACCACCCTGTATATCCTTTCCTTTCTCTCCACCTTTGCAACTGTCATCACACCTGTATTCTCATCCTTCTCTTGCTCCTAACTGGTTCGTCTTTCTCTTTACTCTCCTCTTATCTAATCTTTTTACATCAGTGGTGTTACCATCTTGCTTGGGGTGATACAAATAAAAAAAAAAAAAAGTAGCAACATGTTGACTTAAATATTCCCTCATCAATTTATCACTTACGCACAAGGACACTACACTTGAAAACTACTAAAGAAAACCCAATTCATGCATATAGATAGAACCCTATCAGCATAAAAATAAAACTTTCTGGTTATGGTTTATTGAAGTTGAAAACACTCAACAATTAATGTTCAAATTTTGGTCCAAACCATAGCAAAATTAAATAAGATAATTAGAAAAATAAAAGAACTTAAAAAATCTTTCATTGGTTTTCAGCAGTCAAACCTGAATAAATGAAAACTTGTTGTCAAACACACCTTTTATTGTGTGTGTGTATGTATATATATATATATAATTAGTATTTTGTCATAATTAAATTAGACCAGTACACAGTTGTATTAAGTGTTCAATGCATTTATATTTTTTCCAAAAAGAAAATAATAAATTCAAAAATAATTTCAGAATGTCTTTTACAAATTTTTTATAATTTCAAAGTTGTGAAATAGCATGCCACAATTTAGGATCTCTGCCATAGTCATGACTTCAAAATAGACTAACAAAAACTCTAGCCATTTTATCATTTAATTTTGGGATTTCATTTATGACTCAATTTTTAGCAAAAATATTCATGTTTCTTTGTCTTACTTTCTAATGAGTTTTATACATTGTTGCCTATCTAGTCTAGGTGTAAATTTCATTATATATTCTTCATGATTTCACATGTCTCCTGGTTTATGAACATGTGCAGAAAAAGAAAATACATGTTGATATATAAATTAGAATGAATGATCACAATTTTTATGCTTAGCATTTTTCTTTTCATTTTTTAAAATTTGTAAATTAAGAAAAAATGTATATAACAAATATTACTTTCCACAAAATCATGTTTTTGTTTCCTTCTGGATTAAAAGCCATTAGGTTGGGTAATAATGGAGTTATTTAATGAAATAAAATAATGTTGAAAGTCAAAAGTGTGTCATATTGGCTTTATCACATACAGATTAAGTTACTCAAATTTGTAACCTGACTTAATTTTTTTTTAATCTTATCTGAGTTGCTGACAACTTTGCTAACCAATATTTGTTTAATGATTGTTGTTTTGCTCCTACCAAACCAGTTCTTTTATGTCTGTGAAAAAGAAATCATTTTATTTCATTTATTCAGTTATGCATATATGGAAATTTTATTACATGCATTTCTATCCATTGTCTGAGATTCAATTACCATTATGATCACTTGAAATAATTTGAAGCAGTAATCTTAACCATTGCCTGAGATTCTGTTTTGATACTTTTGCTTAATAATCTATTTTTCAACATAATTTCTTGGTTTTTTAACCCACCACTTCATCATTGACTGCATAGTTTGAATCAAACATTTGAAACTCATTGTTTTTTGTTTTAGGTTATAAATCAAAACATCTTTAAGTGCAATGAGGAACTACTACTCATTGAACTTGAAGGAGTAGGCTTAGAATTAATCTCTGATGCTTGAGACAACTGGACAATTTTTGGTCCTACCTGCATGCAGTTATGTAAGACCCCCACTTAAAAGTCAATCTTGTGTCACTACAAATGATTTGACTTTTTTTCTTTTCTTTTTTTAATTGCATTTCATTTTTATAACAATATGTTTCTATTTTCAGGTCCATCTGAATTGGTAGATCAAGTTACAGGGCATCTAAAATTGTTTTAAATATTCCTGTTGTTCTTTACCTCTTCTCTTTAAACAAAATTCCTTTTGTAAAATTAAAGAAAAATTATGTAAACTGTGTTCATTGTTTTATTCATGTTCATTTCTACGTTTAAATAAACAAAAATATTTGATAATCTCTTATTATAGACAGATAATGGCATGAGAAATTTTTATGAAACTGTATCATTACTAACTGGGATAACATCAGTAGAAAGTGATGACAGGAGAAACAGTTGAAAATGTACTACCTTCTTATTTGTTGTCATTGATCAATATACTTCTTGTAAAATAAAACACATAACTCCTCATCCCAGAAATTCAGACTAGTTATCATTATTTACATTCAGACATCTTATCATCTTTGTTGTTATAAAAACTTTTTAGCCAATATATGCTTATAAATAATATTCAGACCTGAGGTTCAAGAACTCAAGACTGCCTACTTAATTCTTTTTTGTTGTTACCACAATAATTCAATCATTCCTTTCTACATCCTTCTTTACCCCTAGATATATAGAAAATAGTTTGATTTAATGGTTTGGTACAATTAGTATGTTTGTCACTATTTTTTCTTTTGCTGGTTACTATTTTCTGGTTTGCACTATTCAAAAAAAAAAAAAAAGCAACTCTTCTATCTCGATTACCCACTTGAAAACTCACAGAATGTATCAGCTGCAATGTGCTAACAGTAAAAGGAATAAGATCAAAAGTGTGACCATCTTCTAGAATGCAGGCTTTTTCATCCCAAATTGTGTTCAAATATCTGCCATGTCTTATACTTCAGAACTCAATTCCATTTTTACAGGACTCAAAATTAAATCAAATTATGTTTACCAGAGAAATAATAGCTATGTTTGTTATGGTGTAATGGATATTAGCTCAGATTGAGAAACTGGAGAGTCGAGTTCAAATTCCAGTTGAATCTGTTTCATTCACTTATGCACAAATACCCTTGGGAAAGTATTAATCCATCTCTTCTCTCTCTAGCTATGGGTTGAATACCAAGACAGAGTTCTATAGCCTTGGTTGGCAACCAGTCTACTGCAGAAAGTAATCCCAACCTACTGTGAGAAAATCTGCCTAGAAAGATATGATTGTCCAAGTGTGTATCACGTATGGCAATTAACTCACTGAATGTTATAAAGGGAAATAAATTTTTCATGTTTCAGTTCTGTACTTTTTCCAGATTTTGTTGAGTCTACACACCTATGTGAGTTTACAAATCATTCAAAGGTAAAAGTATTATTTAATTTATGATAAAAGTAATTTAAAATGATGCATAATTTGAAAATAAAATCATTTTTATTGAAAGGCAATTAGTAACTTTCACAATAAACATTTTTTGCAAATAGTCATCACATTTGTAATGGCTACAGATTACAAAAGTAAAAATGTCTTTTTTTTTCCTTTTCTTTTCCTTTTTCACAAGTTTTGATCAGTAACTAAAGTTCACTCAGCATAGTTGCAGTATAAATCAGGTTGGATCTGAATTTTGAACAAACCAATATACCTGAGCTGGTGTCTTTGACTAGCCACCCTAGCAGGGTGTAGTTAGAAAAAGAAACTAGCCAGTCATATAAGTTGTAACAAAAGAACAAAAATGATTGACCAAAACTAAGAGCTAAATCACAGACAAATATTTAATTTACAAAAAACACAAAATAAAATATTTACAAAATATACAATTTTTGCCTTCAAATAGAAAACAGTTTACTACTGGCGAGTGTTACGAGGAGAGAAAGAGAGGGTAAGGAGTCAAGTATCTTTACCCAGTTAAGCTAGCAAAGTAGTTTAAGTGCTATCCTTTTTGGAAATCCTCAAATGTGTATATAAAGAATAATTTTGTTTGGTCAATGAAAGTGTCAAAAATTTCTATTTACCCACTTAGTTCCTTGAGGTTTTCTTTCAGGTTTTAGTTGGTCAGCAACTTTTAGTAGAGATTCTTTCAGCTGGATATACAAATCCTGAATCGGCCCGGAGTTGATAATGTCAGCAAATCCTTTTAGCAACTAACTACTCTCTTCCCAAAACCTATTTTTATAAGGGCTATCACCTAATTTGCATATTTCTAGGATCATTTAAAATTATCTAGATTATACTGGAATATCCTAGAATCTTCCAAACGTTCTATTTCTAATTTCCCTATTTTTACACTTTATGAATTAACTTTTTTGTAATAACAAGTAGGACTCAGTAGAATCTCTTACTATAGATTTTAACGTTTTTGTGGATTTTATTAATATTTTTTATATATAACTGCATCCTCATAACTATATATATATATATATATATATATATATATATTTTAATTCAGATACTTCAATCCAAGGGAAAAAAGCAGGAAGGTAAATTCCAAAAAACCGGATCCTAATTAATATTAAAAATTTATTTTAATATTAAAAAATGATACAGGAAGAGAGCTCCATGTAATAAAATATTACAGAGCAAATATATATATTAAAAAAGGATTAATTCAAAGATGTTGAATAGCCATTTCGATATGAAGATCCCCACGGGGGACGACACATCACCTCAGCAACAGAAAAAACCTTTCAGAAACTGGAGAAAAATTAGTCTACTTTTCCTTTTTAAATAGATTGCAAAGAAATTAAAAAATAAATAATAAAATAAAATAAAATAAAAATAAAAATAAAGGGAAAGAAAAAGAAAAAGATAGAATAAAATCAAATAAATAAGAAAAGAAAAAAAAAAAATTGACATCGTCTGGGTTCGCAAAAAAAAGGAAGAATGTAACTAAAAATTAACAGACAGACGCGTTAAATCGACGTAGTTTAGGCAATACGGAAAAAAGGTGGTAAGAGAGATAAAAGAAGGAAGGGAGGGTAAAAGAAAGAAACTAAAGAAAAAAAGTTTTTAAATATTACAGACGCTGGACAAATTCAAAAACCTAATTTCCCCAAAACGTTGAAGTATTAGAAAAAGGCCTTTACTTAAAAAGGCATAATTATTAATAAAAGGGAATAAAAAGATATAGGATTTAAAATAAAATTATTTTTAAAAAAATTAGGTCATTTGAAATTAGACTAAATAAAGACAACACTAGGTAAAAAAAAAAAAAAAAAAAAAATTACAATTATTATATACATACCTATAGAAGTACACACATACATACATATATACACACACACAATTCTACGAATAAGAATACATATATACACATACACACACATACATTCAATTTATTACACACTATTATACATATATATATATATATATATAAATATATACACACATATATATTATTACACACTTATATACATATACGTGCGCATACACACATATATATATATGTGTGTATGCGCACGTATATGTATATAAGTGTGTAATAATATATATGTGTGTATATATTTATATATATATATATATATGTATAATAGTGTGTAATAAATTGAATGTATGTGTGTGTATGTGTATATATGTATTCTTATTCGTAGAATTGTGTGTGTGTATATATGTATGTATGTGTGTACTTCTATAGGTATGTATATAATAATTGTAATTTTTTTTTTTTTTTTTTTTTTTTTTTTTACCTAGTGTTGTCTTTATTTAGTCTAATTTCAAATGACCTAATTTTTTTAAAAATAATTTTATTTTAAATCCTATATCTTTTTATTCCCTTTTATTAATAATTATGCCTTTTTAAGTAAAGGCCTTTTTCTAATACTTCAACGTTTTGGGGAAATTAGGTTTTTGAATTTGTCCAGCGTCTGTAATATTTAAAAACTTTTTTTCTTTAGTTTCTTTCTTTTACCCTCCCTTCCTTCTTTTATCTCTCTTACCACCTTTTTTCCGTATTGCCTAAACTACGTCGATTTAACGCGTCTGTCTGTTAATTTTTAGTTACATTCTTCCTTTTTTTTGCGAACCCAGACGATGTCAATTTTTTTTTTTCTTTTCTTATTTATTTGATTTTATTCTATCTTTTTCTTTTTCTTTTTCGTTTTCTTTTTCTTTCCCTTTATTTTTATTTTTATTTTATTTTATTTTATTTTACCGGAATAAGCATGAATTAATCCTTTTTTAATATATATATATATATATATATATATATATATAGGTATAGATGTCCAGTCCATAAATGGTGAGGATAATCCAACAAGATCAACTTAATATAAAATATTAAGTTATATCTACATAGAGCTCAATAGATGTTATCCCGAGCAATATGATATCTATAAAGGAAAACTGAACACGTCATTTAAATTGGTTAAAAATTATAATTCATTTCAATGAGCTAAATTAGCTCATTTCATCAGACCACACAATATTCGTTCCATTTGGTACAAAATTTTTTACCGGAATAAGCATTTCCTTTAACTGAAGAGAAAAATAAGTAAAAAGATTAAGGACAGAGACATTGGCGTCATCTCAGTTGGGGGTATACAGACCAGTCACAAAGATATTGACCACCAAGTCATTAAACTCCCACTCTCATGGATATGTATGTATGTGTAAACCCACTAATTAACAAACTCATGTACACTCACTTATATCTACATACACACATCCACATATGTACATACAAAAGCAACTGTGTTTATACTTATACATACCTACAGACTGACATCCATTCATGCCCACATATGAATCTTGTGTTCGTATACTCACATATATATTTTTATACAGACAGGATTTCCATGCATTTAAATAGTGCTACATATAAGTATGCTAACAATTCTAACACATATTCACAAATTATGCATATAATTTTCATACGTACACACATCCCCACATCCATATGTATATCTACTCATAGATGCTCCCGCACCCATATATGTGTGTGCACATACAAATGTATTCTTCATACATATATTCATCTATTTATATCCACATACAATTATTGTGTTCACACACTCGCAAATTTATGAGGAGCTGATCTACACACACATATGAATATATATATATATAAACCACTTTTTATATACCTGTATGTATAAAGACAATGTACGCTTGTGTACATATATCCATCTACTCTTCACTCCCAAATGAGGTGGTATATTTCACATTTCATACATCTTAACAAACATTACACATATATATCCATATATACCGGCATATATCATTCGGATCTTGATATTAACCTGTACACATGAGTAAAATTATCAATACATGAAGGTATAAGCAGTTCAAGAATGCACAATCAACTACATCCAAGATTAATACAACCTATATATAATCAAGTGTTCTCATATAGAGAAAAAACATGCATAATTGGGTCCACTCTTATACATGAAATATAATTAGGTGCGCCCATATACATACAATAATACATATATTCATAACTATACTTGGGAACATGCACATAATTAGGTACACCCATGTACACAAAAAATATATCTAACCTTACAGTTAGGTGCACCATTATACATGTGGAATATTTATATTGAAGTAATTACAGTAAAATCATTTACAATCAAGTGCAAGACAGGACATTTTAACTTCGCATATTAATAATATAAAGTCGTTGCATACTTATACTGGCATGTCTACCCATTGCATGGTAGATCTCTATCCTCACTTCTTCAGTGCGTAAAATCTTCCAACGAATGATCCACATAAGATATGAAAGAACCGGCAAGTGTGTCAGAATGGGGTAATTCTAAGATTTTATGTGTTAGTTTAAATTTATTTTTATGACTGCATTTGAAAATTATTTCATTTCTTTGATTTAATAATTGGTTAGATTCTCTGAATTTGATAATTTTACTCTTTTCATCTAAGCATAAGGTGTATCTGCTTCTGAAACTGTTGGGGGTTTGAGATTTCCCTATAATCTTCCATTCAATCTGAGGGGAGATACTTCTGTCTTAATTCTCAGAAATGTTTAGAGAGAGCGGTTTGGCATTTTAGGTGGGGTATAGAAAATGATTGATCATGATTATATAGACGTTTCCATGGTCCAGCGGAAATTCCTATATATACTTTTTTCTTGTTTTTTTTATTCACGAGGATAGATGGTTGCTTGGTATATTACCTCTTCATATCTACATTTATCTCAAACTGGGCATTTGTTTTTGACTCTACAGTTACAGAGGGTTGTATTATCTGTCTTGATTGTTATAAAATTTATTTAGTATAACATTATTGTGAATTGATGATATTAATATTGCTAGTGCAGGAATAACTAATTTTTAATGTTTTTCTATTGAAAATCTTCCTTAGTGGGTTGTTCTGCTTAAAGTGCTTATCAACTAGTTTCAGAAAGTATTGTCCAATATTAACATTAGATAATTGACAAAGCGGGGTTGAACCAGAGCACTCTTCTCTTTCTAGGTTTGAGGGATTCTATGTGATATAACTCCTGTTTGAAGCCACTTTTTTTAGGGTGATGTTGTAATGTGTCTTATTTTCATTTTAAATATTTTTCTATGAGATGATAATTTGTTAATCTTAGTATTTATGATGGTAGGGATTTGTTTAATTATTCATTGGGGGTGGTTGGAGTAAACATTTATGTAGGTTGAGGTTTCATTATTTTTATTTTTTTATAAGAAATGGCGTGGGAAAGTGACTAAAGCCAATATGCCAGGTCAGAACTAATAACATTACAGATTCTTTAGATTTTATCAAACATTTCTGAACACTTACAAGCACCAGACTAGAGGTGACAGCAATATTCAGTGCTTAGATCAATGGTAGACTTATAAATGTGTAAGATCGATTCTGGAGAGATAAATTATCTAGCATAAAACAGTGAACCAACTTTTCTAGCAGCAGACCTGACAATTGATTCAGTAATATCTTCCCACTTCATTTCACTGGAAAACAAACTGAGAGAGAACAATGAGCCACTCTCCTGATGGTTAGCATCAGCCATGCTAATGGAAGGTAAAAAAGGTTTTTATTTTTTTCCACATGGCTTTATATTAAATAAAATGATTTGTTATTGGCTACTTCACATATTTCTTTTGTGACCTTTAAACATGTCTAGAATATCTAAGAAATGATCTTCTCACGAAGAATTTGTTTGCCTCTGTTTCATATCTTTTTCTTCATCTGTATTCCGAATACCTTTCTCTTTGCTTTTCCATCAGTCTGTAAACATCTGCTGAGACCTACAAGAAAAGGAATCTGAAATTAAAAATAATAAAGTATTAACCTCCTAATTTTTTTTCTTTGTATCCTTCTTAATTTTTGCATTAGTTAATTAATCATTCAAGTATTTTCTTGACAAAATCTTTCCTTCATATATTGTTGGTTCCAATCTGTGATAAGAATGACTGCAAAGTATACACAAAATTTACAGGTGCATGCTGGAATTTCTTCCTAGCCAATAAGGTATAGATCGCTTCTCAGTCTCATTTGCCATATTTCTGTTCTTTATTGTCTTGAAGTCAGAATGTTGTGATCACTTGTCTACCCCTTTTGTGTGTTATGCCTTTTTAGTTTGTGAGCATTTTCATCTCATTAAACTTGCTCTGGATGTGCGTTTTGGTGCAGGGGATATTGGCTCAAAACAAAAGAATTGGAGAGCCAAGTTTGAATTCCAGTTGAACTCACTCATGTTACTAATGCACAAATACCTCTGGGAAAAGTACAATCTGTCACTTCTCCCACCAGCTATGAGTAAAATAGCAGGACAAATTGGGTTCTATGGCCTTAGTTGGCAACCTTGATTGAAAATCTTCTGCCCACTCAGCCATGTCTCTTTCGCCCAGCCATGTATCACTTGACTGACTCATTCTTGCTTTGCCTATTTTTGTTTTGCATATATATATATATATATATATATGTGTGTGTGTGTGTATTGTTTTCTTAGTATTATTTTTACCCTGTTCTTTTCTTTCTTTTGTTTATTGCTTATTGTAAACTTTGTCAATTCTGTTTGTTGGACAGTACTGCCAATTACATTTAATCATGGCCAATTACTCTACACATATCATTCAATTATCAAAATATTTTTGCTGGTTTTACATCAGCTTCCAGCTAACTTGCTTATTCCATCATATTAGATGGATACAAATGTTTCAAAATTTTTTTAGAAGAATCCTTTTATCTTAATAATATATATTTTATCCAAATAAAACATTTTCTATGGAAAATGCTGGAAACTTATTTTTTTATATATTTTTTTATTTATATTATAGTATCATTGTCAATTATCAAAATATTATCTCTGGCTTTCTCTGATCTTATACCAATTTTTGATTGCTGTTTCATTCATCATATTAGAATAATAGAAACTTTTCCAGCATTTTTTAAAGAAAATTTTTTATCTTACTTTATTTTATTTGATATGGCTGCCCTCTGTTTTCTACAAATATTTACATGACAACATAAGTTAAAGTGTGCTACTAGATTGGCATCTAGGTCCCACCCTTTTACCACTGAAAGAGTTAAATGTAACTGCCATTTCTACTCTAACAGTTTCTTTTCTGGCACTTCCCACTTGTGGAACTCCCTTTCATTTACTAGTTTCCCTAATAGGTCGAATCTCCAAACATTTAAATGCAACGTCATTGCTATCTAAATTCTTGAATCCCATTCATCTTTTATCCTTTCTTCAATACCCACTGTACCCAGTCTTTTCTCTCATGGTAAGCCCCTGGGCATTCGTGGTAGTCCCACCTTGCCTGAGGTGAAATGATTAAAAAAAAATCCAAGTAAAAATTTTCTTTCAAAAATGTGCTTACGACCACATCACATTGATTCTCTGTACAATCACCAAAGTTAAGCAATGTTGAAACAGGTCAGTATCTAGATGGGTAACTGCTTGGGAATACCAGGTGCTTTAAGCTTTGATGTGCGGGTGGTGTAATGGATAATAGCTTGGAATTGTTAATCAGAGAGTTAAATTCCAATCCTTGTTGGGTTTGTTATAATCACTTACACACAAATCCCCTTGGGAAATGTATAAAGCTGCTGCTTCTCCCCACCCCAGCTATGGGTTAATTAGTAAAACTTGTATCATTAAACCATTATTATTGCAAAAAAATAATATTACAATCTAAAAATATTTTCTGACTTTAAATAACTTGCAAAGGATTGAGAGGCTGTGGAAAAGGGATAACACACACACTCACAAAATTGCTGGAAATGTTTATTATATATATATATAAAAAATGTACAATAATAATAATTGTTATAATATATTTCAATCCGTCTCAAAAAAACCCACTGAGTATAAATGCGAAGTGGAAAAAAGGGGGAAATAAAAAAAGAAACAAACTAAGTACTTGAACATACGTCAAAATACTCGTTGAAAAGAAAAAAAAAACCAAGACAAGAACCCTAACACTAAAGCACTCAATACAATCGTAGAGCAAACAAATAAGAATAAATCTAACTTAGAGCCAACAGACCTAACGGATCATCAGGGCAATATCTTTTATTCATATCATATCATATATCATATCATTAAGTTTATAAATCTGGCTTTCTATGACTTGATAATAATTTTCATTTAATTGTATATCACACCATAAAAGAACATTTTTACTTTAATACAATGATTTCTACAAGGACTTTCTAACTATTGTGAAATTGTTTGAATCCCAGATCAGATAACGCAGAATATTTACAAAAAAAAAAAAAAAATAAGTGAGGGACCTGGTCGAAGGTCAAGGGAATAAATACACTTAGAGTCAGCCATATCATTTCAATTCAATTTCAATACTTTTTTCATTGCCAGTGAGTAGCATGTGGAAAAAATAACATTTATCTATGCCAAGCAAGAAGAGAAAAAGACAGTTGTTTAAATTCTAATGAATATTCTTTTCCATCAGTTCAGGGAGAATCCATTTCTTTAGCATCTGAATTTTCCTTCAATCTTGTAAATAACATACTGCTGTAAGACTAACACCCAAATAATAGATGCACAAATACACACATATACTTATACTACACACATACATACACACTTATATTAGCTAATGTTACTGATCAACAAACACAAACATTCATACACTTTACCATCCAAAAGATTTCTCACATATATATTTAAAAAATTGCCCATCATTTTAATACAATTGACACACATATTAATATGAACACATACATGTAAACAAACAAGTGTCTCCATACATACATACATACATATACATTTAAAAATAATCATCTATTGCTTTAATACACATGACACATAACTGACCAATAAGAATCAACCAAGCTGCTTGTGCAATTACTGAAGTTAAGCAACTTTGAGCTTAGTCAGTAATTAGATCAGTGACTGCTTGGGAATACTAGGTGCAATAAATTTGGATGTGCAGGTGGTGTAATGGATAACAGCTCAAAATTGGAAATTGGAGAGCAGAGTTCTAATTAACAGTCAGGTTCATTATATCCATTTATGCACAAATACCCTTTGGATACATACAAATCCCTCCAGCTAAAGATTAATTAGTATAATTTGTATCTGTAAATCATTATAAATACTCAAAAATTCTTACAATGTAAAAATATTTTCTGACTTTAAATAATCTGTGCTGAGTGCTGTAAGCTTGGATGTGCAGGTGGTGTGAGGGATAATGGCTTGTAATTGTTAATCGAAGAGTTGAGTTTCAATTCCCATTGAGTTTTTTTATATTCACTTATGTTCAAACACCCTTGGGAAAAGTATGAACCAGCTTCTTCTCCTTCCAGCTATGGATTAATTAGTAAAACTTGTATCATTAAAATCATTATTATTTCCCCTACACCTCAATTCTTTCAATTTTAAAAATAGGTTGATAGGCAATAAAAAAAAAAAATAAAAAAAAAAATGGAGGAATCAATGAAATCCATTTCTTCAATAAAATAACTGTGATTTAGTGAGTTTGGGTATTCTCTAAATTACATGAACACTTTTTAATTAATTTGTGCAGATTGTTGATTTTGTTGTGCATCAAAACTTGTTTCACTTTCCTGTTTAGAAATTATTTCGACAAAGCTTAATTATGCCCCCCCCTCCAAAAAAAAAAACAGTGTGTCAAAAGGACACCTTTTTCTCTTAACACTGTTATCACTGCATATCTCTTTGGCAATTTTTATTGTTTTAAAAAGTTATGTTTAGAATTTTAATAAAATCCAAACATATAAAATTGGATTTATGCATTCTCTTTTTCCTTGAGAATTGGCAGCAAATGTATTAAACACTATTTTTGTAAATAAACAGTGTTAAACATTTTTGTTGTCAGTTCTTGAAGAAAAAAAAAGTATGAACTCAAATGCTTACAGCATATTTTAGTGAATTTATGAAAGAAATGATCAAAAAATACATTTTTTCAAAATTTATAATTCCAGTTTCTTGTAGCTATAGGCTAGTTTAAATTTTCTTGGTTTCTTTCAACATTTTTATAATTTTATGAATAAAACAATTGTTTTCGGTTATTTCTTTGTATTATGGTAAATAATACATAATGCATTGTAGTTGGTTAGCATATTTCTATAAATCTGTAAATATAAAATTATTCTTGTAAATAAACAAACTAATAAATAAATAGTGTTTAATTTTTCTAATGACTGCAAGGTGGAGTAGGAAAATATGTATTAAAAAAAGCATAAATTTATAGTAGGTTATCTGCTATAGTGGAGTGTATGTGTGTTGAAACAAGATCAGTTTGATTTGGCCTTGTTTGTTAGATAGTCCACTATAAGAGGGGTATAAAACAAAAAAATCAAATTGTAAATCGAAACAACAACTTATATACACATAAATCAGTTAAGGTTCTTTTGTTTTTACAAATTAAAAAAATGTATTAATTTTCATTAAAATGTTCATAGTAGTCCTTGCAAGAATGAGTTTATGTGTACGTAGGCAGGAATGTATGTGTGTATGTATCTATGTATGAGTGTTTGTTGGGTAGGAGTGTTTTTTAAGCAGTCACTCAGTCTTAAAGGGTTCCGTCTGGTTATCAAGTATAAAAAAAGGCAGACCGATGAACTGTGAGTATAAAGAGGTGAGGGAGAAAGAAAGAGATAATAATAATAATGATCGCTTGACATTTGTCAAAGGACATGCTAATTATTCTCATCTTTTCTCTCTGGGGACAGTCAATTTTGCTCCATATTTTATTTCATTTGTGGTTGAAAAGGTCATTTGGGAATTCACTCCTAGATGTAATTCTGGCCTTTCCATTGGACAACAAAAACTTTGCGTTAGCTAGCAAAAAGGATCCATAAAATAAATTTTGTTTTTAGATGTTTCCTAGTTTTCTATTAGCCAAAAAACATTTCACATCAATGTGTGAAATTTTGCAAGTTTTGTTTTTGGATTCACTTTTGTGCATGCTAACCAAGGTTTGTAATTGGAGTAAATTCATTTTTTTCTAACAATATCAATGAGTCAGTGTTTAGCATTTGAATTTTAAATGTAGATCTTGTTTTGTTTTTGTTTTGCCCAGTGTTGCTCGGGTGTAATGAAAGCTTTAAAACTAATCCATGGTCCTGGAGCTCAGACTCAGCCTAAAGAATATTTGTGTGAAGTTTGGTGAGAATCGGATAAAAATTGTGGATTTGTATAAAGGACATACAGACAGATAAACAGACAGACACACACACACAAACATCTTGCCTTTTATATATATATATATATATATATATATATATATAAATAATCAATTTTCTGCACTATTGTAAGAACTGCAACCTTGAAACTTCTGAATATCATTTCTTACGTCTTTGTCTATGAGTGTATCAAATTTGATTAAAATCGGACCACTTCTTCTATAACCTGATTTTTTCGATTATCAATTTTCAATATTTATCGGGGGTACCTCGACACAAAACCTAGCTAAGAACACTCGCAGATGCTTATGGTAAAACTGTGTAAATTTTCAAGAAGATCGGTTCAGCCGTTTCAGAGTCTATAGGTAACGGACACACACACACACACCACACAGACAAAGTTCCATTTATAAATAAGTTTAGATAAGGAAATCTGTACATGCACATTTCTTCTTCAATTTATATTCCTCTTGTTAATTTGCTAAGGCACATCTTATTTCAGGGCATGATAAATAATAATTGGCCTTCAAAACTGTATGAATTGATATCTCAACTATAGAGAGATAATCTCTCTTTGCATATTTAGTTACTCTTAATGCTATTTCTTGATTGATTTTGCCCTTATCTACATTTGATTCAATTTTTTTTTATCTCTGAGGTGTGTTGCCTGACAGTTTTTATTGGCTAATTTCTTTGTTACATCACAACTTAGTTATTTTAAAGGTTGTGAGTTTGGGGAAGTAAGGAGAAGGGAAAAAATTGTATCTTTGTGTAGCCATCTTTGTATCTGTAGGATTTTCTTTTTTTGTATCTAAATATTTGTATGTTTGTTGTGTGTTAATTACAAAGGTATTGATTAAAAGATAATACATTTTCTTGGCAGCATCATCTCTATTATAGAGGAATCCTTATTATAAGCCCAGTTAACCTGTTCTAATACACTTTGAGTAAATACCTCTTGTGCTTTACAGCAAAAATCAGTAAACTATAGCCCTGCAGTGACATGGAGCTTACCTGAATAGTTTATGCAGCTGCAAGAACACATTTTTTATGAATATAAATTAAAACAATTTTGATATATTTTGATTAAATGTTACAGAAAACATTAATCTATTTCAAACAAGAAAAAAATAGGAACAGAGACATAAGCCACATGTATTGTGTTGTCAGCTTAATTCTCCCCCCACCCCCCATTTGTTTTGATCCTTTTATTCATCAACAATTTTACCAAATCAGTCTGTAATATTGTTAGGAAATGTGATTACCTTCATATTTTCTCAGTCAGTAATTGTTAATCTCACATATTGTATTCTACTCCTACCTTTACTGCTTGGGCACTTATATAGCCTCTATACCTTATCTATGCTATTTAGACAGTCATTTATTACAAATATATTCCCCTTCATTGTTTCCAACTTCTTGTCAACATTCTAACTACAAAAATAGCTATAAAAAACACATAAAACACTAACAATAAAAATATTTTGCATGTTAATTCTGGAAAAAATGAACAAATTCATCTAACAACTCAATATCTAATATTTTATTTTATTTATTTAATATATTTTATTTTCATTAAAAAAAAATCAAAAGGTAAGCCATAGCTAAAAGATTTCTTAATTAAATAACTTAAATAATCAAATGTAACCGACAATTCTACTTCATAAGTTTCTTTTCTCACACTTCTCCTCTGTGGAACCTCCTTCTGTATGCTTGCTTTCCTGATATCTATAATTTCCAAAAGTTTAAATGCAATATCAATTGCTATCTTCTATCTCCCTAAATCCCAGCCATCTCTTATTCTTTCTTTGGCATCCCCTGTACCCTGTTTTTTCTCTCACTGTAAACCCCCTGTGCATAAGTGGCGGTCATGCCTTGCTTGAGGTGGAATGATTATAACAAAATTTGCAGTGTATCTTGTGTACATCATCAAGTAAACTCAATCCTGATTATGAAAAACTTCTCAGCACAAATACTGCCCCAGCTTGGAGTACATCTTCACTGTCACTGTCAGAAAAGCAGGATTTGACTTGGGCATAAACCAAGTAGGCAGATTTGGCCAAATCGTTCAGGGCTGTGGATCAGTTCAGTGGGGTGATGATTTGTGCGACAGATCTTGGTAATTGGTTCATCCCTAAGCCTCAAAGGATCTCATGCGAACAGAGTCCTGCCTTGCCTGAGGTGAAATGATAAAACAAAAGACTCAAGTAGGGTGCTTAGTACTGAAAAAATATAAGAAAGGAAGACATTTTAAATATGTGAAAAAAGATGAAACATGAAATAAACACTTTATTCAAATGAAATATAAACTAAATTTTTATTTCCCTGTTTGATTAGATGCCCAGGTCCATCACACACTCTGCTCCCTCCCCACTTCTTCATGCTACTGTTACCTTGTGCTAAAACTCCTCATTTCTGATGCTAAGTATAAGTGAACTTTTGGTTTCCATTTTCTTCAAAGCTTTGTCATTTCTCATATTTGCAGTCCATGGAGTTCTCAGCATCTTTCTGTAGAACAACATTTCTGTTGCCTCAAGTTTTTTCCTTAATTTGTGATGAGGTTGTCTAGCATTACCCCACCCCGATCTAGAAAAACCAATATTACATAACATTTCAAAACTCTTTTCTTTGTCTCTAACAAAAATTTTTTAAAAAATTTTTGATTGGATGCTCTCCTGATATGGATGCCCAGGGATGTTACATCCTCTGTTCCTACTACTGGTTAATAGTAAGCAACCAAAAACTTCATGAAGTTTATTAAATAAAAAACAAAAAATAATTTTAAAAATTTTTGAGCAGTGTTTGCTTCTATCAATAATTTTGTTCTCTGTATAAAAGAAAAGAGCACAAATCTTTCTATTCTCTTAAATATCAAATCAACGTTGTTAAGAATACTTTATCAACCATGATTTCAAGCATACAAAAATTCAATGTTTCTGTTTTAAATTATGCAAGATACAAATTACTTTATTAAAAAAAAAAAATTAAAAAAAAAAAATATTGATATTTAAAAAATAAATAAAAAAATTGAATTTTGTTATACATATTTATCTGAGAAATTCTTGTTTCAAAAATCGCTTTCAATGATTTCAAAGGAATTATGAAAAAATGTGTCATTTTAAAAATGTCAATCAATGCAAATCCATAGAAATCCCTTTTAAAAAATATATATAAGTTTGAAAAAATATATTACCATGATAAAAAGATTAAAAGTAAAAAACTGAATTATTTTATTTTTATTTAACTTTAAGACAAATGAATCAGAAAAAAAATGATAAAACTCCACTACAGTACACATTGCTTTTATCTCCCTCATTGAAGTAAGACAAGCAAATGTCTGAAATAAAAACATTTGTTTTATAGAGGGTATCTCTTCTCTTATTTCATTTGTAGTGAGGGGTAGTAGGATTCTGTAGTAGGTTAATGGAATTTGGCCTTGTGGGAAGATAGCCCACTATAATTCATAAATTCAAGAAAGGCAATTTTTGAGTGTAAAATAACATTTATACATATATACATTTCAATTAATGTTTTACAAAATAAGTAATGCTTGAAATAAAGTTCAATGGAGGTAAAAGAGTTCATGAAGGTAATGGTGAGCTGAAAGAAAGGATGTTCATTTTCAAATTGCTGTTTCTAAGGTCAATGAGTCAGTGAGTTGGTTTGTGTGGAATGTCTTAGAAAAGGTCAGTTAGTACTTTGAGAACAGGTGATGAAGAAGAAGGTGACCATAGTAACAGCTTGACATAGGTCAAGGAAGAAACTAATTACTATCTTCTCCTCTGTCTGTGCCTTTCTGTTTTTTGATGCTTAGTCTCTGCTTTTTATAACAGCATTTTTGGATCAACTGGCTAGTTTCAAATTTCTTCCTTTATTTGGATCCGGGCTTCTCATTGGCTGATAAATAAAATTGGTAATCTGATCTTTGATTAATTTTTATTTTTCAACTCTGATGCTCACCAGGATTTTTATTCATTTGACTTTTAGTTGTTCATCACTTTTGTTCGCTTTTGTTCAGTAGGTATCACCACAGTTTAAATTGTTAAGTAAGATTCTAATAACATTTTCAATTTTTCATTGCTAAGACTAAGAGTCAATTATTTGAAAATAAAAATTAAAACATTTTTTTGGTTTTGTTATTTTTAATGATCAGTAGTCTTAAAAAGTGTGCAATCAAGATTTGAAACGGAAACCTGAAATGTTTTAATAAAAATAAAAAAAAAAGAGTAAATAATAAGATCCTATTTTACTCACAAATAATTAACTTATTTTAAATGAAAAATGACTAAATTATACTTTGAAATTGTCCCAGGCCTTTTTATACATCTTGCATGTGATTAAAAAACATTAAGTCAATATAGGAACAGTAACAGAATGTATCAACCCTCTCTAAATCCAAGGCCAGTGTCCATCAAAAATAGCGGTTTATTACAAATGTAGTGTAAACTTTTCTTTTAAAAAACATACTGAAATTTCACAATATTTCATACGATATGTTCTGTCTGTATTATTAAATAAACTGCTTAGATAAATAAATTTTTGATTTGTTCCCTGAAGGCCTTTTACCCCTTCAAATCTTTCCAAAACATCCTTATTTCCGTGCAAATGTATATGCTGAATTCAAATCGATAATTGTTTATTGACGAAACCTACCTTTATTGATGTTATCAACCAGAAAAAAAAACGAACTTTTTGTCGCTGTTTATCTCACCCCGTAACCATGTTTGAAAAATGTTATTCACTGCAGAATGACTTTTACGTGCAGTAAGCTAATTTTTGGCCTATTGCTAAAATAAAAAAAAAAACGTCATTTAAAATACAGACTTGAATTTGCCAAAACTAATTTACAAAAGCATGGATGACTATTATAAGCAAATTTTATGGTCAGATGAAAGTAAGATTGAACTTTATGGCCACAACGATGCTACCCATATTTTGAGAACGGATGGAACAGCCTTCACAATCAAAAGAACACCATCTCCACTGTTAGTGTTAAGCACGGAGGCGGAAGCATTTATGGTTTGGGAATGCTTGGACAACTGAAAATTATTGAGGGCACAATGAATGCAGCCAAATATATTCAGATTTTAGAAGATTGCTTGCAGTCATCAGTTGTGAAATTAAAACTTGGACCAGATTGGGTTTTTCAACAGGACAATGATGCGAAACATACAGCCAAAGCAACACGTACATGGCTTTCAAAACAATAACATCAACGTGTTGACATGGCCCAGCCAATCGCCGGACATGAAACCAATAGGAGAATCATCAGATTTGTGAAAGGCGACCAAAGAACCTCAGTGAATTCCCACCAAATCATACCAGGCACTTGTAGAGAGCTACAGGAACAGACTGAGTTGAGAGCTGTGGTTGCAAAGGAAGAAGGACCAAAATACATTTAAAGCATAATTTCTGTGCTGTCCAATTACTTTTTTTTTTAACTACTTGTATATAAAATATATATACATGTCAAATAATTTATTTTTGCTGTTTATTTGCATTTATAATTGTTTTACGAATATATTGTGAGCTTTTAATGCTTTTCTTCTTTTATTATGATTTTAAATCCATTTTTTTTTTTACTGTCCAAATTACTTGTTTCATCTCACTGTGTACTTCCATTCAAATTTTAAAAGTATCTTCTGTACAATTATCACGTTTTTTTTTTGGGGGGGGGGGTGTGACTTTATTCTTCGAGATAGTTTTTACTTTTATCACTTTTTTACCTAACGTTTGGTAATAGAAAAGTTAAGATCGGTTAAAGACGAACTTAGACTAGTCACTAGTGTAGTAGTAGTTTCTCTCTCTCTAGTCATTTGCAACTTTAAACTTCAAACAAATTCGTTCAAACGAGAAACAAAACTTGTAGCTTTAGTTTAAAAATCTTAAATGTAACAGTAAATTCATTTTTTAGAGCAAAAAGAACGAAGGAATACGAGTGTTTAAAAATGTTGGTTTTCTCACAATACAATTATTATTTTCATGTGAAAAGTTCTCAAATAAAATATTTAATTTTATTTTACGTTCATTTTTTTTTATTGCCAACAATTTTTTTTTTTTTTACCTTTTTTGGTGTACATTTTAATAAACTTCATCTAAATCATGACTTCCACTATTTTTTAATTTAAAAAAGTAATTTATTTGCTAGTTTTTTAGTCAGTGTACGTGTAATCAATAATCGCTTTTTGTTTGATTATGGCAATGTTTCACTTTTTTTTTTGACGCATACTTTTTTAGTTACTACAACATTCATAACAAGTTGTAAGCCTCTAAGAGTGAATTTAAAAAAAAACTCGTTTTCAAATATAGGAAGAAATCATTTTCTCACCATACCATTTTTTAACAAACAAGTAACAATATTATTATTTTAAATTTAAAAAAATGTTTGAAATTTATTTCAGTTATAATCTAACTCACAATTGCTGAGTTTCAAATTTTTGTGAAAACACAATTCGGGTTATTTATTTTGCTTTAGCTAACAATGCGTAGTTTGTATTTTCACAATTAATATACCATCTGTATTATTTGAACAGCTATAAAATCATAGTAAAAGAAATAACAGACTGAAGCCATTATAAATTTGTTTTTTTAACTTTACTTTTTAATTTAAAGTTAAAAGTCTACTTTACTTACCAGCTTAGGTCACTATAAAGTTCAGAGTCGTGTAGACGTTATCAAAGAGACTCATATTTAAGATTTATCAGTGCTGGCTTCAGTAAAATGTATTAAGAAAAAAAAAAAAAAGAAACCAGATAGATAAGTTTACTCTCTACTGGCCACCAAAATTTCAGTTCCTAGCTTTCTTCTACTTGTCCTGACAATATGACTGGCGCTAACCGTGTTAATTTAACACCGTTAAACAGTTTATAAAAAAACTAAACCTGGAACTAGTAAAAATTGAACTACAACAAACGGGATGGCAAAAGAACATAGACAAGTAATAAATTTACTCACATGTTAAAGTTTATAGTTCCTAGCTGAATTTTTTTTACCATAAAGTAAATTAAGTAAACTAGCAAGTATTATATTTTATCTCTTAATTATTTTCTCCTAATAAAATCATTTCGTTTTTATTTTTAGTTGCATTCTTAGTGATTTTTATTATTTTATTGCCTAATGGAATGCTTGGATGTTGCGCTGTGGTACATTGGATATCGGCTAGGAACGAAAAATTGGAGAGCCGAATTCGAATTCCAGTCAAATTCCTTGCATTCACTTACGCATAAATACTCTTCTTGGGAAAGGTTCGTCTCTTCCTTCCAGTTATGGGTTAAATAACAGGACAGATTGGGTTCTTAGATAGCCTTTGCTGGCAATCAGTCTACCGCAGAAAGCAATGGCAACCTACTGCGGGATAATCTTCTGCCCAGTCAGTTATGTCTCTTTCGAGACATGATCGCCCAAAACGTGTATCACGTATGACACTTAACTGAATGAATGCTTAAAGTAAAACATAAGGTTCCGCAAAAAAAGGAACTATTTGTCTTTGATATGAGAAAATAGAATTTTCATTTAATGTTCTTCAGATCACAAAATGTTTGTTATAAAAACTAAAACTAAAAGCGGATTACATATGATAAGCTAACTTTGGACTTTGCAAATTCAGTCTACCACTTTAGGCTAAATTTGCAGAGTCCAAAGGTTTCTGCAAATTTTTACTACTTCTACTTCTTATCTTGTATTTTGTCATCAGATCGCTTCAGGTAAGAAAACAAATTGAATAATGTCAATAACAAAAAAAAAAAAAAACTAACATTATTCTTGTTTTTTTTTTTTTTTTGTTTTTTTTTACACATTCTTCTTCCTTACTTACAAAAAGCATAGTTTAACTTTCTTGTTTTATATTTTGTTAAAAATTAATACTTTGTATTTTTTCTTGCTAAAATATTTTCACGTACTCTGTTTATGTCATTTAAAACAAATACAGGACAGCTATAATTTAATATTTTAAAAAAATCGGCGGACCTGAAGGGGACTACCGCCACCTTTAAATTTATTGTTTTTCATTTTTAATTTTTGACTTTTTTCAGCGCAGCCTTATTGGTTATTACATAAAGTTTCCGATTATCAAAAAAAATTGAAAAAAATTTCAATATTTAAACAATTTTAGCTGGGGGGACTCATTTACTCATAAAAACGTTATAGTAAATCGATCCTCCTTTTTGGAACCACTCGCGTTGGGGTCGCTTTGTTTGTTTTTTCTTTGTTATTTATTTATTTTTGACGAGTTGTTGCTCTTGTTTTTGTCTTTTTCGAGTTTTCTTTAGTTCTTACGATGGCATCTTCCTCGAAAACTCCAAAAATGGCTTTTAAAAAAATTCGCAAAACTAAAAAAGGTATGAAAAACTGAGCCAACCCACCAAAATTGTTTAAATGTTGAAATTTTTACAAATTTTGTTGTTAGTCGAAAAGTTTACGGTTTAATCGATAAGGTTGCACTGAAAAAGTAAAAAAAAAAAAAGAATTGATAATCAACCAATTTATAGGTGGTGGTAATGTCGTACTGGCGAGTGATTCTAAAATGGAGGATCGATTTACTATAACGTTGTATGAAAAACTGAGCCCCCCTTAAAATTATTGAAATATTGAAATTTTTTCAAATTTTTTTTTTTTTTTTTTTTTTGTTAGTCGGAAAGTTTAGGGTCTAATCGATAAGATTGCACTAAAAAAAAAAGTGAAAAAAAAAAAAAATGAAAAACAACAAATTTAAAGGTGGTGGTAGTCTCCTTCAGGTCCACCAAAAAAAAAAAATTTGAATTCATCTGGTCACTAATGTCAAAATAACATAATTAATATTTATTTTATACTTTGTAGAAATGTTTGAAATCATCATTTACGCAATATTTCTACTACCGTAAAAAAAAAAAATAATTAAAATGTTGTTGAAGGTAGTCAATTACATAGAAGGAAATTCTTGGAATAATAGGTTTCTGTAGCATGTTCGTTCGTATACCACACAACAATATAAATTAAATTGAAACATAAAACAAATTGTCATGCAAGAAATGACGACAGGAGATTGATTAAATAATAAATATTCAACAATAAAAGAATTTGATATAAACAATGCATGGTCGAATGAATTCTTGTTGCTAGTCGCAAGTGAAAAAATGTCTGAAAGATTGTTCATGCAGAGTATAGTTCAATAAAAATCAATATTTGTGGTTTGGTAAGAAAATTACAATAGACTGTAGTGTAGATGCAAGAAAAATTATCAAAATGTGTGTGTGTTGTTTAGTTACTTAGAAATAAGTTGTTGAGAGTTATTCGCCTTTACTGTTAGAAACTTACACAACTTTGTGAAGTGAAGGAATATTATTCACTCTTTCAAGTTAATTGCAGGATGAATTTCAACACGGTCGATTGATGAGTCAGAATTTGCAAACTGACAATATTTATTGTAAAAATATTACTGTCGTGGCACAAGGTCAATTGGGGGGAGCAAAAACTGAGGCTAGTCATCAATAACTATCCTATACCAGCTAATCTGACTCACAACCCAATCACTCTTTACAATATTCCATTCAACATAAGGATCCATTCATCGCCAAACAATCTACCATACACCATAATACCTCACACATTCAAGGAACGTAAAAAAAGGGATACTCCCCACATGAATTTTTAAAATTATCTTTACAATATATATAATATATTTACAAAAATAGATAAAAATTACACGTGAAATGTAATGAAATGAGAGGTGGAGTATTTGAAACAAAAAACCCAAACAAAATTTCAACTTAATATACAAAATAAACAAATTGATGTTAGTTGGACCAATCCAACTCACAAAAATAAAGAAGCCGCTATATTCTGTCTTTATGACAAAATCAAGAGGTTCTCTTGCTAAGGGAGAGGGGTAAGCGAAAAAATTAAATACAGCTTGGGAAATAAAAATCCTGACCCAGCTGAGATAAAAACAACGGAATTCAAAAAACTGGGGGAGGTTGGGAATCTCGACTTGGATCAATTACAAAAGATGAAGCTGGGAACAGGTCAGGAATAAAATCCACTCACATTAACTAGGTACACAAGAGAGACTACACTCCTGATCAAAAATTTAAGACCACTTAAAAATCTTTAAAAAGAAATTTTTTTTTTTACAGATAGATTTTAAACTCCTACCACTTAAGGTTACCAATACTACAATCTAAAAGGTCATGGAAACAAAAAGCTACATTCCAAACATTTTATTTAGAAATTTACATTTTTATAAAATGAGGCAATTTACGCATGATCAAAATTATAAGACCAGGGGTATAAATTGTTAGATCTATGGTAATTCCAATGTTTTTAGTTCAGTTAGAGATTAGCAATCACTGCATAAAGGTGTTACCACGCCTAAAGCAAGCAAACTTACCAAAGTTGAGCATTCTCGAATTCTAGAATTCCATAAGCAAGGTTTGTCACACCGGGTGATCGCAGCTAAGGTAAATCACAGTAAAACTGTGATTTGCAACTTTCTAAAGAACAGTGAGAATTATGGAAAAGCAAAATCCTCTGGTAGGCCCCAAAAAATTTCTCCTGCATTGAGTAAGAGAATAAGACGGGTTGTTATGAAAGAGGCGGGACTTTTTTCTAGTCAAATTAAGGCAGTCACAGATGCTGATTGCAGTCGCGTAACCATCAGACGACACTTACGACAAAAAGGCATGGTAAATAAAAAGCGTAAACAAATTCCTCGGCTGCTTCCACATCACAAGGTGGACTACTTAAAGTTTGGTTGTGAATACCAAACATGGGACGTTGAGAAGTGGAAGAAAGTCCTGTTTTCTGATGAGAAAAAATTCAATCTAGATGGTCCTGATGGCTTCCAACGATATTGGCATAACAAAAACATGCCTCCTGAAATTTTCTCCACATGTCATAGTGGTAGAGAGTCCCTAATGGTATGGGGTGCCTTTTCTTACAGAGGGACGATGGAGCTCCAGGTGGTGCAGGGCTGTCAAACAGTGGCTGGTTATGTTAGCATGCTACAAAAAGCATCATTGATGATGGCGGGCCATCATTTGTGTGTGGATGGATGGTTATTCCAACAGGATAATGCTGCAATCTACGCTGCAAGACGGACCTTGATCTTTCTACAAGAAAATGGGGTCCATCTCTTGGGACATCTTGCATGCTCACCAGACTTGAACCCAATTGAAAATGTTTGAGGATGGATGACAAGAGATGTTTATCGAAATGGCAAACAATATTCAACAAAAAATGAACTTCGTGAAACCATCTTCAGAAGCTGGAGCAACATCCCCCGCACCTTAATGGAAACGCTTATTTCTAGCATGCCCGACAGAATTTTTGAAATCATCAAAACAGTGGAGGTAGAATTCATTATTAAATTTGGTTGTTGAATGTTTTCATACACTTTTTGTACAATTTCGTAGAATTTTTGTCTTTGGTCTTATAATTTTGATCATGTGTAAATCGCCTCATTTTATAAAAATGTAAATTTCTAAATAAAATGTTTGGAATATAACTTTTTGTTTCCATAACCTTTTAGATTGTAGTATTGGTAACCTTAAGTGGGAGGAGTTCAAAAGCTATCCATAAAAAAAATATTTCTTTTTAAAGATTTTTTAGTGGTCTTAAAATTTTGATCAGGAGTGTACCTCAACCAGAGGAGGGTTCCAAAGGAATGCACCTCGATGTGATTAGCAGACCTAAAAGAAAAAATCAAGGCTATCCCCATTCCTGCGAACCAGGCTTGCCCCATTTACTCACCTTTTGCTGATTCCTGTCGAAGTCAACCGTTCCCAATCAGTTCTGATCTTCATTTTGAGCTGATGCTCAAAATATCAGATCAAATCCTGATGTGAAAGACGATCACCCTGCAAGTCTTCCTCCATTCACGTTGTCCATATCACCATTCAAGCTGTGGCTAGCAGCAACAGAAACACCATCTGCTTCACCCCAGAGAACGGGGGTGACACATTGTCACAGGTGTATGCACAATTAATGAGCACAAACTCACGTGGCACTAGCCGTCACAGTCCCATAGGGGGCGAACAGAGGTAGAAGATGTGTGAAGCCATTTCTTCCAAGACAAGGTTGCAGTGTTCACAATATGGCAAATCCACCAGGCCCCATATGAAGTCTACATCATTGAGAGATAACCTATTCCAAGCCAATGACCAGGTAAGCAAAAATTCGGAGTTGCTGAGATAATCTGCACCTGGCGCCCAAGACCAGAACAAGTGAAACTCATCCCCCGTCAAGCAGAGCACATCACATAAGGGACCCTTTGCGACACCCTCCACTAATCCACGATAGAAGACTTTCTTAGGCTGAGAAAGGTCACTGTACCGAGGAATGGCCCTCAAGGCCACCAGACATTTGAGAAGAAAACTCGATCGCTTTGAAGGCTTACGGCACTGCCTCAAAATGGGAGGAGTGATTGTAAGGCTAGGGAATGTGTCCCTCACTATCCTCACAAGCAACAAGTCTTCCATCAATGTACGACTGAGAAAGGCCAACCTCGAGGCGAGCTTGTAACTCACTACATGTGGCATTCCCAGTCCCCCATGACACAGACATTGAACACAGACTCCTTTGTTGATGTGATGTTTGCATCCTCTCCACAGAAGAGAGAATAGCAAATGCTCGATTGCCTTCGCACGCCGCTTACAAAGGGGAAGTACAGCCAACCGGTAAAGGATAATGGGAATGACGTATATGGCACACGCCTCAGCCAAACCCTTTAAGGACAAATTCCTTCAATGCCAAATCTCAACTGACGCGCTGACCTATGATCAATTTTTCTCCAACTGGAAGTTGGGCCCTAACCACACTCCAAGAATGCGTAGACTTCACTCTCTGTAATCTCTCTCTTGCAGCTGCCAGCAAAAACTGGGGGAAGTCAGTCAAATAACTGTGAAACTCCTCGTCATGGAGATCAGGTTCCTTGGTAAACTGGTTCTTGAAATGCTGCTGAAATGCCTCGCACATGTCGTTGGTCAACCAAAGAACTCCTTCCTTGTGCAATTCTGCACCCATATTCACAGCTTCGGAAGACATCTAGCTTAACTTAATGTCTAATTATCTGACCTATGTAGTGCTTGCTATTCCAACACTCAAGGGCCTCTTTATCTAAGGCTATCTCTAAGGGATTATCCCAGCCTCTGCTCGGATGAAACTAGCTTTAAGCGTTTTCACCTTCTTAGCCTTCTCTAGTTTGAGCCGTTGGCTATATTCAGTGGTGAAAGACCTAATCCTATTCTTAAGATTCTCCCACCACTTATTCCCAATGACACTCCCAGTTAACACCCGCTGCACTACATTAATTAGCTGGCACCGAAAGTTCCGCCTATCCAGTAAGGACATATTGAACTTCCAGTAACCAGCCATTCTAAGTCTATTTTATAACTCTACCCGGGCACAAACAAGTTTGTGGTCTGAGTAGCCTAACCAGTGGAATGTGGGACAATCTAAAAGATCTATGTCGGCTTCTCTCACTAACATTCTATCGAGGTAGCTAATCACCTGGGTAGAAGGCCAACTATTTGCCCACATTCACATCTTCCCACCCAGTGATTGACCCGGTATCTATCGACAAGACCAAATTCGTTGATCAGATCACGCGCCTTCCCGCTAGCTCCCCACCCTCTATCCCACTTGGGGTCCAGGACAGCATTCCAGTCCCCAACTAAGATGAGTCACAATGAATACACCAGGAAGGGCCCCAACCACCGAAAAAATGAGACACGCTCCTCCCAGTCATTGGGCGCATAAACCACAATCAGTCAAAATGAGATGCTTTTCACTGCAATATCAGCCACGATCAACTAGCCTTCGGGACCGACATGAACAAGGTCCACCTTCATGTCCAGTGTACGCTTGACCAGCAAAAATCTCCTCTGGTCGACTAGTCCCCATATGCTGAATAGATGACAAAGTTGTTAAACAGCACACAGGCATCGACGTTGCAAACAAAGTGAGTCTCTTGGATCGCCACCATATCCACGTCGAAGGACAAGAGATCACAAAGCAGGCGGGCAGCCTTACCCCAATCCTTCAGGCCGTTTGCATTCAAACTGGCTAACTTTTAAACCTGAAAATAGAAAAAGAGAAAAATTACTGTAATCGCATACCGGGCGGAAATCTCTGGGGGCAGGGACGCCAGTGGATTGTCTCAGAGAACTGGTGCCCATATCGGACATAATTCATCTGTCTAGGACAATTCCGCCAATGTCCATAGGGTAAGTTAGTTTTACGACCCTATACAGACAGGGATGGAGTTAAACCGGAACCCTCCCTGCACAAAGCTTAGACATTTTCTTAAGATCCAGCATGCTGCTGTGGCACATGACAATTTTCGGATATAATTTTTCCACTTCTGAAATATGGTCCCAAACCCGCAGGTTACCTCCTGTATTGTAGATGAGGGTAATTACTCCTAGGGTGATGGGAAAATTAGTTTGATCATCTGGAGACTTGTTGTCTACAGCTGATAGTTTAAGGAGGGGCTTCAGCAATTTCCTTTTTGTCTATTTTCATAAGAGCTTCCCCTTGGGGAAGAACTTTCTTTTTCTTGGGATGGGTGGGAGTGGGAGAAGAAGTGAGGGTAAGAGATTTGATTGGAGAGAGTGGGATTAGTTGGAAGATTGGGGACTGGGGAGTTTTTTGTGGGGAAGACTCCTTGCCTTATCAGCACAGGAAAGTCTTTGTCTCTCTGGAGACAATGAGGAACATTTCAGCTTTTCTTTTTCGCTGCTCCTGCTCTTTCGAAGAACTTTCGGGTTCTCCTTCTGCTGCTCTTCCTCTTCCCGACTCCGCTTCAGTGAGGCTGATCTTGGGGCTGCCATCTCCACGTCCATCTCCTTTACTGGATTCTCCTGGGCAAGTTGTGATGCTTTGGGGGATTTTTTGGGCTTCACCTGTGGAACATCCTGCTTGGGAGGTGACTTTTGTTGCGGAGGCAGCCTCCTCTGTGATGGAGGTGATTTTGACTTCTTTTTGCCCTCTGTCTGCCATTTGTTTTTCTTATTGATCACTGGTTCTTTTGGCACTGCTTCTACTGTTGGGTCTTTGGTGCTGCTTCTTCCGGCACTGCTTCTGTGAAGGCTGGGTCTTTGGGGCTGGGATCTTGGTTGGGCAAGCCTTAGCAACATGATCCAAGGCCCCTCAGACCCAGCAAAACAGCCACTTGCCCTCCACCACCACAAAGATCGAGCAATCTCTGCAGGTGAGGATATATGGGATGTCAGTGAATTCCTTTCGTGACACCGTCACCTGCAGAGTGATATCACCAGTTGCGAAACCCGCCTTAGAGATAACAGAAGCCACCTTCGCCACCTTTCCATATTTTGTAAAGAAAGCTTCGACATGGCCTTCACTAATATCCATGGGAACCCTGTGCAAAGTTACGAATGTTTTGCGGGTTCCCATGTGTTCCTCCTGAAGCTGGAGTGTCTTTGTCGCCAATGTTGTTCCTGCCAGTTGCTTGGCCTCTTCAGCTGTGCCCAGCAGGATGTCCCATGTGGCATGGCTCCTTCTTGCAATTGCTTTGGCTTTGATTTGTAAAGCCTTAATCACTTCTTCCACTGTCTCCCTGCTGACTCCCACAAACTTGTGGGTTTTTTGGTCTTTCGTCAGCAGGGAGATGATCCTCTGCTCAATTGCTTTAAGGCTTTTGGGCACAGACAGGAGTTGGGTCCCTGAGATAAACTCAGTATATCGCTCACGTAGTCCATTATAATAGTCTTCTTTACTTTTCCTCCATTCCACACCGATGTGGAAGGAACAGGCGATGCTGGACTTTCTGCACAGGGGATTTGCCAATCCTTTTCACTCCCTCTACTCCACGCCAATGTACTGGGAACCAGAGACTGCTCTTTTCTGAGGCCTTTTCCATGACCTCCTCTTCCCGAGAGTATTCCCCCGCCTGGAAATACATTTTTGTATTCCTTACACTTGGAATACTTTTGATTGGTTGCCGATACTTATTAGAATATGAACATGGACACGGACAAAACAACAAACTCTTCTTGATCACAGACTCTCATCCAGGTAAAAAAAACGAGGCAGACTCGTGTTGAATTGAAACTAACTCAGAATTCCCAAACTGACTGACTCAACTTGAATTATATTGCCACTTATATACATTTGGGATTGTAAAAAAATCTGGAGCATCGGCATTTGTGACTGTAGAAACCAATGAGGGAGTGACAGTTTTTATTGCAGAGGCTTCATTTATGTTTTGTTTCTAGTTTGTTGGAGCTGTCATTTTGTTTCCTGCAAACCCGCCTCTCCATGGTGACTTATGTTAGTTGCTCTTCCCTTGATTTAAGTTGTTGGGCCAGGGTTCCTCTCCATTTGAACCAGTTGACTGCTATGCTCTCCCAAGACTCCGTGTTAATGCCTATAACTTTCATATCACGTTTTATGATGACACGATACCGCAGTTGTGGCCACCCAGTGGGTCTTCTTCCAGTGGCCAGCTCTTCATACAGGAGGTTTTTGAAATGCGATCGTCTGGCATGTGGTGTATATGGACTAGCCAGTGGAGTCTGTGCTGTTTAAGGAGTGTGAATATTGTAGGCAGACCGGCTTGAGACAGAACCTCAGTGTTGGGCACCTTGTCTTGCCATGAGATTCCCAATATATATATCGAATACTTCTAACTCGGAAGTGTTTGTACGCCTCTCTTGGCTGGTGTACATGGTCCATGTCTCACTGCCATATAGCAGTGTACTGATGACACAGGCGTTGCAGACTGCCATCTTTGTCTTTACTGTCAGCTTGGAATTCATCCAAACATGTGTTGTGAGGCGTGTAAGGGTTGTGGCTGCCTTCCCAATTCTCTTGTCAAGCTCTATGTCCCAGGAGAGGTCGCCAGTGATGGTAGAGCCAAGGTAGGTAAACTGATGGACTACATCCAGCTCATAGTCATTGATGGAGATGACCAGTGATGCTGCGGTACCTTGACCCAAGATGCTTGTTTTTTTTTTTCAAGCTAATGGTCAGCCCAAAGTCACTGCATGCCCGAGAGAAATGATCTATCAGTATTTGAAGTTCATGCTGGGTGTGGGATGTTAATTCTGTATCATCAGCAAGCAACAGTTTTCTGACAAGGACTTTTTGTACCTTAGTCTTGGCTCTGAGACAGGTGAGATTGAATAGCCTGCCATCTGATCTCGTATGCAGGTAAATCTCTTCCCATGATATGCTGAATGCATGCTTCAAAAGTAGTGCAAAGAAGGTTCCAAAGAGAGTCGGAGTGAGGACACAACCCTGTTTGACCCCGCTGCAGATGTTGAAGGGCTCTGAAGTGTTGCCATTGAACTGCACAGTACCCCACATATTGTTATGGAAAGATTCAATAAAGGTCTGCAGCTTGGGTGGACAGCCAATCTTGGACAGGATTCTGAAGAGGCCCTCCTTATTAACAAGGTCAAACACCTTGGTCAGATCAATTAAATTTATTCTAATAATAAATGTAGTAGCAGAACCGGTGGAACTTCCATGGAAGGATAATTATGATTTCTTGAAAAAATTTTATTTTGTCATACTACAAATGATAACAACGTCTACGGTAATGCTATAGGCTCTCTCCTCCTACTCTCTCACTTTTTACCACCCTTCCGTTTGGTAAAGGTGAGAGAAAAGCTGAGGAGAGTAGCATTTATAGATTATAAAAAGATAAGAGGGGAAGGAAAAGCTCTTTGTAGAGAGTAAGTGTGTTATCTTTCTTCAGTGGTGTAACAGACAGAGGAACTAAGTAACTAAGGAAGGAACAAGCAGAATTATTATATGATTATGTATCCATGGCTTTTCAGATCAAGGGCATTGCTTTACTCACTAACAAGTGTCCATAAGAATTCAATTAAGCTAGAATAAGATCTCGGTATTCATATTTTTTATCCAATCACAATCCTTCTAATGAATTCAAATCCAGCCCCTTATCTTCTCATGTTTTTTGGGAGCCTCTGCTAAACTGCACTTAAATGACCTCAAGTATTGTATATGCCATTTAAAAGCCAAGTTCATGTCTAGTGTAACCTCTAAAAATTTTGCATGAATTTTAAACTCTCTAGATGAAAATTATCTGTTTATAGCACAACTAGTCATCAAAAATGCATGATTTTTAATGTCTTCCAAAAATTACCTGTATATAATGCAACTGCTTATTTTTTGATAAAAGCTTATACTACACTCGTGTATATACAGTCGTGCAAACATAGGTGTGTGCATACTATATAACAAAATAACACTCATCTAACTTCCTCATTTTTGGAGCCTATATAATTTCATAAAAAAAAAAAAACATAATACAGGTCAAAAGAAACAGTAGAAAAAAAGGACTCTTGAAGCATGGAGATCAAGTTACCACTCTCTAACTCCTACTATCTGGCCAACACACTCCTTCTGACTCCAGCAACTGTATGTTGTAAAATACTCTGTTCTGTTACCAAGGTACAGCGCCTCTGTTGATTTATTTTTTCATTGTTTGTCCCCTCTTTACTTTTGATATATTTTAGATTAGTCATCATTTTGATCACTTTAACTGTTAGAAATTATTGGAACTCGCAAAATAAACCACAGGATCAAGTCATGTAGTTCCTATTTTCTAATTCTTCTAATTTCTACTCCCAAAGAACAACATTGTTTCAACATACTGCCTCCTAATATATGTCTCAAATTAGTGTGTACCTGAGACAGCCAGATAAATGACTTACAGCAGTCAATAAACCTGCTGATGAAGAGTACTTTGACTTTAGTTATTCTCAGTAAACCCTTGTATCTTAGTGACTTGCTTGGGGTGAAATGATTAAAAAAACAAAAAACAAAGATTTCTCAAATTCATGTTCCATGGTTTTCTCAGTTCACAACCAAGTTCCTGGTATTTTCATTTTTTCAGTTTTGTAAGATTTTTTATTTTGCCTTAGTTATCTGTTAGCACAATGATGTTTCCAAGATGACATATATTCTTTTCCTTGCTAATATCACATCCAGTTTTCTTGCTTGGATCCCTATCCATAGTCAGTCAGACTCTCAGAAAATATATATGACAGCCTAGAAAATGCTGTTATCATTCATTTTGTTATTATGCTAGGAGTTATTATTTCTTGACGAACAAAAACTAAGTTAAATTGTTTGAGAAAATAGACAAACAAAAGAGTGAAACACAGCAAGATAGAAATTTTTAATCTATCAAGAACATTTTTTGTCGAGAAGATTTCAAGGATAGTTCCTGAAAGAAACTGCAAATTTAAGGAATATTCTTAAGAATCTTTTTAAAAAAAATGAAGAAAAGGTTAAAGTTGATGAGTTAAAGAGTGAGTGATTTGTATTGTCAAAGCCATATGTGTCTATTAAATGGAATACTAATTTTAGTATTTTATCTTGATCTTGACATGAAGTGAAAAACAGGAAACTAAACTCTTGTGGTTCACAACATGCATGTCAGTCAGTTAAATGCCATATGTGATACATGCTTGGGCGATCATGTCTCGAAAGAGAGATGACTGACTGAGCAGAATATTTTCCCACAGTAGGTTGCCATTATTTTCTGAGGGAGACTGATTGCTAACCAGGGATGTAGAACCCTGCTGTTTAGCCCATAGCTAGAGGGAGAAGTGATGGATTAATGCCTTTCCCAATGGTATTTGCGCGTTAGTGAATGCAACAAATTCAACTGGGATTCAAAAGCGGCTCTCAGATTTCTCGTTCTGAGTAGATATCCACTGCACCACAACACAATAAGCATTACTTCTAGTTATTTTCTATTTTTCAAATTTTTGCAATCATTTTACCTCAGGCAAGGCAATAAAGCCACAAAGATGCAAGGGGTTACTGATTGAAGAAACTATTAACATAGAACTTGCAGTTATTTCTAGCCATTTTGATTGTAAAATGATGAGACTAGATTAGGGTAAATATACAAATACTCTTGGTGTATTATATCATAAGATAATGTACAATGATTGTTTTTGATCATATACTGATCTTTATAATTTTTATCACAATTTGCATACTGTCTATAAAGCCTTCTACAAATAACTCAAATGTGTGGGATTTGAAGTCCTTTTTTATTAATAGAAAATAAGTTTTGATATTTAAATTACAAAGTGGGTGCAAAGTCCTTGGCAAAATTTGATATGTTATAATTTACTGATGTATTTATTTGACAGATTAAATTATATAGCTCAGTGGTTCTCAAACTTTTTGGATCAATGCACCCTTTCCACCATGAATCAGGATGTCATTCCCTTCCTTTCTAAGATTGTCCAACTCAAAAAGGTACATTCCAAATAACATGCATATTTTATTGAAAATCATTTCTATATTAGTACATGTATATGGATTATTTTTAGACAGGAGTTTTACAAATTTAATAGCAATAGAAAATGTTGATGAATTTTTAAACTTGAATACATGTACAGTAATTAGTTTTAATTCAGAACTATTAAATGAATAAACTGAGGCATACTTCAATAAACAAAAAGTTCAATAGAATGTCAGGGTATTGTAATTCAATAAATAAAATTCTGTAAATAAAAAAACAAGAAAAAATAAAAGATTTTTGCCTTCCCTCTGAAACCCTAAAATTAGCCCCACTGGTTGAGAATAACTCATAGCTGATACTAATGTTTATATCCATTGTTAGACAAAAGATGTGAAAGATCAAATGAAAAATATTCAACTGACATAAAAACAGAATTGGGCTCTACTTTTGAGTCACACTGTACATGAAAAAGTTGCTGAAAAGTTTTCAGCCTGACCAAGAAGCTCTTCCAAAATAGTTCTGTTTAGTAATTTGGTTAAATTATATAAACATGACCTCTTTTGTAAAGAAAAAATTTTGATTGAAAGGGAATATAAGCTGTAATCAGAGATATATTTTGTATAGATGACATCCAGCAAGTAAGGTTTTGGCTTTTCTTGTTACTACCCATTGACTTTACCATTACTCCTTTATCTTCTGCTTAGTTTTTGTCATTTTCTATACTGATAAATGAAATATATCTTGCAAAGGAGGAAACAATGTATCATTAAGCAGTTAATTTTGAATATTTTTATTTCAATTTAGTTTCAATATTCTCAATGTTTATTTTGAAAATGAGGATAGAAAGGATTGCTATTTGTTAAGAATTAAGGAAAATATGTGTTCAAATGTTGTGTGTGTGTATTATACAGGTTTCATTGAAGATGACTGACAATGCACTGTGATTAAGCTTTTAATTATATTTTTCTTGCATTCATACAAGATATCTCTATTTTGAACATAGAGTACAAATGCATGAAAAAATATAGAAAGCTTAATCACAGTCTTTTTAAAGTCATCTTAATGAAATCTATATAAATAAGGGATATATATATATATATATATATATTTCAGATTAGATAAATTGCAAACATTATGTCTGCTTATTTCATACTCACGGATAATCTTTCACATATTATAATTGAAAAATGTAAATAATGCACTCTAACATTTACAGTTGATTTTATTTTCCATTTCTCAATGTTTCCAAGTACTTTCAATTTCCTTCCGAGATTGTCTTCAGGAGTGTAAGTTGTAGTAACAAAAAATAACCACAAAACTGTGTTGCTAAAACTTACTGTAATTGTTTTTTTTGCTTCAAATGTAACGGTTGACAGTTACGTTTAGTGTTCATTAGGACATGAAAATTATCCACTATGGATGTTTTTATGTTGTAATGTCATAGTCATGCACATATTAAAACATGAAAAAACTTCTTTTTATAAACATTTTAGGACATTACTACAGTATTTGTAGCTGATACTATTAATCGATGGCTTAAGTTTTTTGATGAATATTGTCTCTGTAGTATACATTTGTTGTTTTCATGGTGTAGGATAGCTATGTTGTCAATCATTTTTTTTATATTATATATATATTATTATTTTTTATATTTCAATAGGCTCAATTCTGGGTCCAATCTTTAGCAACTTCTACAAGGTGAACCTAAAAAATATATTTAGCACCACAAAGAAACCCTCCACTTACCTACAATATGTAGATGATATTCTTATATTAGTTAAGAACATAGAAGAAATATTAGAACTTTAAAAAAACTCTATTGAGTTCACATATGAACTTAACAAAAATAACAGACTCTTTTCTTGACATTTTAATAGACACGAACAATAACACATTTATTACCTCCCCATATAAAAAAAAACAACCAGAAAAATCTTTTACACTCTCAACTATAAGAGTGAATGTCCTAATTAGTATGAAATAGCACTTATAAACAATTTAATTAACCAAGTACAAATTAACTCCTCCACAAAAAAAATCCAGAGTTCCTCTACATGTCCGTAAAAGGAACCTGATATTTATTTATTTTTGGTTTACCACCGGAACTTATGCATGGAGCCCAGATGTGTAAAGACTTGTTTTGGTCATTTGCTTTCTGGACCTCTGAGGGCAAACATCCGGTTCCTCGCTTGCTCGGTATCACCACAAACTAACTTTAAACCTCAAAATTTTCAATGAAAATAAAATTATATAATAAAGGCCTGCAGGAAAGTGGCTTTAAGCATAGATTAGTAGATGCAAAACTAATTGTTAAATCTGAGCCATCTAAAGTGAGGAAATGACATAGAAAAAGGAAAGCTATATAGTTTAACCCCACCTTCTGTAGGCGATCTAACATCAACATAGGGAAATATTTTCTGAAAGTGGTAAGTAAATATTTACATACTTATAACAACCCACACAAAATTTTTAATAGAAATACTATTAAAATTAGTTATTCTTGCACACATTATATGGATCATATCATTAATTCCCACAGTAGAGAAATTTTAAAGAATTTAGATAAAACTAATGTTAAAACAGGTATTTTACCATCTTGATATTGTAGGTTCGTCAACAATTGTCCGGTGTAAGGCAAATGTAGGTCTACTCAAGTAATCTACCAAACTAACATCTCCCCGATAAATAACAAAAATAATTATCATCAAGTTTACATTGAAATTTTCATAGGAGAATTTAAACAACCTTATTACTCCCATAAACACTCTTTTCCAACCCTAACCTAAAAATCCAGACTTCCCTTTTTCCAAAGATTTTGGGAAATGAAAGAGGAGGGCTCAACCCAATAGTGAATTGGAGACTAATAGATTCAATCTTCACCCCCAAGAACCTTTACGATAAATGCAATCTATGTTTAGTTTGGTTTAGTACTAATGCAGTCATGGTCTTGAATTTAATTTAATTTCCTAATAATATTAATTATTCTAAATTACTTCAGTTAGTGGTTTTATCCCTTCTTATCAGCAATATAACTTGAGACTATATATATCTAAAAAGAACAAAATTATTTTCTATATATATTATAAAATAATTTTTTTATATCTCGCCCAATTTAAAAAAATTTTTTAAATTTTTATATAGAAATATAACTTAAGTATTTATGCTATCTTGAATTTATTTCTAATTCAATTTCCTATAAATAATTTAAATTTTAATATTCTTTAAAATAGTTGTTTTTCTTCTCTTTAGCCTTATAATTTACTTATATTATATGTTAATTTTTCATTCTTTTATTCCTTTGTATTCCTGGAATAAATTTTTAATGTAATTATTTTGATATTAACATTATTTAGGCCCTGTTTTGGATTAAAATGAAAAAAATTTAGGCAACATTTGTTAAGGCCAGACAAAACCTGACACCTTTCTTTTCTACAGACATCTTTTATGTGTTTTTAATTTTTTTTTTTATGTATTTATTTTGACTTCACCCACCTTCACTTTGCAGCTTTTCCATTCTGTCTGCCAATCTGACATTTTTTTCCTTCCTCTTTCTCCTTTTCCTTTTTCCGTTCTTTCTTTCTTTTCCCTTTTTCTTTTTGCTATCCTTACTTCCATTTTCTTTACACAAAACGATTGTATTTTATCATAATGATTATCATCACTAATGATGCAGGTGTTAGTTAAGGGCTATACATGAAACACATTTGGGCAATCATGTCTCAAAACAGACTGAATGGACAGAAAATTATCCCGCAGTAGGTTGCCATTCCTTTCTATGTTAGACTAGTTGCCAGCAAAGGCTATAGAACAGAATTTGTCCTGTTATTTAACCCATAACTAGAGGAGAGAGATGGAATAATACCTTTCCTAAGGGTATTTACGCATAAGTGAATGCTAGGAATTCAACTGGAATTCAAATTCAGCTCCCTGATTTCTCATTCTGAGCCAATATCCACTGCACCACAACACTCATCTGATGCAGAGTTTATATGGCCATTTCAATAAGTGAAACCACTTATTGAAATGGCCATACAATCTTGGAAAATTTGAATATTTTATATGTTATATAATTTAAAAATTTTCTTTTAGGCATGTCAGATTAAATAAATTGCAAACATGTCTGCTTATTTCCGTGTATTATAGCTGAAAGATGTAAGAAATATGCTTTAACTTCTACAGTTGATTTTATCATCCATTTTTTGATATTCCCAAGTACTTTCAGTCTCCTTTCAAGATCATATTCAAGAGTGTAAGTTGTGGTAACAAAAAAATAATCACAAAACCGTGTTGCTAAAAATTACTGTTAATTTTCTTCTTGCTTTGAATGTAATGGTTGACGGATTGCTTAGAATTCATTAGAACATAAAAATTATCCACAATGGAATTTTTATATTGTAATGTCATGGTCATGCACATATTAAAGTATAAAAAACTGTTCTTTTAATCAACACTTTAGAACATTACTACAATATTTATACCTGATTTTATTAATTAAGGACTTAAGTTTTTTAATGAATATTGCCTCAAGAATCTGTAGCTTGCCTTTGTTGTTTTCTTGATGTTGTAAAATAAAACATTATATTGTAATTTACCCAGAGCATGCAATATATATATATACACATACACACACACACTGTGCTATGAGTAAGTTATCAGCATTTTATATTTTTAATTTTGTGCAGCACGTTGTTTTTATTTTGTCCACTGCACAGTATAGTAAAGTCAATTGACACCCTTTAAGACAAATATTTTATTGTTTTAATTTCAATATCATTGCATCTCAAATAATATATTGGCTACATATTTGTTTCATATTTACACTTACACACACAGACACACACGTATATTATTAAATATACATATCATCCTACGTCTAAAGCATGAGTCGAAGTTTCATGCAGTATACAATTATCTGGTGCTAGCATTGTTTAAGGTCATTATAAATCTGGGATGTCAATTTTTTTCATTTATTAAATGTATAATTTTAATTTGGTTTATATGGAACCCTAAAAATGAAAGTAACATCATAAGAGTTTAATATATATATATATATATATATATATATATATATCCAAGTATGGGTGGAATAATATTCCCCATCCAAAGAAACACTATTTTTAAAAAAGTGCTCAATACAAAGTAGAGCTAATAATATTTTAAGATTTTGAAATAACCACATCACTTGATATAACACAAAAAGTGTCGAAACAAAATAGCTACTTTTGTAGTGATATTATAACATATCAATGTTATAATTTATTAATAAATATTATTATATATATATATATATATATATATATATATATATATATATATATATTAAACTCTTATGATGTTACTTTCATTTTTAGGTTTCCGTATAAACCGTATATTTCTGTATATATATATATATATATATATATATATATATATATATATTAAACTCTTATGATGTTACTTTCATTTCTAGGTTTCCGTATAAACCAAAGTGATTAGGCATATGTATGTTGTTAGTAGGGCCAGGAGTTAACTCATTTTGTAGGTTGTTTGGCTGACATTACACTTGATAGGTCCAGAGTGAATTAGCTGTTGGTGGGGTTTAATGCGCACTTTTCTTTAAAGTCGAAATCAAAACCTATAATGTGTTTGATGGGCTAGCAGTCATATAATGCCAAGATGTTGAGGCTGAATTTCCTGGTAAGATAGTTTGGCAGCTTGGACAATTAAAGTCACACTGGGAGGTTGATTTGTGGTAAGGCACATTGGTTAGTGAGGTTATGGTGGTGGATTGATTACATGGATTGAGCGAACGATTTTCTCCAAGATCAGAAATATGTAGACTATTAGATGAATGTTATACTCGTCTTCTCAGAAGAGTACTTGATCTTTCATGGCGAAACCACCCAACTCTAGAAATGATATATGCAGTCCTACCAAGAGTATCAGCCTTAGTTCAAAAGAGGCATGGCCAGTTTGCTGGGCATTTTGCACGTGCCACAGATGAACTTGTTTCATCGTTTGTATTATGGAAGCACCCATCATCTCACAATCGATCTCGTAAGTTAACCTTTCCAGACATGATACATAGAGATACATCTATCACCAAGGAAGACCTTACAGGAGCTATAACAAATAGGGAATACTCGAAGGGTGTAGTGAGTTCTATTTCGGCCTAGGCCGCAGGATGATGATGATGATGATATATTTTAGAAATAATACAAACTAATGGATTGGCAAGCCATTATTTGCAGTGATTTACTTTAAGAGTGCTCAATACTTAGAGCATTAACTATGGTAATATTTTTATTATAAGTTTATAATAAAAACATAGTTTACTGCAGTACAAGAGTCGTTGCGTTTCAGTACTATCTTATTAGTACCTCATCAGACAGTGAAATATTTTTTCTGTTAGGAATCATTATGTAGAAATGATTTGTTTGAACATTATTTTTAATCAATACTCATATTTGAGTAGATCTATTGAACAGGTGAAGAGGCTCATCCCTTGTTTCCTGTTTAGGATGCGGTTCCCGGTTTTCTCTTTTCCAATCTTTTCACTCTTTTCTTTATTTTTTTTCAATTGGAGTAGATAGACTAAACTATTGCCCGGTTCACACTCCACCCACATCTATTGAACAGGTGAAGAGGCTCATCCCTTGTTCCCTGGTTAGGATGTGGTTTCCGGCTTTCTCTTTTTCCAATCTTTTTACTCTTACGTAGCCCCCTGCGTATCAATGGCATTATCGCCTTGCTTGGGTGATATGATTAAAAAAAAAAAAATGCCTGGAAGGACAGTTAGCTATTATGTTATTCCCAAACAAAAATGAATTACTCAATGAAAGAACAGAAATTATGACCAATTGTAACCATACTAACAAATACTGATTAGGATCATACATTCATGGATGAAAATGTTCTAACTTGTTCTAATTTTGAAAATTGTGCATTCATAAAAAATCCTTGTTACATGAGCGTTCTCAAAAAAACAATAAAATCAGTTATTGTAAATCACCTGAAGACACCAGAAGGTAGAAACCAGAGTTGCGTAATAACTTATTTACAAATGAAAGATATATATGTTGATGTGCCAAAAGTCATGGATTGGCAGTATGTAAAAGTAATGGTAGGTGGCACATCATACATTGACATCATGAAAATGTATAAAGACCTGTATCAGTTGTACTCTGACATCTGGTTTGTCTGTGTGAGCACTAACTAGGCTGCTTATGACAAGAATACAAATTAACAGCATTTGAATGGAGCATCATAGTAGGCACCAGATGGATGGGACAATCCATTTATGAAATTGTGGAGACATTTGGCATCCCTTGTTCAACAGTGTCATTAATGTATTTGATGAAGAAAGCATTACTGCTTGTTGCCTACAGTGCATTGGCTGGCCATGTGTTCTTAATCATCATGGCTAGATGTATTTGGCTTAAATTGTTTTTCATTAACAGACAATGACAATGACATATTGCATCCACATTCAATGCAGGATGTACCAGCAAGTTCCTAAGCGTCTATAGAGTGTGAGAGCAGAACACTCACTAGGTAACTGGTCACGTACATATTTGCTTAGTGACCGTGCTACTACATTTGGTCATGAGACTAATAAAAATTGATAACAAGGGGAATAACAATGTTAGGTTCATAAGAGTTACATCCCTTACGCTGCTACTTTAATTCGTTGCAGTAAAAAATATCAGCCGAATGTTTTTGCAGTACTTCAGCACATTTGTAAATTTTTTTTTTACTTATTTTATTAACTTCTTTTGTTAATTTTTTATATTGATATTCATTTTTTATCTTATTTAATTTTTTCTTTTGTATACCTTTCTTTATGTTTGTGCACGATCGGGAGAATGTACTAAAGCTAGCTAACAACATTCCTTTAACAATGTGTAGCTATTATTCAGTCAGTTAAGTGCCATACGTGATACACGCTTGGGCGATCAGGTCTTGAAAAAGACATGACTGACTGGGCAGAAGATTATCTCGCAGTAGGTTTCCATTGCTTTCTGCGGTAGACTGGTTGCCGACCAAGGCTATAGAACCCAATCTGTCCTGTTATTTAACCCATAACTGGAAGGAATAGACAGATTAATGCCTTTCCCAAGGGTATTTGCGCGTAAGTGAATGCAATGAATTCAGCTGGAATTCGAACCTGGCTCCCCAATTAATCATTCAGAGCTGATATCCAATGCACCACAACGCACATACTCTATTAGCTATTATTAACGAGCCAAAATAAAACAAGTTAAACAAATAGATTCAAAACATCTAAATATTTCCAAATATTTCTTTTACAATATATACTGGAAAGTAAAAAGAGATTTTCCAGAATTTTATGTTTTAAGAAATTAAATATCTTTCTAAACAAAATTTGCCACTTTTCGCAAGTTTTTTTTTTTTCAATTAATAATTCATTTTTTAAGCCAAGTTGAGGTTTAAAGGGTATTTGTGCATTCACTGATGCACAAATACCCTTGGAAAAGGTATTAATCAGTCTCTTTCCTCCAATTATGGGTTAAATGATAGGACAGAGTGGGTTCTATAGCCTTGGCTGGCAACCAGTCTACTGCAGAAAGCAATTGCAACCTTCTGTGGGATAATCTTCTGCCCAGTTAGTCATGTCTCTTTCGAGACATAATTGCCCAAAGCGTGTATTATGTTTGGCAGTTTATTGACTGACTGAGGTTTCATTAAAAAATGTTAAATTTATCAACGATTTTACACATCCTATAATTTCTAAAATACTTAGATAAAAATTAAAGTGTATGCATGATAAATGATTAAAAAAAAGTTTAATCTTTTATTTACCACTTCTTTTCGTGTATTTTGTTATCTTTTTTATTTTTGGTTGTGTGTGTGTGTATGTTGGTATGTGTTTCTCAGTATGTTACTATTTTTTAAGATGATCACCATAGTCTTGTGGTACTCACATACATATCTGTATGTTCACACCCATATACGCATTCACGCATATTACATTTTGTGTTTTACACCTACTCATAACTACTGTCTGGCATATTTTCATTATTGAAATGGGCGGTAATCATTTATCTATCACGTGTATCTTTCCCACACAGTTTAGTTTGGTATTTAACCAGCAGTCACACATGATTCTGACAGTTGGGCATCCACTATCAGCCAGCGATGATGGTTTAATGTGCAGCAGTTTCCCAACTCAAGCGAGACCCACTGCTATCCAGTATGGCAGAGGGTTTGATTCTCGTCTCACACACACCTGCTCTAATTGCAGGTAACAATTAAGCACCAATTTTATTTCGAACACATACACACACATGCATGTTGTTCACACAAACTTCAGTTGAATATTTTAATTCAAGAAAGAGTATGTACTTTATTTCTACTTTATTCATGAACATTTTAATTATGTTCAACAAGTGACTTTCTCTTATGTTTCTTAACGTTACAAGGGAAACAACTTTTCCTTCACTATTTGCATGCTTTCAACTCCATGTATGTAACCTATTGTTACTACGTATTTTCATTGTTATTTCATCCTCATGGTCTTATTTCCAATGCCATTTACACTCATTCAAATCATAATCATAAATTTGTTAGTGGATACCCCGGTATCCGCTACAGTTTCAATCTGTTGGACCATCAATACAACAGAGTTGACTTAGTATTGGCAACCAATTTTTTTTAGTTCTTTGTTTTGAGACTCTCTGGACAGTGCTCATTTTCAGGACTATCCATTTTTGAAATATTGATTTCTCTTATGCTTGAAGACTACATTCATGCTAAAATTGTCTTCATTGGGATTCCTCCTTAATTAAAAAAAGCTATGAAAAAAATGAATTTGTATGTAATGAACAATTTGGGTTTATGAATTTTTAGCAGTTTTTTTTAATCACAATCAGATGGAAACTTGTCATCACCAAGCATTGCCAACAAAATATAACACATTTTCAATTTTAAAAATTTGAATTTGAACTTGCTTAAACTGTTCTTTTATTTATTTATTTTTCTTTCCATTGAAAAACCTCCTAAGTTAATATTCGTCGAACATCATCACAATTATTATCCATCATGAGAGTTATGCTTTTTTTTACTTTTTAATTGCAGTCAACAGGGTTTAACTAAAATTCCATCACTAAGTGACAGAATTTTTTAATTTCTCACAAACAAAAAGGAGTTTTAAACTTTAAAAAAATATTCTGAATTTAATGTGTACTTTACATTGGGAGTTATTTTTCTTATAATACGAAGTATTCTTGTACACCCCGTGAGGATCGGATTCAGTTGTCACACATGTCCTATGACACTACTACGGTACACTGTAGTGTAGAAGCTCTTATTTTTGTTTAAAATTCTGACTTAAACCATCAAATATTTCTCTCTAAGCAGATGTTAAAACTAAAAGTTTAAAAAATCTAATAACAATGAATAAAAAAATATTTCTTTTTCTATGCTGTGTGTATCCTCAGTTACAAGCAAAATGCAATGTTTACAATTTCTTTTTTTAATTTAGTCTCTAAGAGAATTATTTCTTCATTTATTTTTTTGTGTGTGGGTATTTTTTGGGGGGTTGTCTTGATCTCTATGCTAAAAAAACTAAGAAATTTAATTTAAAGAAATTCTAAGTGATTATTTTTCCGTTGTTACTGATGTTTCTTTCTTTTCATTGCAAACATGAAGATGGATTCTATGCATGCCAATGCTGCCCTAGTAACGAGTGTTACTGTTGGGATAGGATTGGGAGTGCCCATTGGCTGGCTACTTCGTGGACGGTTGAGCTCAAATTTAGAAAAAAAAATGGCTTCCAGATTTATTCAGGAGGAGGTACGTGATGAAATATTTGTCAAAGAAGATTGTTTTGTGCCAATTGTTTGAGGGTACCCAGTGAGGATTGAACTCACTACTTTAATAATGATTTGCAAAATGATCCTTTAAGTATATCACTGCTTCACAGTGGAAGTATCCAAAATTATTTAAAAAAACACCAAAAATGTATTATGTGAATCATCATGGAATTAGCAAGTCAAGTAAAATTCATATATTATTTTCATTTCACACTAATACCCTTAGAAAGGCAAGAATCCATCACCACACCTAGTTATGGATTACATAGAAAGGTAGATTAAGATTTCTAATCTTCAGTGTTAGTCAATCTTAAAAGAATTATTTCTTTTACCAAAAAGTAACATGTTCAACTCTAGTAGAATAAGAATTTATTCTCATGGGTGGTATAATTTAAACCTTTTTAAATCTTTCCCTCCCATGTTGAAGGGGAGCAACTCTTCTCTCTTAACATTACCATGTGTCCACAGCAGCAAAGCAAATAATGCATGCATCTCAATTACAGAACTATTTATTACAACATACAATATTAAAATACATAAAAAGGTTTTTACAGTTAACATGTACAGTTCAATGAATGATTAGAATTGGAAATATGTGCAATAAAGACAGGAGGACTGCTAAAATTATAGGTATTTTAGTGTCAAAACTGATCACAGAACATACAATTAAAATATTGCAACCAAGTCATGAATCAGCCAAGAGGGAAAGAGGAAGGTGTGCTTTACAGACACAGACACAGACACAGACGCAAAGTACTTACTAGAAGACAGAAATACAAACAGTGTTCTCTTACATTCAAATTAGCAGGAGGCGGACAAGTGAGGGTTCCCATAGGCAAAAGGTACCTGTTGGGTTGACATTTTCTTTCCTCCTTATTCTTCTTCTTTCTCCTTAGAGTAGCAGCTCTGGTCAAACAGCACTTGAAGAGTTTCTCAAATGCAGCAAAAATTCAATATGGAGTTGAATATTTAAGGGACTCCAAAAGCCACAATAAGGCAATTCAATTTTGTTAATAAGAAAACCAATGACTAGCTAGGTGAGTATAGGTTCTCTACACCGCAAAAAATACTTCAACAATTATATCTCATTACTATGGGGAGATAAAACACACACTTCAGCTGTACGAAGATGAGTGACAGCTAATGACCTTCTAAATGTAGGGGAAAACACAAAGCTGGGTTTGCATTATGTGGCCACACTGCAGCGAAAAGTGTGTACGTCCTTACTCCCTATGCCCAGTTCTGCCGACTACCTCTATCCACTTGCCGGTGCAAGTCCCTTAGTATCTTCTTGCTCCCTCACCAAGTTATGTGTCCTGTGATTGGTCAGCAGCAAGAGTACACTGAAAGCGGCTTCATCATTGGCTCCAAGCGCCAGCAGCTTCCCAAATTGGTACAAGTTTAGAAAGTACCACCTGAAATAAATCTCCCTTCTAACCAAAATAATACTTACAATCTAAGAAAAGGCCTCCTCTGAATTCAAAACTAGAGAAGGCACTGGGAAATCAATGTACTATCTTTCTCAAAAAGTCATGACAATTTATGCATATAAAAAAAGGAAGTTGTAAAGAGCCATGATTACCTACATCCCAACGGGACATGATATGTTTTATTTATTATTTATCTCCACTTGGCTTTGAGAGGTTTGCCAAAATGCCATTAGGTTGTGTGGTCAAATAGGTATAAAAATGGGACACTTCCTGTTTTCTTTCTCTTTTCCTTCTAGCATGTGATAGAAGCAGCACCAATACAGGACTTGTTCCTGGGCATGTAGATATTTTTTTCCCTTAGTGACTGGACTTTCACACACAATTTCTAATTGCTAAATTTAAGTGTCACCTTTCTTTTTAGTTATATTTGCATGCATATTAGCATATTTTCTCTTTTTTGTTGTTATGTAAAAACATGAAAATATTGCTGTTTTTATATTTGTTCCATTCTATTTCCTTTCATCTCTACTATAAATGGCCAATCCATTATTTACATGTGTAAATTTTATTTGCCACTGCTTTTAGTTCTTCAAGTAGGAACAGCAATTTTATGTGATTATTTTTTTTTTATTTTGTCAACTAGGCTAAAAATGAAGGATAATTCATGCAAGGAATTTGTAAAGATTATGACATTTTACATTGCCAGAACTAGAAAAATTTTAGAGCAGCTTGATTTTTTTTAACATTATATATAATTTGTATATTATTTTGTAACTATTATTAGTAATCATAGAGGTATCCCTTGCTTTCTGAAATTTAATTTTTACCAAACACCTACATTGATACCTGTTTTTAATAACAAAAATATTCTAAAGTGGTTTTTCACTTTTCTGAAAAGAATAAAAGGAAAAAGTGTAATGCAAACATAGTATTCAGCAATTGTTTTGCATCTATCCATTGTACAGATGTGCTTCACCTACAGGTAAGTGAGAGTGATGCTGATCTTCCATCAGAAGTACATTCAGGCTAGCTTTAATGGAAAGTATAATTTTAATTTTGGAAGAGCGTGTAAGTTTTGAACAGATAGTTTACCTTGCCTACAAAGAAATGTTTGATACAAAAATGTGTGTGGCTTTAGCAGTCAAGAATATCATGTTCAAGCCTGCCTTATTTTAAAAAAAAAACTTTGACCTTCATCATTAAGGAAGGCATGTAAGCGGTACATCTTTTCAATATATGTTGAGAAATGACTTCATAGATGTTTACCATTGTCACAGGCTGTTCATGAGAGAGACCATATTTACTGATAATAATAAAATTCCGATAAAAGTTTGTCTTTTTTTACCTTTTATGTTAGCACAGAAAATAGTATGAAAAAGCTATTGAACTGGAAGAGTTGTCATGGGTTTGGAGAGCCTCACATTATGAAAATAGTTGTAGCTGACATGGTATAAAACCTAATGTCCTTAGTATTGACTGTGGTACAATGTAAAACCTGAAACCCCTAATGATCTGTAGCTAAAAACATCACTGACTTGTGCCAAAGCATCAAAGAGAAGTATTTCCCCCAAAACAAAATTGTTAAATATTTTGCGCACATAATTTGGGTTTTTGATTCTGATGCAAAATTCCTTACATTATACACAAGTGAATTTGGCAATTTGAAATTAAGTTACAGAAAGCAATTTCTTAATTTTCTAGATCTGTTACAGACGCATGCCTCCTTCAAATATCTAAATTTTTTTTTTCTTTTTAACCTTTCATTTCGGTTACACAGATCATGCCATTTGATTGTAGATCTTATTAATTTCAGGTAGATGCTGAAAATAACTCAGGTGAATTCAAATTGGTTTTAGTTGTTCGTAATGATCTCAATATGACCAAAGGCAATGTGGCAGCCCAGGTATGTGTCAAGCAGTTTTTCATCTTTAACAACTCATTTAATTTGTTGTTTAACCATTTTTTTTAATCATATCACCCAAGGCAAGGCAGTAAGCCACTAAGACAAAGGATTACTGAGTGTGAAAAAATATAAAAAAGAGAGAAACATTTTTAAGGTTCTCAAGGACACATGGCCCAATGGATAAAAGCATTGCTTGAATCCAGTGACTTGACCCAAATAGTTGTAAGTTCAATACCTGGCTACAGCAGTGGTAAGCAAATAACTTATAAAGTTCAGTTAAAGGGAGATAACTAAGATATCCGGAAGTGGCATGGCTCATGGGACAAAAACAGTATACCCCAGTGATTAAAATAAAGGGTTCAGTTCAAAATTTCAATCGCCTGTAGAAGGCTGAAGCATACAACAGCTGAAACACCAGGAATATAGCAATAAAGATGAGGACAAAAATTCCAAACAATGTAAATAATGTAACATTATTAAGGGTATGAACAATAAAAAAGTAATCACAAAGATAGTTGATAGCAATTGACATAGCATTTGAATTTTTAAAGATCAAAAAACTGTTAGCATAACTTAACAGTTAATTTAGCCAATTCAACTGTGAATTGATGAGACCTAATAGCCAATCTAGTACTATGCTTAAATTCATAAGGTTCTAGATACCATAATGAAAAGTTCATCAGAATAATGTCATGAAAGTATTTATAGAAAAGGCAAGGGAAAGCTACATTATGGTGGTGGGGGACCAGATCATGACTAATAATATTGCTGATTCTTCTTTGGATTGTATCAAGAATTTCTAAATATCTAGCAGGAGCACCAGACTTTATGTTGCAGCAATATTCTAATCAAGGACGAATGGTAGACTTCTAAATATGTAAAAAAGCTTCTTAGAGAAAAATTGTCCAGCATAACAGTGAACCATCCTTTTTAGCAGCAGACCTAGAAGTGGATTTAGTATAATGTTTCCACTTCTTGTTAGCCAAGGATGTTAACACAAGAAGCTGCAACAAGTCACTCTCATGAAGGTTAGCATCTGTTCTGCAGATGAAAGACATAAAGACATAATTTCAGATGACTACAATGGTCAAGAAATTATATATTGACTTTGGAAAGGTCCAGGTATTGCACCTGCTCTTGCTGACTCCATAAATGTTAGACTCTAGTTAATCTAAACAATGCTATAAGTGCTGCCATTTTAAACTAAATTAATAGTTTTAAAAACACAATCTATTTAATTATGATTCAAGTGATATTCAGTGTGATGCAGAAATATTATTCTTTGAGAAGGAACAATGTATCAGAAGTTGTGTTTCAGATTATCAGAACCCAGAAATTTAAGTTCATTTTTTAGGTTAGAAATATGAGGCAGAGTAAATTTTAAAATGTCAAATTTAGTATGAAAACTTAAGGCTAGTAAGTATTTTTTTTTTTAGTTTAAGATTTTTGATTTAATTACAAAATGTAAGGCAGGTTAAAGTTTTATAGCACTAAAACTTTATATTTAACTTAAATTATCTGCATTTTGAGTATTCTAACCTTCAAAATTCATTTATATTCATGAGTTCTTTCAACATTTCTTGAGGCAGGGCAAAAGAAGTCCTAATGAAAACTTATCAGCTGATAGACTGGCTTTTACTCATGTGATTTGAGTTATAAATCACAGATGCTGTATAGGTCCTTCTTAATCTTATGTTTTCTTTATCTTGTTTTATACCTGAAATAATGTCTCTTAGTTTACTATACACTTTATCTCTCTTCTACTTAACATGTGCAAATAGGTACAGACCTATTTACCAGTCTACTACAGGTACATTTGTTCTAGAAAGCAAAAGTCTCTGATATTTTAATCATAAATCAACTCTAACATTAATAGCAAGAGTAGAATTGTCAATTATGACTCTTATTGTAATGTTCCGATTTCTATATTAATTTATCATTTTTTTATTACTAATACTACTAGATATTATAATTCCAAGATTCATTGGTGTAAATTGGGAAGAAAAATAATTTGTTGTGACACTGTATTGTTTTTTTACCTTTCACTTCTTTCTTTTTTATTTTTTTATTTTTTTCTAGTGTTCACATGCTGCAGTGTTTGCTTGTGAAAAGTTAATGCTTGAAAACCCCAGACTACTGCAAGCCTGGAAATACTGTGGACAGCCAAAGATTGTTGTCAAAACTGAAACTGAGGAATCACTGTAAGTGAATACAATAGAATTAGATTGAAATTGAATTGCTAGATTAGTTGGGTGATAAAAACATTTCATTTTATTTTTGCCTTTAACAATGATCCTAGAAAATTAACTATGATTCCTAATTTGTTAAGTATGTCCCAGTTTTTCTACTCTGTTATTATTTTTTTTTTAATTTAAAAAGATTTGTTTTTGCTTTGAAAAATTCCATGAGAGAATTCAAAAAACCATCAATATGAGCAGGGTCAGTGCAAGGTCTTGTTGGTCCCCATTAAATCTATGATATGGGGTCCCTCACTTTACGACATCACAGCAGGGAGTTTCACAATCAAGAAATGCAAGAAAAACTGTTAGCATAAAACATAGCCATGGTAAAAGTTAACTTTTTTTAGTGAAATATTTATATTTTTTGATTTGCTCTGGAAATGTTATAATTATCAATAGTCTTAAATTGTTTGAATTCCTAAAGTATTTGTATTATTTGTCTTTCATCTTTATTGTTGTGTTTTTTTGCAATAAGATTATTAGATTCTCTGATCATTAAAGCAAGCTGCAACATGCTTCTCAGTAAATAGATCTGTTTAAGTGAGGGGAATTTATAATTGAACTGAATTTAGCAATTTTAACCTAAACTTTGTTTGAGTAAATTGAGATTTGATCTGTAATTGAAAAGAGAATGTCAGTGATCGGGAATTAAAGTAACATAATTGGTAATTTTTAAGACACACTCTTTTTCCAACATATTGGCTTTAAAAATCCCACTGTATCTTATATAAAACTGAAGTCTCCTGTAGGCTAATTTTATCCTAACACTTACAACTATGGGTTGTAATTTTGCCTCAGATGGTCACCTTTATTTAACCCAATTCCATAATAATATTATTCACTCAAACGGTATTATTATTATTGTTGTAGTAATAGTAACAGTAATAAGGATTATAACAAAATATTGGTACAGCTGATCCTTAAAAATAAAATCATTGATGCTTGTCTTGTTGATATAGCTGGTGTTATTCCCCTTTGAAAGACCAGCGCTGAAAATTTCAAAACTAATACAATTTTCCAGCATTCAGTATTTTACTAGTTATACTGCAAAGGTTTACTGTCATTTGTTCGTCTGAAAAAACTTTTATTTTCCTTTCTTATTGTGATGGGTTTTCTAAGTTATTGATCCAATTTTCTTTTTCTATTTCAGGTTTCAAATGTCTCGTGAAGCTGCCAAACTTGGATTGAATGCTAGTCTTATTTCATATGCTGGTCGAACACAAATTGCTCCAGGATCAAAAACTGTACTTGGGGTTGGACCAGGTGAGTGGACCTGTTGAATTGGTTGCAAAAAAAAAAATTATTTTGCAGGAATTAATCTTACTTTGGAATAAAACAAAGAATGAGAGTAACTATAAAACAAACAAACAAAAAAAAATATAATCTGTTATAACTGGTTCATGAAATTCTGATTACCTGTCAGTTTTTTTTTTAATTAAATTCAGGTGTCAAGCAGTTACTCTTACTTATTTTCAAATGATTTAATCAACAAAATTTATACAATATTTTAGTTGATGTCATTAACATGTTGACTGCCAGAGGTAAATTATAAAATCTAGCTTCAAACACAAACTTTATAACAGCCAATATCGAGAATAAACAAATTGAGTTGATTTATAGCTTCAACTGAAGTCTTATCAATAAACTCATTGGTGCCTACAGATGAAAAGATGCTAGAAAGGTTGGGTCTCTGTGTCAGGCCAGAAAGTTTTTCTTCTCTAAATCCATCTTGCACATTTATAAATCTACCATTCATCCATGCATTGAATAATGTTGCCATATCTAGTTGGGTGCTGCTGCTATTCATCTTGAGGTTCTCGATAAAATCCAAAGAAGGATCTACAATGTAATCAGTCCTGACTTGGCATTTCGACTTCAGTCACTTTCTCACTGCCGTGATGTGGCTTGCCTCTGTCTTTTCGAGAAATATTTTTATGGCAACTGTTCTTCTTTTTTCTTTGGTACTCTGTCCATGTGAATTTAAGCATGCCATCTTCTTGAATCTTGTTCATCTTTTATCCTTTCTCCAATACATCCTGTATCCAGTCTTTTCTCACACTGTAAACCCATGCTGTAAACACCTTGCTTTCAGTGAACTGATTTTTTAAAAAAAATTTGGACATGCCAAGCATGAGTTAACTTTAGCTGATGTCATAATAAAATTTGTCAGTCATGAGTTATCTTATGGTTGGCAATCAAGGTATTAAAATGTGCATCGTGTTATAATGGATATCAGCTAGGAACAAGAGGAGTTTGAATTCTAGTCAACTTCATGACATTCACTTACACTTGGGGAAAATATGTATCCATCTCTTCCAATATGTCTTGAGCCAGCATGATAGGTACACTCATAAAATTAATGAGAACAATATTTCATGTTGATGAACATGCAACAAGTGGAGTAAGTGACTGATTATTGTTTTAAAATAAAATAAAAAAGTTTATTAAGGATTTAATGTAATCTTGATTAGAAAAGTACTTTAAAAATCAAGCAGATTTCATGTACTATATGTTACTAAATTATTTTCTTTCTTCTAATAATCTTTCAAACATTCAAAAAAGCACAGTATCTGGTGCTAAACAGATATGCACAGAACAGTACTGTAGTTACAATAACAGGCAAGACAGAACTTACCACACAGGAGGAGTTTAAATTGCAATAGTCACTGAAGTAATCAGTCTGAATATTGCTCGAATGACACTCAGATGCTACTATTTTTTACTTAAATAAACTATTTCAGGCCATGGGCCATTCCATCATTAAGAGTGCTGCAGAGCTGTCAGCCACTCTACAACAAGCTTTCGCATCACTTTTAAGATATTTGACATAAAATGCTGTCAATAATGCTCTTTAGACTTGGACTATAATACTTCATGTAAGCCTTAAATATTTTAAATGCTAATTCCCTAAAATTTTCACTGCATCATTTCACTGTATTTGCACCTAATTACATTTTAGAATAGATTGAATGATTTTTTTTTTCATGACATCTTCAACCGCATCTTTAATTGCTGATATTAAGATCTCACTGATGGTATATAATTTTCTGTTTTTGTCTAAATTTCTTGGGTGAAGAGTTATTTTTTCTATTTAAATTTAGACTAATAGTCTCATCTTCAGTTTTATTATCATAATGTTTTGTAGCCTTCATCAGGTGCCTATAATTATTCAAATTTATTTATAATTCCAAATAATAAATAGTGTGCATTTTCTTCTTTTTCTTTCCTTTTGTTTGCTTATGTTTGGTAAAGAAGAGTGCATTCAAGTCAAAGATTGTTTTGTAACATTGTTCAACCAAATAGTTCACCCGGTTCCAGAAGTAAACTTTCTGTAAGATCTAGACTAGCACTTTAATGATCTCTCCATCTAGGATATCGTTAACAATTAAGATATATCTTCTAAACACTTCATTACCCAAATCTAGACTGCAACTACTTTAAAAAGAATTTATCATTCTTATTATTATCAAATAAAGTTTGCTTTCAGAATCTTATTTTGTAACCTAATAATAATAAGTCTGTTTTCTTTTGATGATGAGGCTTGAAATTTCATTCACAAAATACAATCTTTCTTTCACAACATTTGATACACAAATAATTACCAATGGCAAGAAAACCTGTAGGCACTACTTAAGTAAACTGGTCCACTCATAAAAAATAGGGAAGTTTTTTTTTTTAAATAATTTTTGTAGATTAGCATTTTTAGACCTTCATCAAGCAACAATATTTGTCAAAATAAAATAAAAAAATATTGATTTATTAGCATTTTAGATGAGGGATCCTGTTATCCTGTTCATAATATAAATACAGTCACAAATTGACCCATGACTTTTTTTACAGAGTTATTGGACCTAGTTGTTTTGCATATGAAAACAAACATTTTTTTTTCACAGAAAAAATCTCCCTCACTAAAAAGGATTTTAAAAACTTAAACAGTGTTTTAGAAATTTCTGAAAATTAAAAAAATAAGCGGATATCAGTAATGTAAACAGTTTCAAAATTAACATTTGTAAATAATAGCTAAATCCAATAAATCTTTAAAATTTAGTGATTGATTTTACACTGACATATTTTTTAAAAAATTATTAACTGTTACAATATTTCAAATTAACAGCAATAGTTTGTATAAGAAGGTTGTTTTCTGAATTATTTTTCTTCGAGATTTCATTCATGTTTTGAAAATGTTCACATAAAGTAGCAACACGTTGACACTTAAATAAGTTTTTTCAACATTCCATTTTTACATATTCCCTCATCAATTATTTATCACTTATGCATGAGGACAATACACTTGAAAACTACTAAAAGAACTTAAAAAATCTTTCATTGGTTTTCAGCAGTTAAACCTGAATAAATGAAAACTTGTTGTCAAACACACCCTTTATTTATTCAATATATATATATATATATATATAATTAGTATTTTCTCATAATTAAATTAGACCAGTACATAGTTGTATTAAAAGTGTTTAATACATTTAAATTTTTTTCAAAATGAAAAATGAATAAATTCAAAAATAAATAATTTCAAAATGATATATATATATATATAATTATATAGTTATGTATCAATTTTACATTGCAACATGGAAATTTCTATGTTTCGAGATAGGTTCTCATCATCAGGCAGTGTTGGTGTGGTTGTGCAGATGATTTACATTTAAATGACAAAATCTTTTGGTTTGCTGTGAATGTGTGTAGGTGTTTTTTTGTGTGGCTAATCAGAATGGAGATTCACTTTGGAGTTTGACCTGGAAGAATACATGCTAACCAACTTTTTTCCTCTTTTTTCTTTTTCCTTTTTCCTTGACCCTATTCTTCCCTTGTCTGTTTCCCTCCCTTAATGTTTTACTTCCCATTAATCTGATCTTATCATTTTCCCTTCAGTTTTATTACATTTGATGTGATATTCCTTTTGAGTACCAATCCCCTATTCTTTCCTTACTTATCCTTTTTAGTCTATTTGTTAAAGAAAACCCGAAATTGCGATTTTTTTTTGTTCCATCTATCCATTTGTTGTAAAGTCCCCCCCCCAATACAAAGGGGGGATTTATTTAAATAAAAAAAAAAAAAAGAAAATTAGAATGATCACAATTTTTATGCTTAGCATTATTCTTTTCATTTTTTTAAAGTTGTAAATAAAGAAAAAAATATATAGAACAAATATTACTTTCTACAAAATCATGTTTTTTTTTCCATCTGAATTGAACGCCATTAGATTTGGTAATAATGGAGTTATTTAATGAAATAAAATAATGTTGAAAGTCAAAAGTGTGTCATATTGGCTTTATCACATACAGATTAAGTTACTCAAATTTGTAACCTGACTTGATTTTTTTTTTTATCTTATCTGAGTTGCTGACAACTTTGCTATCCAATATTTGTTTAATGATTGTTGCTTTGCCCCTACCAAACCAGTTCTTTTATGTCTGTGAAAAAGAAATCATTTTATTTCATTTATTCTGTTACGTGTGTGTATGTAAATTTTATTACATCATGCATTTCTCTCTAACTGTTGTCTGAGATTCAATTACCATTATGCTCACTTGAAATAATTTAAAGCAGTAATCTCAACCATTGCCTGAGATTTCATCTGTTTTGACATTTTTGCTTAATAATCTATTTTTCGACATAATTTCTTGGTTTTTTAACCCACCACTTCATCATTGACTGCATAGTTTGAATCAAACATTTGGCTCTCATTGTTTTTTGTTTTAGGTTATAAATCAAAACATCTTTAAGTGCAATGAGGAACTACTACTCATTGAACTTGAAGGAGTAGGCTTAGAATTAATCTCTGATGCTTGAGGCAACTGGACAATTTCTGGTACTACCTGCATGCAATCTTGAGTCACTACAAATGAATTGACTTCTTTTTTTTCTTGCATTTCATTTTTATAACAATATGTTTCTATTTTCAGGTCCATCTGATTTGGTAGATCAAGTTACAGGGCATCTAAAATTGTTTTAAATATTCCTGTTGTTCGCTGCATCTTCTCTTTAAACAAAATTCCTTTTGTAAAATTAAAGAAAAATTACATAAATTGTGTTCATTGTTTTATTCTTGTTTTTCGAGCCACAAGATTAGCAACTAGGCCCCACCCTTTTACTGTGAAACCAATAAAATGTACACGTAAATTCTACTCCAACCACTTCTTTTCTTGCACTTTCCGCCTGTGGAATTCCCTTCTGTTTACTTGCTTCCCCAACAGCTAAAATCTCCAAGAATTTAAAGTCAATAGTCATTTCCTATCTCACTAACTTGCATCCTGTTTTTCATGTTCCTTTCTCTGTCCACTTCACTCTCATCAGTATTCTCATCCTTCTCTTATCCACTTCCTGACACCCCCTATAACCTCTCACTTTTTCTCATAACTTTCCTCCTATGTAACTCCCTGCACAACAGTGGCAGTAAAATGCCTTGCTTGGGATGATATGATTATAAAAAAAATAAGGGAGGATTGAGGAAAGTACACAAGATGAAATGGATTTAAGAAGACAGAAGATGATGATTGATATTGCATTTAAATTTTTGAAGATTGTAGGTGGCAGGGAAGTAAGGAAACAGAAGCGAGTTCCATAGATGGAAAGTGCAAAAGAATAAACTGTTGGAGTAGAAGTGGTGTTTGCATCTAGCTATTTCAACAGTAAAAAGGTGGGACCTAGATACCAATCTAGTAGCACAATTGAATTCATGTAGTCATGACACCAAGGAAAAAAGCTTGTCAGAACAGTTGCTATGAAAATATTTGTAGAAAAGATAGAGGGAGACCATGTCATGACAGTGAGAAAGTAACTGTAAAGTCAAAATGCCTGGTCAGGATTGATTACATTCAGATCTTCCTTTGGATTTTGTCAAGATGTGCAGCAAGAGCACCAAACCAGATTTTGCAACAGTATTCAACGCAGGATGAATGGTAGATTCATAAATATGCAAGATAGATTATGATGAGAAAAATTTTCTGGCACAACACAGTGAACCAACTTGCACTCCGTGTCAGTGGAAAGCATGTGACCAAGAGTGTGTTGCTCTCATGGAGTCTACTGTCAGCCATGCTGATGGCAAGGCAGAAATAGTTTTGTTTTGGAGGGGTTAAAATTAACAAGCTATATATTTTTTTTTTTTAATCATTTCACCCAAGCAAGGCATTCCACTGCCACTATTGCACTTGGGGCTGCATAGGGGAAAGTAAATAGGAATAGTGGTTAGATATAGGAAATGTCAGAAGCGGGGGTGATAGATAATTGGGTAGGTGGGAAGAGTGTTTGAAAGAATGGAAGTTAGTTTGTTAGGAGGTGTCTATTGACCTTACATTTAAACTCCTGGAGATTGTAGCCATCGGGGAAGCAGTCATGTGGAAGGGAATTCCACAGTCGGGGAAGTGTGAGAAAAGAAACTGTTGGAGTAGAAGTTGTGGTTGCATTTTATCGGTTTCACTGTAAAAGGGTGGGATTTAGTTACTAATCTAGTATCTCGTGCAAATTCGAACCTAGGGGGCACCAGTGATCTAAGTTCATCGGAGCAGAAGCTGTGAAAGTATTTATAGAAGAGACATAGTGAAGCTACGTCACGCCGGTGAGAGAGAGACTGCAGGCGGTTTGCTAAGTCGGTATTGATCACATTACAGACCCTCCACTGTACCTTGTCTAGAAGCCCAAGGAGAATAGCAGGGGCACCCGACCAGATATGGCAACAGTATGCATTAACCCCAATTTGACTTGACTGATAAGGCTGTTACCTCCATATTATGCAATTCACCTGCAAATAATTTGGTTGCTAATGACTATAAATTAATTTATATTTCCATGTTTTGAGAGATAACTGAACATTTACAATATCTGCCTCAACAGTCCACATCTGATACTCTATTCCTGAAAGCCAAAACATTACAGCAAGAGACAAATAAAACCCACATCTACACACAATTAAAAATTAAAATAAATATACCTCACATTCCTTAATTGCAAGCAAATGCTCTTTAGTCCTTTTGTTAAAATGAGCAAGGTAATAAAGCCCTAAGATGCAAGGTGCTCATGAGTATCAAAGACATGAGAAAAATAACATTATTAAGGAGAGAAAAATAAAAGAACAGGAATAAAGAAGACAAAAAGATAATGCTTGACATTGCATTTAAATTTTTGAAGGTCAGAGTTGACTGGAAAGCAAGAAGCTGGAAGAGAGTAAAACAAGCAAGACATGCAAGGGAAGACACTTAGCATAGAAGATATTAGCATAGTTACAGCTAGTGATTTCAATGAGACCTTGCTACTAATCTAGTACTGCACTTAAATTCATAAATCCTAGGTACTAAAGAGGCAGTAGAATACAGAAGGAGGAGTCAGAGGGTGTGACAGCCTTGGGCATTCATATCAGGAGGGCATACAATCAAAGAGTGAAATAAAAATTTAGTTTTTGAAATTGTCTCTGTTTACTTTGTTGTACAAGCACACTACATTCTCAGAAACTAGTGTGGATCTGTTTTGATAAGCAAGATTGGAGTAGCCACCCCACCACCACCATCACTACAACTACTTGATTCTTAGGGGTATACAATCAAGGAGTTGACCCTGGGCATGTCACTGCAAAGAGGAAGGCTCATCAGAAAAATTACCATAAAATATTTAAAGAAATGGCACAGGGAAGCTACATGCCAGCAGTAAAAAAGTGACCGAAACCGATATGCCAGGGCAGAACTAATAACATTACAGATTCTTTAGATTTTATCAAAAATTTCTAAACACTTAGAAGGACCAGACTAGAGGTGACAGCAATATTCAGCAATATTCAACATACATATGCATATACACTTATATTAGCTAATATTACTGACCAACAAACACAAACATTCATACACTTTACCATCTAAAAGATTTCTCACATATATATTTAAAAAATTGCCCATCATTTTAATACAAGTGACACACGTATTAATATGTACACATACATGTAAACAAACAAGTGTCTTTCCATACATACATACATACATACATATACATTTAAAAATAATCATCTATTGCTTTAATACACATGACACATAACTGACCAATAAGAATCAACCAAAGTGCTTGTGAAATTACTGAAGTTAAGCAACTTTGAGCTTGGTCAGTAATTAGATCAGTGACTGCTTGGGAATACTAGGTGCAATAAATTTGGATGTGCAGGTGGTGTAATGGATAACAGCTCAGAATTGGAAATTGGAGAGCCAAGTTCTAATTAACAGTCAGGTTCATTATATCCATTTATGCGCAAATACACTTGGGAAATATATACTCAAAAATTCTTACAATGTAAAAATATTTTCTGATTTTAAATAATCTGTGCTGGGTGCTGTAAGCTTGGATGTGCAGGTGGTGTGAGGGATAATGGCTTGTAATTGTTAATCAAAGAGTTGAGTTTCAATTCCCATTGAGTTTTTTTATATTCACTTATGCACTTGGGAAAGGTATGAATCAGCTTCTTCTCCTTCCAGCAAAGGGTTAATTAGTAAGATTTGTATCATTAAAATCATTATTATCTCCCCTACACCCTAATTCTTTCAATCTAAAAATATTTTAAAAATAGGTTGATAGGCCATAAAAAAAACAAAAAGTTGATAGGCCATAAGAAAAAAAAAAAAAGGAGTAATCAATCGAATCCATTTATTCAATAAAATAACTATGTGATTGTAAGTTTGGCTATTCTCTAAACTACATGAACAGTTTGGAATTAATTGTGCAGATTTTGCTGGACATCAAAACTTGTTTCACTTTCCTGTTTAGAAATTATTTCGACAAAGCTTAATTATGCCCCCCCCCCCAAAAAAAAACAGTGTGTCAAAAGGACACCTTTTTCTCTTAACACTGTTATCACTGCATATCTCTTTGGCAATTTTTATTGTTTTAAAAAGTTATGTTTAGAATTTTAATAAAATCCAAACATATAAAATTGGATTTATGCATTCTCTTTTTCCTTGACAATTGGCAGCAAATGTATTAAACACTATTTTTGTAAATAAACAGTGTTAAACATTTTTGCTGTCAGTTCTTGAAGAAAAAAAAAGTATGAACTCAAATGCTTACAGCATATTTTAATGAATTTATGAAAGAAATGATCAAAAAATACATTTTTTCAAAATTTATAATTCCAGTTTCTTGTAGCTATAGGCTAGTTTAAATTTTCTTGGTTTCTTTCAACATTTTTATAATTTTATGAATAAAACAATTGTTTTTGGTTATTTCTTTGTATTATGGTAAATAATACATAATGCATTGTAGTTGGTTAGCATATTTCTATAAATCTGTAAATATAAAATTATTCTTGTAAATAAGCAAACTAATAAATAAATAGTGTTTAATTTTTCTAATGACTGCAAGGTGGAGTAGGAAAATATGTATTAAAAAAAGCATAAATTTATAGTATTATTATCTGCTATAGTGGAGTGTATGTGTGTTGAAACAAGATCAGTTTGATTTGGCCTTGTTAGTTAGACAGCCCACTTATAAGAGGGGTATAAAACAACAAAATCAAATTGTAAATAGAAACAACACTTTATATACATATAAATTAGGGTTTTTACAAATTATGTATTTTGGTTGATACAAGGTCATTAAAATGTTCGTAGTAGTCCTTGCAAGATGTGTACATATGTGTACATAAGCAGGAACATATGTCTTTATGTATCTATGTACATTTGTTGGGTAGGTGTGTCTTAAAGAGTTCCGTCTGGTTATCAAGTATAAAAAAAGGCAGACAGGTGAACTGTGAGAATAAAGAGGCGAGGGAGAAAGAAAGAGATAATAATGATCGCTTGACATTTATCGAAGGACATGTTAATTACTCTCATCTTCTTTTTTCTCTGGCAATAGTTGATTTTGCTTCATCTTTTGTTTTGTTTGTGGGTATCGAAAAGGTCATTTGGGAATTCACTCCCGGATATGATTCTGGCCTTTCCTTTGGATGACAAACAAACTTTGCTTCGGCTTGCGAAAAGAGTCCATAAAATAAATTTTGTTTTTGATAACTGAAAATTATTTGAATTTTGTTTTTAGATGTTTCCTAGTTTTCTACTGACTGAAAAACATTTCACATTGAGGTTTGAAATTTTGCAAGTTTTGTTTTTTGATTCGCTTATGAGTGTGTGCTAAGCAAAGTTTGTAATTCAAGTAAATTTGTTTATTTCTAACAAAATCAATGAGTCAGTGTTTAGCATTTGAATTTTAAATGTAGATCTTGTTTTTGTTCATTATATTCACTATATTCTTTTCTTTTTACCTACAGGATTCCATATAGACAAGATTTGTCTTATTTCCCCTCTGAGGGATTTCTTAGTTCCCAACAAACCACATGTCACATTGTACACAACGCAGCATACAAATACCCTAAGCCTATAACACTACCAAACTAAAATGGAACTCTTTTAATTCTGCATATATACTAATAAGGACATCTCTATATGCATATTTCTTCTTACTTCAGTTTATATACCTCTTGTTAATTTGCTAAGGCACATCTTGTGTCAGGGCATGAGAAATAGTAACTGGCCTTCAAAACTGTATGAATTGATATCTCAACTAAAGGGAGATAATCTCTTTTTGCATCTCTACAAGGGAAAAGAGGCTTGAGATTCGATGTGTGGGCTCCTTTTATTTATATTGGGCATGCACATTTAGTAACTCTCAATGCCATTTCTTGATTGATTGATTTTGTCCTTATCTACTTTTGATTCAATTTATTTATCCCTAAGGTGTGTTGCCTGACAGGTTTTAATTGGCAAATTTCTTTGTTACATCACAACTTAGTCATTTAAAGGTTGTGAGTTTGGGGAAGTAAGGAGAAGGGAAAAATTGTATCTTTGTGTAGCCATCTTTGTATCTGTAGAATTTTCTTCTTTTTTGTATCTAAATATTTGTTTGTTGTGTATTAATTACAAAGGTATTGATTAAAGGTAATCCCTATTATAGAGGAATCCCTATTATAAGCTCAGGTGACCTGTTCTAATTGACTTTGGCTAATTACTCCCCATGCTTTATAGCAAAAATCAGTAAACTATAGCCCTGAGTGACATTGAGCTTGCCTGATGAGTTAATGCAGCTGCAAGAACACATCATTTCTCTAAATATCCATTAAAACAATTTTGATGTTTTTTGATTAAATGCTACAGAAAACATTAATCTATTTCAAACAAGAAAAAATAGGAACAAAGGCATAAGCCATATATATGGGTTGTCAGATTATTTCTTTCTTTTTTTTCCCATTAGTTTTAATTCTATTATTCATCAACAATTTTAACAAAACATTCTATAATATTGTTATGAAATGTGATTACCTTCATATTTTCTCAGTCCAACATTAATTTTTAATCTCACATATTGTATTCTGCTCCTTCATTTACTGCTTGGGCACTTATATAGTCTCTATGCTATTTAGACAGTCATTTACATATCGTTATAAATATATTCCCCTTCAATGTCTTTTTATCAACATTCTACTAACTACAAAAATAGCTATAAAAAACACATAAAACACTAACAATAAAATATTTTGCATGTTAATTCTGGAAAAAATGAACAAATTTATCTGATAACCCAATATTTTATATTTATTTCATTTTCATTAACAAAATAAAAGGTAGGCCATAGCTAGAAGATATTTTAATTAAATAACTTAAAAATCAAATGTAACCAATACTTCTACTCCATCAGTTTCTTTTCTCGCATTTCACATCTGTGGAACTCTGTTCTGTATGCCTGTATTGCACCCTGCCGGAAGTTACTGCCAGCTACTCAAACGTCTAAAAGCGTCACCATGGAAAACAGAGCAAAGCCATTAATTTCCAGTGACTCAGCATTTTCAAAAGTCAAAACACAAAAAAATAAAAACAAAATGAAACATAAACATACACAAGTAATCCTACCTAAAAACAATGACCTGTAACTAATCTATGTACACATGGTGTTCAAATAAAACCCATGTGTACATTCAAAAGTAGAAGGTAAATTTTAATTGACAACCAAAAGATATTATTAACTGGGCAATGTTGCTGACCACGGCTAACAGAAACATGGCCAAATTTTTTCCATTAGTAATTGGACTCCAGCCGGAAGGCTGGAGCCCAAAATAACCAAATTAAAACTGAATAAGACCAGTTTAAGACCAGCTTAGATCGGTTTTTTTGGACCTATCCACTGTGGTGGATATATAATATTTGACCACAGCCTGGGCGTACGCATTCATGTCCCCCACATTAAATAAAGACTTTGTGTCACATCTCGCTCAAGTGGGGGAGATGAGTAAATACCACTGGCCCCTGAACTTCAGGCTGGGGTCCAAAATGACCAAAATAAAATGGAATAAGCTCAGTTTAAGACCAGTTTTGATTGGTTTTGAACCTATCCACCACGGTGTATAGGTAATATCTGACCACGACCTGGGCGTATGCGCTCATGTTCCCCACATTAAAAAAAGACCTTGTGTCACATCTCTCTCAAGTGGGGGAGAAGAGTAAATATCAACTGCACTCAGGGGTAGACCTGGCCCATGGCCTTCTGGCTGGGGTCCAAAATGACCAAAATATGACCAGTTTAAGACCAGTTTAAACCAGTTTTAAACCTATCCACTGCTTACGCGGTGGTAAGGTAATATTTGACCACAACCTGGGCATACGCACTACTGTTCCCTACGTTAAAAAAGACCTTGTGTCAAATCTCTCAAGTGGGGGAGAAGAGTAAATATCATTGGGCTGGCCCCCGGTTTCTTCGGGGTGGGGTCCAAAATGACCAATTAAGACTGAATATGACCAGTTTAGACCAGTTTTGAACCTATCCACCATTTATGCGTATGTACTCATGTTCCCCGCATTAAAAAAGACCTTGTGTCACATCTCTCTCAAGTGGGGGAAAAGAGTAAATATCCCTGGGCTCCGGAATAGGGTGACATGCTCCCTCTACCATCTGCTCTTGGCCAACCCTTGTCACTGACCATAGCAGCAGCAGCAGTAGCAGCAGCAGCCGGCCTAGTGAAACCAGCCACACTTCACTTAGTTTGCAAAATCCAGCTGCAGCAACTACCACCAGCAACAGTTCTTTTAAGAACTATTCGGCTACATATGCAACAGTCTTTTTAAGGGCTAGCTGATTACATATGCAACAGTCCTTTTTAGGACTAGCTGGTTACATATGCAACAGTCCTTCTAAGGACTAACTAACTCCAGCAGCAGCCACCAGTAACAGTCCTTCCAGGAACTACCAAGCAGAACCTCTAGCAACCATCATCCTGAGGACAAACATGCTACCGCTGTACCACCCTGCCAGCTGCTGGTCTACTGCCCTGAAACCAGGCAATCCTTTTGATTGACACTGCCCAACTTCACATACGTTTGCCAGATTTGTAAATAAAATTTGGCTTAAATTTATAAATCCTCATTGTCCTTGACTTGATTGTATTAATTTTTCAGGGTTAATGGCACCTGCTTTGACAACCCTGCTACACTTGCTTTCCTGATATTTACAATTTCTAAAAGTTTTAATGCCACATCAATTGCTATCTTTTATCTCCCTAAGTTTTATCCATCTCCCTAAATCCCATCCATCTCTTATTCTTTCTTTGGCATCCCCTGTAACCTGTTTTTTCTCTCACTTTGCACATGAGGTCAAGGTCACCCATTTGTTAAAATTTATAATGAGCAGGAGCAACAAACTGCAACAAAATAACTGATTTATTTCTTGCTACAGTTAGTATGAAGTTGTGAAAAAAATTTTTACAATGTGTTACCTGAGCGAATTAGAAGAAATGACATCTAAAAAAATTGTGAAAATTATAAAAAAGAACATAAGAACAAAAAAAAAGATTGATAATTGCTGAAAGAACCAAGTTTTAGAAACAAGACAAACACCAAATGAATCCATTATACAATACTTATATAGATTGAAAGAATGAGCCAAGTATTGTGAATTTTAAAAATTGGGAGCACAGAAAATGACTATAGAAGATGAATTAATTCTTTTTAGGTTAATTGAAGGCTTGCAAGTCCAAAACCATGAGCAAAAAATACTAGAATGTCTACAGAGTAGCAGAATGAATTTGGAAGTTAGTATCGAGTTTTTGCTACAATTAAAATTGATTAGAGAATTTAATCAACCAAAAGAAGAATTTGAGACATACAGGGCAAGCACAACTAAATCCATAATCAAGTGTAGATATTGAGGAAAAAATCACAAGAGAAACAATTACAAATGTTCAGCTCTAGGAAAAATATGCTTCAATTTTCAGAATGTATGAAAAGCAGATAGAAAAAGTAAAAACTGTTCAAAGAAGAAGCTGAAATATTCACAATGAATACACAAAAAAGAAGTAGAGAAAAAATAGGGATAAATGACCAAGTATTGAACCTGCAAGTTGATACAGGCAGTGAAGTTATGTTGAGACAAAAAAATTTCTGGGTAAAATTAGGACAACCTAAATTAAAAAAAGCAGCATACAATTAAAGCAATTTAATGGAATGACCATAAAAGCAATGGATACATTTCAATGCAATTTTGAAACCAACAAGTGCTTACATTACAGTTGTCACATGCAAAAAGATAACCAATTATTAGAGATTGATGTATTGAAAATAGATACATCAAGACTAATCAATTTCATGGAAGCAGAAGGAAATGAAATAAGATAATTGAAAGCCTATAAAGCAAGCACTCATCTAAAGGAAATTATCAATTTTTTTTAAATCATTTCACCCCAAGCAAGCTGGTACCACCACTGGTGCACAGAGGGCTACATAAAAGAAGTTTTAAAGTTTAAGCAGAGGAACAGCAAAGAGAAAGACGAACCAGTTACTGAGGGTGTCAAAGAAAGAGCACGAGAAGGATATTTGCGATAGTAAAGTAAGAAAGGAAAAGAACAAGATACATAAGGTGATGAGGAAAAGACGAGGGAAGGACTGGAGTCAAGTGGACTAGAGATGGGAATTGACATTGCATTTAAATTCTTGGAGATTGTATCTGTCAGTAAAGCAAATATACAGAAGGGAGTTGCACAGGTGGGAAGTGCAAGAAAGGAAGCTTTAAGTATGTGTGGTAATTGCAGGATAGGGGTAAATCACCACATATGTTCAGACCTGTTTCCTTTGCCAAATATCAAAACTTTGAGCCACAAGTTACCAAAAATAGAGTATTTACAAAAATTGGTCTCATTTCAGTATACAATCAAATAGAAATTCAAGAAAATAACCATGATAAATACCCCTGTAGGCTTATTGATATGGACTTGTCTACTGTTTGGGCTAAAGACTTCCAGCTATATTTTTCAAAAAGCAATTGAAAGAGTCTTATGAGGAAAAATTAAAATATGATAATATACTAAAATGATATAGATGTAGGGGCAAGAATTAAAGAAGAACTAAAATATAAGACAGAGCAAATTTTAGTGAGATTAAAAAAAGCAGATGTGACCATAAACAAAGATATATGTAATTTTGACTGTAAGAAGATATTATATTTAGGATATCAAATATCAAAAGAAGGCATATCACTCAATGATAGGCTAACAAAGAAAATAGCAGAAATAGCTGCTCCAACAAATAAGAAAGAATTAGAATCCTTTTTGGGGCTGATAAATTTTTATAGTAAATACATACCAAGATACAGCAATATAACAGAGCCATTTGCTAAATTATGTAAAAAAAAAAACAAGGAATTTGACTAGACACAAGAGTAAACAATTGCTTTTGAAATACTAAAGAATATTCTGAGGAGCAAACCAATAATAAAAGAACTAAAATATAAGACAGAGCAAATTGTAGTGAGATTGTAGTGAGATTAAAAAAAGCAGATGTGACCATAAACAAAGATATAAAAAGAAATAATGGCGCAAGTAAAAAAGGCAATTGCTGCTGTTTTATCACTAGAAGAACACCCAATCATGTACATATCAAGGTTAACGTCAACAGAAGCTAACTACTCGAATATTGAAAAACAAGTGCTAGCAATTGTCTGGTGTATGGAAAGGGCACAAACCTTCTTGATAGGAAAAAAAATTACTTTTAAAATTAGACCACAAATCATTGGAATTCATATTTAACCCAAGAAAAAAATTACCAAAAGTCACATCATCAAGAATTTTAAGTTGGGCAATAAAAATTATGGTATTCGATTTTAACATAGTATATGTAAAAGGGAACACTATTCCTTATGTAGACACTTTATCAAGATTACAGTTCCACAATGAAACAGAAAATAAAGAAAAAACACTGAAGATAAAATAATACACTGGGTGGAAACACATTCTTCCTCTAAATAGACTCAAAATAGAAACAAAGCAAGAACCAATATTAAGGAGAGTAGTAAAGAGAATAAAAAATAATATATGTAGCAATTGTTTGATGGTAGAGTGACCCTTTAAGGAAACAAAGCACAAACTAACCAAAGAGAATGTCATAATAGGTAATAGTGATGTAATAGTAGCTCCACAAATATTGAGAAGGGACATATTAAAAGATGTACATGATGACATAAATTGTGACATAACAACAATGCAAAGAAGAATAAAGTTACAAGTGTAATATAACAATCTGGCCCCACCCGAGGAAGGCTGATGCAAGCGGGGGCATTTCCGGTCGTTGAAAGGAACGGATGTTTGTTTGACCTTATTTCCGGCAGTAGCGGAAATGGCTACAGAGGCAAACAGAACAGGTGTCTCTGAGAATTACGTGGGCGTGCGTGGGCGAGGCAAAACCGGAAGAAAAAGTCCCGGTTTTGGAGATTATAAAAAGACCTCGGCGCACAGATTCACCAGTAGTAGTAGACCAGAGTAGCAGTAGAGAGAGAGACACAACAGATACGACTACACTCCCGTCAACCCATTAGAAGCGCGCTCTCTTAATTCTCTGTCCCCTATGCTACACGGTTCATCGTCATTAATAGAAATATAACTCATATTTTTATATATATGCGTGTTTGTTGTTTGTCGATATACAACAGACCGTTTATTTGGTGCCTAAGTGACTTGCTGTTTTGAGACAACAAAACAGATAGATACGAGCTGGTTACCACGGCGACGATTGAAAATTCAACGGACTTAAAACTACCAGATAGAAGACGAAAATAGTAAACAACAGGACGACAGCAGCCGCGCGACTATAAACATCAGCCAAGGTAGGTGACTCTTTGATTTGATAGTGTGTGTATTTTCTGCTCGTGTTTATAAGTCTAGTTAAAAAAAAAAGAAAATGGAACAGTGTGCTTTTGCCGATCTGACCCTAGAATTGAGAAATGTGTCGAACACATTAAGGGTAGAACGGAGGGGGTGTAGGACTACATGTAGAGAGTAACAGTAGTGAAGAGCGCATAGGTTTGGGGTTGACGGGAGGAAGAAAGTTGAAATATTACCTATCTGTAAGTACAAAACATCTGAGTTAATGATTTATTTTTGTTGTTAATATTTTACCATATATGTGAAGTGAGTTTACTGGTATGTTGCTTAATTAATCTTACTTTTATTGAGTAAGTGAAATGTAAAATCATGTAAAGAAAGTTTCTTCTACTCTTTAAAGTGGATAATTGGATTAACTTGTTGATAACAATGTTTTCGTTGGGTTGTGCAGTGTTAGGTTTTCTTTTTTTTTTTGGGGGGGGGGATTTCTTTTCAATGACTGTACACTACAAAATGATTTACATTTCTATGTTTGTGAATTATGCTTTTGTGCAGGTTCCCATCAATTCAACATCCTCTGTGAATTTTCATTTATGTGACTTGGGAAATATCTTTTGAAGATATATTAATTTCTGAAAACTTTATATTGACACGGATAGACCTGCAGATTCCACAGTTGATCGGAACAAAAAGAAAGATACAAACGTGGAAAATTATTAATAGTATCTAAAGCATAAAGTAAATTATATGTCTCTGGTTCAGTGGTTTGGTCCCCAATTACGCAGAAATTTCCCAATTTTTCAGTGGACACCATGCCGGTAGAATTGCACGATATGGAGGAGATTCCTATCCGCAAACTAGTAAATACCTTGGAACAGATAGATATGGAGAGATTTAGTGAAGGATGTGAGGAACTCCTGAGGAGGTTGACGATAGGGGTCATTGCTGGCGTGGTCGGCGTTATGATAATCCTTGGAATAATAGCTAGGAAGCGGATTTTTAAGTGTAAAAGAAGCAACAGTGCTTCGGAAAAGGAAATTGAGTTATCCATTGTGAATAGTACTCTGGGGTCAACGGGTGTTCAACACTCAAATGTCTCTGCGTTAAACAGAGAGATGTCAACAAATCAGATATGCTTGGATTCGAATCCAGAGGAAGTAGTTCAAGGAATAGAAAACATTGTACAAACTAAGGAACTACGAGTCACGGGTCCATTTTTTTAGACTAAATTAATATAGATGAAACCTCTAATCCTCCACAAGTAAATTGCATGCGGATTAACGTTGGAATCAGGGTAATTTTCTTCATTTTCTATTGAACATTTCTCGGTCAGACTATGAATGATATGTACGGCAGATAATGGCCATTTTTTCTGTGTTCAAACATAGTATGTTTGAAATTAAATTAAATTAAATGAAGTTACATGTGTAACAATAAACTCGAGCAGAGACACGCATGGTGTTGGTCAAAGGTCATTTACTCGATGTCAGTTTAGAAACTGGGGCGCGGTTACCGCCTATAATCGTGTGGTTATGCATCGAGGCGTCTACGCTTATGGACAGAGTCGAGAAAGAAAATGAACATTTTTAAGAACTTTGCCCAATTCTGTGAAAATGGATATTAAAAAAAAAAAAAAAAAAAAAAGAACAATGAAACATCGAGCTGGTAGAACAATTTTCAAGATGGACACAAACATTGTTGGGTTGCCGATGTAGGCTCCCCTATATATTTTTTTGTTGTTTTTTTTTTGTTTCGGCATGCACATGTTTTGTTGTTTTGGCGTGCACATGTTTTATACAATTGTCAGGCTTGTGTGGCATGGGGAGGAGTGTGAGGGTGTTGCGCTTAAAATGTTCTTAGGTGAACATTTTGGAAAATGGGAGGGTGAGGAATGTAATATAACAATCTGGCCCCACCCGAGGAAGGCTGATGCAAGCGGGGGCGTTTCCAGTCGTTGAAAGGAACGGATGTTTGTTTGACCTTATTTCCAGCAGTAGCGGAAATGGCTACAGAGGCAAACAGAACAGGTGTCTCTGAGAATTATGTGGGCGTGCGTGGGCGAGGCAAAACCGGAAGAAAAAGTCCCGGTTTTGGAGATTATAAAAAGACCTCGGCGCACGGATTCACCAGTAGTAGTAGACCAGAGTAGCAGTAGAGAGAGAGAGACACAACAGATACGACTACACTCCTGTCAACCCTTAGAAGCGCGCTCTCTTAATTCTCTGTCCTCTATGCTACACGGTTCATCGTCATTAATAGAAATATAACTCATATTTTTATATATATGCGTGTTTGTTGTTTATTGATATGCAACACAAGCTTCATGACCAGGATATTCAAAAGATGTAGAGAAATATGTTAAGAATGTGTGACATAAACAAACTTCCAGCAAGCAAAAATTTATTCATGGCCCAAGAAAGCAGAGCCATAGGTTAGTGACCACATGGATCACGCACATATAAAAGATAGGGGATTATTTTTAGTATTAGTAGGTTCATATTCAAGTTGGCCAGAAATTGTTAGATTAAAAGACAGAAAGCCACCACAATAAAGCAAACTATATTTTCAAGGAATGAAGTACCCAAGACAATAGTTACTAACAATGCACCTGAATTTTGCAATAAGAACTTATGTTCATGGTTAAAACAAATTCGATGCATCCCGTACAAGATACCACCATATCACCCACGATCGAATGGCATTGGGGAAAGAATGATACAAATGGTGAAAATGGGATTGAAAGCATTCTCACTACTTAATGAAAACATAAAAGCATATTTGCCAAAAATGCTCCTCAGTTACAGACCCATTCCACATGCAGGAAGGAAACTAAGCTCTTCGGCATTAATGGGAAGACAAATAAGAGCCCGATAACTATGTCCTTTGTAACAAAAGAAAAGGTATGGTATAGAAACTATAAAAAGGTGAATCCAGAAGAAGCAAATTTCCTGATATAAAAAGGACACAACATAGCTATACTTGAGAAAAAGGGTCAAGATATACTGGCATATGCAGATCACTTCAGAAGCAGAATGAGCTGGATGATGTGGAAATGGAAGATTAAGAACAAGAAGAGGCAGAAAATTACGAAAATGGAATGGAGCAGAAAATGAAAGAAAGTGAGAATGAAAAGACAGACAAATATAGAGAGAGAAACCAAGAGAAAACAAGAAAGACAAGAGGAAAGACAATGCAATACAAAAATAATCAGGAGTACTAAAAGAAAAAACAAGGGTATACAACCTCTCCAGTTTCAGGGAGGTGTAGTATCATATGCAAATTAATAGGCAAGTATAAATAGAGAATAACTGGAGAATCAGAAAACTCTGTCATCACAAAGGACACGGAGAGCTGTGCTATGACAACTACTACACACAAAGAAATGTGAGACATAATGGTATCTAGTAAACAGATAAATGTACAAATAATATGAGCATGTTTGGCTATCATTGAAACTTGTGCTGTTATTGTGACGCATCCCATTTTTGTACAGGGCTGACAATGATATGGCTGTCCAGGAAAAACTTTTGCCCACCTCCAGTAGCGTGCAGAGATTTGGTGATACCTAGATACAAGTTCTTGATTGTATGCTGCTAAGACTCAAGTAGGTGGTAGGGGAGCTATATGACTTAGTATATGACTTAGCTATATGACTTAGTACCGAGAAAAGTGAGAAGGGAAGACATTTTAAATATGTAAAAATAGATAAAACACGAAATAAACGCTTTCACTTTGCTCTTTGATCCGATGCATTCCTATTATGGATAGTCAGGGCCATCACACCTTCTGCACCCCACTTCTGCACACTACTGCCCACCTCTGCTTAATAAGAAAACAACTCTGTGTACAGAAAAGATAGTTGCCACTCAGCATTTCTTCTCTATGTTTTTCTCTTTCCATTCAAAAAATTACAACAATGCGCTTTGTTAGTCAACGTTCATATAAAACAACAGGTTTACTTCACAACATTCTTTTGTAGATTGTATCAATATCTAAAATTAAGAGTCAAGTTTTAATTAAAATTTCTGTCTTTGTTATCTCCTTGGTCTGTATAACAAGTATTTCTCTCTTTATCTTTCTGTGGGTTATCCCAATTGACTTTCCTAAAAAAACTGTCACTAGGGGATATTTCTTAAGTCTACAAGTAGGTAATGATATTCTCACTCATTCTCTTTCCTCTTTTACAATTCTGGATATAAGATGCAGTTGCACATAAGAAAATGTCTCCCTGATTGAGACACATTCATTTTCCATGTCTTCCTTCTTTCTTGTGAATTTTTGTACTCTTTCATATACGTTTATCATGTAGGCCCACACAAATCTCGAACACATTCTCTAATTTAAATGCTTTATGAAACAATTATTAAATCTTGATTAAATTTTTCTTCATTTCTTTAAACATTTTTTTCCTTTATTTTAATTTTAATACTTTTATTAATACATGCATTGCCTTTTTTTATATTGTTTTGTGTTACTCATTTATTACTTGATAATGCTGTGTTTTTTTACAAGAAAACCACAAGTTAAATTGTACATAACACAGCATACAAATGCCCTAAGCTGATAACTCTACCAAACCAAAAAGGAACTCCTTTACATATGCATATACACAAATAAGAAAATCTCTATGTTCACATTTCCTTATCAAGATATGAAAATGATTCATTTTATTTGTATGAAAATCTCTTGCATCCGTAATAATTGTTACAAGAAAAACAATACCAGAAGACATATGTTTTCTACATAAACACAACAAGCATTCCTGTTATGAAGCTTATAAACTTTTATTAAGGCTGAAAGACTGAGTCCCAAAATGGACAAACACATATAAACTTCAGTTACAAGTACTACTTGTAGTCTGTTCAGCTTTTTTTTCTGTCACACCAATTAGCAACAAAGAGCTCATATGAACAAAATTCAATGTTATGACTGTGGCTCCTAAGTCCAAACTGTTCCTTAGACAATTTAATGCATTTAGAAAAAGAAAAAGAAAATTATATATTTTCTTCCTATTGCCTTTCTAAATTTAATGTCAGTCTTAATAGCAGATGTGCAGATGTTTGGTGATGTCTGGGGTCAACTCTTTGATTGTATGCCTCTGTAAACTTATTTTTTCTCACACTGTAAGCCCCTGCACACCAGTAGTAGTCCTGCCTTGCCTGGGGTGAAATGATAAAACAAAAGACTCAAGTAGGGTGACTAGTACTGAAAAAATATAAGAAAGGAAGACATTTTAAATGTGTGAAAACAGATGAAACATGAAATAAACACTTTATTCAAATGAAATATAAACTAAATTTTTATTTCCCTGTTTGATTGGATGCCTAGGTTCATCACACACTCTGCTCCCTCTCCACTTCTTCATGCTACTGTTACCTTGTTGTGCTAAAACTCCCCATTTCTGATGCTAAGTATAAGTGAACTTTTGGTTTCCATTTTTTCAAAGCTTTGTCAACATTTCTGCTGCCTCAAGTTTTTCCTTAATCTGTGATGAGGTTGTCTATCATTCCCCCACCCCGATCTAAAAGAACCAATATTACATAACAGTTCAAAACCCTTTTCTTTGTCTCTAACAAAATTAAATATAAACTAAATTTCTTTTCAATTTTTGATTGGATGCTCTCCTGATATGGATGCCCAGGGATGTCACATCCTCTGTTCCTACTACTGGTTAATAGTAAGCAACCAAAAACTTCATACAGTTTATTAAATAAAAACTAAAAAAATAATTTAAAAAATTTTTGAGCAGTGTTTGCTTCTATCAATAATTTTGTTCTGTGTATAAAAGAAAAGAGCAAAAATTTCTCTATTCTCTTTTTATTCACAGGATGCTGTAGAGACGAGACATGTCTTGTTTCCTCTTTTGATTAGGTTCTTGGTCCCCAGAAAATCCCATGTTAAATTGTACACAACACAGCATACAAATGCTCTAAGCTGATAACTCTACCAAATCAAAAAGGAACTCTTTTACATATGCATACATACAAATAAGAAAATCTCTATATGGAGTATAATACCTGGTTCTTTGCAAACAACAATCATCTTGTCATCAATGAACACAAGACATGTATAAATAAAAATATAAACTTATATTTTTATTCTTCATCAGTGACAATTGTGTGGAGGAGGATGTAGCCAGAGAGAATCACACACATATAGAGTTGTTGGGAGTCATTGACCAGTGGGAGTTGTCTTCTCTTCTCTGAGTTCTCTCTGCATTCTCTGGCATCCTGATTTCAGCCAGAAAACTTCAAACTTATATAACCTGAAATTACCGTGCATTTTTGCCTTCTCAGATTGTCACTTAATTGTGTCATCTATGGTCAGGAACATCTATCAATCATTATCGCCTTTCAAGTTGGCTGCTTTTGATGTCAATCACACTTTTGTCAGCCACTGGTTTGTGTTTTCTGCCTTTGATGTCAATTATATTTGTTGGGTCACAGAAATATATCTATACACATTTTTACTTCAATTTATATTCCTTCTGCTAATTTTTTAACAGCTGCCCCCTGTAGAATTAGAGTTGGGGTTAGTTTATTTGGTTTGTAAAGTAAAAATAAGACATTAAAAAAAATTAAGCTGAAACTTTATTGAATAACATTTATTACTTTGTTCCTCATATTCAGTTGTCTTTTAGGTGAACTCATAATTTCATCCCTGCAGAATATTTTATTTTTCCCAGTAAATACCTTCTCAAGATGCCTTCTCTTGTGACAGGGGATTCTATGAAAACTAAAGTATATTGTAATGCAAAGATAAAATACTGTAGATAAGTAAAATCTTCACAGCCAAGGTGTAATAATTTTTACCTGGCTACCAATAAAACTCACAATCTTGTCTTATCCTGATGAAATATTAAACCTTCTCTTTACTAATTCTAAAATCATTTTGCTAATTGCTGTTTTTTATTAGTGAAATTGAAAGCTGTGCTTGCTTGAATTAATCACTTTGTTTCCAGAAAGAATCTTATAGTAAATGAACCCTTTCCAATCCCACCAGATACACAGTATCGTTTTTTCTTGTGATTAATGATGGTTCATTTTATTTGTATGAAAACCTCTTACATCCTATATTTCAGTACTCATCAGAGTTGTTTTTATAAAAGAATATTGGAATACAGTTCAACAGGGTATTATTTTGTTTATGTTGAAGCCACACATCAAAATCACTAACAAAATTGGTGCAAATGATTTTCAGTGCTTGATTTGGATATTCTGAGTATGTTCATTCTCTCTTGCATCATATAACATTACATAACATTCACATATCCACATGGATAAATAAAACATGAGTGACAGAAGTGGGATGTTATTTCCCCTTAGAATGACATGACTATAGTAGTCATGTAACACATCAATATAATAACATCACTGAATTCAAAAACATTCTCTTCAGCTTGACAGGCAAAGACAGCAATAATCTAAAGTAGGATTTAATTTCAGTAAATCGATTTATGAATATTTTTATCACATGCATACCTACCCTCTACACACATTGAAACATTTGATGCAAATGGTACTAAAACATGGTCTCTATAGTTATGCTTTGTTTTTGCTTTCGTTTACCTTCATATTTCATATTTCCATTTTTGTATTTATTTGAACATGTTTACCATGTATTGACAACTAAAATACATTGTAATGTATTTTAAAGACCATTAAACATGCCCATCAAATATTCATAATTGATTATTCTATACTAATGTCTTAATTAAATCATCATTAATCACAACTGATCTACTTGTGTAACACTGTCAAACTAAAATCATTTTTAATATATTAAATCTTTTACATTAACTTCTTGATAAATTACAAAACCCTTCTTTGCATTAGTGTCATATTTTCTCTTTTTTTTTAATGCCATGTCTCTTCAGGATGTAAGGGATCATGACTCTCCATACATTCTGTTTCTTTATTATCTGTGAATTGCCATTACTTCTTGAAAAAAAAAACAGAATAAGCTATGGATGTTAAATCATGTCCCTTCAGGATGTAGGGTATCATGGCTCTCACAGATTCTTTATACTTTATTATGTATAAATTGCTATGCATTTTGAAGAAAAATAAAGGAATGATTTCCTTTTGTAATTTTCTATTTCCTTCTCCACGATTTTGAATTCAGAGTAGTCCTTTTCCTAGACTGATGACTACTATCAGCTAGAGAGCCCAGTCTATCCTTCCTGCTATTTAACCCATAGTTCTGAGGAGGGGAGACAAATCCATGTCTTTTTATTCATTGTTTCCTGTTTAGGATTGAATTTCCGGTTCTTTCTGAAGTTTTTTTCATTCTCTTTCACTCACATATCCTTGCATATTAGTGGTATTATCTCCCTGCTTGGAGAAAATTGATAAAAAATGGTGCTGGACCATCAGTTACCAGAAAACTGATGGTATACTTGTATTTGAATTAGTTGGAAATAGTATTACACAAAACACTTTGAGAGTGTCTTATTTTGCATTATACTCTGTTTTAGTGTGTGCAAACTGAAAATGAGTTTATTGATTTTTCTGCCTATTTTCTTTCAATTCTGTCTTCACTATATTTAGAATCGTTAAACCCTTCAGAGTATCAAGGTCATGCATTGTTGTTTATCATCAGTTTTTAATAAATTTTTCTGTCCTAAATCTCAATTCTGTTTACAAACACATTTTTTTACAATAATATTCATGCTGTACAAGACCCAAGAGCCACTCAAGATAGAAGTTACAGAGTAAGAGGTCTGGTTTATGGGAATTTGTGGAGAAGTTACTGGAGTTGAGTTAATGCAATAAGGTTAAGGTCATGTGTTCTTCTTTTCTAGTTATATTTGCTACCAAATTTTGTTGTTGTTGGAAATGTTCAAGTGATGTGATTTTTGTTATGTAGCATTGTAGTTCAGACCAAATACGAGATTCATTCTCAGGGTACAGTTTCTTCCAGTCAAACGCTTATGGCTTAAAAATAACTCTTTGACCAGATCATCAAACAAATTAAAACCATGAGACTTTTGTAGCAGTAATCAACTTTTATTTTCTGGTTTTAACCTACTGCTATAGACTAGTGAGGCAGAGACGAAGCATAGATGAGGGGGAACGTGTATAGTCTAACAGGTGTCAAGAGGTGATCATAAAAACTGTGAGACTTCATCTTACAGGTTTTAAATCCATAGACATATGGCAATTGCATGTAGACTTTTAAAACACAAATAAAAATGTAGGTAAGATAGACAAATGCATGTATAAAATATCAAGAACTGTCCCAATGAGAGATGCTTCTATTTCTTAGTGTCATTCCCCTGTCTTTAATTGGGTCACGACCTCACAACATAGGGGTGTGCTGTGACTATATTCATACTTTAACAAACAATTTCGTTCTACTTAAACTGTAACTCCAGATTTCCACTGTGTCACAACAATTTTAACTTTACTGTATTTAAGACTTCCAACAGCAGCAAATGCAAAAATGGGTAGCATATGTAACTAAAAAAAAAATTAATGATATGATCAAGCTGTTAACTTTCCAAACCATTACAAATAAAAAGATTGGAAGGAAACTTTCATCAGAATTAGAAAGAGTTATAAAAGTTACTGAACTGAAGAAGTCTAATTTCCTGAAAAACAGTTTTAATAAAATATCTTCTGAATTTCAGCTGATAGTTACACTAACTGATCAGTCTATGCTAAATTTTTTTTGTATATGGGAATTTAATTTTACTATGAAGGCAGCATTTAATTTCTAATAAGAAGCAACTAATTTTGATGATATATAGTAAATTATAACCTCCATTCTATAATGATCTTGTCTGCTGGATGACATATCCAATCTCATTGTCATAAGCAAACCATGCTCAAATTAGTTTTCTATTACTTCAAATAATTATTATCCTTAAGAACTGAGAGACAGATATGCATAAAAACAGTGACTTATTTCCTCTGTACAGACACAAAAGAGGAACCATCCATTTTCTTTGTATCAGGTAACAGTTACATAGTATTTTCCCAAAACATTGATTAATTTTTTTTTAATCATTTCGCCAAAGCAAGGCAATAAATCTAATAAGATACAAGAGCTTACCAAGTGTGAAGGAATTTGAGTAAAAAAAAACATTATTAAAATGAGAGAACTATAAAAGAATAGAAATCAAGAAGGCAGAAGATAACGATTGACATTGCATTTAAATTTTTGAAAATTCAAAATTGGCTGGGAAGCAAGAAATTGCAAGAGAGTTCCACACGCATTGAAACACCAGTTCATGCAATCACCAAAGTTAAGCAATGTTGAGCCTGATCACTACCTATATGGGTAATCACTTGGGAATATCAGGTAATGTAAGCTTAGATGTGAAGGTAATGTAATAAATAATGGCTCGGAATTGTTAATTGGAGAGCTGAGTTTCAGTATTATTTGAGTTTATTATGATCATTTATATGCAAATACCTTTGGGAAATGTATGAATCCATCTCTTCTTGCCAGCTATGGGTTAATCAGTAAAACTTGTATTACTAAAACCTCAAAAAATAAAATTGCATACAAAATATTTAAATTTCAGCAAATAGTTTATACAGGTTGATATGCAGCTAAACAAAACAACCAACTAACCTAATGACCTTCTGACCTTGATGCAGAAACATGATGGCTGACATGATAAACTCATGAATATCCAAAATAGGTTGACTGAATTGTTGTAGAGCAGCTGACACCCCTGTAGCTCTCTCAAAGGTGGAATAGTCTGTGGTCCAAAATAGCTATATAAATAAAAATTAATAGCAATCAGGGGTTCAAAGTGTCATTGACGATTATTATCAAACTGTACTCTCTGCAACTCTAACAACTTAACCTCTCCTCTCTTTCTACACTATTGTTGTTCTGTCTTATCTGTGTTTGTCTTGTTTGTATTTAATATCCATTATATTGTGCTGTAGATATTTCAGCACACATCATCTAATATTCATACTGCCACCTCAGTGATATAACACAAATAAAAATCTGAAATGTTTATGGGTAGGTTTTACCACAAGCTATAGTTTGAATGACTTATTAAACTATTTGTTCAAATACAAATTCAGCCTTGAATTAACAATGCTGCCAATATTTTTTTTTAAGTGAATACAATGGCAGTTATTTTCCCAAGGTCAAAATTGAAATGATGCTGAAATGCTGTTAGAAAAAAACCTTAACAAAAATAAAGATTTAGACTACTAAAATAAAGATAAAGAAAAAATTCATCTTCAACTGTGGCTACAGTTCTCAGGTGTTACATGCCCAGGCAATTACGTCAAGCTCTTGCACAAATGCCAGAGAAATTATCAATTCATTTATTTTTGTTTTTTCTCAAAAATATATATAGGCCCTTCTGCTGCTAGCTCTACATTAAGTTAACTTCCCAAAGATTAACCTTTAAGACACGCTGATACCACCTTGCTTAAAATTGTTATCTTACACATACATACATACATACATATATATATATATATATATATATATATATATATATATGAATAAAAACAAAAGGAAAACTTTTCTTTACTAAAATGTTTTTGTACTCTGATGGAGTTTATCAAGGAAATATAAAAATGCAAGTATTTATAAGCAGAATAAAAATATTATCAGGTTTTTAAAATGTTTTAATTCAAGAATGCTCAAGAATATTCATAATGCATGCAAAATAAAATCCTTGATAAAGTTTACCAGAAGACAAAACATGTTGGTAAAGAAAAGTTTTCCTTTTGTTTTTATTCATATTGTCTTTTCACTGATATTCTTCATGCCTGAGTTTATATATATATATATTAAAGTTATCAATTTGATAAATAGAAATATTGCATGAAAAGAGAGGAGAGATTTGATTATGCATTTCACCAGTTAAGGCTTCATCAGATCTAAAACAAAAAGAGAGAAAAGTATGCATGTGTGTATTTGCATTTGTTTTAAAAAATAATGAAACTTATTAAATTTACCCTAAGCTGAAAAAAGAATTTAACATTAATCTTAAAAAACCTGAGAAAATTAAAAAACTTTTGATTTGGAATAAGAAATGTACTAACAACTTTTTCAAAAGTCACTCTTTTTCATTCTTTTTATAAGAAATGCCAGCTTAGAGCAGATGTAATAAGTTTCATTCTTTTTATAAAAAATGCCAGCTTAGAGCAGATGTAATAAGTTTCATTGTTTTTTTAAACAAATACAAATACATTTTCATGCAATATTTCCATTATCAAATTGGTAACTTTAAACTCTGTCCGGATTTCAGTATCCTATTAAATATATATATAGTCATCTGCAGACAGATCTGTTTCGCTGTATCACAGCTCATCAGTATGGTTAGACATCTGATTGCTTTTTACCCATGATTGAAACCTGACCAAATTGACGTCAGTCAATTGGCAATTCTACCTCTGAGCTATGGGTCCTCGATAGAAGGATATATGGTGTATTTGGGCAATACATCTATACTTTTAGCCATTATCAAGAATGAATTTTGTTTTACTTGTAAATAAATATGTGTAAAATTTATGTGTATAGAGTCATGTGTATGTTAAGTTCCAAACATGGTAACAATGTGCTTACCATGTTTGAAACTTAGCATGTATTGATAGTAGACATGGATTGGAATTAGATTTGTTTGCATAGAGAAATGATAGAATTTAACTAAGAATTGTATCAAGAAAAACACTTACATAAAAAATTCAGTTTTAATTCGCAAAGATATTTTCTTTGCTATTATTCAATGTAACATTTCGACACTGCTTGGATAACTTGAGACAATGAATATCAGTGGTCAAGGATCAAATTAACCTTATGATCAAACAAACACAATGTGGGACATATTTGAGTTTGGATCAAAGTAATCAACTATTGATCGGCCACAAAGATCAGGTATTGTTATAGTGACCAAGACAAGTGGAGGTCAAATGTATAGTTTTGCAGCTATAAGGAAGTACTATAAGTAAGCTTGAAATTCAGTGTATATCATTTTGCCAAAGTGTAAACAACTTTGTTTTTCATAGCATTAAACATGTCAGATTTTGTACCAAAGAAAGCGTATTTGTAGGGAATTTTACTTCACTACTTTATTCAAAAGAAATCTGCTCCTGAAACACACAGAATTCTTCTAGAGACTTATGATGACCATGCTCTGTCAGAAACAACATGCAGATATTGGTTTAGACACTTAAAAATAATGATTTTGATACTGAATATAAAGAATGCTCTGGCACACTAAAAAAGTTTGAAGATGAAGAATTAGAGTCATTACTTCATGAAGATCCATTTTAGGTGCAAGCAGAACTTGCAAAATCATTAGGGGTTGATCATACAACAGTTTTGAAACATTTGAAAATATTACAAATGATTCAAAAGCAATTTAATTGGGTGCCGTACAAGTTGAAGCTGAGAGACTTCAAACGGTGTCTTATCATGTATGAACAGCTGCTTCAATGGCAAGAAAGGAAAGATTTTCTGCATCGTATTATGACCGTATTATGATGAAAAGTGGATATACTACAATAACCCTAAATATAGAAGATCGTAGGGTAAGCCTGGCCATGCATCAACATTGGCAACAAAGCCAAATATCCATGGTTTGAAGCTTCTGCTCTGCATTTGGTGGGTTCAGTTGGGTGTAGTTTAATATAAGCTGCTCAAACTGACTGAAACCATCACAAGAGATTGTTATTGACTACAATAGATGTACTTGGGCTGAGCATTGAAGAAAAAACAGCTGCTATATGAGCAGAGACATGACAAAGTGATTTTGCAACATGACAATGCTAGGCCATATACAAAACAGGTAAAAACCCACTTGGAAATGCCTAAATAGGTAGTCCTACCCCACCCACCATATTCACCAGACATTGCCCTGTCCAATTATCATGTGTTCCAATCAATGGCACATAGCCTGGCTGAGCAGCACTTTCATTCATATAAAGATGCCAAAAAATGGGTTGACTTGTGGTTAGCCTCAACAGATATATCATTTTTCCAATGTGAAATTCCAATGCTGCCAGAAAGATGGGAAAAAGTAGTGGCTTTCAGTGACATGTTTCTTACTAATTTTTACAAATAAAACATTACTCATCATGAAAAGTCAGTGAGAACTTATTAAAAGTTCTAATATATATATATATATATGAGGAAATAATGTGAGATTTATATTTCCTGGATCCAGATAAATTTGAACACTTTCTCTCTCTCTCTCTCTTTTCTCTGAAATTTTGATACCAGTTGTAAATAGTGATATTAATATATATTTTTTGCCCTTAGTTAGTTATTGTTCTTAAATAGCCTCATCAAATCAAAACTTTAAAATGGATGCCATGCATGGTATAAAACTTATTCAGAAATATCTATAGTGTCAGCTGTATACAACTGCTTTCTCAGGTCGATGATTAAAAAAGAAGTCCATCCTTCTTCAAAACTTCTGGACTGGCAATACAGAATCAAAAACTAAGAACTGTACCAAGTAACAGAAACCACATGACTTCAGGATTTTCAACAGCAGCAACAACAAAAATGGATAGCATATGTAACTTGAAGAGAAAATAATGATATAATCAAATTGCTGACTTTCCACACTACTACAAATTCCTTTCAAACTGGAAAGAGTAATAACAGCTACTGGACTTGAGAAACCTATTTTCCTTAAAGATTGTTTTGAGAGAAAGATTTTATAAATTACAACTGAAAAGAAAGCTCCTATCAATACTGGAAAGAGTGATAACAGCTACTGGACTTGAGAAACATATTTTCCTTTAAAAAATTGTTTTAAGAGAAAAATGTTATAATTTCAACTGACAGTAGCTTCTTGATCAATGTTTTAATTGACAGCAGCTTTTTAGTCAATGTTTTCTTTATAAAGAAATGGCTAATATTGCCATTACTACTACCATAGTCTTTCCACTCAGACAACCCTCTTTAGTTATCCTCTATCTTGATTAGCCATTAGGCCTTGTATAAAGTGAACATTAGTAAAAAAGACCCCAAAACACTGGATTGTGATAGTGCTACTACCTATGTTGATACCTTATGAATCATATATTTTTTAATTCTTATTTTTCTTTACTTATTTTTTGCTTCATAATACATGCTTGGTCAGTACCTGACTAGGTTTTAGATGCAATTTCTTATGTGATTGTTTTATGACTTGATGCAGAAAAAGTGGCATTATTGAAAAGTCATATCATTATTAAACAATCAGAATCAATGAAAAACTATTGAAAGAATGATTCTAGTTTATTCACACTACTTTATTCAAAAAACCATACATGGGTTGGCCTCTAGAAGATTTTGATAATGGGGAAAGCAAAGAGTGTCAAGTGGCCAGGGTTAGGCTTTCCAGCATTTGTCAACAGTCAAAACAGTCTTTTCTTTTTGAAGTTTGAAATTTTTTTTGTCATGTCAACTTGGAAAAGTCATTATTCACCAAAGCTCTTACCTCAAAACTTACGCTACAATACACTAAAATATTTGGGTCAAGACTGACCAGAGATAAAATAAAAATCTTGACACTCAAGGCCAGTGTAAGAGTCTTAACTCCTACCCCCACCATCTTTGATTTCCTCAATCGGTGATATGGGGGGAACTCTACAACATAAAATATAGTGAATTTTATATAGTGTCTTTTAAGACTTAGCATGAGCAAAACAAATTCAAGGATTTCAACAAAAAAAAAAAATGATCTCAGAATGACGTCAAAATCTGATAAAATAAGCAAACCATTTAATAATTGGTTGTGCTTAGTTTAATTCATAATGTATAAAACTGTAGTAGAAAAAAGCAAATGTTGATAAGATAGTGAGGGTCACAGAGCAGTTGGTGGGTTCTCGGTTAGTATGCCTCAGACCCTGTTGACACCAAGTGTGCTTTGAACACTTATACTCAATTAAATAACTTCTTTAATTAGTATCATCATATATATTGTTTGTTAATACATGCTTTCTATCACTTGAAAAAGTGGAGAAGAATTTTTATATAAAATGCAGATAAAGATAGATTGATATACATGAAACATATTGACAATAAATAAATTAATAAATTTTTGGTTTGGTTCAAGTATTAGGAGTAAAAACTAAAGGAAAAGCCATTCTTTTTCAAAGGTCAAGTTAACCTGGAAAAGTACCAGTAGATAGAAAAGCAATTTGATAGGCAAGAATCCTAAGGCCTCCCTCCACTAATCAAACCAAATAAGAACTCTCGTCTTTTTACCTTTGCATTGTCTCAGCTCAACATGTTATACCATTACAGTACTGTTATTAGGCTATATTAATATAAATATTATTTAAACATAAAAATATATATATATAATTAATAAATATATATATAAGCAGCCCTTAAGATTTCACTCACCCGATTGACTCAGTCAATTAAAAACTTAATTAAGCGATTAAAATTTATTGACTTACTAGCCCGCGGTCAGTTAAAAATCGCGCAATGAAACATATCCCTTCAAATATAGAAAAACCTAACCCAACTTTTACAACCCAAAAGTATGCCATTGAAGATTCACAAGTTACTTAGAATGACCTACAATGACATTATTGAACTTTTTGGGCTTTTATCGTCCCAGTCAGTGTAAACATTTGTTTAATTAATGCTTCCAAAGCGGAGCCAAAATGTCTCTATTGCCCAGATTGCTTACGAAAAGTAAAAATGAACATTTGAAAGAAAGAAAAAAAAATATGCATGCTTCTTTCAACCATGCACTGAAAAACAAATTATACAAGTAAGTAATTTTTTTAATAGAAAATCATTGAGAAAATCAGATTTGTTATTTTTTTATCATGTATGAAATGGAGGTTGTAGTATTTAAGTATCTTCACTCAATTGCAAAAAAAAAATATGAGCATATCATGATGTTAAAGGGGCTCAAACTTAATACAAAGTTTTATCATCAAAATGTTTATGCTATTATTAAGTGGAAAGATCAAATTTTGTTGTTATTAACTTTAAAATTTTTTAAAATCCTTTCTAACACATTTGAAATTTTAATTAAAATTTCATTTTTTGTTTTCCATCAATGATTCACGCTATGTTTACGTAAGACGACTATTAAGCAAATGGAGTCAGTTGAGTAAAATAATTTAGAGGCAAGTGAATTTTCCCTCGCTCTCAACCACCAGTCAAGTCTCAAAGACTGTATATAAGTATATATAAGTATATATATAGTATATACAGTTGTGTACAGTATTATTCGGACCCATTAAATATTTGTATATTTTCTAAGGAAATGTGAATATTTGCAAGTACTTACTGAATTTACCACAAATTGTTGATTCTGTATTTAGTTTTAAATAATTCATTAAATTGTCAGAAGTTTCAATTTCTTATATTTAGAGTTATAGATTTTTATAAAAATCATTGCTTTCCAAAATTATTGCCCCCGCCACCCAAAAATTATGAAATAATATTGCTCTATGGAAATTGTAATGTTTTTTCTTAATTTTACATTTAATACAAATACACTTTGGAAATGAAATAGTATTGACTCAATTAGATAACATTCTAAATGTTAATGAAAAGATGATATATGAGTGCCACATACCATGATTAATTCATTTATTCTGCAACCAGGACGAAGACAGCTGAATTTGACAAGAAGCTCTAAATGAAAATAGTTGATGTGTGCAAACAAGGTGATGGACATACAACACTTTCCAAGCATTTAAATCTTCCTAGATTGACAATTCGTAGCATTATCAAGAATTACAATGAGACTCATTGTGTTGAAAATAAATTAAGGACTGGCAGCAAATGTTTAAGTTCTGAGAGAATGGAAAGAAAAATTGTTAGATATGTTTAAAAAAATCCTCACTTAACAGTAAAGTTAATGATTTAAAGACATCAAGATTGAATGTATTGATGAAGACAGTCACTAGCTGCTTTCATCAAGCAAGACTTTGCGCTTGTTGCCCAAGGTAAATCCCTTTGCTTAAGGCTAAACATCTAAAATGCACATTAGTTTATGCTAGAAACCAGTTAGAACAAGTGAGTAAATAATGGAACTCTGTTTTATGGTCAGATTAAACCAAATTAGAATTATTTGGTCACATGAACTCCTGTTATGTATGGAGTACTATAAACGAAGCTCACAAACCAAAAATACCCTCCCTACAATTAAGCACAGTGGTGGAAGTATTATGTTCTGGGGATGTATTGCTGTTTCTGGACTAGAGGAACTAGTGTGATAAAGTGTAGTTTTTTACTATTGTTAAATATAATATAAAACAAAGTGCACAAAAGCTGTATTAGGGGTGTCACTGGATACTTCAACATGAAAATGACCCAAAACATATGACACAGATTGTAACAAAATACTTAGATGGCAGTAAAATTAAGGTATTGGTGTACCCTACAAAAAGTTCTGATCTAAACTTCATTGAATATTTATGGGTATATTTGAAGAAAAATTTTTAAATAAGAGTCATTTGACAGAACTAGAAGCTATTGCCAAGGAAGAATGGAGTGAAATGCTTATCAGTGTGTGTAATGACTATGTAAGAAATTAATAAAATTGATTAAAGGCAATAATCAAGAATAAAGGTTACACAACTGATTACTAAGTCAAGAGGGCCAATAATTTTGTCCAGTGTTAAATCTTTTTTTTCTTATTGTTTGACATTAAAATAAAAATTTTGTTATGGGAATCACTGTACATCTTTTCAAATTCATTATTTCATCATTTGTTTTTATGAAGTTTCCATGAAAATTTGAGGTATTACAGCCTTATTTGTAATTATGAAAGTGGGGTGAATAATTCTGTCCACAACAGTATATGTGCAAAAATTCAGATATAAATAAAAATATAATATACAATATATATATATATATATATATATATATATATATATATATATATATTGTATATTATATTTTTATTTATATCTGAATTTTTGCACATATATATATATAGGAAAAGATTCTTTCATTATGAAATTATCAGGTTGGGTTTGTTGACATCAACAAATCTTGTCCAATGTAGTTATAATGGATGAAATGCATCACAAATAAACTTTTTTCCATTTTGCCTTACAATTTTCTCTATACTGTTTTGATCTATAAAGATATGCATAGTTACCTTGTATCATAATATAATATGTAATATATTGCAATATAATATATATTTAATAGAAATCTAATATAATATATACATATCTATAATATATACAAATACATAAGATAAAAATGTAATATATAATATATACATGCATAAAAACTAAGATCTAACTAAAAATCTCCAAACAAGTATAATATATATATATATATATATATATATATAGTTCTAGTGCAAAGGATTTGTCAGTTTAACTGAGCAGGTTCATGCCAACTTTAAAATTTTATAAGGACACTGTTATGATGCCCTCACTCATCAGGGCTGGGTTTCTAGCTGCAGAGTCCTATTTTTATTTTCTTATTTATAGGAAGCTTTGTGTGAATTGGTATTTTGTGGGATTGGTCTTGTTTGTACTGGATTAGTTTTCTTTTAGTTTTTATTTATTTTTATTTTTATTGTGCAAGTGTTTGATTTCTTTTTAATGCATTTTTTAATACTTTTTCAATGTACATGTGAGTGGATATCCGCTTAATTGTCCTATACTGAATAGGTGTACTGTCCACTAAATTGCTTTTTTTTGTTAATTGATTTGTTCTTGTCATTTAGGTTGATCTCTTTTTTGTATTGACCTCTTTTATTGCTTTGACCATTTTTCTTACAATGTTGATGTGTTTGACCGCTTAAGAATTTTCTTTCTTGGGTCATGGTTGGGTGTTTGTGTTCTTGTGTATATTTGTGTTTGTGAGATTAATGTGTGAATTTTTTCTCATTTGGTGGAGGTTATATTATTTTCCATATTTTGTCATGATTGAGTGTTTGTATATTCATATTTTGTTTTTGTTGTATTTATTGTTATTTGTGTAGCAAAGTAGATATTTGTGTGTCTACATTTTCCCATTAGCTTGTTTCATTTATTTAATATTTTACTTTGATTTTTAAAGCTGCAGTTTTTGTTATTGCTGCTGAGTGGTGGTGCTCTTTTTACTATTTCCTATTTAATTTTTGTGGTAATGTTATTTTCTTTCTGTTTTCATATGTATTTTGATAGCTTTATGTTGATTTTGTATTTTTCTGTGTTGAGTGATGATTTGTGATTATTAAATCTTTCTTTGAAGGATGCTTCTGTTGCTCCTATATAAATCCTTTTGTTTGTGATGGTGCTATTTGTCATGGTAGCTTTGTATATATAATGCTGGTTAGACATTTAATATTAAGTGGACCATTGTTTTTCTTATACATTTGTTTGTATTGTGTTGTTGGTTTGTGTTGTTGTTATTATTGGTTTTATTGAGTATTTTCTTGTGTTTGGTTATTATTTTCTCCATGTTTTCCATGCAGCTGTAACTGATTTTGTTTGTGTATTTGTTGATGATTTTTGATAGTTTGTTGCATTTGGGAAAGTGTTATTCTATTATGTTAAAAAATGTTTTTCCTATTTTTGTTTTTATAATATAACACAAAACTTTATAAAAAACCAGGACTCAACAGCAAGAAACCCATCCCTGATGAGTGAAGGCAGCATAACAGTGTCCATACAAAACAGTAAAGTCATCATGAACCTTCTCAGTTAAAGTAACAAATCCTTTGCACTAAAACTATCAATGCTCTATCTTCACCCTGATATCAAGTACTTTACAATAAAAACCTGCTTGCTAAAATGTCTTTTATCAGTAAAACTATGGAGAAAACAGCAACCTTGGCATCAAACATTATCATAACTCAACACTATAAATGGTCTTTTCAACTAGATAATTCTCATTTCTAAAAAAAAAAAATCACCTGAGGATGAAGCCAAAACATAATGAAACATGAGAAATTTTTTGTGTAGTGATACTATGAATTTAAAAACATTGTAACAACCATTACAGTATATATATATATATATATATATATATAGTGTGTGCACAATGGATAAATAAAAATATTTGTAAAAAGATAATATAAATATATATTTATAATATATAATATATATATGAATAAATATTCCTAATCTATGTGTGTGTGTGTGTGTGTGTGTGTGTGGTTATAGTAGTATCCTTGGTAATTTGTAAGGTTAATTTCACAGGGGATCATAAAACTCAATGTTAGAATTTAACAGAGTATTATAATGAAAATAAATTGGACGAATTTACAAATCCATTTATTTCGTAGATATTTTATAAATATCCAGCTTCTTTTTGGTCTCAGGAGCTAGATATTTATAAAATATCCTATCTCAAATATATATTTCTTCTGGGACCCACAATGCATAGAAAATGATGACTGGACAAATGTTGCTGCTTCAACAAATGCTGCATCCATGAGGATGACAACAAAATCGGAAACTAATTTGGATTCTCTCACTATCACTGGAATGGCAGCAATACTCAAACTTCTGGCACTGAAATACCATAATGTCTGGGACCACTCAACTCGACTTCTTTACATAAACACTTCAATTTTATTTTGTCAGGGGACAACTTTAACTTGACTTTCACTGGGCCCAAATTTCACTTCTTCATAAAATGTCAGAGTAATAAACTGCTTTTTCTTCTTCTGTCATCAGCTTTGTCAGCAGCAACAACAATAATCTGCAAGCAATAGTTCATTGAAAACAATAGACTGAATCAAGTGTAAATAAAATATATTTTATGTTTTATTTTTTTTAAAACATTGACATCTCTTTCAAACAACGCAGTGACATCTTTGATGATATGACATGGAGTGGCTCTTTGATTTGGATTGTCAGCACTTCTGTATACAGAAAGAATTCACCATTGAAGAAATCCCATGGCTAAGCCTGCTTGAGAACAACTGTTCTCATTCACAGATGAAATCCGACTCTTTTTAAAATCAAATTGCTATTACTACTAAAATTTCTAACTGTCAGCTTAATGTCACTTCCGTTTCACTGACAGCTGGCTTCCAGTTTAAAATACAAATCTGAGGCCTAACCTTTCTGACTCCAGTAGTTATAATAAAAATCTCTAAATCCAGACTGCACCTGTTTAGCATTTTCAACAATATGCATTTTTTCAAATTCCAAAGCATCTACACTGCTAAACGCAAATACACTTCATTGTAAAAATTCCACACTGCCCAAAATTTGTAGCAATGAATATTTAACATTATATCTTTGCTTCAAGTTTTGATTTAGTGTATATTGTAATGGAAATTACCTGTTATCTTATTTTTTTAAGCAGTACAACAATATTTTACATAATTGTAACACTATAAGCATTTTTGCATTGAGATGTATAAACACCTCAGGGAACAATCCATTTTCAGAATCCAAGGTGACTAATGCAAGGTTAATGAAAGTAGGTTTCTTATGACTGAATTGATTTTTTCTAGCACATAACAAAATCATCTATGGATATACTATAACAATTGTTCCTAGAATCAAAAAACATAAAATGTCATTATGAAAGAATTGATTCTTTCTTCCTCTTTATCCCATATCCCTTCAAAACGTGGGCAATCATGGCTCTCCACAATTTCTTAACCTTTGTAGCTTTTAGCAAGACAAAGAGTGTAATAGGTGTAGGTAGGTAGGTAGGTTTGCCTATCATCCAGTTGACACACCTCCTCAGTCTTTTGAACATGAGTAGAGATTTATCCCTTGTGTCCTGCTTAGGAATTGAATTTCTGGTTCTTTTAAGATCTACTTCAATTCTATACTTCTAATGTCTCTTCCTAAACTCTGAAATTTTATTTACTATTTTTTTCTTCAATAGGAATCCCTTGTTTCCTGTTTAGGACTGGGTTTCTGGTTATTTCTAAAGTCTTTTCATTCTATTTCTCTGTTGGGGTGTGTGTTGTTGCTCAGCAGATATTAGCTTGGAATGAAATATCAGAGAGCCGAGTTTGAATTTGATTTGAATTCATTGTATTCACCACCTACATACAAACACCCTTGGGAGAAAAGTATTAATCTATCTCTTCTTCCTCCAGCTATGGGTTAAATAACAGGACAGATTGGATTCTATAGCCAGGGCAACTAGTCTACTGTAGAAAGTAATGACAGCCCACTGCATGAAAATCTTTTGCCCAGTTAATCATTTCTATTTTGAGGCATGATTACCTAAGCGTGCATCACATATGGCACTTAACTGACTTCACTCTCTTTCACTCCTAGTAGCCCCTTGCATCTTATTGGCATTGTCACCTTGCAAGGGAAAAATAGCAGAATTAGCTTGTATTTTTCTGCTGTTCCCTATCATGTAAGAGTCACTGAATCTCAAGGGCTGTTTTGACAATTGTTTTTTTTCTTTTTTAAGGTTTATCTGAAATAACAACCTAAAAGATGGTCTAGAACTAAATTATTTATTGATACAATAATAAGTGTGTGTGTACTAAAAATCTGACTTTTTAAAGATTGTAGAGTTTGAGTTTATTGATTTTTTCCTTTGGTTTGTCTGTATGTTAGTATTGTATAAAGGCTGCATCTTTTGTCTGCCAGATCATAATGTAGTATAAGCTTCATTGGCTGGCATTCTTCCTTGGTGGTACCCGGCAGGAAAAGAAAACAATTCCTCAAATTGACATGACTATTGCAGACTCTCTCATAAAGGTGGTGATTAGTTCATCAAAACCAATTAATATCTTTGTTCAATATCTATCTGGGGTGATGGCAATGTTATAAATTGTTGTTAAAACGTTCCTTCCCTATGTTTGACCACTTGATTTCTTTCTTCTTCACTACTTCCATTACATATATACAGTACTGTGCAAAAGTATTAGGACAAAAACTGTTTTATTTTTTATGAGGCATATTGACAGAAAATAATTTAATTAAAGTAGTTTTATTTGATTTACTCAGCAAATGCTTTAACAAGAAAAAAAAATTTGTAACAAAATAAATTTAATATTTAGTATAATAGCCTTTTGCTTTGATCACAGCCTTCATTCTCTCAGGCATTGACATCACAAGCTTCTTCAGTGTATCTAATGGTATCTCCTGCCAAGCAGCTTTTATTTGTTCCCAAAGTGTGTCTTGCGAAGTAATATTAGATTTATCAATTCGAGAGGAGGGAATTAGAAAAAGGTCAGTCATATCCAAGGATAATAGAATAATATTTTATTTTAAAATAACTTGTTTAATAGAAAATAGGAAAAATTAAATATACCGTCTTTTTAATAGATTTCTTTTACACCTAATTTTAAATAATCTGAAATTTTAAATAATCAATATTTATTCGCAATTTACTTGGCTTTTCACCCTGTATTTGAATTTAAATGAGGTTTTTAGGAAAATCACCCCTGTCCTAATACTTTTGCACATTACCGGTAGCATGCAAAAGTGTTAGGACAGGGGGGATTTTAAACATTATCTTGATGCCGCATAAAAGATAAAATAATTCTTGTCCTAATACTTTTGCATAGTACTGTATATACTTTTTATTTTTATTTTTTAATAATTTCTTTAAATAGCCATATACTCATGTCTATAAATATACTCATACTGAACTAAGGCAGATTCAAACCCGGTAAGCCACATATTAAACCAAAATCAAAGAGGTAGGCCGCATACAATACTGGCACCAAAAAATTTTCTTTTGTGCATCTGTCAAGGCAGGATTACAAATTCTGATGTGTTGCAAAAAAGGATTACTATTGAAAATGAAAAAAGGATTACAAAATTAAGAAAAGACACAAGGATTCAGTTTTGAAAATGATGAAAAAGAAAAGCATATTCAGGAAGGCAGAAAAACAAAGGCACAATCATCTTTTTCGAAAAAAAAAAAAGAAGAGAAACCTACTTATCCCATGAGTATTTCTAAGACATATAGCAATTTTTGAAATGTCTATTATATATTCACACTGTCTGCCCTTCTCTGATGCTTTAGGGAAAATTACTTTGAAATCTTTTTCATTGTTTGTTATCCAACCACAAAAGAGTTTTCACTTGAGAACTTCAAAATTTCCTTAACTCTCTGCAGCTGGTTTGTAATTTTATGCCTTCTTGTCAGAATGCCTTGATGTCTAGTTGATCTCTGTTTGATGTCAAAGTACCTTCTGGAATTATCTGCTAACTGGAGTTCTTTTATTCAAAAAAAGGGAATCACAGAATTCTCCATTCAAGTTTTCCTAGGGGTTTGAGACCACATCTCTCATTGGCCAATAAATATAAAAAAATACCTTTTTACAAATTCAAAATGAAACTTTAACAATTTTGGTGGATGTTAACTGCTGAGCCTAAAAGATATACACATGTAACAATTTTTTTTCACAAACTGTCTGGTTTTCTTAAAAATACACTTCTCTTAAAAGAATACCTACAAAAAACAACCTAAACAATTAAACATTTATTTAAGACTAACTTATTTTTAAAGTACTAAAAATAGAATTTTTATAACGTTGCTGTTTTGAGTCAACCAAATATTGCTTGAACTGATTGACTGTTGGCTGGCTACTTGTATCCGAATATGCCTGTTAGTTAGGGCAGCTAGCCAATATTTGTTGCAGACACCTACTCAGACACATTCGTGATTGTTCTACAACCACAGAGTCCACCTGTGGTTTATACTGCAACTATCCTGAGCAGATTGTTTTTATAGTTTTTGGGAAAGAGTGCATTATCTAACATGATCAACAGTCTGAACAATACCAGCATACACAAACCCTCAATCATAATGACTTTTGATTTTGTGCTAGCACTTCTATCAACAGCTTCCAAATAGTTCTGTCAACCCAATTTCACTCACAAAACTTGGGTTAACCTATGTTAAGGCTACAGGGGACTTTCCAAAAATGCCACATGTGCTATGTTAAATAATCTATATAAAATGTAAATAATATTGAATTGGTTGACTTTTTTTATAATCCTGTAAATAGATATTGCTGAGGGAGTGAAAAGGTTATGCTGTAACAACAGTGACAAGAGAATAATTGTCCTTTTTTGGAGCACAAAGGTTAAAGGTTACCAAAAAATTTATATTGTTGTTCCTATTTCTCAATGATTTTTACATTTATTATCTTTCTCTATCAAAATCAAGATTTATGCTTTTAAATTGAACATAACAAAGCCAACATTTATCGACTGTAATTATTTTTCTCTTCTTATCATCTTTTCTTGATCAATAAACTTATTTTTACTGTTTCCAATTCTCTATTTTAAATACATTTAACCTTGCTCTGTTTTGCTGAATTTGAAAGAATAAATGTCGATTATTGGTTATCCCATGGTTGGCAGTTTTTTATTATGAAGTCAAGTACAAGTTGTTACATGCCAACTATGAGTTATCTTGTGTTTGGTATACTCTGATACATTTTCATCTGTGGATATCAACAATGAGTTTATTTGCAGTGATATTTTTAATATGCGAACAATGTTAAAATTTAAGTTGAAGCTATAAATCAACCCACAGAAATATTTCATTGCCTAAATTAAATATTATAAAGTTGGCATTTGAAGTCAAATTTCATGATTGATTTCTGGTAGTCAACATGCTAATTTTTAATATTTTTTAAAATAATTTCCCACCAAGCAAGGCAATAAAGCCATTAACACACTGGGGTTTACTGAGAGTGAAAGAATAACATTATTAAGGAGTGAGAACAATAGAACAGGAATTAAGAAAAAAGATAACATTAGACATTGCATTTAAATTTTTGAAGGTCAAATTTGACTGGAAAGCAATAAGCTGGAAATGAATTCCACAAGTGTGAAGTGTGAGAAAAGAAACTGTTGGCATACAACTTATGGTTACATCTACACTACCAGCCACAATTATTAGGCCACCACAGTTTTTTTTGTTTTTTTAATGATGTATTTCATATTATTTTTAGTATTTATTGCCAAGTGGATAATTCTAAATGAAAATAGAATGGTTCTTTTGTTAATACTGCACAATAACATGTGCATCAAATGAACTGTTCTGGTGTCCAGTTTTTGTGCTCTCTTCTCCATGCTAGTCTCTTCTTATTATCTGACCAAAGCAAATTCTTCCTGGCTGCCTTGTAAAATTTTGCAAAGTAATAATAAGAAAAGAACCATTCTATTTTCATTTAGAATTATCCACTTGGAAATGAATAATAAAAATAGTATGAAATATATCATTTTTTTTAAAAAACTGGGGTGGTTTAATAATTATGGCTGGTAGTGTAGCTATTTCAATTTTAAAATAACAAGACTTTGCTAGCAATCTAGTATTGTGCTTAAATTCATAAACTCTAGACATTATAGAGGAAAGTTTATCAGAACAATTGCCATCAAGTATTTTTAGAAAAGGTATAGAAAGCTACATTATGACTGTGGGAAAGTAACTGAAGCTAAGATTCCAGATTAGAACCAATGATAAAAGCATCAATACTATATAAAAACAAACTTGATGGTTTGATTGGACAATAATTCTTAGTTTTGTTGTTATTACTGTTAATAAAACAAATAAGCTGCTCAGTTGGCCAATCATTATCTTGAAAATGTCACATGTGATGATCTTAAGCATTTATTTTGAATATCATCAAATAAAAGACATTAGAGAAAATCATTAAAATCAAAACATAATAGAGAAAATTATTAACATAAAAAAATTGCAATATGAACTCTGGTAAAAAAAAAAGGTTACTGAAACATTGGTTTATAACTCCCAGAAATTCGATCACTGTTCTCCTCAAGGTCACATGGCCCAGTGGATATAGGCATTGGTTAGTTCCAGAGACTTAACCCACAGGGTTGTGAGTTCAATACCAGGCTGCAACAGTGGTGAACAATTTTATTAGAGAGTCAGGTTAAAGGGTGATAACTCATGACTACCAGAAGAGGCTTCACACAAGTAATGAGATTGATATACTTCAGTGATCATAATAAAGAGTTTGGTTTGTAGTTTCTAGCACCTGAAGAAGGCAAGAGTGTACAACGTCCAAAATGTCATAAAAATGGCAACGAAGATGAGGACAATAGTCTGAATAATGTAAATACTGTAAATACTACTTCATCTGAGAAATATAAACAAATATTCTGTATTATCTGAATTAAAATATCTTCAGAGTTCATTATCTTTTTTATCACTCTTGTATCACTGCTGTTCTGTTTTCTGACTCACTGTCCAAAGTCATTCATTTTCTTTTTTGTACTCTCCTATCCCATATAGGTTTGTCTATGATGATAAAAATAGCATTCATTTATAAAATGGGATCCACAGGTCATTAGCAGAGTTTAAGGTTATTTTAGCAATTAGCTGATGATTAAATAAGAAAAAAGTAGGAAAACCTTTATAAATTTAACATATTTGGTTATTTAGCTTCATCAGAAATTTTTGAAGTGAAATAGAATGGTTAATAGTTTTTATTTTTTAATTGCCCTCCTGCTGAATATGATACGTGACCCCATTCTGCTACCTGTATTTTTTATAAGATAGTGTCAATATCAAATACAAATTTTATTATAATCTAATTATGTGCAATAATGGATTATATGCAATATAGAGAAACAATTCAACTAGAAAAATTAAAAATGAATACAATGTATCTAAATACAAATTAGAGACATGTCTTAATAGATCATTCCATTTTAAAAAAGTTGACAATGTTTTGCAGCATTTTTTAACATCAACATAAGATTTTCCTTGTTAAAATGTTGAATAATTTCAACTCATTCAACATTATGGATGAAAGATATTGAATGTTATATAGAGTTTTTTTTTTTGACTTAGCATGAGCAAAACAAATTCACAGATTTGGATAAAAATGAAGACCTCAGAATGATGTCAAAATCTACAAAAATTTTTCATTCCTTACTAGTTAGTTGTGCTTAGTTTAATTTGTAATGTATATAAATGTAGGTAGAAAAAAGAAAATGTTGATAAGGGTCACAAACTAGTCAGTAGGTTTGGGAGTAGTATGCCCAGGGCCCTGTTGATACTAAGTGTGATTTGAACACATATTCAATTAAATAACTTTTTTAATGAGTATCATCATATATATTGTTTGTTAATACATGCTTCCTATCATTTGAAAAAAGTGGGGAACAATTTTCATATAAAATGAAGATATAGATAGATTGATATACATGAAACATATTGACAATAAATAAATTAATAAATTTCTGGTTTGGTTCAAGTATTAGGAGTAAGAACTAAAGGAAAAGCAATTCTATTTCAAAAGTCAAGTTAACCTAGAGAAGTACCAGTAGATAGAAAAGCAATTTGATAGGCAAGAATCCTAAGGCCTCCCTCCACCATTCAAAGTAAAAAAGAACTCTAGTCTTTTTACTTTTGTATTAAAGAGTGTCAAGTGGCCAGATTCAGGGTTTGCAGTATGTCATCAGTCAAACAGTCTTCTCTTTTTGAAGTTTAAAATTCTTTGTCATATCAACTAGGAAAAGTCATTATTCACCAAAGCTCTTACCTCAAAACTTGTCATACACTAAAATATTTGGGTCAAGACTGACCAGAGATAAAATAAAAATGTTGACATCCAGGGCCAGTGTAAGGGTTTCACCCACCCCCCATCTATGATTTCTTCAATTGGTGGTATGGGGGGGGGACTCTAATACATTAAAGACAATGAATTTTATATCATGTTTTTTTCAGACTTAGCATGAGCAAAACCAATTCATGGCTTTGGGCAAAAAAATGATTTCAGCACGATGTCAAAATCTGCTAAAATTTTTCATCCTTTAATAATTGGTTGTGCTTAGTTTAATTTATAATGCATAAAAATGTAGGTAGAAAAAAGCAAATGTTGATAAGATAGTGAGGGTCACAGAGCAGTTGGTGGGTTCTGGGTTAGTATGCCTCAGACCCTGTTGACACCAAGTGTGCTTTGAACATTTATACCCAATTGAATAACTTCTATAATGAGTATTATCATATATATTGTTTGTTAGTACATGCTTTCTAACACTTGAAAAAGCGGAGAAGAATTGTCATATAAAATGACTAATATACATGAAACATATTGACAATAAATAAATTAATAAATTTCTGGTTTGGTTCAAGTGTTAGAAGTAAGAACTAAAGAATGCTAGCATTGAGTCTCTGACTATAGTAATAAAATTAGACATCAGCCAAGAATGTACATTGTGGAAACACCAGCTGGAAATAAATGTAGAAGGAACTGAAAGTGCATACCACCATCAAGAGAGGTTGATTATTAGTTCTAACTCAGAATAACACCAATGCCCTGAAAAGTCAACTAGAAAGAACCAATCAGCTGAGCAATCACTGTCAAATGAGTATAGACGAGTTGAGATAATAATAAATGAGTAAAGGCTAGGTTTTATTAACTATATCACCATTTTATTTTTGACTACATAAGATTATATCTTTTATTTCATGTGAACGATTATCATTTCTGTCTTTTTTGTATTTTGTATCTCTGACATGTTTCTTGAATAAGTCATGGTATTCATGGGAATGTTCATTATTATATATATATTGCTGTGTTCAGATTATAAAGAGTTTTTCTTCTGTATATTTAAAAAAAAATTTTTTATAATCATATCACCCCAAAGCAAGGCATTTTACTGCCACTGTTGTACAGGGGGTTACAAAGGAGGAAAGTTATGAGAAAGAATGACAGGTTATATGGGGTGTCAGGAAGTGGGTAACAGAAGGATGAGAATACTGATGAGAGTGGAGTGGACGGAGAAAGGAGCATGAGAGAGAGAGAGGATGCAGGTTAATGAGATAGGAGATGACTATTGACTTTACATTTAAAATTCTGGAGATTGTAGCTGTCAGGGAAGCAAGTAAACAGAAGGGAATTCCACAGGAGGGAATTGTGAGAAAAGAAGCTGGAGTAGAATTTGTGTTTACATTTTATTAGTTTCACAGTTGATAATCTTGTGGCTCGAGTAAATTCATATATAGGGGCAGCAGTGAGCTAAGTTCATCGGAGCAGAAGCCGTGAAAGTATTTATAGAAGAGACACAGGGAAGCCACATTGCGCCGATGAGAAAGTGACTGTATCTGAGTTGCCAAATCGGGATCGATCACATTACAGATTCTTTGTTGGATTTTGTCAAGGACCCCTGGGGGGATAGCAGGATCACCTGACTAGATATGGCAGCAGTATTCAATGCACAGACGGAGGGTAGATTTATATATGTGCAGGATTGTTTCAGACTGGAAAAACTTCCTAGCCCTACACAGAGAACCAACCTTCTTAGCAGTAGATTTAGCTATGGATTCATTTCACTTGAGGTCTGTTGTGAGAGTTAACTCGAAGAGGCGCAGTGTTATGCTTTCAGGGAGACTAGCCTGATCCATGCTAATGGGTGGTAGGAGCGATTGTCTCTTGTGGTCAACAGATAGCAGCTTCGTTTTAGAAGCATTAAACTCACGAGCCATTTCTTACCCCAGTCCGCCACAGATTGGAGGTCTTTTTCAAGCTCAGCTGTGAGGTTTGCTTTGTCAGTCTCGGCAGATTTTTTTATTGCAGCGAGACTAAACCATAGTGTTGTCAGCCTATATATACCTACTTGGGATCTTATTACATATATATGTATATTCATGTAAATATAGCATATTTATTTCTACATGTGTGTGTCAGGTTAAATGTAGTATCAGGTTGCTGTTTGTGCTGTTATATTATGTTCTTGGTATTTGAGTGTATGAAGTATACTATTGAATTCATTCCTTTTTTTTACATATTCTTTTTGTGAAGATTATTTAAGCACATCTCTAGTTTGCATGAAAGTAGTCTTCTTGTTTAATGTGTTGATTGAATCTCTAACAGCTGACTCAAACTCACATGCACAGTGGGTGAACTGAAGACCACCTCTATGCACATGTTCACTGTTCTTTTTATATTTTCTGAATGCCTATGTGTTTCTGATTAGATTTTGGCAGGAAGTGTTCGTCATTGGTTGAACTTCACATGATATCAGTTGACCAAATAAACTATGTCCAGATTATACCTAGGTTACCAGAAATATAGAAGAGAAAAAGGACGTATGAGTTTCTCTGTTACTTTGTTAGTAAAGAGTAAAGGATATAGTTCAATATGCTTTACTACTATCTACTCACCACAAGTTACAACCAGATTTTAACAGAACTGTGGCTAGAAGTGATCACATAATCAACAAACTAGCACATAAGCATGTGGCCAGAATAATGTTAAATAATATGTCTGTGATTGTTAATTAAAAAATGAAATCCTATAAAGTTAATTAATAATACTAACTTATTCAACAGGGGAGATATACTGAATAAATATAAACATCATTATCTTACTTAGTCCATTCCCTTATTAATCAATCAGAATTGCAGTAAAAATTTACTGTGGGTCAGTCATCTTGTTGTTTAAAATAACAGATCATAATGTTAATCTTCTAAACCTATTTCTTTAAACTGTAAGCATAGATGTGTGAGTGGTGTTAAGGAATAACATTTCAGAACTGGAACTCAGAGAGCCAAGTTCCAATTCTATTTAGGTTTGTATTTTCACTTATGTGCAAATAACTCTTGGAAAAGGTACAAGTACACCTTCCTCCCCAGCTAAGGATTAATCAGTAGGACTTGTATCAGTAAATCATTATCTCCAAAAACTTCTTACAATCTAAAAATATTTTCTGGCTCTACAAAAGGTTGATAAGCCATAAAGAACAGCTCAATCAATCAATCTGTTAAGTTACGTAATGTTTCCTTGATCTCACTGGGAATTTCAAACAACAGTCAAAATTAAAGCCCCAGAAAATAACGAATCACATTCTATATTCATTTTTTTTTTTTTTGAGGAAGTCATTTTGTGTTTTAAGTTTTCTAACATTTATAGGCATAGCTCTGTATATACATATATGTATACATATCTGGGCAGTAGTTATGGGAGAGTGAATTACCTTGCACTCATTGCTTTCTCTGTCCAACATCATGATAATGCTAAAAATGAGATACTTTCTAACAATGGGAAAGAGTGCAAAGATGTGGTATTCATATCATTCCCAATGGTATTAGTGCTTAATAAATAAGAGTCAAACCAAAATTTGAATGCTGCTTGCTGATTCCATCGTTCTGTGCTGAAAACTATTGTATTCCTTTACTCCTTCTTGTGAGGTGTTAACTGAAAGTTTGATGAATTTGAAATGATTTATTAACCTTTCTGTTTGTCAAATTACACAATGTTTCTCCTGTCTTATCGGACATTTTACATATTTTTTCAAAATTATTCCACCAGAAAATAAAGACCTAATTTTTAATATTTTTTGTTTCCGTTCTTTGAGGAGGAAATACCTAACTTCTGCTGTCATGCTCTATCTTTACAAGAGTCAGATCAAACCAAGAATAGAGTACTGCTGTCATACCTGTGTTGGAGTTGCTCAGTCCTCAGCTGAACTCCTCACTGGTGAGAACAATGGAACCACTATACATAGAGTTGCTCATATAGTTCAGTGCCAGAGGTGATGAACTAAGATTTTCATTTTTTGTTTTGCTTCCTGGATATCATAGTAAATGGATTCTCATCAAATATAGCTACTAATACTACTATCATTATTATCATAATAGTCATAATCATTATAATCATAATATTTTGGTTTCTGCTATGATCACACTACCTACTAAGTCTACGGGAAGACCTAAGGCAGGTAATTGTGTGTTGTTATGGCTACATTTCATGATTCGTTTTTCTAACTCCTATAACATCACTAGCGTTACATCGACAAAGTTCTTCTTAGAAAGCTGTACTTAAAAAGACAATTTTTTTGTATATCTCTTAAGCTGGGGTTTCCAGGGATTTTTTCAATGTGTTTTCATGTTCCATTTTGTATCATTCAAAACACACTTACTATCACTGGTACTATTCTTGTTTTCAATTTCCACATTTTTTTCTATTGCAATTTCCAGGTTTTTATACTTCAATAGTTTTTCAAATTTCTTGGTTGTTATGTTACAGTCTACCATGCAAGCTTTATTAATTAGTAGACAAGTTTTTTCCTTCTCAGTTTTTGACAATTATGTCTGGCCTATTTGCTTCTCATCTTCCTGTCTGTAAAAATGGTGTAATCTCATAGAATTGTGATATCTTCTATTTCTGTAACTGCTGCTGGGTGATGTTCATACCAATATTTCTTAACATATTTCCAAAGTGTTTGCATATTGTCCAGTGTAAATATTGCCCTAATCTATTGTGGTAAATTTTATATTCATTTAGCACAAGTACAGAATATTCTGAGATTAGATGGCCTATGATTTCCTGATATTTGTCACATTTTTGTATGATATTTGCCTGAAAGTTCTTAAAAAGACTCTGGTCTTGCATTGCATGACACATGGAATTAAAACAATCTACCCTAGTGGACTAAATAAAGACTTGGTTTTAAATTGTAACTCTTATCACCTGAAAAAGCCCAGAGTGTATAATGTCTGAAGTGTTGTGAATATGACAGTAAAGATAAGTGCTATAGCCTGAACAATGTAAATAGTGTAAACTGTTTAAATGATAAAAAATAAAAAATAATAGATAAAAGTTTTTAGGGAAAAGTGCTATGACAAATTAGAAAAAGGTTTGTGTGATGTGTTTTGTCTTTTAAGTCTTCATTAGACTGAAGTCATATTTATGTTGATGCAAGTGAATAAAAGGGGAAGCTGAGAATTTTAAATTTACCTTAAATTATTTTTTCATACATGTTTTTGGCATATAGTCTAGCCAATTGAATTTAATTTCTTTTTGTTCAAGTTTCCAACACTTTTGTTATTAAATATCCTACAATGATATAAGTAAATAATTACATATATATATATATATATATATATATATATATATATATATATCCGAGTGGGTACAGAACGAAGAATTCTTTCAACGTCCAAAACATTAATTTAAAACAGTGCTCGATATATAATGTACTATATAGATCTGTGAATAGAAACACCCCAAATAAATTCCAACAGTCATAGACTGATTCCCTTATCTAGCTAACCCCCTCCAAAACCCCTAACTAAACAACCTCCACAAAAAATTCCAACTGCCAACGAAATATCACAATATCAATAAACCCCAGCTAACACCCATAACAAAACTAAATAAATATAAAGGAAAAGGATTTCCAGTACCTTCCATTTTGCCTGAAGAAACATTGGTGACCCAATGCTGAAATGAATGTGCCTTCGTAGTGATTATATATAGAGAAATTATGTACATGTTCTAAAGCATAATTTATAATAATAATATATATATATATATATATATATATATATATATATATATCTGTAAATTCAAAGATAAAATTTAGAGGGGAAATAGCTATTTTCAACATGTCAGTTTAAGACATATATATGTAGTGGGGTCGTCAAAGCAGGTGCCGTTAACCCCACATGGAGTTAAAATAATACGATCGAATCAAGGACAATGAAGACGAGGATTTATAAATTCAAGCCAAATTTTATTTACAAAATCTAGCAAACGTATGTACAGAATGATTGTTAATTTGGCATTGCTAATCATAAGGATTGTCTGGTTTCAGGGCGGTAGACCAGCGGCTAGCAGAGCGGTGCAGAGGTAGCCTGTTTGTCCACAGGATGATGGTTGCTAGAGGTTCCGCTTGGTAGTTCCAAGAAAGACTGTTGTTGGGGGCTACTGCTCCTGCTGTTGCAATCATAACCAGCTGGTCCTAAAAAGGACTGTTGCACATGTAATCAGCTAACCCTGTTGAACTGTTGCATATGTAGCTGGGACTGCAGCTTCTGCTGATGCCTGGTGCTTGGTGCTCCTGCTGGTGCCTGGTTCATGGTGCTCCTGCTGGTACCTGCTGCTGCTGGTGGCTGCTGCTGCTGGAGTCAGTTAGTCCTTGGAAGGACTGTTGCATATGTAGCCAAAGAGTCTTTAATAGGACTGGTACATATGTAATGAGAAAGTCCTAAAAAGGACTGTTGCTGGTGCTTGAGTTGGCAAACTAGGCTGGTTTCTCTAGGCCTGCTACTGCTGGCTGCTGACTGCTGGTGGTGGCTGCTGCTGCTGGCTGTTGGTGCTATGGTCAGAGACAAGGGTCAGTTAGGTGAAAGTGGTAGGGAGAGCACGTAGCTCTACACCAGAGCCAAGTTGATATGGTGGAAAAAATTGGCCATGTTTCTGTTAGCAGCGGTCAGCAACATTGTCCAGTTAATAATGTCTTTTGTTTGTCTATTAAAATTTACCTTCCACTTTTGAATGTACTCATGGGTTTTATTTGAACACCATGTGTACATAGATTAGTTACAGGTCATTATTTTTAGGTAGGAGTGCTTGTGTATGTTTATGTTTCGTTTTGTTTTTGTTTTTTGTGTTTTGACTTTTGGAAACGTTGAATCACCAGAAATTAATGGCTTCACTCTGTTTTCTGTGGTGACGCTTTTAGATGTTTGAGTAGCCGGCTGTAACTTCCGGCTGGGTGCAATATATATATATATATATATATATATATATATATATTTATTTATCTGTAAATTCAGATAAAATTTAGAGGGGAAATAGCCATTTTCAGTATGTCAGTTTAAGACATGCACTGTCAACCCCATTTAAACAAAGAACGAGGAAAAATTCTAATGCCGGATGCTTGGTCTAGTAAAGGAAGGGCTGGAGGAATATTGGCTATTATAGGGTTAAGCTAGTGGAATCTTAGTAGTAATTTCTTCTATGGTAGTGGGAGGTATGTGGCTTGACCATTGGGTTAGTAGTGGTAGGTAGGAGGGAAAAGGTAACTGCTTAGCCAAATTTTAAAAAATATTCTGTTGTGACTAAATGTAAGAATAGAATAATTATTGCAATTTAAATTTATTTCTATGATGACACATACTAATGATCTCTCTATGTTTATTCAAAAATACATTCTGATATTGAAATTCAAAAGTACATTCTGATAATGAAATTTCAATATGTATATATATTGAGTTGTGATAATACTTAGTGGCAAGATTGTTGTTTTTTCAGTGGTTTACTGATAAAAAGATACTTCGTAAGCAGTGGGTATCGACTTGAAACGACGAATTAGGGAGCCGAGTTCTATTCTAGTTGAATTCTTTGTATTCTCTTACGCACAAATACTCTTGGGAAAGGTATTAATCTGTCTCTTCCCTCCAGTTATGGATTAAATAATGAGACATATTGGGTTCTATAGCCTTGGCTGGTAACCAGTCTACCACAGAAAGCAATGGCAACCTACTGCAGGAATATATTCTGCCAAGTCAGTCATGCTTCGAAAGAGACATTATTGCCCAAGTATGTATCATATATGAAACTTAAATGATTGATATATATATATATATATATATATATATAATAGGGATGTTACCATAATTCTAACGAGAGAAAAATACATTTTTAATAAAAAGAGAAACCGTAAGTGTTCTTTTAGAAAATATATATAGTGTTTTCTATTTTGTATTTTTAAAAATAAAAAATAAAAAATGAAACATACTATATATATTTTCTATATTTTCTAAAAGAACATTTGCGGCTTCTCTTTTTATTATATATATATATAATAAATAATAAAAAATGATTATTGGAACAATAATTATTATCATTATTGTTGCTGTTAAAACAATATGGCATTCAGTAATACAGTTTAATCAATAACATAGCACTAATTTTGATGAGATCAATTTTAGATTTTCCAGGTTGCTGCAGGAACCTGCCACTACTTTTTGGTGGCATTCATTTCTCTGTCAGCTGCTTTTCTGCAATTTCAAACACTGGTAAACATTTCTGCTTGTCTTTTGTGCAACTTTCTATTATAACCTGCTGGCATTTAGCAACAGTCATAGCCCCAATGAATACAGGAAATGCTTCGTATGGTGTGAAGTGCAGACACCATATGTTGCTTACAACAGATAAAGTAAAACTTCTGAAAAACCTTGATTTACATTTACCTTTTCTTTTTTTCTTTTTTTTTTTTGTTAATAAACCAACATATACTGATTTACAGGGTACTTTAAAGGTAGGATGGAGTGCTGAAGAGTTTCTAATGTAACCATAAATAATCTGGAAAAAATTGCATCTGGCATCCTACAGGCCCCAGTGGTGCTGAATTAGAGATCGTCAACATGTATATAGCTTTTCTCATTTTAATTCTAAAGTTGTTAATTAACATTAACTTTAAAATCAAAACAGACATCATGTTTGTCAATAAATCTTATAAGTATTTTTTTCTACTCCTGATGATGAAATTTCTAGTACATTAATATTACCTGCATGAAAGATGTGAATGTCTTTTTTGTTTTTGTTCATCCAACACAAGGCCTAAGAGCCACTCAAAGTAGAGTTACTGAATAAGGTTGTAAAGGAGGAGGAAGAAGGAAGTGTATATTATGAAGATATGTAAGACAACAGTTAACTCTTGACTTAAAGAGATTAAGAATTTAGTGTTTAGGGAACCATCAAACAGTTCTATCTTTGAATCATCTGTTCAGAAAATGAAACTCCAGAAGATCACTTGTTTGTCTAAGTGTTCTCTGACAAAGTTTAAATGGCCAGCTTTGTTCTTCTAGCCAACCTCCAATGAATGCCAGGTTTGTTGAATTTTTATCTGATTGTGGACACATGCACATTTATTTCAAATGCTGACAGAGGTGTCTGCAACCCTCTCAAGGCATGACCTTTACCTGATTTATTATTTTTCAAACACAGGTGCTAAACTATTATGTAATATCAATCCTCCTATATAGTAGTGGATGCTGGACAATATCTTCATAGATGAAAAGGAGACTTGAAGCAAAAAAATGTGGTTCTACAGAAGGATGCTGAGAATACCATAGATAGAACATGTGAACATCATGAAAGTTTTAAGGAAAATGGAAACAAACAGAACAATTTTGGTCATCAGAAAAACATATTTTATTTTGACCAGATCTACATTAGTCATATGAAAATCTATTTCATATTTTTACTTTTAGCTGTATTGTTTTCTAAATGAGATTTTACTAACTTCGACTTGGTTTTTTATCTATATTTTCATTTGTTTTAACATTTTTCATATCCAACATTCTTTTAGCACCAGTGTAATATAGTAACATCTCTAAGTAAAAGCTTATGAAGCTTTATTTGACTCTGTGTGTGTGTGTGTGTGTGTGTGTGTGTGTGTGTGTGTATTTATACAGAAAATTCTCTTTTAGGCATGTCAGATTAAATAAATTGCAAATATTATGTTTGCTTATTTTTAATAAAATCCTTAAAATAATTATCCCTAATAACTCCTCCCCACCAACTGGTGTATTATGTAAAATCAACATTATATATCAATTCAAATGTCCTTTGGGAGAATGTATATCTGACAAAAAACAAATATACATGTTGGATTTACAACAACTACATTAACAAGACGCCTTACATTACACTTGTCTAACCATTCGTCCATTTTGAGACATCTACAACAACATTCTTGTCTATATTCACAATAGGAAAAAAGTAATGATCGATAACACAACTATCCTACACCAATAAAGCAACAAATGCAAACTACAGATTCTCAAGGTAATATTCATTAAGAAGCTTAAGCTGTCTATTAATAGAATCAGCTATCAATGCTGTAGTAATGTTGTAAAATTTTTATAAGAAGATCAGTTTTTTCATGCTTTAATACATGCATGACCATGACATTACAACATAAAAAAATTCTATAGAGGATAATTTTCATATTCTAATGAATGATAAGCATAACTGTCAACTGTTACATTTGAAGTAAAAGAAAGATTTACAGTAATTTTTAGCCACACAGTTTTGCAGTTATGTTTCATTGTCACAATTTACAATCCTGAAGATGATCTTCGAAAGAAATTGAAAGTACTTGGGAACATCAAGAAATGGAGAATACAATCAACTGTAAAAATTACAGCACATTTTTTACATATTTTAATTGTAATACATGAAAACTTATCCATGAGTACAAATGGATTTTATTAAAAATAAGCGGACATAATGTTTGCAATTTATTTATGAAAGATATTTTTATGCAATTTTAGTAAATATATCTATTAAAATGAGATATCAGTATTATTTTCCTTTCTGCGTAATTTAGACAATTTATACATCGCAACTTATATAATATATATAGATGTAAGTTCATCTACAGCTTATATATATATATATATATATATATATGTTTTTGTTCTGTTAAAACCACATTAATCTAATGAATTTGGTGTTAAGTAAAATCTATTTATACACAGTATTTGTGAGTCAGAGAATAGGTATGGCTTTTGAAACTATTAAATCTAGATAAAAAATTATCAATACCATGCTTTACCTTTACAAAAGGCCAAATTCCAGAGAAAGGCCAACAAAAATAAATTACACTTGAGAAGTTTCTTATTCAGGTACTGATAGGGTAAGCACAGACTTTGAAGCAAACAGATTTTATTTTTGAAAATCACTATTTGTGTAACTTATAGTCATTAAAACAGTTATTATACACCCAGTGTGGATCAAATTTGCTACACCAATAAATTAGCCTACCATAAAGCTTGGTAACAATTTATGCAACAGATATATGTTCAAGTTCTATCCAACTGTAACATTGTTGTATATATATATATATATATATATATATATGTATGTATGTATGTATGTATTTATATATTTATATTTATATAAAAAAAAAGAAAAAAATCTGGAATTTAAAAAGATAAATTTTTGAAATATATGGAGAAATTGATTATTATCAAATACAATAATCCAAAGAAACTCCTTAATCAAAGTAACGAATTGATGTTTAAATGCAGGCATAAGAATAAATATAAAATAATTTAGTGAGATCAAAATTATAATTTAAATTAATTTAAAATAATTTAATTTAAACAGGTGGCTTCTTTTGGAAATGTTTTACCCCAAAATATTTTTTTATAATTATTATGTTTATAGTTATATTATTGTATTGTTTTTATAATATTTAAGGTTATAATATTGTATGTATATGTGTATATGAATGTGTGGGTATGTACGTGTATATGTGTATATATGTGTGTATGTGTGCAGGTGTGTGTGTATATATATATATATATACATACACTCACACACATATATTTATGCTCTCACACCCTGATTGAGCACTCTAGAAGAGTAGGAGACTTTGTAAACAGTAGCTACTCCGGCATATACGCATCGCTTATTCGATAATGAATTGGAGCACTCTAGCTATTGGGCGTGTTTATACATACTAAAAAGCCTGCCTTCTTCTACCGGACGCTCGTGGCCTAGGGGTAGAATCACCGACTGACGCCGATTCGGTCGGGTTTCAATCCTGGGTTAGGAAGCGAATTAGAGTCTAAGCTGTACTGATGAGCTGTAATACAGCGAAACAGTTCTGTCTGCAGATGACTATAGTATATATATATATATATATATATATATATATATGTTTGCATGTGTGGTATATGTATATATATGTGTGTGTATGTGTATGTATGTATATATGTGTGTGTATATATATGTATGTATATATATTAATGAAATTATATACACTCCCGATCAAAAATTTAAGACCACTTAAAAATCTTTAAAAAGAAATTTTTTTTTACAGATAGATTTTAAACTTCTCCCACTTAAGGTTACCAATACTACAATCTAAAAGGTCATGGAAACAAAAAGCTACATTCCAAACATTTTATTTAGAAATTTACATTTTTATAAAATGAGGCAATTTACCATGATCAAAATTATAAGACCAGGGGTATAAATTGTTAGATCTATGATAATTCCAATGTTTTTAGTTCAGTTAGAGATTAGCAATTACTGCGTAAAGGTGTTACCATGCCTAAAGCAAGCAAACTTACCGAAGTTGCGCATTCTCGAATTCTAGAATTCCATAAGCAAGGTTTGTCACAGCGGGTGATCGCAGCTAAGGTAAATTGCAGTAAAACTGTGATTTGCAACTTTCTAAAGAACAGTGAGAATTATGGAAAAGCAAAATCCTCTGGTAGGCCCCAAAAGATTTCTCCTGCATTGAGTAGGAGAATAAGACAGGTTGTTATGAAAGACGAGGGACTTTCTTCTAGTCAAATTAAGGCAGTCACAGAAGCTGATTGCAGTCCCGTAAACCATCAGACGACACTTACGACAAAAATACATGGTAAATAAAAAACGTAAACAAATTCCTTGGCTGCTTCCACGTCACAAGGTGCACACTTAAAGTTTAGTTGTAAATACCAAACATGGGAACGTTGAGAAGTGGAAAAAAGTCCTGTTTTCTGATGAGAAAAAATTTAATCTAGATGGTCCTGATGGCTTCCAACAAAATTGGCATAACAAAAACATGCCTCCTGAAATTTTCTCCACACGTCATAGTGGTGGAGGGTCCCTAATGGTATGGGGTGCTTTTCTTACAGAGGGACGATGGAGCTCCAGGTGGTGCATGGTCGTCAGACAGTGGCTGGTTATGTTAGCATGCTACAAAAAGCATCTTTGATGACGGAGGGCCATCGTTTGTGTGGGGATGGATGGTTATTCCAACAGGATAATGCTGCAATCCATGCTGCAAGACGGATCTTGACCTTTCTACAAGAAAATGGTGTTCATCTCTTGGGACATCCTACATGCTCACCAGACTTGAACCCAATTGAAAATGTTTGGGGAGGATGAATGACAAGAGATGTTTATCGAAATGGCAAACAATATTCAACAAAAAATGAACTTCGTGAAGCCATCTCCAGAAGCTGGAGCAACATCCCGTGCACCTTAATGGAAACGCTTATTTCTAGCATGCCCGACAGAATTTTTGAAGTCATCAAAAGCAGTGGAGGTAGAACTCATTATTAAATTTGGTTGTTGAATGTTTTCATACACTCTTCATACACTTTTTGTACAATTTCATAGAATTTTTGTCTCTAGTCTTATAATTTTATCATGTGTAAATGGCCTCATTTTATAAAAATGTAAATTTCTAAATAAAATATTTGGAATGTAGCTTTTTGTTTCCATAACCTTTTAGATTGTAGTATTGGTAACCTTAAGTGGGAGGAGTTTAAAATCTATCCGTAAAAAAAACATTTATTTTTAAAGATTTTTAAGTGGTCTTAAATTTTTGATCGGGAGTGTATATGGGATATGTACATATTTGTTTTTAGATGTATTTTTTATGTATGCATGTATGTGTATATATGTGTGTATGTATATATATATATATATATATATATATATATATATATATATATATATGCATGTATCTGTGAGTATGGATGTGTATGTAAGCATGTTTTTTTTTAAATAATAACATTATTATTATTAGTGTTAAAATTTTTTATATTTTTAGTTTTTTTATAATTTTTACTATTTTTTATAATTATTACAATTATTGAAAATCTGTTTTTATTTTTTTAATAATAATATTATTATGATTACTATTATATGTTTTAAATTTTTTATATATATATATTTTATTTTTATTATTATTTCATAATTATATTTTATTACTATTATTTACTTTTTTCTGATAATAATATTATTATTATTTTGCTATTAGTGTTAAAATCTTTTATATATGTATTTATTATTATTATTATTATTATTATTATTAATATTATTTTATTAATATTATTTAAGATCTTTTTCTTCTTTTAATAGTATTATTATTATTAGTGTTAAAAATTTTTTTCTATATATATTTTTTATTTTATTGTTATTATTATTTATTACTATTATTTAAAATATTGTTTTAAGATTGTATTTTAATGTTATTTATCTTCTTATATAAGTGTTAATTATTTTAACTATATGTATAATATATTAATACTAGTGGTTATATTTTAATTTGTATTATAAAGTATGATTTACAATTTATTTTTTATCATAAATATATCCAATTGTAGTTATAACTACATTTTATGTTAAATTTCCATGTCATGTTTTTCTAAGAAAGCAGATAATTTATAATAGACGCTAGTGTTGATCTATTTTTAACTTCTTTTCTATCTATACTGTTTGTTCTCCTTCACTTTCTTTTCTTTTTCTTTCTCTTCATCATTTTTCTATATTTTATTTTGTAATTTTCTTTTATAAGTTTTAATTATTTTAACTATATTTATAATATAATACTACTAGTGGTTATATTTTAATTTGTATTAAAAATTATAATTTACAATTTATTTTTACTGTAAATATATCCCATTATATTAACAACTAAATTTTAATGTTTAATTTCCATGTTATGTTTTTCTAAGAAAACAGATGGATTGCAATAGACGCTAGTGTTAATCTAAGAAGTTGATTTTAATTTCTCTGTATACTGTTCATTCTCTTTTCCTTTCTTTTCTTTTTTTTCTCTTCTTTCCATTTATCAATTTTCTACATTTTTTTCTTTCTCTCTTTGGGTTTTTTTGAATGAGTGAGAAATTGTTTTTAGTAGATTACCTACAAATGTCTATTCTCGATATGAACATGTGAGTGTCTGTGTGTAATTATTTTCTGGAATATCTTGAAGATTAACTGTTGTATCATTTGGGTCTGACGAGCAGCAAGGTCAGTCCTGGCAAAATACGTATTACCCATGAAATTGTAGAATATTTAAATTTTTTTCTGAATTATATATATATATATATATATATATATATATATATATATATATTCAAACAACAAAGAAATCATTCTATAAACATAACCAATCATAGGAAGCTGCCTACTGGTTATTATTATTACTTGAAAAAACAATGTATTGGTATGATACTATTGAAATATATGGCATTTATTGCTATTAAATATCTATACCTTCACTATGTAAAAATCCTAATACTAAATGTAGGTATTAATGTACTAAATGTAAGAATTTAGTAAAGTTAATGTACTAAATATATGAATTGATGTACTAAATGTAGGAACCTATGTACTAAATGAATTAATGTACTAAATGTAAATTAATGTTAAAAAAGCGGTTAAATGTCAAACAGAAGGAAGTATTATAAAAATAAAAAAAAGAAATGTTGTCTGTTAGTTTTATGCTTAGGCAATCATCAGTCACATAAAAAACGCTTTGTTCAATTTAAAGATATTATTATGAATGAGTCCACACAACTGTTAGATGCTTGGAGAAATCAATAAATGTTTGAAATCAATGATAGTGAATCAGTTGTAACTTATTTATTTACGCTGTTTACATGCAGACTATTATCCCCATCTTTGTTGTTGTTTTCACAATGTTGTGGCTATTGTGCCCATGGCTTTCATCAATGGTCAAAATCTTGTGATAACAACAACAAAGATGAGAACACTCGTCTGCTTGTAAACAGTGTACACAATGATAAACACTTACCCTAGATCTTTAGACAGCAGTTGTAATTATAATAAAGAACACACACACACACAAACAATCCCATTGTTTTTCTTTATATAGAGCATAGTGTGATATTTGTGCAAGTGGTCTTGTTTGTAATTGGTTGATTTTTTGTTTTTGTGAATTTTTTGTTTTTCTTTTTATTGTGCAGGTGTGTAATTTATAATTATTACTTACTGTTTTTTAATGTAAGTGTGAGTGTGAGCTTAATTGTATTATATTGTTTTTTTTTTTGTTAGTTTGGGTTGGGATCCTTTGTTGTATTGACCTCTTTTATTGGTTTGACCTTTCTCTTAATGTGTTGGTATGTTTTGCCACAGGACAGTTTATTTTTCTGGGTCATGGTAGGGTGTTTGTGTTTTTGTGTATGTTTGTAGATTTTTTGTGTGTTTTTGTGTATGTTTGTAAATTTTTTGTGTGTTTTTGTTTAGTGGTTATATTATTTTCTGTTTTTGTCATGATTGTTTGTATATATATATATATTTATTTTTATGTTTGTATTGCTTGGATATTTTGTTTTTGTTTATTATTTTCTGTCATTTTTAGCAAAACTGCTGATATGTCCCAGAAAGGAATATATATATTATTCGAAGTAGCTAAGTTGTTTTGGCAAATGTAACCGGGTAGGAGAATCTAGCAAGTAGTACAAGTAGACTGGTACCCATTGTAGTCATATGCAGTATGGTTAGGCGTAGGCTTATGCAATAGGTGTAGTCAATAGGCGTTCCAATAGGCGTTGTCTGTATTTATGGTTGACACCAGCCAATCATATTACTGTGAGGTGGAACCAAGGTGTATGCATATTCATTACATCAACCGAGCGCCCATAGCCCAGAGGTAGAATCACCGACTGACACCACTTTGGTCAGGTTTCAATCCTGGAGTAAAAACAATCGGAGTCTAACCTTACTGATGAGCTGTGATACAGCGAAACAGATCTGTCTGCGGATGACTATATATATATATATTGTTACGAGGATGCATTTATATATAAAAATAATATTAATAATGTATAAAAAGATATAGTAATGGATTCTATCGAGTCCTATGTGTTATTCCTAAAATGTTTTAATCCAGGAAGTAGTTGTAAAAATAAGGAAATTAGAAATACAATGTTTGGAAGGTACTAAAAGATGCCAGAATGTTCCAGTAAAATTGAGAGAATTCTAAAATTTCTAGAATATGCAAATTAGATGTTATAAAAATAGGTTTTTGGGCAGAGAACAGTCAGTTGTTACCAGGGTTTGCTGCTGTTATCAACTCTGGTTTGATTCAGGAGTTATATCCATCTGAAAGTTTCTATAAGAAGTGCAGACCAACAAAAGCCTGAAAGCGAACCTCATGGAACTATATGGGCAAATACATATTTTTGACTATTTCATTGACCATACTTAAAATATTTCTTTATATACTCATTTGAGGATTTCCAAAAAGTATAGCACTTAACCTCTTTAGCCTACTTAACTGGGTACAGAAAGAGATACTGACTTTACCATCCCTGTCTCTCCTCGTAACACTTGCCAGTAGTAAACTCTATGTTTCTTGTTTTGAATGCAACAAAAATTATATATTTGTAAATATTTTTTTTTGGTGTGTTTTGTAAATGAAATATTTCTCTGTGATTTATCTCTGAGTTTTAGTCAATCATTTTTTTCTCTTTTATTACACTTAACACGTAACAATATATATATATATGTATAATGGAATGGATACAAATTATCATATAAATTGTGCAAAAATGAAAATAACATTGACATCTCTGCCAAACTTGCATAAAAATAACTTGAAATACTAAGGCAAAAAATTATTCAATAAAATCCTCACACAGCCTTTAGAGGATTTTGGAATCTCTTGCAACTCTTCTGGATAGTCTCCTCATTTAGATTGATGAATGCTGCTATAATCCTTGCATTCAGTTCATCTTTGATGTTACAAGGAGTTTTGTTGGTCTCTTTCTCAAATACACCTTACACATAATAATCAAAAGGGTTGCAGTCTATACTGTCCACCTACTTTTGGACCACCCAATATATATATATATATATATATATATATATATGAATACAAATAGACTAGAGGAAAGCTGATCTGATGGACTTTTCCAACACAATAGAAATTAATTTATTTTGCACAATGTAACTGTACACAAAAGGAAAATATTGTTAGTTATTCCAATTTTTTTTAATTTACAGGACACTCATGAATATTCGGCAGGTGAACTGTAATATTATATTAAATTACATCAATCAACATCCTTGAAAATTTAAAAATGAAAAATAAGAGCTATCAAGTCAAATATGCATAATAAGATACCATGACAAAGATTTCTCATCCTCTTCATCAAGACAATCTTAAACTCAAGCCTCAGCTCATAACAATTTATCTTAACCCTGGCAGTCACATTCCTATTGTAAATGTCTCCTTTTATTCATTTTGTGAATCAATATACCTAGTTTGTTCTGCAAAACACAAACCCACCTTCTACTGTCATAGCTGGCCAAATTTCTTATTCTATCTTAATCTGTTCATGTTTATAGAGATCATTTTTCTTTTGTCTTTTTTTATATTAATATTGTCTTTTCTACAGATTACAACTGAAAATATTTTTACACACACACACACACACACACACACACACACACACACACACACACACACACACACACACACACACATAAATTGACAATTTTTGTCTATATTTCTGAGATGGGGTAGTATTTTGTTATAGAGACTTACCCATATGACACATGAGCTCGTCCGAACTATATATAAGTAGCAGTTCTGCTTCATAGAAGCAGAGAGAGAAAGTGGAATCTATTCCAGTATAACTCTAACAGCCGCGCTAATATATGTTTGTACTGCTGCCTTTGTAATATATTTGTTTAACACTATTCTGATTTTGTGTCTTTATTTCTGGCCTCCAACAGATCACAAAAATTTGGTGACGAGGTAGCAAAAACTTGGTGACAAGGATTCTTATGGACTACACAAGAATTCTTATGGACCATGAGGTTTTTTACAGATGACCAGGATTCTTAACAACTCTTGAGGATCCCAAAAGAACTGCATGGAAATTGTCAATATTAATTCAACATTGTATATACACTGACAGAAAAATAAAATTATTTTCATTACACTTTGTTCTACTCAAAAGTTCTAGGTAATCCAGAAAAGCAAACCAAATGAAAAAAAAAGTGTAACTAACTTACACTGAACTTGAACACGAGCCGCTAAACTATGAGAATTCATGTTTTTCAAGGAAAAAAAGTACTTGTGAATCTCTGAGTGAGTAGGAATTTAAAGTTATTCATTTTCAATTAATTGTTATTTTCATTTTACTGAGTGAGTAAGAAACTAAAGATTTTGTTATTCAAAGAAAAGAAAAATTTTCATTTGAATTTAATTTGTATTCAGGTATTTAAAAAAAAAAAAAAGACATATAAATATGGATGAATTTAAATCCACCACGCTCAAATTTCTTAAATTGCAACTTGAACAGCAAAACCAATGAGAGCTTAAATGACAAGAAAAGCAACTGGAATTTCAAAAACAGATTGTTGAATGTCAAAAGCAAGTTGAAAAAGAACAGCTTGAATTTAAAAAATTAACTGAAATAAGATATCAGAAACTCAAAGAAATTCTACTTCAAACTCAACAAAAGCAAAGAAACTTGCTTAAACTGGCAAACTGGGGACAAATTTTGTCTCACAAAACACAATCTGGAGTGTAATCAACACTTTTACATATTCTCCAGGTGGGGATATAACTTTTACCTCCTATTTTAAAAGATTCGAGGATTTATTCATCACAGATTGCATAAATTAGTTGAACTCTAAGAAAGTTTGCCTTCTTCTCCAGAAACTGGGGACTGCAGAGCACACCAAATTTGTGAACTATATTTTATCTGTAAAACAAGTGAATTGACATTCACTGAAGTATTTAAACTTCTTACAGAACTTTTTAATCTTAAAACTTCACTCTTTCATAAGAGATGGAAATGTATGAATTTAAACAGAAAATATAGTGACAATTTCATAACGTTCATGTCAGTCTTGAACAAGTATTGCGATGACTTCAAACTGTTAGAATTGAATGCAAATAATTTCAAGTGTCTGATATTTGTTCAGGGACTCGTTTCAGCTAAAGACACTAAAGTTAGATGTAGAGTTCTAAATAAACTGAAAAATGGACCAAACCTTACTCTACAACAAATAGCGGAAGACTGTCAGAAATATGTAAACATATGCCAAGATGCAAAAAATATTGAAGAATCTGGCATAGCTCACATAAAAAAAAGTACACCAAAAGAAAAAACAAATTGATTCTCCCCCTAAATCAAACCAATCACAAAAGAAACAAAACAAGTTGCTTCCTAACCTGTGTTTTGGTTGTGGATTATTACATTGGTATAAAGACTGCCCTTACCAAAATAAAAAATGCCTAAATATTGAGCACAAAAGCTCACATTGTCAAGCAAGAAAAAAACTTAATAGCTACGTAAAAAAAAAACAAAAACAGATGAACAAGATGGGTTAAACATTAGAAAGTACATGCAAGTACAAATCCTAAATAAAAATATTAAAATGCAGTTGGTTTCTGATTCAGATTTAACAATCATAAATCTACACACTTGGAAAAAGTTGGGAAAACCAACCTTGTTAAGAACTAATAAAATTGCCAGATCTGTGACGGGGGGGGGGGGGAATCAAGTTTATTGGAGAACTTATCATGAATGTAACATTTCAAGGAAGGATATTAAAATTAAAAACATTTGTATTAAAAAATTCACAAAATTTATTTGGCACTAACTGGATGGAGAAAGTTTAAATTGTTGGACATGCCAATCAATTCATTTTGCCAAAAAGTCAAAAACCTGACCACCAAGGCAAATAATTTAATAAAAAACTTAAAAGAAACGTTTTCAGAAGTTTTTTCTGGGGGCCTTGGTTGGTGTAACAAGCAAAGTTCGAGTTAAAAAAGACATCCAGTCAGTGTTTAAGAAAAAAATGTGCCTTTTGCCTCTTTGCCAAAAATAAATGATAAACTCGACAGACTAAAAAAAACCAGTGTCTTGTTGAAAATTGTGTACAGCCAATGGGCTTCACTGACCATCTATGTGAAGAAAAGGTAAAATGAGATTCGGATTTGTGCCAATTTCTCAATGAGGCTCAATGCAACATTAAAAAAATAACATATAACTTTTAAGAGTTGAGTTAAAAGGGAGATAACTACATGGTATATTGTTGGGGAGCACCCCTTCTTACACAATAAATGAACTCGTCTAAGGTGTCCATATAATCCTGCCTACAGAGAACAGCAGTGATTGTCACGGTGAGTGTTAGAGAGGGTGTGTAGCAGGAGTTGAGTAGTTGGACTGCCACTTAGTTGGTCAATAAGAATATAGACTCATTACCTGGACTTACTTCCTCTCTAAAAGATTGTATATATTGATTCCTACTAACAGTATTCCTAGTATTCCTGTATTTGCTAACCCGTGTTCCAGGTTGTATATATTTTGTTCAATATAACTTACATTTTATCTCTCCATATCTGTTTTTGTTATTATTATTTTGTGTGGTTTCTAAACACGAATCCACAACAATTGGCAACAAAGGATTTCGAACAAGTTCACATGGATGAAAAAAGTCGGTTGTCACATCAGTCGTAAAGAACAAATTGGCGAAAAAAGAACGCGAACTCATGTATAACACCAAGGAACAACAAATTAGCGTCGAGGAACTTGAAACTCACATAAGAGGTGTCAACAACAACAGAGTCGTGCACAAGTCGCACAACAAAATTGTGACAAATTTTTTTCCTGAATCACTTTAACAAAGGGCGCTACAAATTGAGTCGACCACAAAAATTTTAGCAACACTATCACAGAGAGATATAGAAAAAAACAAAAAAAACTGTCAGAATTAATGGCTAGAAAGCAATTGTTAAAAATCAAAGCCCTCATGGAATCGGAACAGCAAAATCATGGAGGATTTTCAGAAGGGAATGCTGGAAATCATTAAGAGACAAATGGATATGCAAAAGGAAAATGAAGAAAGACAAAAAACAAATAAGGAAAGACAATCACAATTACAAGAACTGTTATTGAAATTAACAGGTACAGCACTAGAAAGGAACATGGAAAAGAAGGAGACATTTTCACAAGATGCTGTGTGGAATGCTATAGAAATTTTTAAATACTCAATTGAAGAAGATAAAAATTTTGGAGAGTATTACAGGCAATATGAGGATATTTTTAATATCGACTGCCAACATTGGAGTGAAAAGAAAAAAATTAAGACTTTTACTCAGAAAATTAGGCACAGACAAACACACTAAGTTTGTAGATTATATTCTCCCTAAAAAGACAAACTATTTAATGTTTGATGAGGCAGTGACAGGCCTCACTGAGCTATTTAGCCCAAAAATCTCATTGTTCTATAAAAGGTGGAAATGCCTTAATCTCAGAAAAGACAAAAACAATAACTATTCTACATTAACAGCTATCGTCAATAAACACTGTGATGATTTTAAATTATTGGGGCTTACCCCAGACAATTTCAAGTGTCTCATATTTATCCAAGGACTAGTTGCTCCTAAAGACAGTGAAATGAGAAAACGCATGCTGACCAAACTTCAAAACGAGCCAGGTCTAACACTACAAAAATTGTCAGAGGATTGCCAGAAATGCCTCAGTATAAAGAAAGCTAGCAAGAACATTGAAGAGCCAGGAGCCAGTTGAAAAGTAAAAAGAAATTTACGTTTTGTACCCTCTCCAAAAGCAAAACAAAGTTATAATGACAAAGAAAAGAAATACAGAACTATGTTTGACAAGAATCCAATAAAAACAAGCGCCCCACTTCTGCATGTTACAAATGTGGTGGATGACATTGGTGTAAAGATTGTTTTTTCAAATATACAAATTGCTGAGAGTGTGGTAAAATGGGCCACAAAGCATCGGTATGTAGAAACAAAAACAAACCTAGTAGAGTAAGATTTGCTAGAGTGGAAAATAATAATGAAAACACCAGAAAATATGTTGAAATGGAAATTTTGAACAAGAAGATCAAATTGTAATTGGATTCAGGAGCAGACCTTACAATAATAAATTTACAAACATGGTGAAAGTTGAACAAGCCAACCATGTTACACACTAAAAAATTGCTAAATCTGTAACGGAGAAAATGATTAATTTGGAAGGCAAAATTATTGTAAATGTAAAATTTAAAGAAAAGACCAAAAAACTAAAAATCTATGTGACGAAAAACACACACAACCTGGTAGGAAGGGACTGGATGCAGAAACTTAATATATGGGGTTTACCCATTAATGCTTGTTGCAACAAAATAAAAAGCTTGACAAAAAAGTTATTTTCAAGCAATAAAATATTCACAACAGAAATCGCGCAAAAGAAACCTGTATTTATTACACTGATAGTTATGGGAAAAACTTGCAAACCAGGCAAACAAGTGACACACATAAACCAAAGAAGGAATGAAGAGCCAAGCTCATCCTTTTAAAAAAAAATTGGCGCGATGAAAAAAAAAATAGTTTGGAAGTCGTTGAGAATATTAGATCTCAAACGGAAAAATGCTAGCTCTTCCCAAAAAGAAGCAGGTTTCTTATTGGGGAGCACCCCTTTTACACAATAAATGGACTCGTCTAAGGTGTACATATAATCCTGCCTACGGAGAACGGCAATGATTGTCACAGTGAGTGTTAGAGAGGGTGTGTAGCAGGAGTTGAGTAGTTGGAGCGCCGCTTAGTTAGTCTGTAAGAATATAGACTCATTACCTGGGCTTACTTCTTCTTTACAAGATTGTATATATTGATTCCTACTAACAGTATTCCTAGTATTCCTGTATTTACTAACCTGTGTTCCAGGTTGTATATATTTTGTTCAATATAACTTATATTTTATCTCTCCATATCAGTTTTTGTGATTATTATTTTGTCTGGTTTCTAAACAAGAATCCACAACATATATGGAAGTAGCATTGCACATGGAATGAGAATGATATACCCCAGTGATCAAGATATAGGGTTCAATTCAAAATTCCAGGCACCTGAAGAAGGCTGAAGCATGCAATGGCTGAAACATCATAAACATGGCAATAAAGATGAGGACAACAGTCTGAACAATGCAAATAATGTAAATAATGTAATATACAGACAATTTCTAACCTGTAAAAAAAACAAAAAAACAGTGTGATCAAAGGGACAGGTTTTCCCTTGACACCACCATTACTGTATACACTTTTGTCTCCTTTGGCAGTGTTTATTATTTAAAAAAGCAATAATTAGAATTTTAATAAAACCCAAACATATTAAAGTCAATTTATACATTTTCTTTATTCTTGAGAACTGACAACAAAGATATTAAACTTTATGTCTAGATTGGGCAAAACTTGTTTTCAAGCTATTTATAAAATGGTAAATAATAAATATTGCATTGTATTTGGTTTATATATTTTCATAATTTTGTAATTTTTGAATAAATCTTTTTAATAAAAAGATTTGTTTTCAAATTTATTTCTTTATAAAATAGTAAATAATAAATATTTACAAAAGATATATAATGAATATCTCATTGCACTTGGTTGACATATTTTTATAATTTAGTAAATATACATCATCAACAGTATCAAAATAATACCAGTATCAGTGGAATAACTATCTATTTGACAGACACAAAGGTTAAACATTGCATATATATATATATATAAGCAACCAAGATTGTATCTTGACAAAAATGGCCAGCCAGGGTAATTCTAGAAGATAATGCTTTTAAGTCATTTATTTGTAATTATAGTACACGATATCAAGAGATAGAACATTAATAATAAATAAAATAAACTAAATTTATTCTCTTGTCTTATGACTGTTTTTTTACCATCAAGTGTTCTGTAGAGTGAATGTAATTCTATGCAACTCAGAATAGGCACAGTCATAAGATAAATGAACTAATTTGAGGTTTTGCCATGCATGAATGTTCACAGAAGGCATCATTGCAGAAAACCTTGGAACGAATCAATAAAACATTGAAGTAACAACAAAAGCAAGAAAAAAATGTTCAATCATCCAAACAAGTCTCAAAATGAGAGATATGGACAGTGGAATGAGAACAATCTACCCCTGTAGATTAAATAAAGGGTTCAGTTCAAAATTCTTTAAAGATTACCTGGTCTGACATTAAATGTTAGATTTATATTTGAGTTAAAATTATATATTTATTTGGCTAGTAATTTCTAATTTAAATAAATTTGGTTAAAAACCAAGGAAAGAACTTTGTTTAAGACTTTCTTATTTAATTTTCTCATGGTCTGGATCATTTTTCTTGTTTATGTCAAAATTTGAACTATTTCTCTTTATCTACTTTTGAATGTCTAGCAAGCGCTTTTGGGTTATCTGGGAAGTGTTTTAACAGAGGAGGGAAAGTATGACACTGAAATCTAAAGTTTTATTGGGATAGCCAAAGAAGCATTCCAAAAACTAAGCAGAGTATGAAGGAATAGAATAAGAATAGGAATAGAAGAAAAGAAAACATTGCTATTTTCAGAATAGCAATGTTTTTTTTTCCAGATACAAGTTCTACTATTTAATCCATATCAGGAGGAGGAAATGTATTTACACCTTTTCCAAAGGATTTCCAGCGTAAGTGAATGTGATGAAACATGACTGGAATTCAAGCTTAGTTCTTTGCTTTCTCATTCTAAGCTGCTATCCATTATGCCACCTGCACATCTTATATTTATGACAGAAAAGAGAATTCTTTTTCCTGAGTCAAATACAATCTTCTGGGATATATATAGATGAAAGAGGGTTTGGAGAATTTAACATTCACAGGACACATTGAAGGCAAGAAGGATAAATAAAACATTCCCTCTAGCAGGATTTGAACCTGTGTCCCTCTTTGTAGGAGGAATTATTGTCTGATCCAGAATAATTTTACTGCTCATTCATAATAAAGTAAGGTTCTTCAAAATTTTTGCTTCAGACATGAAAGTGAGCAGGCATGTGAATCAAGAAATCTTAACAAGTCAGTAACTGTAAAGGAAAAATAGAACATAACTTTATATACATAGTCACTGACTATTCAAGAACACGTAACAACGAATTAAAAATAATAACCCAGCACAGTAGAACTAATATTAGACAAAACTTTTTTTGTAACAGAGTCACAAAGTATTGGAATGCACTACCATCACACATAAAATTGGCAAAAACTCTTACAGAATTTAAAAGCCTTATTGAAAAGGATAAGACACTATTAAAATTAAAATATGAGTTTGATTAGAGATGGAAATAATTTATTTTCTCTCCATCTCGGCCATGCCACAACGCTAAGAGAGGGGAGAGGGGATTTAAGAAGGGGCACAGGAGAGGCCGCGAGGCCTAGAAGTTCTAACCTACCTAACCTAACCTAACCTACACACATGTATATGTGTGTAGGTTAGGTTAGGTTAGGAAACAATTGACATCATTATCCGTGATGTATACAACCATGCTACTCTCTCATCAATCAATATTAAACCCACTATATTAAAAAACTATTATTAGCATGCACCACACAAGTACCCTTTCACGATCCCTTAGGCAATATTTATACACAAATAGATGGTATTGCGATGGGATCTCCTTTAGGTCCCCTCTTTTCTAATTATTATATGGCAAATCTAGAAAATAAAATAATTAATGACAACAATAAACCCTCTATATATGTAAGATACATAGATGTCATCTTTGTTTTAGCTAAGAATATCGATCAAATTAAATATCTTAAAAACAAATTTGAAAGTCACTCCGTCCTCAAATTTACATTAGAACTTAATATTAATAGCAAACTCCCATTCCTTGATGTATTCATTGATTCTAGCACACATAAATTTACTACTTCTCTATATAGGAAACCAACTAGCATAAATTCGTGTCTTCTTAATTATAATAGTAAATGCCCCCAATGATATAAGTTAGCTGTTATAAAAAACTTACTTCAATGCACACAAATGATATCTTCTTCCAAATCTATATTTTATAAAGAATTACACAACATTAAGCAAACACTAGTCAATAATGGATTTCCTAACTCCGTTATTGATCAACAAATTAAAATGTATCTCAACAAAATTAACAATAGCTCTAACAATAATGATAATATTAATAATAATGGTTTACATCAAAATGAACATAACACTATTAACTTATACTATTGCAACCAAATACATAATAATTATAAACAAGATGAAAAAACTCTCAAAAACATAATACGTAGAAATGTTAAACCACTGGAAAGTAATAATCAAATTAAACTCATTATATATTATAAAAAGTTTAAAACAATTGACCTCATAGTCTATAATAACCCAACAAGCACTAAACTAAATTCTTTACAAAAAACCAATGTAGTGTACCAATTTACATGCCCATTCAGAGATTGCATTTCTGATACTAATCAAAAACCTAGTACATATATTGGTTTTACTACAACCACGCTCTCTCGTAGACTTACATGTCATCTTTCTGATCAGAGTACTATTAAACAACATTTCTCTGAAAAACATAAACATGTAGGTAATATCAGACAGATTTTGGTCAACAATATGGTGATCCTTACTCATAAACACAGTAAGAGGAACCTGCAGATATTGGAGGCCATGTACATCAAATCAAAACAACCAACACTCAATAAAATCAACTTTAAAACAGGAAATAACATATTACATTGCATTTGACTACATGGTTTTGTTGTCATTTCGTGCTATCCCGCGGTGTGACGTCATAAAACCGCATCGCAAACTTAAGAACTGCGTTTATTATTTTTGGTAACTATTGCCGTTGCCAAGCGGAGTTTTATGTCAACACAAAATAAAATCGTTGGTGATTGTGGATTTTATAATATTTCAGTTTAAACTACCTCTCTGAAGATGGCTCATGTTAGCCGAAAGCTTAGAAGAAAACCAATAAATAATTATCCAAATGTTGGAGAATTTTTGTCTTTATTTTCAACTGAAATTAAAGCAAAAATACGACGTTTAGAACGGCTCATGATTAAACATAATAGACATTCATTGTCTCTTATATTTAATAGAATATGTTTAGAAAATGTATGTATGTATGTATGTATGTATGTATGTGTATATGTGTGTGTGTGTGTGGATAAGAGACAAAGTGGAAAAACTATAAACAATGCATTTTACCAAAAGCATTTTCTTCCCCTGGCTTCTTCATGTTCAGGTTTCTAAGCTGAAGAAGCCAGAGGAAGCAGACACTTTCAGAAAAATGCATTATTTTTTTGTCTTTTTCACTTCTTTGTTAACTTGTTTTGGGTATTATTATACATCCTATGCACACACACACACACACACACACACACAGATAGAGAGATATAGAAAAGAACATGTGACAATTATAAGAATAGTATATCTAAGAGTACATTTATATGTCTAACCACAAAAATGTGAAAGTCGCCATAATATCAACTTGATTACACTTACACAAATAACATTTAAAAAGCAACATGGTAGTTCGCATTTTGTTAACCATTGTGAATTACATTTTCTTAAAGATTTTACAGTCTGTAATTATTATGTAATTATTATTATTATTATTAATCAAAATGATAGGTCAGCAACAAATTCAGAATAATGTGAACTTTTGAAGCTAAGTAAATATTTAAGAGACCTGTAGCTTAACTTTCAAAAATAATTATCTCTCCTTGTTTAAATTTGACCAAAATTTAAATCTGTGATTAGTTTTTATTTACTTTCTTCCCAAAAGCAATTTTCTTATTTCAGACTCAAACATTTGAAAAGATTTCTCATATGCAATTTATTTCTCAATCGGTAAACAGTTCTTAAGAGACATACTAGAGTAATGGACAGTGGCTTGGATTTAGGAATCATAGAACCAAGGTCGAATCCTGTCAAGTTCATTACACTCACTAATATGCTAATACTCTAGGAAAGGATATGAATCCATCTCTTCTCTCCCCACAAGCTATGGGTAAAATAGGAGAATAAACTGGGTCCTATAACCTTGGTTGCCAAATAGTCTAGAATTTAAACCAGGCTGAAGAGGGTTGGGCTTTGTCAAACTATCTTGCCCATGAAACATCACTGCTATGGTGACTAGTATACATAGTGCCCTTATGACTCTAATGGTTATGGGATTTGTGATTATGACCAAAACAATTCTTAGTTTGATAAGTTCTACTAAATTATGCCCTTAACTTCTCATATAAGTGTTAATATTGTCTTTTTATGCTCAAAGTTTGGTGCAAAATCAAAAGTAGACAACAGAATTCTAAACTGAATCATTTTTTAATTTTGAAGAAAATGGTTTGAATGTTTAATGACAACATGATTGAGACATGGTGGAGTAATGAATAGCGGCTCAAATTGAGAAACTGGAAAGCCAAATTTGAATTCTAGTTGAGTTCATTACATTCACTTACATACAAATACTCTTGGGATAGGTATGAATTCATTTCTTATCTGCTCAACTATAGGTAAATAGCATAAATGACTGGATTCTATAACCTTGGGTGGCAACCTGTATAGGAGAAGGACAACTCTGAATTCAAAACCACCAACTATGCGTAAATAGTAGAGCAGATTGGGCTTTTTATCCTTGGTTAGCAACCAGTCTAGTAGAAAGAGAACTATGAAATCAAAACCATATATAACCCTGGTGAAGCACATATTATGCAGCTCATGAAAGGATTGTGGTGTTTACAATAACTCTATGACCCTGACTGTGGTTAGACTTGATTGATTGATATAGGTTAGCCTTTGGCTCTTCCAAGAAGTTCATTAGCCATTTGACAGGTCATGTTTTTTGTCTTCTAGAGTTACATGCTACCTTCCTCACTAGCAGAAAAGCTTGTGAGGAACCTGGCTTATACCAACCACCTGTTCATATTTCAGGTTGAACTGGGTTACATGTTGCCAATAGCAGGTCTAAGGCTAACTTGAAATCAAATGTGCATAAAAATTTTTCTAATTTTATTGATATGGTAATCATTTATTTTTTTAAAGATTATTACTTACTTTTTGTGATTTCATTTTCAGCATTTCTTTCTCTATATCCCCTACCTTTTTCATTGCCCAGTGAAATTTTCAAGCCTCCTACCAAATTTTCTGTGCTTGTTTACTTTTGTTTCTTTATGAGTTGCAGATGTTTTTTCTAATATTTATTTTACTAAGCTTAGTCTATAGAGTAAACAGAGTCACAGAGACATAAGAAAGTGATTAAGGAAAAATGTCAGGGACAGGAGGAAAAGAAAAATGAGCAAAGAAAAATACAAGAAAAGAAACAGAAGATAATGTTATGCAAGGGAAATGAAGAGAAAGGCAAAGAAAAAGGAAAAGAAAGAGAGTAAAATATAGAAGAAGAAAAAGTGGTGTTATTATTGACAAACTGAAAGAAAGAAAAAGTGGTAGAAAATAAAGAAGAAATTAGGTTGTTGTATTTTGTGCATAGTGAGTGTTAACTCTCTTCACTCATTGCTTTTGAATTAAGAGGACTGCGGAAGAAGTAGGAAAGGAATTCATGAACCTATGTAAAATTTTCTTTTGGACCAATGAATACCTTGCCTTTACAAAAATTAACCAGTGTGATGAGAAGGAGGGGGAAAATAATTTGCAGGCCTATGTAAAATTGTTTTTAGACCAATGAAAATCATGCCATCACAGAAACTAGCCAGTCATCCAAGAAGAAAAGAAAGCAGCAATCTTTCTCAAAATTCTTTTCATATAAAATGAAGAGAAAAATTAATCAGAGAAGAGTACCTGAAGTTATGTGAAAAATTTTGTTTCTTTTCATTGTGATCAACGCTGAAGTTCTCACTGGCGTAAAATTATTCATTAATTATATTATTGACCTCTAACTAGCACACAGCACTTCAAAAATTTTTCTCTTAACAGTTCAAGAAAACTAAGTATTTCAAACTATTTCTCTTTATCTACTTTTGAATGTATCCAAACCATATATCCCTTCGGTGAGCAACACACTCTCCTACTTTTGTCTTAAACATTATTGAATATTATTATGTGTCAGACCATTTAATCTCTTGTAGGAATATTTCCTCTTCATGACATAATGTTAAAACTATGGATTTTAAGAATTCTGATTTTATTTTCTGAATGAGCTACTGTTCACTACTTCAAGTGTGTAAATTTGTAAATAAATTCCTCATCTTGTTTTTTTAAATTAAAAAAATGTGTTTCCCTAACATTATCATCCTCATTAATATTCTTGGCATAGGTAAATCAACTGTTCATTTTAACCCCTAAGCCCCATGTCACTATAAGTGTATGTTGAAATCATGTTGTAGTCATTGTTGTAGCACTACTCCTAGTTGCACTAAAAACAGTTGCAAGAATATATTGCATATATAAATAACGAGCGTAAGGAAATGGAATTAGTTTCAACACAGTGATATTTGATATTTTTGTAGAACTGAGTAAAAGAGAGAAAATACATAAGTAGAATGCACACAAAAGAAAAAAAACATGAGAATTATGTGAATGGTGCATTTGTGTAAAGGTATGAAATAGATTTTATAATGCACCTTATATTTTGTAAGGACAACAATTATGTTCTTAGGTAATCAGATCAATCTCCAAAGGTTCTCAATTGTTTATGCTCTTGCATTAGGTGCATATTAAAGTTGCATTAATGATCACTAAATGTTAAAGGCATTACCTCTAGTTTGATTAACAACAGTGGCAACAATATTTTGTATATATAAGGCATAAAGAAATGGAATCAACAACATGATATTTGATATTTCTGTTTTTATATAACTGATTAAAAAGAGAGAAAATACACATGTACACATGCAAAAGAAAGAAAACATTACAAGCTATGAATTTTGTGGATACAAGTTATGAATTTTTTGGATAGTGGATGTTATGGAGTTAGTAGGTAATATTATATGAAAGTTTCATCTAGTTTATTGTTGTTAACAGTATTGCTATTACATGTGTGTGTATGTTTGTGTATGAAGAGTTCAGTTACTAAGGGGAAAGACATCCCTATTGGTATTGTCACTAAAGCATGCTAGGAAGAAAAGAGAGAAAAAAAGAACAAAGACAGGAAAATGTACCATTTTTATAGGTGCTTGACGGCATCTAATGACTTCTTGGCAAAGCTGGATAACCCATAAGCCAAAAAGAAAGGGAAATCTAGTTTAAATATGATGAAAAAGAGAGAAAAGAATGACAGAAAGAAATGATAACAAAAACGATAAAAAGAAAATGAAAAATTGAGAAAAAGAACAAAAAACTGAAATTAAAAAAAAGTAAGAAAAGAGTGGGAAAAAAATTTCATTTACTTTGTAAAGTGAATTATTGGAACATCCATTGTTCATTGAAGTCTTGTTGCCTCTCTATATATTTTTGGGCTAAACTTGTGCTGCTTTCTTCTGCTACAAAAGTCAAAGTGAAGACAGAAGTGCCCTTGTGGTTAAAAAACATGGCTGTAAACCATTTCTTTCATTAGTTTAGCCACTACAATCTGTCATATGTTACTTGTATTTCTTCCGAGAAAAAGTTTGCTCTCTAAGGTCAGAGTTTATAAAAATGAATTAAATCATTTGATTCAAATAATAAATACTAAGGGAATGTGGTACAATAGGAAAATTTTTTTTTTTATTTAATCTTTTTTAGTGCTAGAATTCCATCAATACGAGGCCCAAGAGCCACTCAAGGTAGAAAACTATGGTTAAAGTAGCAATGATGAACAAGGTAAGAAGTGAAGATTATGAGTATAAGGAAGAATTTCTTATTTTGAAGTTTTGAGCTCTTTTCTGTTTAGAGCGATATATAATAATTTTTTAAAGTATCAGATTGAATTTTCATTCAATAAAAATCTTTCAAATATGACTGTAGCTTTCTTTTAATCATTTCACCCCAAGCAAGGCAATAAAGCCACTAAGATGTAAGTAGTTACTGAGAGTGAAAGAAACTGATAAAACGTTATTGAGAAAGGACAATAAAAAAACAGCGTTAAAAAAAACAGAGACCGATGACTGTCTAACATAAAAGCTCTACCACCGGCAGATATGTCCGGTCTCTCTGGTGGTTCTGGTTGATAAAAAATTAAACCACCTAGTCCTCCTCCGGTGAGCTGAAGGAACCACCACTATTCGCCATGTTATGAATTTTTTATCCAAACAGTGGTGTTCCCGGTCCCTCAGAACAGTCCGATGGTAAAGAATGAGATGGCTGGGTTCTACGCTGAAAGAAATCACTATTCGTACAGAAAAAGTTCTTGTTGCAACTGCAAGAACATAAAGAAAAAAAAATAAGCAACACTTTCAGTTTCTGTACAAAGAGTCTTTTAAGACTACTGCTTTTATGTCACTACCAAAGAAATTGCATGAATACAAAGCGTGTTAATGAGATTCACTCATTTGGGTCGGAAAGTCACAGAGAGAGAAAGACACACTTAGTCCAATATGAATCCAACTGATCTAAGGAAGGTAATTTCGTGGATCTTCGTCTATACACAACAATATAGCAGTTTTGTCTTCTCGGCTTTGTTGACAGAGTTATTTCATACAGGCTCTATCTCTTGGTTCAGATCGAACTTCTTGACACATGACAACCAACAAACCAGACCAGCCAATCTACACAACTGTTTTCGCCGCGTTCTCCCTCAATCTGCTGCATCTTTTGTTCTATCGTTCTGCCTTGTCAGACTCGTCTCCTCTCGTCTGCTTAACTCCAGTGTGCAGACAGCTTATATAGAGTGAGGCGGAGCTAAACAAAATTTAGGCACCGCCCCCGAATTTTAATATGCAAATCGCCTTGACCACCATGCGTGTTCTCTATGGGAGACTATTTCTCTAGTGGTACTAAAAATGAATTTGGAGTTCCTGCTGGTTTTTTTGCGAACATCTTCTATTTGAGTCTTGCCAAAACCACTTATCTCGTCTGAGGACTTGGCTGGATTTGGTCCCAGACCAACCAAGAAATCTGATTCACCATTTATCATACTTTTAACTGAATCACCATTTATCATAAACTTTGCTTAATGAACCTGTCTGTTAATCACTCTGGAATTATTACACTTAATGAAATAATAACTCAACCCTAGAAATAATTATTTAAAAAAATGCTTATTTCTAGCATTACTCCAGAATCCCTTCTACCCAACTAATTAGTACCTTCATCTCAATCCTTTAGAACTGTTGATTAATAAAACCACCTGGGCAGGAGGGGGGGGGGTCAGGGTCTCTCTCTCTCTCTCTCTCTCTCTCTCTCTCACACACACACACACACACACACACACAATTGATATTACATTTAACTTTTTGAAGACTGTAATTGACAGGAAAGTAAGATACGTTTCAAAGATTTTTGAGGACAAGATTTTTCCCAAACTTTGTCTGCAAAATAAGCGTGAATTACTGTAATCTTTTATTATTGCATAGATGCAGCACACTTTTGTATTCTGTTTCCTTTCTGTTGATATAAGTTAACAAGTTGAACTTGTTGCCAATCTATAGTTAAAAGTACTTCAGCACCCAATGAATTTCAAAGTCTAAGTGGACAAGTTCACAAATAACAAATATAAAAATATAGAAAGGCAGGTGACATTAGTTGATTAATGTAGTTGGTGTGTGTGTGTGCATGAGGGAGAGATAGAAAGAGGTTTCAAATCCACTAAAGGGTTCAAACTTTGCTGGAAAGCACATTTTCTTTAAGTTTTCTTAAGTGCACAAGCCATTAGATATAATACACACTATTTAAAATAAAATAAAAAAATAGGGCATCTATTTCAAACAGGGCATCTATTTCAAATGTGGATATTAACTGAAAATAACATTTGAAATATATATATTTAGGGATACAAAAAGCAATCAACTCCCTTTTGGTAGAGATGAAGTTATGTAGGTTATGTCACTTAGTGATGTCACTCTATGCAGTCACAAAAGCCACAGTTCTTTGGTTGATTTACAGGAGTTAAATGAAGCAGTTGTTTGTTTGACCCAGGTCAAGAAGTCCAGGCTGAGACCAAATCTACTTCCTCCACTAGCTTTCAAGTTCATGATACCACTTCCCTTTGGGGATATATCTTTTCCAGATATAAAAACTATCTTCATCTAGCAGATCCTCACTTTAGGAAAACCAAGTTGAACTTATTGCCAATCTTTAGTTAAAAATACTTCTGCACCCGATGAATCCCATTTTACTATTTTGTTCTTTTTCTTTATTCTATCAGCTTGTTGGATTTAGATCTATATATTCTACTCATATATATATATATATATATACTAAATGTTCACCAAATACAAGGCTCAAGAGCCATTCAAGATAGAGGGTTACTAAATTAGGTTCTTGTATGAATGTTGGAGGGAGATTATAAGGATACATATGATAAGTAACAGATGACCCTAGATTTGAAGAGAAGATTAGTGTTGGGGAGAAGCATCCTTTCAGGTGTCTGCTCCATAAAGTAGCTGCTATTAGGAAGAAGTTATCCAAATGGAATTTCCTTCTTACCAATGGAGTACAAATCTAATGAAAATTTATATAGCATGGAGTGTTTTATCTGTAGGGTTTGAAATTTATTTGCCTTTGATAGAAATTGTTATATCTGAAACAGCAAAAAGTGTATGAATTATAACTGAGTGAGGCCACTGCAAAAATTACAAGTTCTATCTTTGCTTGGAATTAACTTTTAGCATAACTTCCTTTTTTTGTTTAGCTTGCTGCTATACTTAGTCTTGCAAAGGAATTTCTATATCCTTGTGGGTGATGAATTTTATTCCACACTACAACCCTTTTCACACAGATGAAATGTTGCAACCCTTTCACTGCTCTATCACTATTCCCAAGAAAGTACTCAGATTTTATTATTATTTTTTTATAGTATGGTTCACCCTCTACAAAACCTTGGGGTACAGGGTTATGTTTAGGAGTAGTCTATAAGGATAGGGGGAGAAGATAGTGGGTGTCTCAAGACTTGAACAGGTCAAGATTGTAGTGATTGGGGAAACATCCTCTTGGGAATCTGTAACTACATTCCTTAGTTCTAACCTTTATGGCCAAGATCAAACATGACATGAACATTGTAGTGAGCCACTGTCACTCCGTTCATATTCAATTGGGGACATGTAAATCCACTAGACTAGATTCTTCCCACAAACTGCTACATTGTGGATCTGACTCCCAAAAGAATGCTTCTCTGATCACCACAATCTTAACTTGTTCAAGTCTAGGGTTAATTGCTATTTTCCCTACATATTCCTTTAAACTTACTCTGTAAATCACTACTTTGAATGGCTCTTAGGCCTTGTGAAAAGTGAACATCATTGTAAAAAATAATTGATTCTTCTAAATTTCATCTGTCACTAAGATTTATCAACTTCTGATGCATGCAAATTATTTTCCCACGTAATAATTTTGTAAAAAGTCTGTGCCTGATTATAAAACGTAACTGTTGTGCCAAGAAGAGAACTTTAGACCTTAGTAAATGTCAATTGTTTTGTCTCAGAGTTGTCTAATATTCATAGATAATCTAATTGTTAAAGCAAATATTTCCATGGTAATTGTGCTAATGAACTTTCCTCTTTGGTATTTAGACTTTATGAATTTAAGTGCAGTACTAGATTAGTGGAAAGGTCTATTCATTTTACAGTTGAAATGATTAGATAAAACCATAAGTTTTATGTTAACAATTTCATTTCTTACCTTCCTTGCTTGTAGAAATCTATTCAAGCTCCTTGCTTTCCATTCAAGTTTGCATTTAAAAATATGAAGACCAATGTCAGTCATTATTCCTGTTCTTGTATTGTTCTCGTTCCTTAATAATGTTTTTTGCCTCATATTATCTTATGGATATGCGATGTGATGCAGTGGATATCAGCTCGGAACGAGAAATCGGGGAGCCGAGTTCGAATTCCAGTTGAATTCATTGCATTCACTTACGTGCAAATACCCTTGGGAAAGATATTAATCCGTCTCTTCCTTCCAGTTATGGGTTAAATAACAGGACAGATTGGGTTCTATAGCTTTGGCTGGCAACCAGTCTACCGCAGAAAGCAATGGCAACCTACTGCGGGATAATCTTCTGCCCAGTCAGTCATGTCTCTTTCGAGACATGATCACCCAAGCGTGTTTCACATATGGCACTTAACTGACTGATTATCTCACACTCAGTAACCTTTCTATCTTAATGATTTTATTATCTTGTCTGGGGTGAAATGATTAAAAAGATAAAAAGTAAAAAGATGTGCCATTTGGAACTTACTGTTTTTTCCTATTACATAGTATTAAATCTGTCTTGTCTTTGTTTCTCTCAGTCATTTATATAGTCAGTAAATTAATAAATGTTCATTTGACATATCTTTTACCCATCAGGGTTAGCGCATTCTATTGATATCATATTTATTACATAACCAGTATTTATATACAAGAGTAAAAATGTTATTGATTTTTCAAAATTGTTAAGTTCACAAACATTCATAAATATTCAACAGGTTGGTTGAAAATCATGCAAGGATGCCAAGTGACACAATTCAATGTCTAATAAATGAGTAAGTGAAGTTAGTTAATATTTAAATTATTTTAGTTTAGGATTAATTTATGTATTATATATTTTAAATGACATGAGGTTTTGAATTTATTGACATTTTTATAGTCATGTATGTTGGCTTGGGAAAGTCGTAATTCTTTCAGGAATGGAAATATTGGAAAAAAATTAATATTTTCATAAGATTTGTTAGTGACACTCTCAAGAATTTTCCTTCTAAGTAAGTTACTTTCTCTTTTAATAAGATTAATCAAAGTTGTGGTTGAATTTATTTCTATGTATAACTAATACATTTTCGTAAATTGTTGTGTACAAGATCCCTTTTATGTTCATAGATATGTTTTTTAATTTTTTTGATTTTCCCCAGTGTATTATGAGGAGCAATTCTGGCTATTTATTTTAGAATTATTATTGTTATGGGTATTTTTGGTCCTGATCCATGATATTTTTGGATATCATTGTAATTATTTTGATGTTTATTTAGATTGAATAAATTGCTTTGGATAGTGGATGTCATGGAATTAGTAGGTAATATTATGTGAAGGTTTTATCTAGTTTATTGTTGTTAATAGTATTGCTTTTTTTTTTGTCATATATTTTGCATGCCATGAATAATCATCTGATAAGGTATAGGAGATGCAAAAGTGCAGTGCAGCATATATATTTTTGCATGTCTATGTCTTAATTGGTGAATATTATTATAATGGTTCCTATAACTTTTGGTGTCCTGGAGCACTTTTTTACGAAGAATAAATGGGCAATTAGATATGTGAGTATTCCTCAGGGAATTGAACATTTCTGCCTTGCTCATTTGCCTCTTGGGATAAATTAAGTTTTCTTCTTTCTAATAGGCAAAATAAATATAGCTATAGAGAAACATTTTGATTTTTTAACACTCACAACTTAAATATTTCAATTTTTCAGATATAATGTTGCTTGAAATTTTGGGACGTGCTCCTGGACATGGTCATTGTTATTTTGAAAAAAATTAAAATAAGCCTTTTAAATTTGCATCCAAACACCACTTTGTAAAGCCAGTTCAGTTAAGTGCCATACATGATGCATGCTTGGGTGATCATGTCTATTTTGATTCATGAATAACTAGGAAATGATTTTTCCACAGTAGGCTGCTGTTTCTTTCTGTGGTAGACTGGTTGCCAACCAAAGTTATAGAAGCTGGAATGTCCTTTTACTCAACCCATGGCAGGTGGTGGGGCCGATGAATCCATACCTTATCCAAGGGTATTTGCAGGTAAGTAACCTGACTGGAATTTCACATTTAGAGCCATTAGCTATTACACCACCTGCACATCCATTGTCTATTGAACAGGTGAAGAGGCTCATCCCTTGTTCCCTGTTTAGGATGTGGTTTCTGGCTTTCTCTTTTCCAATCTTTTCACTCTTACATAGCCCCCAGCACATCAGTGACATTACCACCTTGCTTGGGGTGATATGATTAACAAAAAAAAAAAAAAACTACTTATGTACCTACTGCTCAAATAATAGGATATCTGAAGAAAAGAAAATACTTCCAACTTCTTTAGGAAATAGAACTTGGATTTGAACCATACAACTTATGTTTTGAACTACTCTCATACTATACAACTTGTCATATTTTGTAAACAATTTAAAAAAAAACTTCACAATCACTTGAAACGTTTTGAAACATTCCTGAATAAAAATCCAGTTTCAACATTAAATGACCCAGTTTTTCTCCACTTTTAACTCCCAGGCCTGTCACTAGAGTGTTTTGAATGGATAGGCTGGCCTTTAAGTCAGTGGGGGGTCATGAGTAGGAATTTGCATGATAAAATTAGTTTGCCATTTTCACAAATGATTTTTTCTGTCCTTTCTTGGCAATAGATCTGTCACTTATCATTTCCTCATTTGTGCTGTATTAAATTAAATATAATAATCTAACTTTTTATTTTAATAATAATAGTTAATGAAAATAATGGTGTTATATCTAGAATTATATCTCAATTTCCAGTCCTGAGTGATCTTCTTTAATTGAACTAACAATTTTGAAGATTATTTAGATACAACAAGGACATGTGGGTGGCTTAATGGCTAACACTACAGAATGAAATCTGTGAAAATGAGTTCAAACTCCAAATGGGAGAGTTTGTGTTCATTTTGTACTAATGCCCTTGAGAAAGGTATGAATTTAGATTCTCCACATTTTTCCATATTAAAGCAAATGGAAACCAATCCAGGAGAAGGGTAATTCTGAATTCAAAACCATGGAGAAAATAGCAAGAGACCATTATATTTCAAGAATTAATCGCAATGCACAGTTTACAGAAATTGATAAAGAGACACTGTGGAGAAATATGATCACCAATGTCCTTAACATACTTAAGGAGGAGTATTGCTACACTATTTAGTATATTTCCAAGTTCATTCTCAGAAGATATTTTTGCTTGATTTCTATGTACAGTTTGTGTACTCTTGGGTACCCAATGTAAGAGAGTGTCTTAATAATCGGGGAGGTTCTCAATACACAATAAATCAGGATATTTTAATAAAATGTAAAATCATTTAAAAGGCCAAAAAATACAAAATTTATAAACAGGCTGTTCTTAATAAGCTCCCAGTGTTTGAAAAGTATGGATAATTTTCTAAAAAAAAAATTTTTCCCCTATTTAGGATCTAGAAGTAATAAGCCAATCAATTTTTATTAAGGGTGGCCAGCTCAGTATAAGTGTTATGTACATACCTATGGAGAGTAATGGATGGATATGTCCCAATCCTTATATTATACACTGGACTCTATTGACAGAGTGGTGTTTTCTTACTGTCTAGCAGTTCTCATTTACTTCATGCAGCTTGTGAGTCTTGTATTTGATGATATTATAAATATTAGTATTTATTTCCAACCTCCATTTGAGTAATTACTCACGTAGTAATCTTTTAAGTTACGACAATTATTAAAATACCTTTGCAGATTTTTTTATAGTTGTCCTTTTCTACTGTCAGGATGCACCACCTTCAAAGCACCTAGAAATGTTAGTTTTTGCTTTTTACTCTCCACCAAGATTTGAAAATCTTTTTTTAAAAAAACTGGCTGTTTCTAAATAAATGAGTTTTAAAAAAATGTATTATTATTATATTAGGGTGTATTAAAAATATTTTCCTTTTTTCAGATCTTACTCCAAACCTTATTTCATGTACATATATGATGTCTATGAATCCATTACTATTATTATTATTATGATTATTATAGTAGTGTGTATCAAAAGTATTTTCATTTTTTTCTGACCTTGTTCCAAACCTTATTTCATGTACATATATGATGTCTATGAATCCATTACTATTATTATTATTATGATTATTATAGTAGTGTGTATCAAAAGTATTTTCATTTTTTTCTGACCTTGTTCCAAACCTTATTTCATGTACATATATGATGTCTATGAATCCATTACTATTATTATTATTATGATTATTATAGTAGTGTGTATCAAAAGTATTTTCATTTTTTTCTGACCTTGTTCCAAACCTTATTTCATGTACATATATGATGTCTATGAATCCATTACTATTATTATTATTATGATTATTATAGTAGTGTGTATCAAAAGTATTTTCATTTTTTTCTGACCTTGTTCCAAACCTTATTTCATGTACATATATGATGTCTATGAATCCATTACTATTATTATTATTATGATTATTATAGTAGTGTGTATCAAAAGTATTTTCATTTTTTTCTGACCTTGTTCCAAACCTTATTTCATGTACATATATGATGTCTATGAATCCATTACTATTATTATTATTATGATTATTATAGTAGTGTGTATCAAAAGTATTTTCATTTTTTTCTGACCTTGTTCCAAACCTTATTTCATGTACATATATGATGTCTATGAATCCATTACTATTATTATTATTATGATTATTATAGTAGTGTGTATCAAAAGTATTTTCATTTTTTTCTGACCTTGTTCCAAACCTTATTTCATGTACATATATGATGTCTATGAATCCATTACTATTATTATTATTATGATTATTATAGTAGTGTGTATCAAAAGTATTTTCATTTTTTTCTGACCTTGTTCCAAACCTTATTTCATGTACATATATGATGTCTATGAATCCATTACTATTATTATTATTATGATTATTATAGTAGTGTGTATCAAAAGTATTTTCATTTTTTTCTGACCTTGTTCCAAACCTTATTTCATGTACATATATGATGTCTATGAATCCATTACTATTATTATTATTATGATTATTATAGTAGTGTGTATCAAAAGTATTTTCATTTTTTTCTGACCTTGTTCCAAACCTTATTTCATGTACATATATGATGTCTATGAATCCATTACTATTATTATTATTATGATTATTATAGTAGTGTGTATCAAAAGTATTTTCATTTTTTTCTGACCTTGTTCCAAACCTTATTTCATGTACATATATGATGTCTATGAATCCATTACTATTATTGTTATGTGCATATCTATGGACAGTAATGGGTATGTTCCAATCCTTATATAATACACTAGACTCTATTGAGAGAATGGTGTTTTTCTTACTGTCTAGCAGTTCACTACTAGCAGTGGTTATTTACTTTATGCAGCTTACGAGTCTTGTATTTGATGATATTATAAATATTACTATTTATTTTCCAACTTATATTTTGGGTTATTACTAATGCATTTTAGATTACAACAATAAGTTAGGATGTGCGTTGTGGGGCAATGGATATCAGCTTGGTATAAGAAGTCAAAGAAACAAGTTTGAATTCCAGTTGAATTTATTGCCTTCACTTACATGCAAATACCCTTGGGAAAGGTATGAATCCATCTTTTCTCCCTCTAGCTATGGATTAAATAGCAGGACAGATTAGGTTCTATAGCCTTGGTTGGCAACCAGTTACTGCAGAAAGAAATGACGAACTACTGTGAGAAAAATCTTTTGCCTAGTCAATCATGGATCAAAAAAATGATTACCCAAGTGTGTATCATGTATGCCACTTAACTGACTGACTGACTGTCTGATTGATAAGTTAGGCAATATGAGCTCGTATTTTTAACATCATAAAAATAATTGTGTTCAAATGATTTTTGGTCATGTGTACATTTGTTGATTGATTGATTTGTTTGTTTAACGGCATATCAACTCCTTATGGGCTATTTAATGCTAAAATGTAATGTTTTTTCCCCAAAACCCTACATGCAACTTCAATGATCTACTCATTCAACCATGAATTATTGCAAGTATTACTGACAGAATATGATTATGATATGTATAATATAAATGCTTTTCTAAGGATTTTCTATAGAAATAAATTTAAAATGAGGGGAAAAATTGTTAGTGTTCAGGAATTAATGCAAGTGTTATTAATAGAATAAAGCTATTGTATATATAATATAAATAGATTACTAATGATTTTATTGTAGAAATTTAAAGAATGGAGCTGCTATATGTATAATGTAAATGCTTTGCTTGTGTTTTACTAGAGAAATACGTTGAAAATAAGAATTTTCAACAGTCAGAAATTAATGCACATGTTTATAATAAAATAAGGCTATTATATGTTTATTAGAAATGCTTTGCTAATATTTTAATACAAAAAAGCATTGCAATAAGAGAAGTGGTTAAGTTCAGTAACATGCACAAATATTCTCCTCCCCAGTCTTTTGAACAGGAAGAGATTTATCCTCTGTTTCCTGTTTAGAATCGAATTTCTGATTCTTTCTAAAGTCTTTTCATTCTCTTTCACTCCCTGTAGCCTTTTACATCTTAGTTTCATTATTGCCTTGCCTGGGATGAATTGATTAAGAAATATGTATAATATAATAGAAATATATTATTAATAGTTTTACTATATAAATCTATTGAAAATAAAAAAAAATTATAGTCAGTGGTCAGGAATTAATGTAAATACTACTGATAGAATAGGATTATTTTATAAATAACATAAATACATTACTAATGATTTTCCTATAGAAATACATTAAAGAATGAGGGAAAGAAGGAGAGTTAATGATTAGAAATTAATGTAAGTATTGTAAATAGAATATGTACAGTACTTAGCATAATCAAATGATAGTGGAACAGTGGCTCAGAAACATGTTACTGAATTAGACTTAAACTTACTGAATTAGAGTTAAATTTACTGAGTTTGATTTCTGTCTGAATTTTTGGAATGAAGAGTTATCATTATTTATATTCTATATATTTGAACTCCAGAGACCTCTCATGATGCTTGCAGTCATCCCACATCTTGTGTTGATCTGGTGCTGGAGAATGTTTCAAAAAACTACCAAAAACCGTGAGAGATGAAGGGACAAGGTGATTCTTGTGCACTCAGCGCCTTCATGGCATCAGATTTAGCTTCAGCAGCAACAACATTTGGTCGTATGTTCTCATCCTTATTGTTATTCTCATAATGTATCAGTCTTCTTCAGGTATCGGTCAAAACATGTAACCTCCAGAATTTCAAACTAGACACTTTACTAATCTACAGATGTAGAGTGTTCTCATTTCACTGGACATGTCTAAGGAAATTTTATCTTGTTTATTTTTCACAGTTATTGCTTATTTAGTTTGAGTCCATAATGCAGTAGCCAAGTGGACTAAAGTGTTGTTTTATGAATTTGTTGGTAGTAAAATCCGTGGCCCAGGTAGTACAAACTTAGCAGAAGAAAGGTGAGCAGTTCTTAAAGGAACAAGACAAAATATCACTAGACATGGTTGGCAGAATGAGAAAAATCTACACTCATTAATTAAATAAAGGGTTTAATTCCAAATACCTTGAAAGTTTCCACAATAGACAGAAACCTGAAGAAGTTTAGTAAGCACAACAATTGAAATATTGTTATGATAATAACGACAAAGATGAGGACATTAGTCTAAATGTAAACTAAGCAAGTAATCATTCAGCAAAGATTCTCAAACTACAAATGTTAGAAAAATTACTGTTGTATCAAACCTATAGAAAGAAATTTTCTTTGTATCTCCTTGGTTAAAATTAAGTCTCTTTAAGAATGGATGCGTCCATGAATTTCAGCATTGCAGTAAACTCACCAGGTTTGCTACAAGAATTAAAATGGCATCGGAAACTATAACAATTGTTTTTCCTTTAATCTTTAGATTTCTTCCTCAGCTACAATGTCAGGAAGTACCACCCACTGCGATTTCACAACTGCCTAGAATGAGCTTTTGCAAAGACTTCCGTTCTTAAAATATAACCAAAATGAAAAAAATGTCCAAAAAAAGAAAAGCAAAGAGAAGAAAACTCTCATATCTTGTATTAGCACTATGACCTTGAAGGAAGACAGTGTATAGTCAATAACTAATACCAGCTCAATGTTTCACATTACAACAAATCAGTTATTTGCTTTTTCAACATAAACTGTGGAATTATAAAACAAAACAAGGGGTTTTAAAAATAATTAACAGACCAGAAAGAAGAACAGCTCAAGGTATGAGTTACAAATTGGAGATTTAACTCTCGAGGAAGTATTTTAACAAAGGAAAATATGAATCAGTAATCCAAAAGTATATTATAATAGCAAAAATTGGCTTCTAAAATTGAAAGTATTAAAAAACAGGAATATTTTTATTACAAAGAAAAGAGTGCTGAACTACAATGTAATATTAACCCTTCTATATGACAGTGAATGCTGGATAATTTTCCTCAGAGAAAAGGAGACGTGAGGCAAAAGATATGTTGAGAATACGATGGACAAAATATATTAGCATCAAGGAAATTTTATGGAAAATGTAAACACATACACTACTGGCCATAATTATTAGCACCCCCCCCAGTGTTTTAAAAATTATGTATTTCATGCTTTTTTAGTATTTATTGCCAAGTGAATAATTATAATTGAAAATAAAATGGTTCTTCTTTTAATACTGCACAATAATATGCGCATCAAATGAATTTGTAAATATTTAATAATAACCTATATTGCAGTTTCATCAATGAAAAAAAATGAAGAAAATTTAGGGTGATTCAAACGAATTCATCTTTGCTTCCTTGCCTTGTAAAATTTTGTAAAGTAATAATAACAAAAGAACCATTCTATTTTCATTTAGAATTATCCACTTGGCAATAAATACTAAAAATAGGATGAAAGAAATCATTTCTTTTAAAAAACTGGGGTGGCCGGTAGTGTATATTTAGAATTAGAAAGAGATATTTCTGAAACTTTTTATATTTTTAGGATACATAATGAGGAAAGGGATGAGTGTTGTGGTGCAATTGATATTGACTTGGAATAAGAAATTTCAAATTTCCATTTAATTTATTGCATTTACTGACACACAAATACCCTTGAGAAAGGTATTAATCCATTTCTTCTTCCTTCAGCTATAGATTGAATAGCAGGACAGATCGGGTTCTGTAGCCTTGGTTGGCAACCAGTCTACTACAGAAATAAATGACAACCTACTGCAGGAAATTTTTCTGTTTAATCAGTCATGGATTGAAAGAAACATGATTGCCCAAGAATGTATCATGTGTTAACAGATTGACTGAATGAGGAAAGAGGGTTTGGAGATTCTAATATTTACAAGGATTGAAAGATCTGATGGTGATGTAAAAATTTATCATCCCCCAGTGAAGGAAGTTAACTGGAGCTGAGTACTCATGAGGAGTCAGTACTGAACAAGGGTCTCAACTTTGCAACAGCCATTAAGTGGATACCATACTCAGACATTCTTGCCTGAATTGAAGAAATAGCGTTGAACATTTCTGAAGGCAAAAGGAAGACAGTGAATAGCTTACCTAACAAGCTTTTGTAAATGGATAGCATAACAGAGATTAAGAAAGACAGTAAGACAATAAACATTGCTTAAACGCAGGAAGGGTAAAAAGTTGTGGTGCACCAGTTATGAAGTGACATGGCATCTAATTAAAATATTAGCCTTTGGTTGGCTATAGAAGAAAATCTTTCCTTGGTCTAAATCTAATTATAAAATAAGTCTTTTTATTTATTATTTTTGTAATGGTTTCATTTTTGTCAAAAAGAGTGTTGATAATATTTATTCATATAGATTTTTCATGTAAGTGAAATAATAACAAAGATGAGGACATTAGTGTAAATGTAAACAATGCAAATAATGATTCTGCAAAGATTGTAAAACCATAAATTGGCTTGGAATGAGGAATTGGAGACCTAAGTTCAAATTTCAGTTTAATTCATTGCATTCACTGACACACAAATAACCTTGGGAAAGGTATTAATCTATCTCTTCTCTCTGCAGCTATGGGTTGAATAGCAGAACAAATTAACTTCTATAGCCTTGGTTGGCCACCAGTCTACTGCAGAAATAAGTGGCAACCTACTGCAGGAAAAACTTCTGCTTAGTTATAGATTGAAAGAGTTATTGACTACACACTGACTTCATTCAAAGTGGGTGGTACTTCCTGACATTGTAGCTGAGGAAAAAATCTAAAGATTAAAGGAAAAACAATTTTTATAGTTTCTGATGCCATTTTAAAATACTGATCCAGTATGCCTTAAGTTTCTCAGCCACAGAGAGCCAACAACCAAGCAAGGTTCTATTTTCTCTTGTTTTCATCAAGTTATAATGAAGGCTTTTTTCTTTGCTGATCTTTCTACCATTTATTTCACATGCTCTCAGTCTAAAGGAAATAAAAATTCCTCCTCGGGTTAATTACTGATTATGCAGCAGTCAGCGTAAAACCATAATTTATAAATAGAAAGTGAATACCATAATTTAACCCTTTACACAGGGTGCTTTTTTTATATTATTTTAGCTTGCTTTTTCTATCATGTTCTATGTCACTCTTTTCCTATCACTCAAAAACACTTTTTTTACACCTCCTCTATGATTTTTATTTTTCATTATTCATATTTTTCATTATTCTTTATCTTTCATTTTTTTATATTCTTATTTTCATCTTTGTTTTTTCTTTCTTCTTTATGATTTCATTTTCTCACTTTATGTCTTATGCCTTATCTTTCATGCTTTTTTTTTCTGCTTTTTCTTTTTTTTCTTCCCTATTTTTTTTTCTCAGTTTTTTTCCTTACTGTTTGGATTTTCTGTTTTCAGCTTCCATACTTCACTTTTCTTCATTCTTTCTATTTCATTCAATCTCTTTCCTTTTTATTGTAATTCTACCTTATTAAACTTTTTTTCTTTTCCTAATTCAGTTTCATCTTTCAATTTCTTATTTGTTTTCTTCCTCTTTTTATAGCATCTTCACTTTTTGTTTCATTCAATCTCTTTCTTTGTATTGTGATGTTAGCCTAACAAACATCTTTATCTCTTTCCTAATTGTGTTCCAGCCTTCTATTTTTCAATTCTTTATTTTTTTCTAGCCTGTATCCATTCTTACTTTTATAGCATCTTCATTTTCTTTCTATTTTATTCAATTTCTTTCCTTTTTATTATGATTCTACCTTATCAAATGGCTTTTTTCTTTTTCCTAATTCTGTTTCAGCCTTCCATCTTTCAAATCCTTATTTCTTTTTTTGCTTGTATTCATTTCTCTTTTTATAGCATCTTCACTTTCTTTCTATTTCATTCTCTTTTTCTACTCACTACTCAGCATCTATCTTTTTTAATTTTACTTTCTATTCCCCCACACACTCTCTTTACACTTTTATCTTTCTTCAGACAAAAATCATTTTGGTACTATTCAACAAACATTATTGAAATTTTTTTGTCCTAATGGGATATATTATAGCATGTGAGTCATCTCAGCTGATGCTAAAAGAGATTTTGTACTTCAGGAAAGCCAGATGCATCAGCAGGTTGACCTGAGAGATAACCTGGCCACCAAGTGCAGCCGATGTCAATGGTGGCCACTGACATGTAATCACGTGATTAGGATTGACATGAGGGGACTATCAGGTAGATATAAAAGTACCCACCTGAGAGAGATTTTTACATTTTTAAGAGAGTCTCTTACATGCCCATGAGAATATAAAAACCATATTTGGAGAGAACCTTGAGAAGAAAAATACCCACTCACTGAAAGGAGTTGACAGTCTGGAATTGAATAAACAATATAATGTTACCTATGAGATATTTGGTCTCATGTTCTTATTTGTGATACATGATGATAATATTATAGCTGTATACTTCACAAGAAAATATATGTTTATAATATCAATTGTTAATTTCTATAAATAACACAGAGCAACAAAAGAAAGGAAATGGTACACTGGACACTTAGAAGAAAACAAAAACTTGAATAAAACCTGGAAGAAAATAAAAACTTGAATAAAACAGTTGACTAAATGGAACAGATAAACACATTACCATCCACTGATGATAATTGCAGGTGGCATGATATTGGAAAAACTTCCTCATTTCACTTTAACATTTGGAGTGACAAGATATGTTTCCTTTCTGATAAATATAAGGCATATAAGTATTTCAGAAACAGAGACTTAAAATTGTATTGAACTGTTTATAATTTCAAGAGGATTCAGCATGATCTGAATAAATCATTCAGACAAGAAGTATAAAAATTGAAGAGATTGAAAGATCTGAAGGTGATGCAAAAGATCTACCATACCCCGGTAGAGGCAGTAAACAGCAGCTGAGTATCTATGAGGAGTCATTACTGAACAAGGGTCTTGACTTTGTAACAGTCATTAAGTGGATACCATTTTTGGACATCATTGCCTGAATGAGGAAATAGCCTTGAACATTTCTCAGGCTTGGGCAGACGAGCTAAGATAGAAAGTGAGACAGATGCTATAGAAATCCAAGTCACCCAAATCAAACATTACTAAAACAGAAGAGGCTGGCAATCGAAACCCTACAGAGAAATGACAACATCATCATACTACCAGCTGACAAAGGCAATATGACTGTAGGGATGGACAAAACAGAATATACTTAAAAACTGGAAGACCTCATTAGAGTTTGAGTTTGAGTTTTGTTTAATGGCATATCAACCTCTGTGGGTTATTTAATGCCAAGAAAGATAGAGTTTTAAGGTATTTTTTTAATGTTTGGTTATAGTGAGAAGGTTGATTTAGTCAAATTTTGATAAAAAAATTTTTTAAATATATTTTTTATTTTAGAACACTAAAGATGTCTTCTAGTTTTGTATTCAAAAATGTATTGCTGATAATATTTTTTTTCCTTCAAAAATGTACTATGGCAATAATTTTTTTTCTTTCAAAAATGTGTCATGGTAATAATTTTTTTTCCTTCAAAAATGTACATTTTTCTATAAAAGTCTATTTTTATGTAGATATTTCTATAAAAGTGTATTTTTATACTTTCATAGTGTTTTGACCCCAGTTTGGGTGTTAACTATTTGCCCATAGCTGAGACCCTAACCAGTGCTACAACTCCGGTCGACCTGGGAACAACAGCAATTAAGAGGTGGTTCCATGCTCCTTACAATCTTATAATCAGAGGCCTTGCTGCTGAATGCAGTTTACTATCATACCCAGGATCAAAGACCTCATTAGAAATGATAACTATTGTAAAGAAAGATCCACAATAAAAACACAATGAAAACTGTCACACATCCTAAAAACAAGGATCACTTTCCACCTATGGCATACAGGCAGGTGTTATAACATTACAGCAAGCTACCTCACTTATATGATATCATCTAAATTCTCCTAAAAAGTATTTCGCTCAGGTTAATTGTTAGCTGCCAATGCTTGGTGTGCCATGCTCTGAGTTGCTTCTTTGTGGATATAATTGACTCATTAATAAGAAGTCACCATCATATGTTCAGAACTCTGCCCATTTTGTGGAAATAAAGATGCTCCAATCCAGCCAGATGATGAGCCTGTTTGCCAAGGTACCCATGGAGGAGGCACTAGTGATAGTCAGGGACAGATTGGCATCAGACTCATCCCGAGGAGAATATACCAGTATACCAATGGATAACCTGATGGAGATGCTGACTTTCTGTAAACAAAAAACACACTTTGGAATGGAATCTGACGTATATTCACAGGATGAAGGTTTAGCAATGTGCTCACCATTATCACCAGCAATGGCTAACATATACATAGAATACTTTGAAGAAATGGCATTAGAATCCACATCACTAAAGCCAACTCTATGGCTGAGATATGTAGATGACAATTTCATACTCTGGCCACATCAAGAAGAGGTTCAGCTACTACTGAACCATGTGAACATAATAAAGTCATCAATAAAGTTCATAATGAAGAGAGAAAACAGCAAGCTACCATTCCTGGATTTATTAGTACCTTAAATAGAGCATGGGTTCAAAACATCTATATACTGCAAGCCAACATTCACCAAACAATGCCACAACTTCAACTCCCACCAACTATACAGTGTAAAGAAAGAGAGTGTTCACTGCTTACAATATTGAGCAAAAGTCATAAATGGCAACCCAGAGATATATGAACTAGAAATGGTCACCATACAATGCAACAATTACCCTGAGTCTATGACAGCAGCTCCAACAAACTGGAATGGGGTGCATAAACAACACCAGAAAACAACCTCTTCTCTGCACACCCTATCTGAAGTGATTATCGGAAAAAATACAAAAGATCTGTGGTCTATATAACATAAGGATGGCCTTAAAAAGTGGTTTAACACTTCATAGACACTTCTGAATAAGACCTCTCTTAGAGGAGAATATGATTAAAGACTGTGTGCACCCCCCTATACAGATGTGGTAAAAAATATAAAGAAAAAACAAGCCACCCCCTTAAAATAAGACTGCAGAAACACAGTAAATCCATAACAAGATGAGGTTCGAATTACAATGAGAACGTGTTTTTGAAGTCCCTGAAAATTTAACTTTTTTATTCTTTAAAAGCGTAAATATGAAATTTTGTTATTTTTACTACTATTTTAATGCAAATATGAATTTTTCTTATTGTTATTTAATTCATTTGGTTCTCGTTTAATGATCCTAATTGGTTAATTAGTTTTCTGATCTATATTTTCTTAAAGACTACAATATTAGTTGTCAGTATTTTGAAAGAAACATTTTTTTAGGTACCTTGTGGGGGATTTGGTATTTGCTGGGTTGTATGTGCATCTGTATTTTACGGGTCTGGCTCTCTAGATTATTTCCCCCACAAATACAACACTCTGTTTTACAATCACGCAAAGTGAAAGGAATAATTCACAACGGACATTAAACAACAAACAATTTATTATGTGAAAAATAAAATGGTACGTGGAAACAAACAAAATACATGATGCGAAAATTGCCTTTTGGGAAATAAAACTTGGCAAGAAGTTAAATTTGTTCAAAGATGTGTATAAGTTTACATTAGCAGAGTCCGTAAATAAGTCTTTCCTACTTACATTTAGTTCATTTCAGTTGGCGACAGCATGTCGCGTTGCTGAAAGAAAGTTCGTCAGTTTTTTCTTTTCAAGGTCCTCGGAGCTAGGTCATGAACTTTGGCGTGGAAGAAATGACTTGGCCGGACAAAAGTATCGGTGGCATGCGGACTTAATGGCTAGCTTGGTGACCAACCTTTTTTTCTAACTGTGTGTATTATATACATTAATAGGGGATCAAAGAATCTTCCTAACATTAGGGTGTGAAAATATTTATTGACCAATCAGATTTATTATTTTACTATTTTGTTTTGGGGCCTAAATATTTTTGTGTTAATTTACTTCCGATCCTGTTTTTCTAGAATGTTCTTATTCTAAGTTTTTAGCTGATTGGTTGAGAAATATAAAAATGTAATCTAAATTCTACTGCCGTTTTGATCCAATTTTTCTAGAATGTTTTATTTGATTTCCTGTTGCTTATTTTAATAGAAAAAAAAATATGTATCCCATAACCTCCACAAAATCGCTTAAAAAAACAGCATAGTATGAAGGGAAAGGCCCCAAAACTAAATAAAAACAAAGTTTTATCGGCAAAATGTTTATATCATCATTAAGAGGATAGATCAAAGGATTTTTAAAATATTTTTTAATTTTTTAATTTTTTCAGACACATTCGAAATTTTTGTAGAAAATCTGTTTTTTTTTTACGTAAGTGCGAGATCTAAATTGCCCCAACATTAATTAGTAAAATAAAACACGTAATATTGCACAATGCACTTTTATGACAGTGAAAGACACATTAATTGGGAAATTCTCGTAAAAATCAAATAATGGTCGGATTTTGATGAAAATTTCAGGACTTATTCCTAATTGACCAAAATCAATGTTGAAACAATTATTTTGTATAAGATATTGGTAAAAATATTTTTTTTAACATATGTTACCTCGCTCCCCAATTAATTTCAACAAATGCTTAAAAATTTGACTTTTGGCCCCATATAGTCCTAATATAATTAAATTCAGGAGTCATTGGGGAATGCTAATCAACAGTTTTCTTTTTCTCCAATACAGCCCTTTTTCTAATAAAAAGGTCCGAATTGCGAAAAATGCAATAACTATGCCAATTTTTATGTGGATAAACTTCTGATTGCTTTTATGAACAATATAAATTAAGTGTATCATAGTCTGAAAAGAAAAAAAAATCAATGAATAATGAATTTTTACAAGAATTAATTTCATTTTTTTTAAATTTTTAATTATATTTAAAAATTATATATAAAAAGTTTAAAAATTATTGTTAAATTTCTTACTCTATTTGGTGGGCTAGAGTATTTAATTAATGCATGAAGACTACAATTACTAATCGAAAATTTAAAAGCTTAATACAAATGATTGAGCCAATGGATTTTTAAAATAATTAAAACATTTTAATTGTATGCATTTTTACTGCCCGTATCTTTCTTTGTACGGATGGCTGTACATGATATTTATCATTACAAGGTCATGTGATTAAAGGGTTGTCTTCCCTTACATAAAAAAATTACATTCGTATAATTTTGTCGCCTACGGCCTCCCTACTTTAACCTTGTTTATAACTTCCGGTTGTCATTATGTCACTCGGCACTTGAGATAGCCAGCGTATATCGGATTACCTTAGCTAATAAAATGCTTTAGCAAATATTTCAGAGAGTAAGCAAGTACATTTGTTTGAAAAACAAATAAAGGTAAGTTTTAACTTAAAAATTGACTTCAATAACGTGTCAGTGACGTATATTTTATTTTTGCCAGATTTTTAAAACAGGAATGTGGCTACTGTTTACAAATGTGTCAATCAATAAAAAAAATGGCAGTACTTTTAATTCTTTTTTTTTAATCTGAAAAATTTTAGATTCCAGTCAATATAATTTCGCTTTAAAATACGCCAGTGTATTTTGTTTACTGGAATTACTAAATTTAATCTCTTGACTTTCAATTAAAACTAATTTTAAACCTAAAATATAACTTATTTATTTTAAAAATTTCATTTTAAAATCAGGTATTGAAAATTTATACTAAAAAGTAGAGGTACCTATTTTTCTTTGAAAAACTACATTATTTTTTCTTAGACTACTATATTAGGTGTAGATAACACAAAGTATTTTCGATGAGTTCAATGAATTAATGACTGAATAAGCAGATAAACAAATGAATAAAGTATATATAGGAAAAATTAAGACAGACACGTTATTTCATGGTAATTCGGAAGTATAGGCCTATTTCAGGCGAGCCATCTTCAGCTTCCATCTTTATTCAACGAGTATCCTTTGTTTACATATAATGGTAGGATGACTCTCTAAGATAGCTCTAAACATATATGCATATAAATACATATAGAGCAAATATAAGAAAAATTAAGACAGACGTGTGATTTCAGGGTAATTCGGATGTATAGGCCTATTTCAGGCGAGCCATCTTCAGCTTCCGTTTTTATTCAACGAAGGATTCTACATGAATGGGATTCACAAAAAAAACCTAACCCGACGAATAAGAAAATAAAAGAATAAAAAAATAAAAACATATAAGAAGATAAGAATATAAATGTCGCTCCCTTAAAAGAGAAAATAAGATAAGAACAATCCATCCGTTTGTTTCGAACCCACACACATTCCTACAGGATCAAATATGTAAAAGTCGCATACAACCCACAACAGATAACACGCCAAGATGCTAATTCATCACCCCTGAAACAAAGTTGATGCTGCCCAGCGGTCAGTGTCGAAGAAAGTTCGAGGGTAGAGGGTGGGTCAGACGAGAAAGAGGAAAGGAGAGAGGGAGATAGAGCTTTACATCCTTAATTTAACGGAACCTCATTATTCTATATTTAGATTTATTTGTTTGAACTTGTATTTTTTTTCCTTTTTAAAACTGTATTAATATTAAAATTTTCTCGTTTAAGAAGAATATAGTGCTCGTAATATTTTTTCTCTAAAAATGTATTATCGGTAATAACACTAACAGTGATGTGTGACTGGAATTATTTATGATCAGAAATGTATTGCTGGTAAAAGTTTTCCTTCAAAAATGTATTGTTTGTAATATTTTTCGACAAAAAAATTTTTTTTCCCAGTAAGTATTGCAAGTAATTTTTACTAAAAGCCCTTTATGTTTCGAATAAATTCGGAACTTATTCAGAAATTATAGCTTTAAACAAATTCTAAACAGATTCTTTTAAATTTGGCTAATAAATAAATTTTGTAGTTTTTGTTAATACAAGAAAGAGAATACAAATTAGTCAAGGAATATTTTTTCATAGTGCTCATATTATTTTTTCTCTAAAAATGTGTTACTGGTAATATTTGACACTTACAATGTATGGCTGGAATTATTTATCATCAAAAATGTATTGTTGATCATAGTTTTCCTTCAAAAAAATATTGTTTGTAATATTTTTTTCCGACAAACAATGTAAAATCTTTCCCCAGAAATGTATTGCAGGTAAATTTTTTTCTTAAAGCCCTTTATGTTTCAATTACATTCTAAACTTATTCAGAAATAATAAGTTTCAACAAAGTTTGAATCATCATTCTCAAGTCTAAATTTTCGGTAATGGTGACTTGACTTTTGTAGCACTTAATGTCACGGGGCTTTCAAATAAAAAACCTTGAAATTAAAACAAATTCTTTTAAATTTGACTAAAAACTAAATTCTGTAGTTTTTGTTAATACAAGAAGTTTTTATACTTAAGTTTTTTAAGAATTTTTTAAAAACATTTCATTGAAAAGAAAACAGTAGACTAGAGGGAAAGAGAGAGAGAGGGGGAGAAGGAGAAGGAGAGAGAGTATATAGAGAGAGGGGTATAGCTTTTACACTTTGATTTAAAAGGAGCCAAATTATTCTATTTAGAGATTTATTTGCTTAAACTTAATTCTTAGGTTTAAAAATTAGAAATTAAAAATAAATTTACATATTACCAATTATTTGGTGAAATACGTTTCTAATTTAAATTTTAAAATCATTTGTTTCTGATGAAAGGCCGAGGACGGTCTGAAATATCAAATATAATAATAGAAATAAATAAATACTGTCAAAAAAATACATTTTTAAACTTACAACTTTTTAGTAGTTTTTCCTATATATATATATATATATATATATATATATATATATATATGTGTGTGTATGTATATCTCCACTTCAGTGTGGTTAGACATCCACTTGCATAATATAATTTTATGCAAACAAATAAGTTATCAATAATTTTGTAAGTTTTGTATAAAATTTACTCCAATAAACAATATCACTGCTTTTCTTCAATTAATCAATAAATAAAATGTTTCATTTTTAAAATTTGTTTGTTTTACTTAATCTTAATGTTTTAAAAAAATAGTAAACATTATCATTATTATTATTCTTAAATTTCACAACAGTGATAAACTTTAATAACTGAATGTTAACTTTTTCTTTTTCTATTAATATTTCTTTTACAATTACTTTTATTAAAAGGACTAGTGATGGAGCAAAAACATTCTTTTTTATTTATTTTTTTTAATTAACAACTTATCTGATTAAAAGGATCAGTAGCAACAACATTAAAAAAGAAAAAAGCCATCTTCTTTTTTTTTAACATAATACTCTTGTATAATGTTTTGTTTTAGGAATAGCTACTTTTTTCAATGTCTTTTACCAATGTCAATTACCATTTTCTATCTCCTTTATTCCCATCCTTCTCTTATCCTTTTTTGACACCCCTGTACCTTGTTTTTTCTCTTACTGCAATACCCTGCACACCAGTGGTGGTCCAGCCTTGCTTAGAGGCAAAATGATCATAAAAAACTAAAAAAAAAAAACACAAGGGAAAATAAAAAAATCAGGTGTGGTTGATTATATATGGCAGGAAAAGAGAGATCACCGCCACATGTAGGATAAGGTTGAAATAATAGACAAAGAATATCACTGGAAAATACAAAAACTTAAGGAATCAGTATATATGCTATGCCACAAAAATCTCCTAAGCCATTCAAGCATAGACACAAATACAATATGGGAACCAATAATATGGAGTGCTAGAGAAAAACAATAATTTCACCAGATTGTAGTATGAACTCTGGTAAAAATGATTACTGAGACATTATATGACCCTAAAATTAATAAGGACACATGACTCAGTGAATAAAAGTGTTGGTTGAATCCAATGACTTGACCTAATACCTGGCTACAGCAGAGTTGAACAAAAAACTTGTTGAGTTAAAAGGGAGATAAATGATACTAAAATATCTGGTAGAGGTAATTAATGGTAGATTGGTAGTGCCAATAGTTCAATTATTATTTGATTATTCAATGAGGCTTGAGGTGTACTTGTCAGAATATTGTGATGGGATTGCATCACTATTTTAATCAATTAGACTTATTCCATTTAGTCAACTGTTTTATTCAAGTTGTTGGCTACCTCGAGGACTGTGTACTTTGTAAATGGTGGTCAAGTCCAAAAACATTTTATCTACAATGCAGACAAATAATTCTGCATGGGACAAAATCAAGTTTGCTGATTCTGAATCTCTACTCAAAATTTATGTGCGTTGTGGTGCAGCATATATCGGCTTGGAATGAGAAATCAAGGAGCCGAGTTAGAATTCCAGTTGAATATCTTGCATTCACTTGCACACAAATATCCTTGGGAAAGGTATTAATCTGTCTCTTCCCTCCAGTTATAGGTTAAATAACAGGATAGATTGGGTTCTATAGCTTTGGCTGGCAGCCAGTCTACCATAGAAAGTAATGGCAACTTACTGCGGGATAATCTTCTGCCTGGTTAGTCATGTCTCTTTTGAGATATGATCACTCAAGCATGTATCATGTATGGCATTTAACTGACTGACTGACTCAGAATTGTTTAAGCACATCAGGTCTTTCTTTTTTTTTTGTGGGGTGGTATTTATATAGCATATTTATACTTGAGGTATATATCATATCCCAAGTACTTTAGTACTGTTTAGCAATGAAAGATTCACGGGTCATATGTATTCCTGGCAAAAAAATTTAAAAAATACATCTTTGTTTTTGCAGATTTGGCAACTATTGGTATTGACTGTCGATGTGCTGGTGACTATTGGTGTTTTGCCAACCTGTATGAACTTTTTCACTGATGACTATGCAAAAGTAAAAGAAAATAGAATGCAATTTCTTTTGAAAACTTGGGTTTTTAAATGTACCAGTCAGCTGCTGCTGCTACAATGTATACTTGCTTATTTAAATGCAAATATATTGTTTTCTGCATTTAAATGTAAATCATTTTCACCAAAGAAAGTCAAACATTGCCTGATGACTGGATAAAATCTTTAAATCTTGAAACAGAAATTTCCATCTTGCAATGTAAATTAAATTGATTTCAAATAAAAAATAAATTTATTTATAATTATATTATGCTCTACAATTTATGTTGTATTGAAGACTTTTTTAAAAAGTAAATGCCGGAGAACTCTGAGTTCTAAACCTATTGGTTCTCTTCATCTGAATATATATATATATATATATATATATATATATATATATATATATATCACTGTCCCAGATATGTCAATGAGAACAAAAATTTCAAAGAACAAATATTATGCCAGAAGAATAGACATATGAACTATCATTATTATGACTTCTTCAGGGGAAGTTGATGTAAACTATTCATGACTTCATTTCCTGTTATTCTTTGTATAAAGGAACATATTCCAGCTTTTCAGTTGTATACAGCCAAGAGTTTAGATATTTCTGAATTGATTTGGTACCATGCATCATGGTATCCATATAGACATTATATATATATATATATATATATATAAAGGGTGCAATGGATAAATTGTCTAAATTATGCGCAAAAATGAAAATAAAATGACAATACATTTTAACAGTTATATTAACCAAAATTACACAAAAATTTATTGAAATAGTAAAGAGTAAATTTATTCAATAAAATTGTCATTGGCTTCAACCACGGCCTCCGGATGACTTTGAAATCTCCTCCATCTCTACTGGATGGTTTCCTTGTTTAAGTTGGTGAATGCTACCATAATCTTTGCTTTCAGTTCATTTTTGGTATTACAAGGAGTTCTGTTAGTCTCTTGCTTAACTGCACTCCACACATAATAATAAAGTGAGTTGCAGTCTGGGGAGTTAGGTGACCAGATATAACGGGTGGATATAGTTGCAGAAATTTTCTGACAGAAATGACTGGGTTCTCCCGTTTGTGTGGCATGGTGCAGAGTCCTGTTGCTAGTCATATAGTATTTTAGTAGCCACTCTTTTAACCAAGGGTAGCACCACCTCCTCAATTCACTTAATGTAGGCCTTCATGTTGAGCCTGAGTCTTTCACCAACAAATTTGGGAGTTCTTTTCTTATCGTAGCAACCTGAGTGAGTTTTCTGAGCTGCTTTACTTTCGTAATCACCGTTCGACTTATCCAACTCTTTCCAAATTCTCTGCACTGACCTCAAATTGACACCCAAAAATGCAGAAATGTTTGTATTGGAGCTTCCAGCATGAATGCCAAGTAGTACAGCATGCTGTTTCTAAATTTCTGGCTGCGTGCTATGTATCATGGTATTGTTTTTCTCACAGATTGTGTCTAACTGACACTACTATACTGTGCAGTTGATAAAATAAACAACAAAAAATGCACAAGCACAAAATGGAAAATATAAACGGCAACAATTTACCAATCATGCACTGTATATATTACTGTTCTAGATATGTCAATGTGAACAAAAATTAAAAAAAAAAATCTTATGGTAGAAGTATAGAGACATGAACTGTGATTTTTATGATTTCTTCACGGGAAGTTTGATGTAGACTATTCATCATTTCCTGTTATTCTTTATATAAAGGAACATGGTCCAGTTTTACCACCCATAAACATACTTATTCTCATTTCTTGTGCTAGAATATTAACTGAGAATCTCCTAGATATGCATTATGATCAGAATCAGACTTATACTGCTGACATTTTTGCAGAGTGAGAAAAAGGTCAATTATTAATTTAAATGATCTTTCCATAAGAATGTTACAATGTAACCCTGAATTCTTTTTTTTATTCTAGTAACAGATGCTTTTTTATGTCTAATATACTAACTGGAAATCAATGAAGTTTCAAACCTATCTTCTTAGCCTTTCTTGGCTTGATCTGAAAAAAAAAACATCTGGTTACAGTTAACTGATAAGAGTAATATATTTAATGTTATTATCGTACAGACTAATAAAAACAAGAGACTAAATCATATGTAGAATTATTGCTTATTCACCTCTGGATTTTCTTAATATTGATGAATTGGTGTGTGTGGCTTTGAGTGTTTTCTTTGAATTTAGATATCTTTCTCACTAAAATGTGAGAGACTCTGTCTTTTTCCTTTTGGGTTGACTGTCTATATACCTATAGGAATTAAATTCAATATATATTTTTCAGCCAATAAAATCTGATCATAAGGCCTGTTTGATAAATAATCATTACAAGAGCAAATACTGCCTAAATACTAGTGAACATAGTTGTAGAACTACTATGTGTTATTTTTGGATCATTTAGAAAATAATAATGACTCCCTTCACAACTCTCACAAATTCAAGAAAAGATTTTTGTGAGCCAGTGTAAAATCATTTTCTAACCTATGAAACCTTGTATTCAAAAAGTTCACATTTCTATGTAAAATTACATTTTGAATCTCCTTACAGATATAAAAATGACTTCTCAATTTGAGAGGCCAATTTGATCTACATATCCATACACACACATGCACCCAATGAAAGAAAGACAGCCAGCAGCCACTGACTAAAGACTTCTCTATGCACACAATAGAATGGATTAACCAGCAACTACCTGCTAAGCCTTTGTCTATGAACTCACAGACACATGATTGTCATAAAGTAAGTCTATTCACACATTCCACACTGCAGTAAGAACATTTAATTGCTTTATAAAACACTGAAAAGAAATTTAAAACTTTTATTGTCATTGGATATTTCTGAAAAGAATATGTAAATCTTATTTCAAATGATGTTCTGCTTTTACTTTTCTTTTAGAAAATAATCTTTTTCATGTTTCATATAAAAATGTGTTGTTGTTACTAAATGTTTGAGATTCTGACATTCAGATAGCAACTAAAACCTTGTTAGATTGATTCCACATATTTTCCTGTCATCTGGTTGTCTCAGGTTCTAAGCATGGCCACCTATTTACATGTTGGGGCAGTCATAACATCCAGTAAGGTGTGAATCTGCACCTGGTGGCTATGAGGGTATGTTCCATGTCAACTTGCTGATACACATGGCTTCTCTGATGTTTTGATAGGAAACTAAGTACAAATCTATTTTGGTCTTATCTGGAGTGAGCCCAGGATATATTGAGATCACCACAGATCAACTTCCCTTAGAGAAATAGTTTCTTATTGACATTAAATTTGATTTAGATGAGCGAGTATTTTTTGGCATGACTTGTATACTGCCTACATAATAAACTTAGTTTAAACAATAACAAAAAAGCAGTAAAAAATATAACCTGTAGATACATAACTTTAGATAGCAAATATAACTTCTTTCTAGTGTTTCTAAAGAAAAAAATTTTAAATCTATAAATCAAGACTTGGTAAGAAAGACATATTAGACAGATTTCAATTATAGTCAACACATTCTTAAAATATATTTAATTATTAACAAGTTTAGACAAAATAAAACCTTTTTTATTGAAAATTATTAATAAGATATGATATTCCTGCTGAGTGGATATCAACTTTAAATTTAATTATAATTTACAGAGTGCGATTAAAATTCCACAGTATTTAAAGCATACATTAAATTAATTAATCTGTAAAGTTTCAGCATTTAAACATTTATAGTTATTAACTTATTAGAAATCAAGTATTAGTTATTAGAACTGAGCATTTTTCTGTTAAATAAACATGCTCACTTTGTGTCTACTGCTAAGTCTGCATACCAATTATAAATAAAGGATAATATATCAAGTGAGCAAGTCTGCATGATAGTGTGAGTAAAAGGTGGATGTATCCGAGGTGAAGTAGTAAAAGGAGTAAATAAGGAATCTTCCTGTGTCTAGTCTGTTGTATGAATGCTGTCTTCATGAGCAGAAACTGAACTAAGAAAATAAAAATATCACATAAGGAATGATTTTAGTACTGTTGATCCAAAACAACGACAAAAATCCCCAACAAGGAGGAAAGGTATGCAAATGAAAGACAATGATTATTCTTATTATTGATTATATAAAAATCTGAATAAATTAACATTCCAATTATAGTGGACACATTAAAATATATTCTTTTAATTCATCAGTTTTGGACAAAATAAAACCATTTTATTGAAAATTATTAATAAGATATAATATCTTTACTGATTGGGTGCAAACTTAAAATTCAATATAGTTAACTTATAATTTATGGAGAAAGATAAGGAGAATACAGTATTTAAAACAAATATTGAATTGTTAATATGAAAGTTTCAGCTTTTGAGCAGATATGGTTATAAAGTTGTTAAAAATTTTATACTCTTCAAGTGAGGCACTTTAAGAAAAGAGTCTACTATTTTTCTGTTAAATATTCATGTGTATTCTTTTGTTTAATACAAGGTTAAAGCATTATATATAAATCAAAGACAATTAATCAAGTAGTGAATCCAAGTAACTGGTCTGGTGCTTCTTAGAGATTCTTGAAAAAAATCCTAAAAATTTGCAATGTTATCAGTCCTGACCTGGCATCTCAGCTTCAATCACCTTCCCACCACCATACTGTAGCTTCCCTGTGTCTTTATAAATATTTTCATAGTGATTGTTCTGATGAGCTTTCATCTTTTGATACCTCATCTTCGCAAATTTAAATGCTGTAATATATTGGCAGCTTGATCTTATCATTTTACTGCCAAAATTATTAGATATAACCATAAGTTCTATTCTAACTATTAATCTCCAAAGTTTCAAGTTTTAAGCATGAATAATTAAGTTATTAGAAATTTTATACTCTTGTAAGTAATACACTTAAAAAAAAGCCTACCATTTTTCTGTTAAAGATTCACATGTATTCTTATGTTTAATACTAGTTGAATAAATTCTCATTGTTTTCCAACAGATGGTGTTCTCAGAACTCTGTGTGTATAGTTTCAGATGGTAACACATCTATAAAAAAGTACTATAAGCAAGCTTAAAATTCAGAGTATGTCATTTCACTGAAGTGTAAATAACTTGTTTTTCATTGTTGGATTTTGTGCCAAAGAAAGTGCATTTGTGAGGAATTTTACTGCGCTAATTTATTCAAAAGAAATCTGCAGCTAAAACATACACAGAATTCTTGTTAAGACTTACAAGAACCATGATCTGTTGGAAACAATATGCTAAGATTGGTTTAGACACTTCAAAAATAATGATTTTGATGTTGAAAATAAAGAATGCCCTTGAGCACTGGAAAAGGTTTAAAGATAAAGAACTGGAGGCATCACTTCATGAAGACTCATGTCAGGCACAAGCTGAACTTGCAGAGTCATTAGGAGTTGATCATACAACAATTTTGAAATGTTTGAAAGCATTAGGAATGATTCAAAAGCAAGGACATTGGGTGCCATACGAGTTGAAGCCAAAAGAGACATCAAACAGCATCTTGTCACAGGTGAACAGCTGCTTCCACAGCAGAAAAGGAAGTGGTTTTTTGTATCATATCATGACCGGCAATGAAAAGTAGATATACTATGATAACCCTAAGCATAGAAGATCGTAAGGTAAGCCTGGCCATACATCAACATCGGCAGCAAAGCCAAATATCCATGGTTTGAAGTTTCTCTCTCTGCATTTGGTGGAATAAACTGGGTGTAGTTTATTATGAGCTGCTCAAACCAACTAAAACGATCATGGGAGATTGTTATCAACTACAATTGATGTCTTTGAGCTGAGCATTGAAGAAAAATGGCCTATATACAAGTAGAGACACAACAAAATGATTTGCAACATGATAATGTTAGACCAGATGTTGTAAAACGGGTGAAAACCAACTGGGAAACACTTAAATGTGAAGTCTTCCTACCCTACACACTGTATTTACCAGACATTACCTCGTCTGATTATCACTTGTTCCGATCAATGACACATGGCCTGGCTGGGCAGCACTTTCATTCTTATGAAAATGCCAAAAAAATGGGTCAACTCATGGTTAGCCTTAAAAGAAGTATCATTTTTTTTACATGGAACTCAAATGCTGCCAGAAAGATGAGAAAAAATAGTGACTAGCAATGGACAATACTTTTAGTGACATGTTTCTCACAAATGTTTGTAAATAAAACATCACATTTCATGAAAAATCAGTGAAAACTTGTTCAAGGTTCTAATACGTCAAAGACAATGTATCAAATAGTGAGTTCAAGTAACAGTCCAAGTTAAACTAGTAAGAGGAGTAATTAAAAAATCTTCCTATACCCTTGTGCAAATGAATTAAAACAAAATGAATAATGTCTTCCTAGGATCGTTTCCACTTTTCCTGATCACGTATATGTCATCTCTTGGCATTGTTTTTCTCTTTTGACTGCATTTTTTTTTATGTTTTGGACTGATGGATCCAGTTTTTTCTTTGCTTTATGACACAACTGACAGTTGAAAGGCTGACACCAACAATATTTGTGATCTCTCTGTAAGGCTTGCCAGTGTGTTTATGCAGCACTACAATTTTCATATACTTCCTTGGAGTAACATCATTGACAGTCAAGAAAATAGTATCTGGGTGCAATAAAAATCTGATGCAATCACAGATGATGCAATATTTTTCAAAGTCAAATAAAATTTCATCATACACCCCAAAAATAGATTCATATTACTGCAAATGACCTAATCTGAGGAAAAAATAGAAATCAATTACACCCTGTCACTGCAGTGGGTCTAAAACTGACCGTATAGTGAAAGAAATGAAACTAAAGAAGTTGTTTCAATTAATTTGCACAAGGGTGTATATATTAACATTTTGGATTGAGAAGAGTTCTGGACTGCATTATACATAAATCAAAGACACTGTATCAAATAGTGAGTCCATGTTACAGTTCAAGTCAAATTAGTAAGAGGAGTCATCAAGAAATCTTCCTATGTCTAGTTTATTTCTTGTCATTGGCAGTTAGGTCTTGTAACCGTTAAGTTCTATGGTAATAGTTTCTTCTTCTGCACTTTTTGCTTATGGAATTCTCATTCCTGTTAACCTATAATCTTCAAAAATTTAAAAGCTATGTCAATCCTCATCTTTTGTCTCCTTGAAACCAGTTATTTTATTGTCCCCCTTGTTTCTTTCACTCTCAGTAACCACTTGCATCATAGTGGATTTTATTCACTTGCTTGGGGTGAAATGATTAAAAACAAAATCATGAAAACTGTCTACAAAAACTTGAAAAAATTACCCAAAATAATTTCCAGAAAATAAAATTTTTGCATTTGCACTGTATCTACTTTATTTTTTCTTTGTGGACAAGTTAAATATTTTTACAAGGCCAAAATTTAATCCTCTCAACCAACCACAGAATCATCATATATTACAAAGAATTCAAAACTCTCAATCTCGTGTTTACAAGAATTCTTTTTCACAAAAAACACTTTGCAAAATACTAATTTTGTCTGCCAATTCTCTTGCTTCTTGGAAGAATGTGTCTCTGTCAATAAAAAAACAAATACAAACTATCAACATATATTGGTCATACCACATTTCTAAGAAGACCGACAAGTCACCTCTCCAAGCAAAGTGTCATATATAAACACTTGACACAGCATAAATGTTAATTATTATTAGCATCCTATTATAGACGATAATAAAACAGTCTTCTGTTAATTCAACTGCAAAAATGGTTTAAAATTCAGATTGCTATTTACAACACAGACCCACCAGCAATAAAATTTGTTTTACACTGGGTGTGCATTTATTTAAATGCTTTTGAGCCATAAAGTCATTTTAGTCACATGACACTAAAGCCTATTTTACCACCATAACATGTGAACCCACTTTCATTACAAATTTACAAAAAACAGAGAAAGAGGAAAAGTTTGTAGAAAAACAAAGAAAATAATCGAGTTTCTAAAAATCTTCATATTAAAATTTTATGTATCAAAGAGCTGCCTGACAAGTGGCAAAAAGTCATTGAAAAAATGATGAATATATAACAGAAGAAAATGTAATTCTACTTTATTTTTTGAAGAATAATTTGGTTGAAATAAATAAGTAATTTTAAGCTGAAATCTAAATATTTTGAACACAATTGCATGCTTTCAACTAAAGATAAAATGCATTGCTAGTCATTTTACTATAAAATACATTGTTGATAATTTTGGTCTAAAATTTTAAATTTTGTGCCTCCTCAAGTTAGCTCTCACAACAAACCTCAAGTAGAATAACTATATATAATCCATAGCTAAATCAGCAGCTAAGTGGCTTTCCTGTGCCTCTTCTACAAATACTTTCATGGCTTCTGCTCTGATGAACTTAGCTCACTGGTGCCCCTATATATGAATTTACTCAAGCTACAAGATTAGCAACTAGGTCCCACTCTTTTACTGTGAAACCAATAAAATTTAAATGCAAATTTTACTCCATCAGCTTCTTTTTTCTCACTTTCCGCCCGTGGAATTTTCTTCTGATTAATTGCTTACCCGACAGCTACAATCCCCAACTAACTTGTATCACTAACTTGTATCCTCTCTCTCATGCTCCTTTCTCCATCCACTCCACTCTCATCAGTATTCTCAGCCTTCTCTTACCCACTTCCTGACACCCCCTATAACCTGTCACTCTTTCTCATAACTTTCCTCCTAGGTAACTCCCTGCACAACAACAGTTGCAGTAAAATGCCTTGCTTGGGGCGAAATGATTATGAAAAAAAAAAGTATTGTTGGTAATTTTGCTTTAAAATAGTATGTATGTTGTGGTGCAGTGGATATCAACTTGGAACAAGAAATTGGAGAGCTGAGTTCAAATTCCAGTTGAATTTGTTGCATTCAAATACCCTTGGAAAGGTATTAATCTGTCTCTTCTCTTTCCATCTATGGATTAAATAGCAGTACAGATTGGGTTCTACAGGCTTGGTTGGCAACCAGTCTACTGTAGAAAGTAATGATAACCTACTGTGAGAAAATTCTAGAAGCTATTATTATACAAAATATACAGTCCACATTAAATAAAATATCATTCACCATAGAAGAAGGTATCTTGATGTGCATATATAATTAATATTTTATCAGTATTATAATGAAAAACTAAAAAAATAATAAATTGCACTCTTTTTATGTGGCCTTGTTCCCAGTTGCAATAAATATGATGTCATGCTAGACAATTTCAAATGTCCAGCTTTCCAAAGAATACCAAAATGCAAACAAAAGGAATTCTAACTCTTACACAGACACCATATCAGTTATTGATAATGACTGTTAAAGAAATAACAAAATATGAAATTCTGAGTTTATCCACAACTTCAAGCACAATACTCTTATCTTAACTGAAATATAGAAAAATACAATAAAAAATTTGTGCTTTGCTCATAAATTCTCTACAAACTTTACTCTTGACTTATTTGCAGTATCCCTGCCTTATTTATCATATAGAATTGAGTCTTTGTTGCATGTAACCCCTTCCATGGTTTCTGCTATCATTTCTTACCTAGATCCCTACAAAGCATGTGGACCCAATGCTATCCATGCAATAATCATTAAAAAGTGTGCTCCCAAACAGACTCTTGTTCTCTCTAAACTGTATAATAAATGTCTTGCTGCCTACTGTTTTTCTGCCTTCTGGAAGTCATCATCAGCTATTCCAGTTTGTAAGAACTTTGGTGAGCTGTCTGACCCTTCCAACTCTTCTACCTCTTTTTGACAAGCTCATAGAAACCCTAATCAATCCTGAATTAGTTCATCATTTCTCATCGCAGGGCTTCTCTCAGACAAGCAATATGGCCTTTATTTCTCCAGGTCAACTACTGATGTACTGACAATAATTGCAGAAAAAGTCTATCATGTTCTAGATAAAAATGGTGACATCTGGGTTGTAGTATTGAACATCTTGAAAGCCTTTGACAGGGTCTGGCATACAGGTCTTTTCCACAAGCTGATAAGTTACAGTGTCTTTTTTAGCTGATCCAGTTTTTTCCTATCAAATCATGAAATGGTTCAGTCTAGTAAAGTCCAAATGGCAGCTGATGTCCAAAATGATTTCAAGACCATTGTTAAATAGGGCAAAAGCTAGCTTGTGACTTTTAAGGCTTTCAAAATTAAACTTCTCTCCATTAATCATCTGAAAGAACCCTCCACTGCTTCTCTCTATCAGCATGGATAATACTAACCTCCAGGAAAGTGACTTGTTGCACCTTCTTGGACTAATGTTATCAGCTGACATGAAGTAGAAAGACTATATTGAGTCTATTGCTAGGTCAGCTGCTAAGAAATTTGGTTCACTAAGTTGTGCAAGATAATTTTTCTCTCTGGAATCTATCTTGCATATCTATAAGTATACCATTCAGGTTTTCTTAGAATATTGCTGCTGCATATGGCTCGATGCTTCTGCTATTTTGATAAAATCCAAAGAAGAATCAGCAATATTATTGGTCCTAATCTTGCAGATTGATTTCAGCCATTTACTTACCGCTGTAAGGGTGCCTCTCTGTGCCTTTTTTATAAACACTTTCATATAATTGTTTAGATGAACTCTTTGCTTTGATACTCAGATTTTATGTATTTAAGCACAATACTAGACTGGCACAGAGATATCAGTTTACAGTTGAGCTGACAAGATGTAGCCATAAGTTCTATGCTAACAGTTTCTTTTCTTCCACTTCTTGCTTGTGGAACTCTCTTCTGGCTCCATACTTTTCAGCCAACTTTAATCTGTAAAAATTTAAATGCAATGTCAGTTGCTATCTACTGTTCTTCTGATTATTCTTTTTTAATTTCTGCTCACTATTAATATTTTTGTTCCTAATTCTTTCACACCCTGTAACCCTTTGTGTTTTACTGGCTTTTTAATGTCAGTTAAAAGTGTATCAAAGGAATAACATATTGGACACTTGAAAACAGTTTTGAAAAACTATGAGAGTGTGGATTCAAACTTCATGAGGAAAAATGCAAATTGTTTTTGCCTAAAATGAAATACCTAGGACAGATCATTGACAAAAATGTCAACCAGATCTGACAAGAGCAAATGCAATTAAGAATATGTCTCCTCAACAAACGTTACTAAGTTACAGGCATTCACAGCTAGTGCCTATATATTGTAACCACTAGAAAATGAGTTATAACACCTTCTCAGACAAGGAGGAAACTCTGTTAGAAGTTGTCTGAAATTCATTTTGGAAGAAAATTACAAAAAATATGGTCCAAGCTTTTCATGTTCTTAAGTCATCATTAGGTTAAGTAAGTTGGTGAGTTTCATAGAACTAGTGAGTGTTGTGACGTGTTGTGATATGTTTTTTATATAAATTTGTTGATGTGGGTTCTTAAGTTTTAACTGTTTTTATTTATCTCTGGTTGTTGAGAAATGTTATTAAAGAAAAATATGCACTCTCTGGTAGGATTTGAAATTGTATCCCTCTGGGCAGAATACATCTAACAATAGCTTCCCTCAGTCCAGAGGAATGCAGGTTCAAATAGTGCTAGAGAACACACACACACACACACACACACACACACACACACACAAGATTTTTATTTCATAAGAACAAATTTATTTTTTTCTTGTAAAATAAATCTCTTAAAGTTACCCATGGTGATGCACACCAAGTTCATATCCTTTTTGTTGGTTATTGGGAGGGACACACTCAGTGAGTCATAGTATAAAGATCCACTGCTTCCCACAGTCTCCAAAAGTCAATATCACTACCTACATACAGTTGCTGAACTAGATGATCTAACCCTGGACTGGATTAAGTAAGTGGGTATATAAGTTCTAATAGCACCCTGCTGTCTCCCATATATCTCATATAACCTCATAGGGACTAACAAATAATTTTGACAATCAAGTCTCCCTTAATAAGTGGCCACATAGCTTATCCTAACATTTAATACATGGGACTACTTTCACTGAAGAGTCATTGAGAGGGAAGATTAGTCAGTGACACTACAATACCAAAGACTCATTGAAGGCAGTCATCATAGATGGACAATATGAACAAGAATCACATGATTCATCCATGCAGTCACTTTTAAAGTCACATTAAAGCTTATTCAATCTTTACTGGGAGGCAAACCTGAAAAAACTAAAAGTTTTGTCAGGATTTATTATTGTGGACACAACCTTAACAACATTAGAGTCACAAGGAATTCTTTAACGAAAATGGAAACAAAAAAGGACATATAATTAAAATTAGAAAGCAATAGTTTATATTTTTAAGGCCCACAATGAGGCAAGAGGGCTTGGATAATCTGACACTCATGAGATATACTGAAGGCAAGAAAGATAGAGGAAAGCAAAGAGTAACCTACCTAATGAACGTGTATAAATGGATTGCAGAACAGAGATTGGGAGAGATAATGAAAAGATGAACTTTACTAAGAGCTACAAAGGATAGGAAGTTGTAGAGCCATAATTGATCATGTCCTGAAAAGACATGACACATAGCAGAAAAAAAAGAAAAGATGTCTGCTGTCCTGAGCATTTAAGTAACTTAATGAAGAAAAATGTGTCATTTAGAATATATATATATATATATATTTTTTTTTTTTTCTAAACACATACTGTTAAATATAAGAGACAATGAATGTCTATTATGTTTAATCATGAGCCGTTCTAAACATCGTATTTTGGCTTTAATTTCAGTTGAAAATAAAGACAAAAATTCTCCAACATTTGGATAATTTTTTATTAATTTGGTTCTAAGCTTTCGGCTCACATGAGCCATCTTCAGAGAGATCACCAAGACGGTAACACAATAACATCCACCATCACCGATGATTTTATTTTGTGTTGACATAAAACTCCGCTAGGCAACGACAATAGTTACCAAAAATAACAAATGCAGTTTGCAAATTTGCAATGCGGTTCTATGATGTCACACCTCGTGATAGCGTGAAATGACAACAGAACCATGTATTCAAATGCAATGTAATGTGTTATGGCCAGATTTAAAAGTGATTTTATTAAGTGTGGGTTGTTTGGATTTAATGTACATGGCCTCCAATATCTGTGAGCCGAAAGCTTACCCAGTCTGATATTATCAAGAAGTCATTTCATTCACAATTTAACTATGAGGAAATTTGAACTAGGGTCTCATAGAATGATAATGTTCTAGCCACTTGGCTGCATGTCCAATTTGCCTGATATGAATACTCCGAAAAATGTAAATAGTGTAAATAGATACAATACCTTATCGCAGAAATATAGACAGGTGTGGTATCCTGGCTAACATTCCTCATGCATCTGCATAATTTATTATCTTTTTTACTAACACCTCAAAATATAGCAAAAATTGAACAGGTGGAACACCATTATGACCACTCATTGCTTAATTGTATAATTGCATTTTCCATGGTGGAAGGATTCATGCACCCTATTTAGCTATGATGAATATCACAGCTAAATGACCAAAGTTGTCAAAAGAAAATAGAGACCCATGTATCAGGGAGAAGAAAACAACCTAAGCTGTGATTTCAATGTAGCTACTTTTTGCTGTGGAAACTGAGCTTGTTAGGGAAGTATGTTATTTTATATGGGGTTAACTCAATAGGCATAGGGATTGTTTCTAATTGTGAGCAGTTAAGACAAAAATTTGACCAAGAATGGAGCCAATCAGTTAAGTGCCATATATGGTACATGCTTAGGCGATAATGTCACTTTTGATTCATGTTTAACTAGGTAGAAGATTTTCTTGCAGAAGGTTGCCAGTTCTTTCTATGGGAAAACCTGGTTACTAACCAAGGCTATAGTCAGTCCTGCTATTCAATCCATAGCTAGGAGGAGAAGAGATGGATTCATACCTTTCTCAAGGGAATTTGTGTGTAAGTGAATGTAAAGAATTTAACTGGAATTCAAATCCAGCTCTTTGATTTCTCATTTCAATTTGATATCCATTACACTGCAAATGCACATGAAATATTGATGGCATATCTGCTCAACCATCGCTTTCCAGGCTTGATGAAGTTCAAAATTTTTGACACTGTCATTTGTTTTATATGATCGTTAACCCAATACATTCAAACTAGAAAGTTACCAAGGTTGTTGTAGAAAAATCTGAAGTGCAGATTGTGAGGATATGTAGGATAGATAACAGTTGCCCTAGACTTGAAGAAATTCAGATAGTTGTGATCAGGATACCTTTTCGGGGGTCAAAGTAACAGTTATGAAGAACTTCCTCCTTACCAGTGGAATACAAAAGAAATGACACTGAGACTCATACATGTGGTTTGGTGGGTTCTAGCTGTAAAGCTCTGGTCTGGTACAACTAAGTAATGCACATCTACCATTAAAATAGCAACAGAGTAGTAGTGTTTTATCTGTGGGAAAAGAGTTCTAGAGTAGAAAATAATTCATCAGCCAAAAGGCTGTATAAATGATTTTTAAATGGTGTCAAGGCTTGAAAGTGAAGATTTGGTAGCACCATCCCAGATATATACCATTTTTAGTCTAATTTGACTCTTGAAAAAATAGCACATAGCAGATGTAGTCAGATGCTTTCTAGAGTGGCACAAGGAACTGATCTGAATAGAGTCTAAAAGTGTCCCAGCATCCTTGTAGGCTACAAATTATTTTCTGCTCTACAAACTCTTTCTCACAGATGAGAAATTGCAAGCCACTCACTGCTTTATCATTATTTCTATGGTGAATGCTTATATGAACTACACTAGTTCCACCAGTCTTAACCTTCATGTTTAAGACCCACTATGCCACACACATTATAGTGAACCACCCTTATATCTTGGGGTGAGACATAAGTTCCACTCAAGCAGCCTCTTCCCACAAGCTGCTGTCTTGTAGAACTAAATCCTAAGAGGCTGCTTCCCCAGTCACTACAATCCTAACCTGTTCAAATCTAGGGATAATAGGTTAATCAGTATCTTCCACACATATCCGTATATGCTGTTACACTGTAACCCATTACCTTGAGTGACCTCAGAGCCTTGTACAGGGTGAATATGCTGTAAAAAATATATAAATGTTTCATCTGAGGTCTCATTAAACTTGTTTCCAAACAGATGTTCAAGGCAAGAAGCTTCATCAAGAGCACTATTCATCATGGTTGGAGAAATCTCTGGGTCAGTTTGGTGATGGTGAAACATTACAAGCTTGATTTTGGAGATATTGAATGTTACATACCAATTCTTCCTCTATTGAGTTGTGAGAACTAGGTCAGACAATGGTTTAGCTGCTAGTGTTTGATCATCTATATATTTGGAGATTCATAAACAGAGGTATCATCTGCATATATATTTATAAATGATCCGAGAACAAAGAGTGGTTTGTTAATTTTAATGCCTCAAAAATGAAACTGCTTTTGTTTAATCATCTAAGAGAATGCATTTTACTTTTCATCAGCATGGCTGATGCTAACTTCCTAGAAGAGTGACTCCTTGCTCCTTCTGACACTAATGTTTTCAGTTGATATGAAGTGGAAAGAGTATATTGAATCAATTGCTAAGTCTGCAGTTAAGAAACTTGGTTCATAATATATCTTACATATATATATATATGTCTACCATTCATTTTTGCTTTGTATATTGCTGCCACATCTGGTCTGGTACTCTGGCTAAGTGTTTAAAGATTCATAATAAAATCCGAAGAATTTGCAATGTTATTTGTCGTGAACTGGCATTTCACTTTCAGTCCCTTTCCTACCACCATAACGAAGCTTCTCTGGTGAACTTTTCTCTATGATATTGTAGCTGCCGCCAGGCACTATTTGCTACCAAATCTTAATGTAAAATCAGCAGGTTCATTTTCTCAATGAAGCCAACCCTGGATTCTTGACCGGCGGCCTTGTCACCCCTTGGGACAATGTTGCCAGAAAATATAGTTCCTTATGTTTTAGGACGACATAAAACAATTATGAGGTCTAAATAGAAAGTATGAAACAGAAACAGTAAAGTTAGAATAAGTAAGTAGATATATAACAAGTAAGCTGTTTTAGGTCAACCTTTTCTAGGATATAGGATTGGGGCCTCTGTGTAAGAAATACAAACCCTCTTAACAGTTTTTTGGATTGAGACCTTCTAAGAGGTCAGACGTAAATTTGTTATCTCCAGTGGCAGCACATTTGTTTTCAGTACTGTTAGGGAGTAACTATATTGCCATAGACCACACGAGGTGCCAATGAGTTTTCACTGTAATTGCTATTGCCACATGAAACATGCGTGAGAGAACTGACAGCTGCATAAGTACTGTAAAGAAAATAAAGCCTTTTACAATATATACCCACAGTTGTCAGTTCTCTCATGCATGTTTCATGTGGCATTGGCAATTACAGGTACCTAAGCTGATTTGATATGCAATACTAGATTAGTGACAAGATTTCATCATTCCATAGCTGAAATGACTAGATGTAACCATAAATTCTATGCTAACAGTTTCTTCCATTGCACTCTTTGATTATCAAACTCTCTTCTGGCTTCTTGCTTTTCTGTCAACTTTGATCTTTCTAAAATTTAAATGCAATGTCAATTGTTATCTTCTGTCTTCTTATTATTTTATTGTTCTGTCTTCACAATAGTAGTTTTTCTCATGTTCTCTAACACTATTCTCTCATATCCTCTATCCTTTTGCATCTTAGTTGCTTTATTGCCTTGCTTGGGATGAAATGATTAAAAAAAACAGAATATTCTTAGGCAGATAGTTAATATAAAGCAGAAGGTAAGTAGGAACCAAGAAAGAGCTTTGGAGGATGCCTGCATTAATCACATCAGCTTCTGGCCAGCCATTAACAACAATCTTCATGAACCTACCTGATGTGAAGGACTTAATAGTTGAGAAGACTCTTTCAGAGATGTCATAGCAACCATCTATACCACACCTTGTCAAAGCCTTTGAGATATCTAAGGTGATTTCTCCCATGAATTTATTATCAAGTGCTTCACTGATTCTCTGCATAATGACAATTAAGATATTTGCAGTTGATCTAGAGGAGCAAAATCCATATTATTTCTCAATTATGAGATTGAATCTGCACACGTGATTGACAAGTTTCTTGGGGAAATATTTATTTTCCTCTCTGCATCCTATTTCCTCCAGATGCAACCCTATCATTATTTCCTCCAGATGCAACCCTATCATTATTTCCTCCAGATGCAACCCTATCATTATTTCCATAGCAAATGTTCTTTAGTTCCACCAGTTCAGATCTTTACAGCTAGAACATGCCATGCTACTTCTGCAGAATCGAAGCATTCTCATTTCCCCCATGTTCCAAGCTTCTGCCTCTTAGTGGAATGGACTTCCATGGGAGTGCTTCTATGAACACTACAATCTTAACCTATTCAAGTCAAGAGTCAGTTGGTATCTATTCTTCTTCTCTCCATAATCTCCACTTCATGCCTATATATATATAACCTCCTTAAATTCTTCAAATAAAGGGTCAGTTATCTATCTTCCTTATTTGCATAATCTTCACTTCATCTCATTCATCATAACTATTTTAACAATAAGCTCCCTTAACTTCTTCAAGTAAGAAATCATTTGTTATCTATCCTCCTTGTCCTCATAATCTTCACTTCGTAACACTTTGTCTTTCATTCAGATCACACACCTCATTCATTATGACCATGGCCGTATCTGACTACCGGGCACACCGGGCATGGGTCCGGGCCGATCCATGCAATCATAGTGAAAATCCGGGCAAGGAAAAATGTCTTCATCAGAAATCAAACTAAACTAATTCACGAAGAAAGAAAGAAAGAAAGAAAGAAAGAAAAACAAAGAAAACATCTGAATGAACGCAGTAAAAATCTGTTTGTTTATTTATTAATTTTGGGAGAAAAGACTGGTTATACTCAGAAAGTCTGAACCCGATTTCCTGCTTTCGTTCATGTTCTGTGCCTAATTTCCATTGGAATAGCCGAAAAAATCTGCAAAAATCATAGTTTCTGGAAACGGTTGACACGGATGACGTCATCATATTGTCAACTAATAAATCCGGGCAATTTTCTCTGTGCCTGGTGTTTTTTTAGCATCAGCTATGGCCCTGATTATAACCATTTTAACAGTAAGCTCTTACACTACAATCTTAACTTCAAGTAAAGTTTCGGTTGTTATCTATCCTCCTTATCTTCATAATATTAGTTTTCTACCATCTCCTCTTTCATTCATATCACACACTATGTTCATTATTACCATTTTAACAGTACCCACTACCATGATCGGTTCTCAAGTCATGTTTTAAGTGAATTCTAGTATAAAGAAAAGTTCAGTATTCATTAGTGTAAGTAGCTGAAACAGGCTTATGTTTTGAGTATAATTGAATAGAAGGTAAATTGATGGTCGACCTGTAATAATGTGGGTGGACATTAATTTATCGAGCAGTTCTGGCTTTGTTCATGCATTTCAATTAAAGTCTTTAACTAATTGTAATTGGGAGTATCCAAAATGTTGCTAGGTATTTTTGCCGTTTTTTTTTTCAACAGTAGAGATGCAATAACATTATAAAATTTTGGGATTTGTTAAGTTTCTCAGATAAAATGGAGCTTCAATAATTGTGAACCAACTGGTTCATTTGCCTAAATTCTTGTGTCTTTATTGTTATTTGTTGGACAGTAGACTGATGGTGCTCTTGCTCCATTTTGTTTATTTATTTTTTGTATTTGTGTGTAGTATATATATATATATATATATATATATATATATATTGAGATTCACCAAATATGTTGCTATTGATTTGTCGTTTTTTTGTATTGAATTATCAAAATGTGTTTTTTGTTAAAGTCACCAAATATGTTGTCCAAAAAGTCTTTGTATGAAAATACTTGTATATACATATTTCATATTCAAAATTCTTAATACAAGGTTTACATATATCCATTTGCAAAAGACTGAGTATCAAAAACAATATAAATTTTGTACTTAGTTGTTGAAAACCTGAAATTGTGCATTGTGTTACTGTAACATGACAGAGCAAAAAGTGGAAGATTCACTTTCCCACTTAATGATATCTCATGTGGATCTCATCAGATTACGACTGTTTTCTATTTTGATGAATATTTATAATTAATTTTATTGCTATTTTCTGTTTTGGTCAAGGGGAGATAACTGTCTCTCGCACAGGGCTATTTGTCAATATTCACTTTGGAACTATTTGTCAGTATTCACTAATAGGAATCTATCAGTGAATACTAAGATACTTTATTTTTTAAGATACTTTAAAACTAGCATACAAACTTATGCATGAACTCTGTCACTGGAGAATTCATAACGCAACAATGAACTATATCACTCCATGAAATTGGAAAAGCAGTTGGTATTTTTTTCTGATTTCTTGCTGCTTTATGCCTTTTCTGCATGTTCCAGTTTTTCTTTTTTCTAAAATCTTTTGGACAATATGACATCTTTGTGATGCATTAAAGCTTTGTTTCCAAAGTCAGTGCTTGAAATTTTTATAACCACGGTTATTAGATTATGAAAATTGATGTGATAGACATGTGTCTGATTATAAAACATAAAGCATTTTTATCAAATATAAAACGCTAAAAACATGTAGTTTATTATTAGAAAAACAGTGAAAATCTTTGTAAATGTACAATATTGGTGCACCACTCCTATGATATTAAAAGATTTAGTCAAGCGTTGTAGATTACTGACCTTCTTTTTGTGAAGAAGAAAGGCAGTTAAAGCTTTTGAGTTTTGAATTTGCTCTCTTACCTAGCTTTTGAACTTTTGTTTGAATGAACTTGATTTATTTAGTTTTTTACCTTCTGAACTAACTTGAATTAAAAAAAACAAAAAAACACTACTATATTTTTCTTCTTTTTAAAGAGTGTGCTAAAATGTTTTCAGTTTGATATCTTTCTTCAAAATTTGGTTAGAAATTAGAAAAGGCCAAACATCAGAAATTGTTTTAGAATCCTTTCTTTATCGGCCCGAAAACTTTTCATTTTTACTGGAGAGACTGAGGCATTACATATAAGATTTTACTTAAAAGAAAAAAAAATCCACCTATGCAAATATTTAAACTGGATACTTAAGAAAAACTGCGGAGAAAGAAAAAAGAAAAAGCGCGCTTCTCTCGTCGGAATTCATAGGAAGGTGACATTGAATCCGCGTAGATTTTGTGTGACGTCATAAGATTTTCTCGATCGCTGCTGCTGCTACATTTCGACAGCATTGAGTAGAACTCGTACTTTTACTCGCACTCGGTCGAGTGAGTGCAGCTGCTAGACACCGTCTGCTAGCGCAAACAACAACAATAACAACCACTGTCATCTCTGCTTCAGCAATTTTACCATTTTTTTTTAAAAAGACAAAACGGTATCATGTCGTCCCTGCGAGCTTTCGGTCGAATCTCAAAACTGCTGCAGGGTCCGCTGAAATGTCCGAGTCGGAGCTATTATGCCGGTACCATGGAACCGTTTCACCCGTACCCGGATCGTGAACCCAATTGGGTTTCAGCCGAGGAGGCTGTCTCTGCTGTTAAATCCGGTAAGCGCATAACAGCATAAAAAAACTACTAATAATTAGTGTGTGTGTGTGTGTGTGAAATATCAGTGAGAGACTTTCCAAGAATAATTTATTCTAGTTGCAAATAATTTTTGTTTAAAAGTAAAAATACTTAACTTCACCATTAAAAAATGTTCTTTCTAAGAGAAGGCTAATAATCTCTTTTACAATTTAAAAATTTACACCTCTTAAATTAGAAACGTTTCAACAATTCATGAAAATTAGAGCCAAAAAAAAAGTAATTAGTGAAAGTTAACCATGTGACATCTTAAAAAAAAACTAAGGAATAGTTGCGCTACTAAGTTCTTCCAATTTTCTCTTCTTTCAAAGTAACTATATAATCTCAGTTTCTTTATCAAGCAAACAAAAAAGTAAAACTATCAACTTAACTCTTTGACTCCCAGCCCCCCCCCCCCCAAAAAAAAAACTGCCAAATTCTGAATGGTGGATTGATTTCTAAATTACAAGTTAAATTTTTGCTTCATTTAAAAATACTTATTTTAATTTTTTTTTTTTAAATTCTAATCTTTCAAGAAAAATTAGGATCCCAATATGATGAAAACTTTTTTTTCTATTCCTTTCTTGACTAAAAGATTTTAAGTAGAAAACATGAAGCCTCTTTTTTCCCCAAAAAACTTCAGATTCCCGCTCTAAAGGAAGCGGGTTGACTAGTTAGTGTAAAAAAGGTCGAGAAATGTAGAAATATCTGACAGGCAAAAAAAAAAAAAAAAACGAGAACAAGAAAATAAAGAAGGGAAAAGATAGAAGCAGAAAAAGATGTTTATTATTTAATTGTAAAATGTAAATGTAATTAAATTTACATCATATGTGAGTAGAAAAGCGGTAAAAAGAAAGAGTAAGGTCGGTAAAACTAACAATTTAAAAAGTTGTAAGATTAAGAACGATATTAGAACTTGATAATCCTAAGAATTATTTTAAAGTCTTTTTGTGTAAATTTGTAAGAGGAAAGAAAGAGGACAATTTTTCATATTTTTATCATTTTTATTACGTTTAAAAATAAGGAATTTTATCGATATTTTCTCTTATAACTAAAAAAAAACATTCTAAAACTTAATTCTTAAAACGTTATTTTAGTTTCAACAACGTTTTTTGTTTTTCTTTGTTAAACGCTTGACTTTTTTTTATCTTTTTAATAAATACCATTTAAAAAAATTATTTTATTTTTTCTTCCATATTTTTAATTGTTTTTCAATTATTAAATTATTACTGAAACCGAATCCAAGACAATAATTGCTACTAAAAATGTAACGACTTTCTTTATTTAGGAAATAAATGTACCCATCATACAATGAGAAAAAAAAATGTACATTAAAAATTATAAAACATACCAATTTTTTATGAGAACAAAACAAAAATGTTAAAAAAATGAAGGCTTTATATATTTTTACCCCTTTTTCTCTTGAATGTTTTTTTAAAAACTTATGTGTTTTAAAAATGTATGTATGCAAAATGTCTTGAATTAAAAAAAAAAAAACACTTATCTTGGTTTGAGAGGATTTAGGCAGAAACATAAAATATTGATGGCAAAAATATAAAATTATGGTTTTTTTTTTTTTTTTTTTTTTTTTTTGGACTTCGTCAGTTGTGTTTTTTACTTTTTAAAATTTTTATAAAACAATATCTAACTTTTTTGAGTGTAAAATAAAAATATAGCTCACTGAGATTTTTCACAGAAGTTAATTTGCAGAATTATTGCGTATTTGTTAATTATTTTGAGGTGGGGGTATAGTTGGTGTTTTTGACGTTTCAAACTTTTTGCATGAAATACTCATTTATGGACGTAAATGCAAGATGTATTTCAACAACCAAGTATTTCTCAGCGAGTGAAAAAAAAAATTCATTATTTTTAAAGTCTCAATTTAAAAACGAATTTTTTTTTTTAATTAAGTAAAAATAAAGTTAGGTTCATCTGAACTAAAACGAATAAATACTATAAGGGAGATAAACCAATATTTATGAAAAAATCAATTTGAAACGCTAAAACCGACTTTATTAAATAGGATCTCGGTATTTGATAGATTGGCGCAACGTAGTCTTCTTTGTCTCACTTCTCTTTTATTTGACCTTGTATTGTACTTAAGTTGAACTCAGTTGAAAAAGATGGAAATATTGTTTTCTCCTTTCTGTAAGGAATTGTAGCTAAAAACAAGCAAAAAACTTAAACAATAACATTTTATAAAATTTGAAGGATGGTTCACTTCAGCAGTTCCTGCAAAATGTGCACTTTATCAAATTAGTGCTCTGCTTTAAAACACATGGTACAATCAAACAGATTCAGTCGTTCTCCAGGCACATTTGCATTGAAAACTGGTGTACAATTACCTTTTTTCTTTTTTTTATACTTAAATTATACATTTTTTTACTTTTAAACAAAAACTAAAATACTCTAGCTAGCTTTCCTTATTCATTCGTATGCTAAAAATAAATTCTTTATTTGTGAAAACAAACTTTAAGTAGTAAAATTTTATTTACTGTGATGTGATGCATACTAATTATGTTCACTTCAGTAACCTGAAAGTGGAATGTCTGTGTAGTTATTTTTATTTATTTTTTTTACTTTCATTTTTATGCTAATATGCATTGAAATGTCAGACGTTTTATTGTTTTTCTGATGCCCTTGGTTGGTTTGTTGTACGCATACAAGTATTTGAATTGTTGTGTTGACGTAAGAAGTTAATATCTGACTATAAAAAATATGTCTTAATCTCTTTTAACAGTAATAACGTGACAATAATAACTAGTTGCTAAGTGTATCCTTCAATTCGTTGTTTGAAAGCTTGAGTTGAATCACTTGTAGATAATATTGATTGATTTTAATTTTTTTTATATATCAACGCGACGAAGATAGGCAGCAAAAAAAAAAACGTTCCAACCTCATCCTAACTTTTTTTTTTTTCCAAATTGGTTTTAAATGTTAGGTTTTGATGGTTGATCGGAAACAATAATTTTTAATTTTTTTTTTAATAATTAACGTCAGTCTGCTGAATTCATTCTTCTCTCGGATATTCAAAGATTTCATAAAAGAGGTATATTTTCATTTTTTAGACGAAATGTACAACAGAAATACAACGTGATTCGAATTTCACGTTGAGAACTTTTGCATAGACTTAATGAATGGGGCATATATACTGACTGCTGATTTAGTTGGCGAAAAAAAAAACGTTTTCACGCACCTTTTATTTTTATTTATTTATTTATTATTGCGCACTGTAAAGTGCGCGCACGAAACAACCCTCTGCCTCTAAGATTCAATTTTACATTACTTTTTTTTTTTTTTTGGCGTTAACTAAAAAATAATTAAATGAACTTTTTGTTCATATGTCAACCCGTGTGCGTTAATAGTTGTGAATGGATTCTGCTTTAATATTTACCTTTCTCCTCCACTTGAGAGAGATGTGACACAAGGTCTTTTTTAACGTGGGGAACCTGAGTGCGTACGCCCAGGCACTGGTCAAAATATTACCTATCCACCGCAGTGGATAGGTTCAAAACCGGTCTAAACTGGTCTTATTCGGTCTTAATTTGGTGACCCCAGCCCGAAGGCCGGGGATACCGATTGACTGCTTGCTATTTCTGTTAGATTTAAACTCCTTTTTTTTCCTTTTCTTTTCAGACATAACCAGATTGAGATGAAAATTTTTTTTAACTGCTCTTTTTACCATTCACTGTTTCGTCAACTCAAGTAAAAACCAATAATATGAGTCAGTCTAATGAGTGTAAAAAAACAGTCGATGAAAAATTATTTTCACAAGTGTAGAAAAACTAAAACACATTTAAAAATAAAATGTTATTCGTTAAGTTATTTTTTATAATTTTTTACTGTACATTTTGTTTATTGTCCATAAAAGTTTGTTTTATGCATAATGCTTCACCAAACTAAAAACAAAATAACTCTATTTCTATTTTTTAAAAGGGATAACAAATTTTGGTAGCATTCCCGAACATTTCTGCATCAAAGTCAATAAGACACTTCTTGTGACATTCAGCACAATTCAATTGAAATTTCAAAAAGAAAACAAACATCTAACTTAAGTTCTTTTTTCTTCAATTAAGAATCTTTGTTTTTTCCATATTTAATTTTTTTTATAGAAGGGCAAAATGAAAAATAACTCGTTTTTAAAGGAGATGAGGAGTAAAAAAACAACCTTGTTCGTATCCTTTTTTAATTTTAATTCATAATTTTTTCATTTGGTAAAGTTATGTCTGCCTCAGAGAGAAGAATAAGTTGTTAATAATTCAATTTCATCATCTAACTAGAGACTATGAGTAGTATGTTTTTTAGGCTTGTTTTCAAGAACATTATCAAATTCAAATATCTATGACTCTTCTTCATTATTAAGAAAAATCTTTTTCGCTATTTGTTAATTTGTTAGCCTCTCTCTTTTATTTTAACATATCACTTGAAACATGAACATTTTTGAGAAGTAGTAGTAATATTATGCTTTTGTAAACCATTGTAATAACAAAATTACAATACACACACACACACACACACTTCCCTCCCTTCCTTCCTCTGTTCTGTAGGACAGCAAGTAAAACTACTAATAATAATTTTTACACTCTACTCTAGCTACAACTTGATCAACCTCCTGACATTTAATTGCGCATGTATATGTGTAGGAGGAGAATTAGGGGGAAGGATTTTTGGTTGATGACGGTTAGGCTAGTTACATAACGTTGCTAAAAGCCTTACATAACAGTTTAACACCTACCTACACAATGGGGCCACTCCCACAAAAGGCTCATAGATAGGACAGCTGCCAGGATTACAACCGTTATGTGACCCCCGCTTCCTCGTAACACGCACATACACACAGAGTAAAAGCTAATAAACCAAATGTTATAGTAAGCACTGTATTAAATAACATCTCCTCAAATATTAAGATGTTTGTTTCCTTTGTTATGTAACATGAGGTCAACCTGTAAGAGTATCTTTTTTAAATTTAAGAAAAAAATTATCCTTAACATTAGTGTTTCATTTAATTTCTATGTCAAGATCTGTAGATGAGAAATATTTTGTAGATGGGAATTTAATATTTTATAACTGAAAATATTTTTCACACTTAAAAAAAAAAAACTTATCCCAAATGTGTTGAAATTCATTAGGTTTTTAGAGATAGTCTGGATGAGTCAAAAAAGAAAAAATATAGGCCTCACTTTCTTAGTAGCATGACCTACACAAATAAACTCTTACAGAGGTCCTTATCTTTCAAAACCATTAATAACATCAATTAGTTTTTTGACATGGCTTGTAAAATTGCAAATGAACCTATCAAAAATTCAGTTGTAAATTTTGCCATTTTACATGATAAATTTAATTTTATAGTATTGCTGTATAAAATAAAACCAAAAAAAAAACATGATTTTGCAACTTATGTTCTTCCATAGTTTTTCCTTTAGCTCATAGCTTCACTTATGGTTTCTCATTGATTATTTTTTTTCTTTTTGCAAGTGCTTAAAAAGCATGTTCTCCCTGTTTCTTTGTATATGTGTCATGTTGACAGTTGTGCCCATGTTATCTACAGCAAAACTGGTCTGGATAGAATTAGCTTTCAAATTAACTTGGTCAGTTTTTCTTTGCTGTAATTTTGTTATTATAATCTAAATTAGCCTTTATATTTTCAACATTCTTTCTTTTAGTTAATAGTGAATAATATGTATTCATACAGACGGATACATGAGTTTGATATTATGCCTACCTCTTGTGTAACTACCTCCATAGAAATGTTATAGCTAAGAATTGAATGAATTTTTTAAAATGAAAGATATTTTTCAAAGCTTTTATTTTAGCTTTAATTTCAAGTTAATAGATTAAATGTAATATTTTTAGTAAGCAAAACAATTTTTCTGTCTTTCAAAACGAATTTAAATTGATTGAAAGGAGTTTTTTATTGTTCATTTTTTTCATCATGGTATGCTAATTTTTTAGTGAATCAGTAGAAGTGTATTAAAAATAAGGTTTTAGTTTCCCTAAAATTTGAATGTCATTTTAGTAGTTACTACCATATCCAAGCTTACAGCACTTGTTATTTCAATGTGGTCATCCATCTCGGTAATTGACCAGGCTCAGTGGCTCAATTTTGGCAATTGTACAGGAACTGGTGTTTCAACATGATATAGCTTAATTGAACTTAATTAGAAAAATAAAGATTGTTTTACATGTTTAATGTATATAAAATGTTTGTGATTATTTCCTTAGTTAATAAAAATAAAATGATTAGAAATACTGATCAACAAATGAATTAACATTCTAACCTACACTGAAATCCTGGAAAGAGCCAAAAGTCAAAGCATCAAAATAAACACTGTCTTTGATGGTCAGGACATGTAGCAAGAATGGAAGAGTTAAGGTTTCCATGTCATGTCTTATTCGGTAAGCTCACTTCAGGGAGAATACTACAGGGTTGCCTTTTTTGAAGATATAAGGAGCAACCCAAAACACTTCTGAACACCACTAGACTTGAACCAAAATTATTTGAAACACAAGTACAAAATCATACCAACTGGTAATGTTCCATCACCATTGGAACCAAATATTTTGAAATCACCAGAAAAGAAAAGGAAGGAGTCAAACAACAAGAGAGAAAGGCTTAACAAAATCAATCTCACCTTCCACCAACATTACTATGCAGTCAATGTCATCAGTTCTTCCTTGCAATAATTGGTCTATTTAGTCATCAACATCATTATCATAAAGGAAGCCATCAGAAAAGAAGAAATTAAACTACTGAATGCAAGATAAAGCTACTTCTTATATATATATATATATGTGTGTGTGTGTGTGTGTGAAGAAGTAGTGAAATGACAATAGAGAAAAGCTCAACAAACTCAACTTTGTCCTCCACCAACATTATTATGCAGTCAATCCCGTAGGCTATTCCATGCAAGAATTTGTCTACTTAATCATCAACGCCATTATCATAAGGGAAGCAATCAGAAGAGAAGAAATTAAATTTTTGGAGATGAGATAAAGTCAACGATGATGAGTACTGTCGGGTATTGTCACAGAATTAGTACCATGGTGGTTGGAAAGAGTCCATTCAAAATATATTTAGTTCATAATATTCTTGTTAGTGTCTTGATTGTTCTTGGCTGTACTTTCTGCTTTTTTATTGGATATATAAAAAAAAGACCTATATTAAAGAAAAATATTTCTTGTTTACCATATCTGGCTTTAAGGGCAAAATAAAGAAGCTATATTGATGGAAAATTACAAGTTATTTACAGAAATAACTACTTAAAAGTATATTCTTTCTTATTACCACATAATTAAACCAATTTAAAAGGCACGTAACTAAATCCAAAAAGAGAAAAAATATAAAATCTCTCTCTATTCATACTAAGAGAGGATGTGTGAACAGTGTGATGGATCGCAGCTGGGAATGAGAAATTACAGAACCAAATATAAATTCCAGTTACATTCACTTATGTGCAAATATCTTTGGGAAATGTATGAATCCATCTCTTCTCTCATCTATGGATTAAATAGTAGGATCTGTATTTGGAAAAATCATTGTTATTTTTGAAAAAAGAACATTATTCTTACAATTTAAAATATGTTTCAATCATTAAATAACATTCAAAGGGTTTAAAAGCTATAAAGAAAAAATCAGTTGTACTAAGTAACACCTTTGTGTCCCCCAAACATAAAACTGCTTGTAATTCATGTAAATATTAAGACTAAAACCGAAACTCCTTGTAGTTATTTGACAGAGGTACTCAGAAAGCTACTTAACTAATTATGAAAGTTTGACTTACCACTTGCTAAATATTAGGGAAACACATTTTATAGGTTGTTCAAAGATACTAAGATATGAAGAGAAAGTTAAACAAACACATTTTTAATAAGTTTTATATTGTTTATTGAAAGCCAAAAAACTTTAATATCCTTATAGTGTTTTCAAGTATCTGTTTGAATGTGATCCTAACAACAAAGTATCATTTTTTAAAACAATTTATAATCACTCTGACTTGTCTTCAACTGTTTCATTCCAAGCAATGAACCAGGAGCTTAATGTGATCTTTGATTTATAGTCTTTATTATATGGTCATGTGCTTGTAATTCACACTGATATTAAGACTTAAAACAAGAAACTCCTTGTATTTACATACATGCAGAAAACTACTTGATGAATTATGAAAAGTTGACTTACCACTTGCTAAATATTAAGGAAACACATTTTGTATGTTGTTCAAGGACCCCATGGTATAAACAGAGGATTAAACATCCTTTATCACATAAGTTTTCTTAGTTTTATTTAATCAACATTGAACACATGAAGGCCTCTCTTTCTTTCTTTCCTTTCAATAACTTAGACTTCTGTAAATTTCTATAGAATTTCTTAATTACTATTGCTGCACTCATTTTGATTAATATTTACTCAGATTTCAACTTCTAATATCCTTTATCTCCTCATTACCAAAGTTTAAAGAGGCTCTTGTATAAATATCTTTATTTTATTCGATTATTGCAAAAGTTCTCAGTACTATTGTTTTCACAATTGTCAGAAAATCTTGTAAAAATGTCTTTGAGTTTTACTTAAATACTTGTTGCTTATACAATCAGTTGAATTTAGTGAAAATTTAGCAGCAAAGAAAATGAGTTCCATACAGACTTCCAGATACCAGCATTAGTAAAGAAATGAGCTGGATATTTGTTTCTCATTATGCTTGTCCATTAAAGGTGGCTACCTTGTTATACATATCCACAGAGCCAGCCTGTGATTTATCGTGCAACTGTGTAGAGTGAACCTTAGTTAAAGTTTCTGGTATAGAATAATTTGGTGTGAACATCAGTTTAAATAAGGTCAGTATACACAAAACCTTTGTCATGATGACTTGCGACTTTGGGCTAGAATAACTATTTATAACTTTTAAACAGTTTTGTCTACTCAGTTTCATTCACAAGGTTTGGGGTCAACATGTGGTATGGTTTTCCAGGACTTTCTAACAATGCTACAAACTGGGATTGTCTCTTAAGACTGATATTATCAAGAAATCACTTCTTTAATAAATTAACCCTAACTATGATTAGATTTGAACCTGGGTCTTGGGGATAGAATGCTAATGATCTAACAACATGGTCATATGTCCAAACCAATAGTTAGTATTTAAATCCTTATATCTAAACTTATTTATAAATGGAACTTTGTGTGTGTGTATTCATTACCTATAGACTCCGAAACAGCTGAACCGATTTTCTTGAAAATTTACACAGTTGTACTCTAAGCGTCTGCAAGTGTTCTTAGCTATGTTTTGTGTCGAGGTACCCCCGATAAATATCGATACCTGAAAAAATCGGGTTATAGAAGAAGTGGTCTGATTTTAAACAAATTCGATACACTCATAGTTAAAGACATAAGAAACCATATTCAGAAGTTTCAAGGTTGCAGTTCTTACAATAGTGCAGAAAATTGATAATATATATATATATATATATATAAAAGGCAAGATGTTTGTGTGTGTGTGTGTGTCTGTTTATCTGTTTGTGTGTCCTTTATACAAATCCACAATTTTTATCCGATTCTCACCAAAATTCACACAAATATTCTTTAGGCTGAGTCTGAGCTCCAGGACCATGGATTACTTTTAAATTTACACCTGAGCAATGCCAGGCTATATTGCTAGTGTTCAGTATAAAAGAGTTATTTGCATTGGAGAATATCTTTAAGGCTTATAGCCACATCACATTCAGTTACCAGATCTTGTATGATCACTTGAGCTTAGCAGTTTCAAGCCTGGTAAGTACTTTGATGAGTGATCACTTGAGAATATCAGGTGCTGTAAGCTTGGATGTGCAGGTGGTGTAATGGATCATAGCTTGGAATTGTTAATAAAAAAGCTGAGTTCCAGTTCCTGTTGGATTCGTTATATACAATTATGTGAAAATACCATTTGGAAAGGTATAAATCCTCAGCAATGCTTAAAAAAAGAAAAATTACAATGTAAAAATATTTTCTGGCTTTAAATAACCTGCAAAGGGTTGATAAGCCCTAGAAAATCAATCAATCAATCAATCAATCTATCCAAAATAAATGGCTTTAATCCAAAAGGAAGAAATTATAGTTAAATTCTAGAACAGCTTTCAACATCTGTACCTAAATAAAATATATTGGGTGGAAATGTTTTGTTTGATACCCCATTAGCCAAAACATTTCAAAGGGAATTATTTGTTACAAATTGATAACAGAATATTTCAGCTACCTTCAGACTATCATTTCTTTTGTGTAACACTCTTTATCTGATCAGCTATTCCAACAAACTCATGACATCAAAAAATTCCTTAACAATCTCCTTGACTCAAAATTAGAATTGTTTTTTATTACGAAATAATACATTTTTAGCTTTGTGCAAGGTCATAGACACTTTGAAGGAGAAATGAATGATTTGTGATGGTATGAGAAAGATATGGTCATAGAAAATACTGCAAACTTTTGCATCAATATCATTAAAAATATATATATTTCTAAAACAAAAACTTTATGATAACAAAGAAACATAATTATTAATGTGTTTCGCAATAAGTACATAGTCTATAAAGAAAAAGTATTAATTTTTATAGAAGAAATATTTATTTTTCAACATCTTTTTCCTTGTCAATGCACTGAATTCAGTAAATATTAATGACAGATCAAATATACAGTAAAAGTTATAAACAGATCACCAAATTTGCTATAAAAGATTTTATAATTTTCAAAATTTATTGGTGCCAATCTACTTGTATTTCGTCAATATTTGATTAACAAACAAGTGGTCATTAAGAGGATGTTTAGTTTTATTTCATGACCAAGTTATAAACAGATCACTCATTTACCCTGATAGATTCCATAGTATTCTAAAGAAAATCTACTCGTAGAAAACTTTTACTTTTGAAAGCCTACTAAATTGAATGCTACTAAATTTTCAATTTTGCTACTTATATTTTGGAGCTACTTTTTAAAATATGCTAGATTAACTTAGGTTACTAATGAGAACAGAATTGATTCAAAATTTAGCAGTGCTGGGTTTTCAAATTTAGTCCAATTCACTACTTGTTATCCAAGTAGTCCAATTCACTACTTGTAATCCAACTTGGCAATTTCATTAGCTATGAGATTTGTTCAGAATGAATCCAACCATTTTGAATATCTTGAGAATTAGTATTGCCTCCTTGGTGTAACTTGGCAATCAGTCAAAGAGGACCTTACTGCACATGAAGGCATTCTCTCTTGACATTGCTCAGTGTCAAGTGAGATGCCATTGAGTGAACTTGGGTACAAGTGACTGTCACATTCATAATAATTGAGTGAGCAGATTCTTCATGTCTTATTCAAGGTTTTAGCAAAAACCTCACATTCTTTCCCAACCCCAGTTTGTCAGCCTCTCCTGCAGTGCTCTCAGATTTCTAGATTTTCCTAAAACTAAAACTATTTTTAAAACTGTAGGAGTGATTAAAAAGGATATAAGACAGCTGATGGTGATCCTGAAAAGATTTTGCAGATTATTTTTTAAAAGGTGTAAGTTTCAAATATTAGGATTAGTCGGTGAGGTTCCAAGCAAGGGAACTACTTTGAAAAGACTAAGGTGCCTTTATCCGAGGAAGTTTATTTTATTATGATTAAATGACTGAATACTTTTCTGCCAGGCCTTCTAGTTACTTCATTGAATCGGTAAAAGTTAGTAACAGGTGGCCAAAGTTTTTTTTTTTTCCAAGAAGTTAATTAATAAAAGGTGAAAGTATGTCTACTACATTTGTTGAAAGCAGGTGTTGATTTTTAAACAGTTGTTCAGTGTTAGCAAATGTGCAAAAAATAAATAAAAGTAAACTGAGTGGATAAGATATATTGATGTATTGCATAATTTAGAGCTTGTATATTGAACACTCAATAGTAAATTTTAAACACTACTGTCAAGTGCTGAGAAAGTGTCTATTTAAATTGGTGCTCTCAACCTTTTTTTACTATTTTTTTTATTTATTTGGTATTTTTTATTTATTTGGTAGACCGCCTTAACTATTCAATGAAAGAAGAAAAAAAAAGCTTATTTTATTTTTTACTATTAGATAAGTTTAGGAATTGTATTATAGAAATAGTAAATGTATATGCTTGAAGTAATTCAATGAAAATAAACTTGTATTTAATGACTAAATTCTATGGAACATTTATGTATACTAGTAAATTAACTCATAACCATTTTAAAATATGTGAGCAATTAATAAATTAAAGAGAAAATTCAATGAGATGCTGATCTGCAAGTTTTTTTTATATTCATCTCCATTAATGTAAGATTTGATTTGCCAGTGTTAAATTTTCTATTCATAGCAATTTATAGTATTTTTATTTCTTTAGCTTATAACACTGAAGAAAAAGAAAATAGTTTTATTTATAAATTCTGTTAGAATTTATTTAGAATCTTGAACAGCTTTGAACATTTGTTTATTCTTTCCCTTTACTATCACACAGTCTATAACTGAGACATTTTATATATATTTTTTCGTTTTTTAATTTATTGCTTAGCTCCAAATTATTTTTTTTTAAAAGTGTCTTTATTGTATTCTAAACAATTTTTTCATATAAATCAATTTTCATGTACAACAGAATATCTGGTAAATGTAATATATAATGTGCTCAAATATTTTAATTTTAAATGAGTATGAAATGTAAAACTTGGGTCGGCACTTGCCTCATATCCTTCTAGTGACATTTTAAGCTGATACCTTTTTTTTTTTTTTTTTTTGCCATGTGTTTTGGCCATAATACTTAAAGTTCATGACTTCTTGATTTCACATAAATTTTTCAACATATTTCATTGAAATTTTCACTTTCCCAAATTATAGTTTATAAGAATGCCTCTGAAAATTTCATTGTTTTCCTGTTTTAATTTTCTAATGAATCTTCACTCTTAAGTTAAGGTTTGAATAAATTCATGGTGAGTTCTATGATAATAAAATATGTGTAGAAATTTCCCTATTGCATTAAATATTTGAGCTTAACAACTTTAACAAAATATTGCAATAACAATCATAAATATTAATGTTGGCTTTTATTTAAAGAAGTAAGGGGGTACAAATGAAAAGATTTGAAATTAATAACTTTACCATTATACTAGAAAAAATATCCATTAAAAAATAATGTTTAAAGAAATAAATCAAAAATAAGTCTGATTTAATCCATTTCGTAGTGGATTTAAAATTTTCTAAATAAATTGTCTTTGTTTACTTTAGGATACATAACAGAGCATATATGAATATTTTGAAAATCAGGAAAGTTGTGTTCAAAAGCATTATTCAGGCTTTATCTGATTAGGAGGTCCTACGTGGTTGAGCAGTCTAAGGCACGTCAAATCTAATGATGGTTTCTTCTAAGGGACACACGTTCTAATCCTGCCAGAGGGCGCATATTTTCTTTAACAAGATTTCTTGATTATTCAGGCCAGTAGATGTAAATAAATATACTGTTTAATAATAAAAAAAAACGAAAGACAGAACATCTACTCAAATATGAGTATTCATTAAACAAAATGTTTAAACAAATAAATTTCTAAAAAATTATAGATATATAAGAAAGTTTAAACTGGCACTAGATATGGGTCAAAGCACAAAGTTTTGTAAATTTTCATTAATTGTCCTATGACCAAATATGCAAATTTTTCTTGTGCAAGTTTTTTTTTTTTTTTTCCTTTTGGTGGGAGGGGGTATCATTTCACTCTAAAGCAAGGCAATAATGCCACTGGGATGACACAGAGGGTTACAAGGAATTAAAGAGAATAAGAAAAATTTAGTGAGAAGTGAGAAAGGGCAACAAAGGAACAGGATTTAGAAAAACAGAAGATGGCGATTGATATTACATTTAAATTTTTGAAGATTATAGGCAGCAGGGAAGCAAGAAATAAGAAGGGAGTTCCAGAAGTGATAAAAATAAGCTGTTAGACGTGATGGTTGCAGTTAGCTAGTTAAATAGTGAGACCTAGTTGCCAATCTAGTAGCATGCTTAAATTCATTCAGTCAAGATACCAGCAACAAAAAAAAAAAAAAAGGTTCATCAGAACAGTTGCTATGAAAATATTTGTAGAAAAGATAGAGGGGAAACCACTTCACATTGGTGAGAAAGTGACTGAAGTCGAGATGCCTGGTCAGGATTGATTATATTACAGACCCTTAGAATTTTGTCACGGATCTCAAGATATGCAGCAGGAGCATATAAAAGAATAATACAATATTGTAACACTAATTATCTCTTCCAACGTATTATCTGGTTAAGAAGCATAACTTTTATATATGAATGTTTTTCTTGGCCTGCAAAGTATCAGAAGAATCAATGATCTAAATATTGTCAATGATTGTTACAAAAGAAAAAAAAAATGTTTTTCTATTTGTTTTATTGATAGGTTATATTCTGTGTACATATGATTAGATCAATAAAATAATATGCTTAGAGATGAGTTTTAAGTGCAACCACAGCCTTGAGGTATTTGTCAGTGATTGATTATTACATAATCTGTCTTTATAAATGGAGACAATAGATTTCAAAGATTAACTTTCACACATTGGGAAATATTTTTTATAATTCTTTTCTATGTATCTAGAGATAGTTGTCTTTATGAATTAATTTTTCAAATGATTTTTGATTTAAAAAAAAAAGTAGATTATGAAGTTGTTAAAGCTGGAAAGACTAAAATTAAATTAATCATATTAATGGCAAAGGTTTTTAACCATAATTTAATTTATCTTGAGACACATTGATAGTTTTGTGGATTTTACAAGTATATGACTACTCAAATTTTTTTTTCTTAAATTAAGAAGCTTCAATCACCATTGCTCATAAAATGAAAACTGTTTATTTTGATGTTAATGTATTTCTCTATGGGCAGAAAGTTAAGCAATGAAGAGTTTGGTCATTTGTAACACCCCAACGGACGGTCCGAACAATTTTTCCGACGGCCGTTCTCCACGCTGTGATGTTTGCCAGAAGTTTGTTGAAAATGTTGGCCGAACAACTGGGGGTACAAGATTGAACTATAAGGAACGAACTTCCACAACTTGGATGAGTTGAAAGGATGCTTTATTTCGTTTAGAGTTAGCCTTTTCGGTTGGGGCAGGCGAATGTAACACAGAGCTCTAACTATAATTAATGGAGATCAACAAATCCGAACCGACCGAAACAAGACGAACGGAGGTTCACTTCACTCAACTGACTGACTCCCTTAACTGACTCTCTCACTCTACTCTACTGATTGGCTCGGAAAAATCACCTGTATTTATTTAAAACAATCCGGAAGTGACTAAAGACCCCCAGGCTAAAATAAAACTAAAAGATAAGCATTGGTAAGTCCGAAATTTCAAGGTACTTAAATTTTCCTTCTTTTGATGTGTAAACATCTTGCGGACTTAGTATTTTTTCCAGGATTTTTTTTTTATCTTCTTATCTTAATAAAGCTTCTGCCAGAAAATTCTTAATGTGTGGTCAAGATACAGTAAAAGACAGCTTTTGACCTGGTCATTCAAAAACCCACCTCCCGAACTCTATTTCCTGAACTTTATCTCTTTATCACATTAAATCACTGAGTCAAATATTTACCGGAAGAGTGGTAGGATTTAAAACAGTAATCTGATACCCTTGTCTCTTCCACAATTTTCCTCATAAAAGAAAAAGCGTTTATTTATTTATTTTTTTCTCTTCTTTTTCACTTTTGTTAAATATGTTTTTAAACTATTTTCTATTCTTAACCATTTCTATTTTAATCTATTATAATAAAATACATATTTTACAAAGCACCTTAATATACGCCTAGTTATCGTGTCACACATTACCAATAGGTAATCTTCTAAAATTCCAGCAGAAACTGTCTATTGAGAAATGAGAAAAATAATGGTCTGATTAAAGAAAAAAAATTGTTTAAGTAAATGGAAGACATGTTTGTCTTTATCCAATTGATTTATACTTGTTAAACAAGTTGTTTATATAATCTATTGCTCTCACCAGAAGTATTTATTAAACAAATATATCAAAACATTCATTCAATCTAACAATAACATATATAGGTGACATATAAAATACTAAAACCATAAAAGAAGTAGGTTGGACTTGATGCAAAAAGGCAAAGGTCATTCATGGATCTTAAAAGGGGAATCACCATAGCAACATTGGTGCTTAAAAATATAGATAACCACTGAATTTTTTTTAACACTCAATTTAGAAATTAGACATTGCAAATCAGTAATGCAAGTGTCACTGATTGAATAGAGCTATTATATGTTTAACTGACAATTTCATTGACAAAAAGTTTTAGTTCTTGATTGAACAGTTTCTTTTATTATACTTTATTATTTTATCCAAATCAGATTGGTCCATTAATAGAATGGAATAAAAGTTTTCCAAATATAATAATCTTATGCATTTTATGTGAAAGGAAATTGTGCTGGTTATCAAATCCTAGCCAGCTAACAGAAAACACAAAAAATAAAACACTTCACCGATTGGGTACAATTAAACTTCATATTGAGGGGGAACCCCTCTTCCAAAAAAGAGACCACCTGTTTGCTATACCTATGTTTATTTACCCTCTTGACTTTAGTGCAAACCACCCATGTCTATCAGCTGCTTTTCAAAATGTCTGAATACTATAGTCAAGTTCAAATATTCTAACAGTTAATAGAAAAGTTAAAAATATATCTATGAATAAATCGTATAACCTATGTATGATTCTCAGTTTGTTGGATATATTTTTTACATTTTCTATTTATACATTTTTATTTTAATATAAGTTATTCTGAGAAATATTACCATCTTTAAAAGATAAACTTTCTACAATTTCATTGTATTCATCTTTTTTCACTTAAGATTCTGGAAAAAAAAATTGAAAAGTGCTTTAATATTGAAATTTTACTTTATTTTTATTTTTTTTAAATAGAATTAGTTGATTTGGTTGGTTGTTTTGTTTTTATGGCATATCAACCTAGACAGGTCATTTATTGCCAACTAAATTTTATTTATTTATTGCTGGTAATACCTTTTTCTTTCAACAATTTATTGTTGTTTTTATATAAGTTTTGTGTCTAGTAATACTTTTTTCTTTTCGAGTATCAAGATTCATTGAGATTTGTTTTTAAGGGCAGGGTCCCCAAGTCCTACCCTGTTATTTAATCCATAACTGGAGAGAAGGGACAGATTAATACCTTTCCCAAGGGTACCAGTGCTTAAGTGAATGCAGGGTATTCAACTGGAATTCAAATTCGGCTCACCGATTTCTCTTTCTGAGTCGATATCCACTGCACCACAACGCACGCCTGTCACTAAACGCTTACAGCACCTGATATTCCCAAGCAGTCACCCATCTAAGTACTGACCAGGCTCAATGTTGCTTAACTTCAGTGATTGAGCAAGAACCGGTGTATTCAACGTGATATGGCCGTAAGCCAGAATTAGTTGAAGTCTTATTTATGAATGCTAAGAATACCATGGACATGTGAGTAACAAGGAAGACTTTAAGAAAAACAACACAAGAAAACTTAGAAAGAGACATTTGGCATTTCTGGGACACTGATAATGAGAAAAGAATGCTCAGATATATTGAAGGCAAGAGAAGCAGGAGTAGAAACTAAGTCATTTAGATTTTTTTGTGAATGGATAGAACAGGGTCAAAGAAGAATGGTAATGAGTAAAAATATACTTAGAACAACAAAAGATATAGCTGTGAAGAGCTACATTCCAAAAGATCTTGGCATATAAAAAATGATTAGTGAGAAATTGAACTTTGTCTTCTGAACTGAAGACATTAGTCTGCCTACCTGGTTATTTTTCTTTTAAATTTTCAAAATTAAAAATATTGATTTCAATTTATATGCTTATGAAATCCTCTAATACAATTTTATATAGTTTAAGAATTACTTGCAGAGCTTTCTTTTAATTGCTAAAAATGTATTTTTTTACTTTTCACAAAATGTTATATGAATTCAGATGAATTGTCAATTGGTTAAAAAAAACCAAAAAAAACCTACTGATTGTTCCTTAGGATAGTGATATAAAAAAGAAATCATAAAGAAATTGCTGATTTTAGTGAATTCCTCAAAGCACCCAAAGAAAACAGCTTTGGGGATTGCCCACATAATGAAAAGATATGGCACGAGAGATGGAATTACTGTTTTGACTTATCTGAAACATGGTGTTAGAAGGCCAGTGAAAATACTTTGATGACTGAATAATGAAACTACATGAATTCATCTGAATGTAAGATCTTGTCAAAATTTTTGAAATGTTTGCATCACCCTGTTATAGGTGGCTACATTTGACCCACCATATTTTTTTCTCAATGTGTGACCAAAATTTGAACTCTCTTAAAAATTGTGCCAACTCAAAAGCACCAGTTGAAGTGTTGTCATAGCAACACATCCTGACTGTTACTACTAACATAGTTATATTATAAATAGCAAACTAATTGTTTTATTTTTCTCTCTTCTCCAACTTTGGACTTCATAAATATACACTTACTACAAAATAAGGGATTTATACCATATGGATGTAGAAGTAGAGCTTCATGAGTGCTGTTGAATTTTGCTGGAATAACTACCCTTATTCTCTTTTTTTTTTTTTTTTTTTTTTTTTTTTTAGAGCTAAATTGTATACTAAATGATCAACCACTTATTGGATTTTAACTCTCAACTAAAACTAGTATTGTTTTATAATGGCTCATTCTTATGTGGTTTTTGGTTTAAATGAAGACTGAATAATTCCTCTTCTATTTGTTTCTGCTGATTGTTCTAATTATTGTAACAAGAGCAGCATTCACTACTTTTGAACAATCACAAGTCTGTGGTTATAGTGTCAAGCATTTGGGAGTAGTTACTCTTGGCTGATCTTGATCTAATAGATAATTGTACTATTACTTCCTCTGTCTTTTATGCTTAATTATGTGCTTGACTTGTGTGTCATAAAAATTCAGCTTTCAATGTGTTTTTTATTTTTTTTTAATTTTTTTTTTTATTTGAACTGCCTGGAAGACTAAGCCTCTGGCAGTATTTGTACTTGTTTCTGCAAATATAGATGAGTACTACTACTAAACTTTTATGTAAATGTGCTCTCTTATTGTATATTATATTGTACTGTAACTAGTATGGTGCTTCTCGTATGTACTTAGAGATTCTTGGCAAAATCCTAAGAATCTGCAATATTATCAGTCCTGACCTGGTATCTCAGCTTCAGTAACTTTCTCACCATCATAATGTAGCTTCCCTTAATCTTTATAAGTATTTTCATGGTGATTGTTCTGATGAGCTTCACAAATTCAAACACAGTACTAAATTGGTAGCTAGGTCTTATCATTGTACTGTTGACATTATTAGATGTAACCTTAAGTTCTATTCTAATTATTAATCTCCAAAGTTTCATGTTTTAGGCGTGTATAGTTATAGAATGCTGGTTTTTACTTACAGGGTGTAGTAGCCTCAAAAAGCAGATAGTATAAAAACCTGAAATGAATGTCCACATATTAACTAATATTAATAATATAATGGATAATGGTGGCAATGGATAAATTATCATCTACATTATGCAAAAATTAAAATAAGACTAACATCTTATTTTAGTGGATATATTTACCAAAATTGCACCAAAAATATCTTGAAATACTAAAGAGTAAATTTATTCAATAAAATTGCAATTGGCTTTAACCACGGCCTCCAGACAATTTTGGAATCTCCTGCAACTCTTTTGAACAGTCCCTTTGTTTAAGTTGGTGAATGCTGCCATAATCTTTGCCTTCAGTTCATCTTTAGTATTACAAAGAGTTTTGTTAGTCTCTCACTCCACTCTGTCCTCTGTCCCAAACATAATAAGCAAAGGTATTGCAGTCTGGGGAGTTAGTAAAGGGTGATGTGGTTGCAGAAATTGTCTGACAGCCATGACTAGATCTTCTACTTGTGTGGCATGGTGCAAAGCCCTGCTGCCAGACACGGGGTCTTTCAGCAGCCACTCTCTGACTCTACTATACCATGCAGTTGACAAAATCAAAAACATATAATATTGCAGATTCTTAGGATTTTGCCAAGAATCTCTAAGTACATACAAGAAGCGCCATACTACTAAGTTTGCTTTTTGAGGCTACCAGACCCTGTAATAAATACTAGCATCCTATAAATTTTAGTATATTGCAATTGGATCAGATTGTCAATGTATAATTAATAGAAAAATCTCAGGTAGGACCTGAAGATCTTTGAAAATTCCTCTTACTAGCAGAAATCAAAACTTTTTCTCTTTACTTAGATAAAAATTAAATTTTTGTACTTCTGATCTTTTTGTTCAATAATGATTTTTAAGTTTAAATCACAACAAGCTCTATTAATTTGTAGCTTCTAAAAACTATTAGAAAAATAAAAACATTTATTGATAATTGTAATGTAGAAACACTATTACTTCATAAGGTCCTTTGTGAATCATTTGTAAAAGATTTTTAAATCAGCTATTAAATGTAAGAGTTATTAAAGACAGTCTCCTTGAATTTGTTCACCAAAATTTTATAAATTATTAGCCAATCATCAGAGGTGTATTTCACTTGATGTTATACAGAGATATGTTTATGGCTATATCACATTGAAACATTGGTTCTCATCCAATCACTAAAGTTAAGCAATTCTGAGACTGATCAGTACCTAGATAGGTGACTGCCTGAGAATACCAGATACTGTAAGCTTGGATGTGTAGGTACTCTAATGGATAAAGACCTGGAATGAGAAATCAATGCTGAGTTTGAATTCCAGTTGAGTTCACTATATTCACTTATGTACAAATACCCCTGGGAAAGGTATGAACCCATCTCTTCTACTTCCAGTTATGAGTAAATAACAAGACAGACTGGGCACTATAGCCTTGCTTAGAGAAATCTAGGAGAAGAAAAACTCTTAATTTAAACCACTCTTGTGAGGATTGGCAAATTCCAGAAAAGAAAATACCTGTATATAAACAAGAAAAACAATAAAAAAGACTAAACAAAATTACCTTGTCAGTTTTGTTCAACAAAATGTATTAAAGATGAATTGTTGCCCAAAACACAATTAACTAATTAAATATTAAAAATTCCAAAAGGCAAAGAAAATAATCTTACATAATAATTAATCATAAAACCCTCACTTTGGTCTTTCATCTAATGTATAAAACTGTATAGCTGTGTATGCTTGAAATCCTAAAACAAAATTCAAATGAGCAAGTCCTTTGCTGTTTAGAGAAGAAATATTTAAGAAAGATACTTTATAGGGAGCATAATCTGTTTTGTCAATGTACTTAATTCAGTGGTGAATATTAATCACAAAGATCAAACATAGTGAAAATCGCAGATAAAAATTAAGTAGCTGTCAGGTAACATTGAATCATTCTCACATGATAAAAGTAGTGCCCTGTTTAGTAAAAATTCAGTATTTTGGTAGCAAGACTGGAATGACCTCTCCAGGGCACAGGCCCTGGCAGTGGTATATAGAGGCTGTGTGCTTTCCAGAATATGTTGCACCCTTCTTGGGCATATTGACAAGATGCAAAGAAATACAGAGCATTACATTTGACTGACTTGGCTGCAGAAATTGCCAGAAAGTTGTCAGTTTTGATAGCCAACTATCTTCGAGGTTTGACCCCAGGTTTTTATCTGGATTTAATTTCATGGCCTTTTCTGTGTTTTCAGACGTTATAATGTGCAGTTAGTTAATGTTATATGCAGAAGGTATCTGGTGGCAAATCTCCAGTTTGGTAGTTCTGAAGAGTGAAGAGTCTCTTCTTAGTAACTATTACTCTCAGGTTCACTCTAGTCCAGAGTAGTCAGTCAGTTAAGTGCCATACGTGATACACGCTTTAGGCGATGATGTCCTGAAAGAGACCTGACTGACTGGGCAGAAGATTATCCCGCAGTAGGTTGCCATTGCTTTCTGTGGTAGACTGGTTGCTAGCCAAGGCTATAGAACCCAATCTGTCCTGTTATTTAACCCATAACTGGAGGGAAGAGACAGGTTAATACCTTTCCCAAGGGTATTTGTGCATAAGTGAATGCAAGGAATTCAACTGGAATTTGAACTCGGCTCTTTGATTTGTCATTCTGAGTTGATATCCACTGCACCACAATGCACATTGTTAAAGTCCCATCTATGGGTCAAACAGATCTGTCTCTAGAAAACTGGCTTAGCTTTTTAATAGATATGGCATCCTAATCTTACTTCTATAAAACTGTTGATTTCAGTTGCATCCAATGATTTAGACTAGTTCTTTTTTGGTAAATGCTATCCTTGAGTGAAATTGACTATTGTGCAAGTCTTTTTTAAAAGCTTCAAGCACAAGGCAGAAGATCCATATATTTAAAGTGCAAAGGCTGATCATAGTTTAGCGAAAAAAGGCATTCATTGACAGTTAATTTCACAGTTGGTTCCTGGTTGGATTTAAAGTTTACATTTGCGCTGCAGACTGATGAAGCTACGTAATGATGCATTAGCAAGCAATGAATACGCTGAAATGAGATAACAGCCATCTCACACACATGCACACATACTCAGAGTAAAGTCTACAAATTATTTCCATGGAAACGACCATGGGAAACATAATATCAGTGAATTGGATAAAGCAAGTTTGCAGCTACAAAAAACTATTTTTCCATGTTGTCTCTGGCAGTGCATTTTTGTCAGTGATGAACAAGACACAGTCCCATGGGTTGACAATCTAGAACACTTAAGACATGACCTGTACTGCTGGATTTTCATAAATGTTCAGCAAATGTCAGTGGGTGCAGTTTTTTCTACATGAAGGAATTCAATGATACTTCTCTGTTTAGTACTTACTTTCATGTTAGACACCATTTTGCTAGACTTCCTCTCAGTTACTATTTGTAACAAGGTAAAACAAAAGATGGGTAATTGGTGGGAAAGTTCAACCTCTACCGTCATACCAGCAACATAATAAAATACAAGATATTACTTTTGAAGTAACCAGATTGATGTGTGTGTGTGTGTGTGTGTGAAGAAAAGCTAAAATAATGTCCTATTACTCAGATAGCAGTTAGTACATTTATTTTTTCCCTAACTCCACTGTTATCTACAAAACAGCTACATGAAGTGTCGTAACAAGATTTACTGTTTTGGGGTTTTATTTTTTTTTTGATTTTTTTTTTTTTTTTTTTTTTTTTTTTTTAAATTTGTGGCCTACTTTTTCTCAGGCACTTTATATTTATCAACTTATAAACTAGAATTGAGCCAAGAGATTGATTAGAATGAATTTGAAAATATTTGGTAGCAAAAGTGTCTTGACATGAACCAATTTTTAAAGATTATGGTTCCTAAACTTAAAGCTGGTATCTTATTGTTAAACTTATCCAAATCAGCTAGAAAACCTGATGTAAAGGGAAATTCTGTTGTAACAATTCTGCAAATTAGGAGAATCTATCTTGAAAATGTCATTCAAAAATATAAATAAGGGTATTTCTGCATTAGGAAAATAATTAGTAGGATTTTATTGTAACTGGAAAATAGTTATATCTAAAGAGTTAGACAAATTAATAAAGATTTGATAGTTCGGATTCACGAATTGCTGCTTTGTGGAACAATTCCCAAGAGAATGCTTTCCAATCACTATAATTTTAACTTGTTCAAGTTTAGGATCAACCATTACCTTCCCCACATATCCCCATGAACAGTGCCTCTTACTCTGTAACCCTCAATATCCTCAATGAGTGTGTTTCACTACAATGTGCATGGCATGGTGGGTCTTAGCTGTGAAGATTAGAACTCGTGGAACTAAGGAATATAGTTTGAACACTTTCCACGGATATAGTGATAGAGCAGTGAGAGGCTTGCAATGTCTAGTATGCAGGAAAGGAATTGTAGTTTGAAAAATAATTCCACACCCACAAGGATGTGGAAACACTTTTAAACTCTATCAAGACTAGAAAGTGAAGACTAGGCAGCTCCTCCCATATATGACAGCAGTACTCCATTTGTAGTCTGATATGGCTCTTGTAAATGTAGAGGAATGTAGGAGTTAGGTATTTACTGGACTGGTAAAAAGAACCAACCATTTTTCCAGTATCTTTAGTAATAGATTGTACAAGTTCCACTTGAGGTTTGCATTAAGTTTAAGTCCCAATATGTGCTCAAGACATGGGTACTCCCAGAGAGAACACCCATTCATCACAATATATGAAAATTCAGGGTCTGCTTAGTGATGATGGAACATTTAGTTTGGTTTTATGAAATACACACATATTAATGTTATATTAATATATGTATACTTATATTATAAGCTAATTACATTAAAACACAACAACCTATTTTAAATATTTTTTTTAATTTTATGTGTCTATTTTAATAATTAAAAATACCATTAATCCCCATTTATTTTAAATATAAATTAAAAACAATAATTCCTGTTCATTTTAAATATAAATACCATCCATTTAAAATACAATATATATAATCTGTAATTTCTCCCTCCACCCCGTAAAAAATATGGACTGTGCTAGCATTGCATTAACCAGATATTTTTATTAAAATTTAAATTATGTAATGGTCAGTCTCTACTCAGCACCTGAAGATTGCATTGTGTATGAAACTGAAGAAATGATTCTTCCATTGTGTGTTCTTTTTAGACGTTTGGGGTCATCAGTGAAGGCTATAGGGTGTGGGTTAATGTTTATGTATTCGGGCTTTTGTTGTACAGAACTGAACTTCCTACAGCTTACAGATTTATTTGTTATTATCTGAAAGTTGGTAGCCAGTTGGAATGTTGGAGTAGTGTGGATGTGTGGAAGAATAAAAATATACATTTTGCATGTTAAGATAGAAATTTATTAATATGAAAGATAACATGAATTGTAGGAGTTAATGTTCAATGAGAAAGTTGAAGGTATCAAGAGTTTAGAAATGTTCATAGTAATTTGTTGGAAAGAGAAGAAATCAAAGTATGTCATCTGGGTGGTTTTATAGTCATTTAGATTTTTCGCACTGGATTGTTAAGTCTTTTTGGTCTTGCAAATTGCTTCCATTGGTCAGAAAATCAATTTAACATCTACTGGGATTTTAACTTTTCTTAAAGCACATGGTCAATCCTTTTTCTATTTAGCAAAACCAGGATTTCACACATCATTGTGAATTTTTGTAAAAGTGAAGATGAATATGGCTTTTAATTCTTAATTTCCATCCACCACAAAACTCCAGGTCATGCTACTAGTAAGGGATATGTATATTTATTAATATATACTTAATAATTTTCTCTCTCTATTTTAAATATGTGCCTGTTTTCATCAAATTACTTATATCCTAAATATTTTTATTCATTTAGAAATGTTGATGAATGGAATGTTTGTTCTTGGCAACAAGCTGGATTAAAGAAATGTACCCAGTTATTTTAGGAAGTGGCTACTTAAAAGTTTATCTCTCTTCCACTCTCTCATAACTAAAGAAAACAATCTATTTATATATAGTGGTAATTCTGTAGAACAAATTTTTTAACAGGTTTACTACCAGATGATGCACAGGTATCTATTCTTTCAAGAGATGGGTATTTAAAGCAATATAAATAGCTGTCAAAAAACTTGTTTATTTTTATTCTTCAAATAGATTTTGAAAGCTGATCAAGAAAGAATGTGCATTAACGTTGTTCTTTAGCTTAAAAGATTTATTTAAAATAAAAGTATAAGTAGTCTTATAGCAAATTCTATTAGTAACATAGCTTATAGAATTTTAAGGGTTCAAATATCCAAGCAATGAATGTGTTAATACCATTGGTACTCAGTGCCATTCAGGTAAATATCAATCATAACTAAAATACAACTATTATCTTAAGATAAATATGAGTAAACAATACCAGTATACTATATAGTACTAAATGCAAGGAAAGATTAGGAATGTTAAAAACTATTAATATAGAATAGAATAGAAACTACCCATGTTAAATAAATTTTCTTTCACCACAGGAAATGGTATTTCAACAAGTGCATTAAAATATTTATTGTGTATTCAGTAAGGACTAATATTTATAAAATTTGATACATTCTTTATTCATGCTTTGTGAAACTGTTTTATACTCAATATCACTTGTATGATAAATGTATATTTGAATTAAATTTGAATTGTTGCATCTCAAAGAGATGTCATGATATAACCAATAAAATCATGTCTACCATACTGACAACATCCAATTCTTGATAATGACTGAGACAATTGAAAATACTTGAAAAACAAAACATGAATTTTGAACAGTTTATCCATGATTATGATTTAGAAATTAAAAAAAGAGAATAAAAAAACTACACAAGACTTGTTTAAATGAATTTGTGTGTGTGTGTGTGTAAAAGAAAAATAAACAAAGCATAGTATGTAGAGGATTTGGTACTCTTAAGTTTCAGCTTTCTGTTTTCTTGAAACATGTCTTCTATGGATAAGGTGTGGTGACTACTGCAGTTAGGATTATTGATCAGTTCTCTGTTACCACTTTAATTTAGATCAGAAAAAAATGCTGCTCTCTTATTAACCACTTCAACTCTGAACTCTATTGCTGTCAAGATGAAAAGGACATTTTTTTTTCTTAATATTTAGATTTAATGCAACTTTGATTGAATGACTTCTCTTATAATATTGAGCTGCTATTGTTTCCTTTTCAATCATGTTGCTTTTAACATTTGATTGTGGATTGTTATTTTCATAAAATGAATCTCTTAATTATTACTTTGTTTTTTGTAAAGCCGTCCTGACCTCAGTTATTCTCCACTTTAATAAATTGACACTAGACACTGGCTTTTTGAAATTGGCTTAAGATGAGAAACTTTACACTTTTTTTTCATTTATCTTCTACTAGTATAGCCCGGCTTTGCTCTGATGTAATGAAAGCTTTAAAACTAATCCATGGTCCTGGAGCTCAGACTCAGCCTAAAGAATATTTGTGTGAAGTTTGATGAGAATTGGATAAAAATTATGGATTTGTATAAAGGACATACAGACAGATAAACAGACACACAAACATCTTGCCTTTTATATATATGTAAAATCTTTGTTTTAGCTAAGAATATCAATCAAATTACATATCTTAAAAACAAATTTGAAAGTCACTCCATCCTCAAATTTACATTAGAACTTAATATTAATAACAAAATCCCATTCCTTGATGTATTCATTGATTCTAGCACACATAAATTTACTACTTCTCTATATAGGAAACCAACTAGCATAAATTCGTGTCTTCTTAATTATAATAGTAAATGCCCCCAATGATATAAGTTAGCTGTTATAAAAAACTTACTTCAACGTACACAAATGATATCTTCTTCCAAATCTATATTTTATAAAGAATTACACAACATTAAGCAAACACTAGTCAATAATGGATTTCCTAACTCCGTTATTGATCAACAAATTAAAATGTATCTCAACAAAATTAACAATAGCTCTAACAATAATGATAATATTAATAATAATGGTTTACATCAAAATAAACATAACACTATTAACTTATACTATTGCAACCAAATAGATAATAATTATAAACAAGATGAAAAAACTAATACGTAGAAATGTTAAACCAGTGGAAAGTAATAATCAAATTAAACTCATTATATATTATAAAAAGTTTAAAACAATTGACCTCATAGTCTATGATAACCCAACAAGCACTAAACTAAATTCTCTACAAAAAACCAATGTAGTGTACCAATTTACTTGCCCATTCAGAGATTGCATCTCTGATACTAATAAAAAACCTAGTACATATATTGGTTTTACTACAACCACGCTCTCCCGTAGACTTACATGTCATCTTTCTGATCAGAGTACTATTAAACAACATTTCTCTGAAAAACATAAACATGTAGGTAATATCAGACAGATTTTGGTCAACAATACGGTGATCCTTACTTATACACACAATAAGAGGAACCTGCAGATATTGTACATCAAATCTAAACAACCAACACTCAGTAAAATCAACTTTAAATCCGGAAATAACATATTACATTGCATTTGACTACATGGTTCTGTTGTCATTTTGTGCTATCACGTGGTGTGACGTCATAAAACCGCATTGCAAATTTAAGAACTGCGTTTATTATTTTTGGTAACTATTGCCGTTGCCAAGCGGAGTTTTATGTCAACACAAAATAAAATCGTCGGTGATGGTGGATATTATAATATTTCAGTCTAAACAACCTCTCTGAAGATGGCTCATGTGAGCCGAAAGCTTAGAAGAAAATCAATAAATGATTATCCAAATGTTGGAGAATTTTCGTCTTTATTTTCAACTGAAATTAAAGCAAAAATACGTTTAGAACGGCTCGATACTATATATATATATATATATATATATATTATCAATTTTCTGCACTATTGTAAGAACTGCAACCTTGAAACTTCTGAATATCGATTTTTATGTCTTTGTCTATGAGTATCAAATTTGATTAAAATCAGACCACTCCTTCTATAACCTGATTTTTTTCGATTATCGATTTTTGATATTTATCGGAGGGTACCTCGACACAAAACCTAGCTAAGAGCACTTGCAGATGCTTATAGTACAACTGTATAAATTTTCAAAAAAATATGTTCAGCCGTTTCAGAGTCTATAGGTAATGGACACATACAGACACACAGACAAAGTTCCATTTATTAATAAGTTTAGATATGAAAAAAGTTATACAATGAGAGAGAGAAAGCAAAAAGAAAAACAATTCTAACCAAATGTATATTGCTATTCATTTTTCAACTAGTATTATATGAGGTGGTGGTGCCAGAAAGTTTTCAGTCAACCTATTTCTCAAAATCAGTATTCTAATATTTTGTCATTAAAATGCTGGTTTTAGAGAAGTGGATCAGGCTGCTAAATTTTCTTCATTCTCTTGTATAATAAGTTTAGACAAAGCAAGTTGTTTTTTTTTGTTACATGTCTTTATTTAGATATGTTTATATGAACTTCATGTTCTTGTAAATATATGCAAATATTAAAGGACAAACACTATTCTTGTACTTTGATAAATTCATATTAATTAATCAAAATTTAATATCTGGATTTTAACATCATTGACAAAACTGGTAATGGAATCAGTTGAAATATCATTGTTTTAAGGTAGCAAAAGTATTAGATGTCTAATGCAAAGCTGAGAAACTTTTTTTCATTTGAGTTATCTTCTATATAAAAACACTTTATACAAAGAGAGCAAAAAGAAAAACAATTTTTAACCAAATGTATGTTATTAATTTTTAAACTAGTATCTTAATTTCTGTTACTTCTATTTCAACTTCTCGGACTATTATTCTATGGTTGTTAGTAAGTAGCATAGATCACGAAACAAAGAATAAGCCACTGGTGACACTTTATACACCAGAGGCTTATTTTCTATCTGTACTATTAACAAGTGCAGAATGACAGTCTAAAAATTGTTATAAAACACAACTGAAATTAAGATGAAATAAATTCTAGTCAAAAAGTTAATAACTGTCAATACTTTGTCTAAGAGTTTAAAACAAAAAAGATACTAAATGTAAATTCTACTAAAATAATAGACTATTAGTTAATTTTAGTAATGTATGATGACAAAAAAATAAAATATTTTAATGCCAACACTTGTTTCTTCATCTTTTTTTTTTAATTTGTTATTTCTGCAGATTTTTTAAAACTCTATTATTGGTGTAGAATAGTTTTTTCTTTTTAAATCTGTTATTGATGTAGAATTTCTTTTATCTCTAATTGGTGTAGAATTTACATTTTTTCCTTTCACTTTTGCCATAACTTGTTAGTTTATTAAAAATTATAAAATATTTTATATATATATATATATACAACTCTTTTTTTTTTTTTTTTTTTTTTGTGTTTTATTTCAAGATATGTAACTAACTCTTCTGATTTGAATACTATAGCAAGAAAGGGTTTCTGGTAAAATGTCAATCTTTTAGAAGGTCTGTTTTGAAGATTTGCTGATTTGATTAATTTCTGAGGTTGATTCAGATTCAATGCCATGTGAAGGTTTATTTGCCTGCAAAATAAACTCTTCTCTGCTGCTTCTACCATCACCGCATGTAAATATAGAAGACAGCTGGGTTAATACTTGTCAGGAGGATGATTTAGTAAACATCATTGATTTAACTTACCTACTTTTTCCATGATGGGAGGTTTAACACAAGGTCACAATTAATGTGGTGCCCTACATGCTTACATGCAATTTACACCAGAAAATTAAATCTTTTTTTGCAAAATTTGGCATCAGTAATGGACTTTAACCTTTTCTATTCCATTGACACCACCCACCAGCCATCGGTGTGCTATTTTACTTGATATCCCCAACTAACTATATTTGCTTAAAGGATCGTCCCAAGTACACCAGTTATATGATTCATCACCATAATACAGATATTTTGAACATGAGAATACATCTAATAAAAAATACTGGTGGTGTTTCTTTCATGCTATATCTAAAACTTAAGACATTAAAGTTTCTTTAAAAGATTTCACACACATTAATTAAATTTACATTACACCAGTGATGTTTACCTCAGCATGGGTCAGTTGTTAGTGAGCTAATCTGGTTAACAGGTAGTGAGTTAAATCCTTAATGGGTGCTTTTGTGACAAAGTTTATCTAATAATTATTTCAGTCTTTCAGCCCCAACATAGAAACTATTAACACTATCCCAAAATATTTTAGTACAGATGTATGAAAATACCAAATTTCTAGACAGGGAGCTGATATGAAATTTCTTTGAAGATACTATGGTCTTCATGCTATCTTAGATTTTGATGCTCCCTACCATTTTAACAATTGATCATCATACATTTTTTTATTTGGATAAAAATTTGGTCCTTTTTGGAATTATTGAATTATCAAAAGATTGATTATTAACTGCAGTATTAAGACTGTTAAATAATTTATCACTTTCTCTATAGTTAGTCTACTAAAAATTGTAAAATATTTTACATAGATCACAAAGAAGAGTTGTAAGTCAGTCTTCTGATTTGAATACTAAAGCCAGAAAATATTTTTTGTTAGGATGTCAACCTCTTAAAGAGTGTTATGCCTTGTATACTGATTTCTTTCTATATTTTTAACTCTTTTTAAAGATTCCAATATTTCATTTGTTACTTTCCATATTTGGTCTCTTTAAGGCTTACAATATTTTTAAACTGTTGTTGTTCAGTCTCCTTTTTTAATTTCTACTAAAGTCATTTTTATCTAACAAGCATCTTTGCGCTTTGTATGTAAAGTAATCTGTAAATCAATGCATTTTTACTATTTTGTTCCCTTTTCCACCATGTTTTTTTTTTTTTTCTTATAAGTTTGTGAAAATAGATGCCAAAAAAAATCAATATTGTCTTTGAACTTTTTCAATGCCACATATCTGTTCAGTTAATGTTGACCTGGATTATCCATTAGTAACGATTTAACCATGCTTTTTATTGTTACTTTTTTCCCCAAGTTGCTAATAGAAAAGGTTATATAAAAAAGAGACCAAAGTTGATATTATTGAAAATAGCATAGAAACTTTGTAGGATATTTGACTCAGGAAAGAAAGACTGGAAATTGCTTTTCTAACTTTATGATCATGTAAAGAATTATATCCATCTGATAGCAAGGAATAAATAAAATATAAGCAGTGGTCTTTCTGCCCTTTCTAGTAAAGTGACATCAGGTTTTGGTAGAACATTTACCTAAATTTCTTAGCATAAAGAATCTTGTATGTGTTGTTTTCCTTTCAGGATGCTAACAATCATGGCTCTATAAAATTTCCTGTCCTTAGTAGCTCTTAATAAATTTTGTCTTTTGTCATCTCTCCTAAACCCTTTTCTATCATTTATTTACTCAAGCTTGCTAGTAGGTGCTGTGTTATTTTCCTTTGTTTCTTTTGCTTTAAACAATTTTTATGGTAGAAAAGTGAATTGGTGAAGTATTGGCTCAGTTTTAAATGTTAGTGATATTTTGAGAAATTTCTTGTTTGTTTAAAGTCTATGAAACTGAAAATGTATCATTTTCAACCCTATAATTATAAAACAATTTTTTTAATAGGTTTTAAATGTCTCCAGAAACCATTAGTGCAACAAGCATATGCATTTGCTACCTTACTACCACTGCACTTAGGTGTCACAAAACTGAGTTTAACTACATTTTTAATAGTCTGCTTAATTTATTTTACAGTCCTGTGTCTCTTGTTAAGGCTGAATAGGCGAGTTTTTTTACTGCTAATGTTTGGGCAAGTAAGGTACTTATGGGAGGGTGGGTTTTACCCAAGTACTTGTTTTCTTGCTCTTTTTCACCCAGCCATTATGGTATATGGAAATTTTAAGATATCTGAACAGATTTGTGTCCTTTTCCATGGAAACACGAGTTGTCTCAATTGAAATTTGAATTCATTTAGCTGAACAATTTTCCATTACATATTTTACTATAGTTCATCCAATACAAGGCCCAAGACAGGGTTATTGAATAGGGTGTGTGATATGAACATAAGAAGAGGGAATGAGGATATGAAGAATAGATAATGATTGACACTAGAATTGAAGAGGTTAAGATTATAGTGTTCAGAAAAGCTTCCACATGGGAGTCTGTTCTACAAAGTAGCAGTTCTTAGGAAGAAATTTTTGGACTGTAATGCCCTTCTTACTAAGGAAATATGTAGAGAATGAAGGTGATTCAATACTGGATGTAGCAAGACAGGCATGAGCTAGTGGCACTATTGAATTAATCTGAACATTTGCCATGGAATACAGTTTCAACCCTTCATTTGACTTGGATAGGGTGCAATAGTTAAACATAGTTTTTGACTAAGTAAATGCTATAAATGTTTAATGCACAAAATAATCTATGGAAACAGTACTACTTGTGTTTAGGGGATAATAATGTTAAGACTTACACAGCTAACTCCTCATTCAGTACCTCTCTACCTTGATTGGTTCTTGGATTTTGTATTAGGTGAATTATAGCCTTATGAAATAAATGAATAAGAATGTATCAAGTTCCTTTGCAAGAGGTCATGATGAAAAAATAAACAATTTGGGTTGTGTTGCTTACAAGGTGTCATATTGTTATAAGCCTGCTCCTTCTTGTGAATAAAACAATAACACTCAGTAAAACAAATTGTAAACAAAGATTACAAATTTTAGATGCTATTCTATATTATGTCAAAACAACTGACAATGTTTTTAACACCAAGAAAATAAAATTAATCTGTGAAGAAGAAAAACTTACACATCACATGATAGCTTTTAAAGAACACTCCTACTCAAAAACACAAAAATTATGTTACATTCAAAACATGAGGATAAAATAACATTGGAATAACATCCTTGAAAATGGCCAGTGAAGTAGCTGAAAGTACTTGGAAAATCAAAAATTATGGAAAGCTATGGAACATTTTTACATTCCTTATCTCCAGCAAAAAGGAAACATGTCAGAATACAGGAAAAATTAAAGCAAAAATTAATAAAATCTTCTTTGTCAGTTTTTTTTTTTTTTATGAAACAAGTTTAAAAGAAAGATTGCTGCCCAAATATACATTAATATATAGTGTAAAGACAGTTTATTTTATATATAGCTGCATTAGAATTATTTTGATAGACATTTTAGGTTCTGATCATATCTAAACTTATTTATAAATGAAACTTTGTCTCTGTGTGTATCCGTTACCTATAGACTCCGAAACGGCTGAATCGATTTTCTTGAAAATTTACACAGTTGTAATATAAGTGTCTGCGAGTGTTCTTAGCTAGGTTTTGTGTCGAGGTACCCCCGATAAATATCAATAATCGAACAAATCGGGTTATAGAAGGAGTGGTTCGATTTTAATCAAATTTGATACACACATAGACAAAGACACAAGAAACAATATTCAGAAGTTTCAACGTTTCAGTACTTACAATAATGCAGAAAATTGATAATATATATACATAAGGCAAGATGTTTGTATGTGTGTCTGTTTATCTGCCTGTATGTCTGTATTTTCTTCAGCCCTTTTATTTTAGTTTTTGCTTCAGGTTTGGCATAATTGTAGTTCTTAGTCTCAGCCATGATACCATTTACTCAGAGGACTTCTTTAGCCTTTAAAATTCAGTTTACGATAAAAAAAATTATTTGATATCGATACCAGGAAATCAAAATTTGACTTACATCCATTCATTTTCCTTTCAGTCTACGGTTTCGCTTTAACTGGAAACAACTATTGCTTTTTAGTCTTTCGTGCCAACGACCAAAGAGTCTGAGCTCCAGGACCATGGATTAGTTTTAAAGCTTTCATTACACCCGAGCAACACCGGGCTATACTGCTAGTTCTTAATAGTTTTGGATTTGATTGTTATTTAATTATTTTGATAGTGTTAAGATTGGATAAATTGTTTTAGAGTGATGTTATAGATCTCTATAACATCAGTATAAGTAGGTAATATTATAACCTTCTTTTATTTAGTTTATTGCTATTATTTCTGTCATTATCTTTTGTAGTTTTAAGTGTGTGTGTGTGCACGTGTGTGTGTGTGTGTGTGTGTGTGTCAAATATATATATGTATAAATTTTATTAATGAATATAATGATTTTTTATTTCATAGCTGCTATTGTTGCATTTTATTATAGACCTTAAGCTTCCATCTTGGAATAGAAAACTTACAACTGCAAACCATATTCCATGACTGGGATGCTGATAAGTTTGACCCACTTCCCAAAATCAGTATACTGATGTTTGGTCATTGAAATGCTGATTTTGGGCTGCAGGTCATGCCAATACATTTTCAGCACCTCCTCAAATATTCAGTGAAGTAATGATAGAACAATCTGTACTTTTAATGTTCTGCTGTGAATTTTGTGACAAAAAAATATAGAAATTTGATACCTGTATTAATTTTTATGTGATGTTGCTTTATAGTTTTATCAAATTTAAAGAGAGCAATTTGCTTTTGTTCTCATTTTTACATTATAATTTTATTTTGAAAATTTGAAATGAATACATTGCATAATTTATCTTCAGATCTCTCGACATGTATGTCTGACCCAGTTATTCCAACTTTAAGCAATCAGTCTGCATAGCTTTATTCTTGTAAGTTCTTTGTAGAGCATTAAGGTTGCAATTACACCAAGTGATACTGCAACAAGTTCAGCAGTACATGAATTTTTATGGGCTAAGATGTTAGTATAATACTCAAGATAGACTGCCTTACAGAGCTAAAGGACTCTGATTACCATACTATTTACTCACAGCAAAAAGAAGTGGCTTCATTTCTAGCGATATCTTGTCTAGTTTTTGTTCAGTACTAAAATATTTAGAACTAAATAAGTAGATGAGATATTCTTAGGCATGATCAACAAAATGAGAACAATCCAGCCCTTAGAATAAATAAGGGTTCAGTTCCAAATTTTTGGTAAGTTATCCAGATTAACAAGAACCTGATGAAGAGTGGAGAGTAGAATGGCTGAAACGTTTAGAATAAGATTTGTTTGTGAGATTCAAAAGTGAAAATGTTTTGAGGGCTTTTTTATTCAAAAATTTAAAAGCAGCCTGTAGAGGGATGGGCACCATCAATCTGTCTTGTCCTAGACATACCTATTGGGGCTATGGATGCAGTACATGTGCTACACTGATGATCCTAATTGGTTACAAGACTTGTGATCATGGTGGTGAAGGGTTAGACCAAAATGAGTGTATTTGGATAAAAGAAAAAACTTTCAAGAAGACGACTAGAACATAACCACTAAAGGGGGATTGGAGTTTTAAAAGATAATCAAAGAAAGAGGAGAGATTAAGGATTTTTTTTTTTTAATGTTATATCTCTGCAAGGATTCCTTTTCTTTTATCAGTGAATTGTCATGATTCAGATAGCAGTTATTTCTATATTGCCTTTGTTGCACTTTGGAATTGGAGTTCCTTCTCTTAGGTTGGTTGCCACCTACAGATCCCAGTCTACCCTATTATTAAATCCTTAGCTGAAGACAGGGTTAAAGGAGAAGAGATGTGTTCATGCTTTTTCAAAGGATATTTGTGCAAAAGTTAATACCACAGACTAGTTTGGCGTTTGAAGTTGGGGATAAGGAGTTAGAACCAGTTTTACTTGCAATATTTTCTATTTTGTTCATTTTATACTCAGAAGTACCATTCACTCTACTAATAATGCACCTGATGAAAATATATGAACTAAATTACTATTTTTTTTTCTAAAGATAAAAAAAAGTCTTTCAAAATTTGAAACCTAGCCATTCATTTGACTTTTAGTTGTTTCATAATCAAGCATCACATATTGTTTACTTTGTAACAAATCAAAATAATATTTGTTTGACAAATAAAATATCCATTTTTTTCTTTCTTGATAACTGTTTGTAGTTTTATAACAGGAAATAAAATGTCATGCTGGAGGCCATAGATGATTTTCTTATTTTATTCTTTATTTTTCTTAATTTGCCTTTCATGACAAATAAATAAATTACTCTCTTGTGAGCTGTCAGACTTTCTACATTTTATCTTGATAAATGGCCTTGGGCTAGAATATTTATCTGTGTAGTGAAAACTTTTCTTTCAATTCAAATCTCTGAAATTATTTTTAACAGTGTTGTTTCAAAAACAATCTGATAATTTTGTGGTGCACAAGTAGACAACTAACTGTAAAGTGATGGATGACTTAAGTGTCTTTTTAATTTTATGATATCAGTCAGTCAGTTAAGTGCCATACGTGATACACACACACTTTGGGCAGTCGAAAAAGACATGACTGACTGACTGACTGGGCAGAAGATTATCCCGCAGTAAGTTGCTATTGCTTTCTGTGGTAGACTGGTTGCCAGCCAAGGCTATAGAACCCAATCTGTCCTATTATTTAACCCATAACTGGAGGGAAGAGATAGATTAATACCTTCCCCAATGGTATTTGTGCATAAGTGAATGCAAGGAATTCAACTGGAATTCGGACTCAGATCCCCAATTTGTCATTCTGAGTTGATATCCACTACATCACAACACATATGGAGGTTAACATTTTTTTACCCTTTTTGCATTATTTCCTCAAGGTTTTTCTTCTATTACTTTTTTATAATGCCATGTCCTTAAGTGATTATGTAGGTGATTATAGTTCTCCACCACACTCTTTCATTATTATTATTTTTAATATAATTTTTATTATTGACATTATTAACAAACAAAATGATTGACATAACTCTTCCAATATCTTTCAACACAGAGAAGAGCCAGATTTAAGAAAAGTCTCTTCATTTTCTTTTCTTAAATCGCATTCTTAAGTGTTGTATTATTATCATTATTATTTTTATTATCTGACTGATGATTTTTTGGAAAAGATAGTGCTTTATCATTTCCTTTGCTACAGTTTGGCAAAAACAGTAGCCTGTCTGCCAACCAAGGCTAGAGAGTCTAGTTTACTTTATATAACCTATATTTAAGTGGAAAAGAGGTGATTTACATGCCTTTCTCAAGGGTATTAGTATGAAAGTAAATGGAACAAACTAAACTGGAATCTGAACTTGGCTTGCCAATTCAAATTTTGACATTGATAACCATTGCACTAATCACTTTTGATTATTGACTGATAAACAGTTATTTAGAATTATTCATTATACACTGGCTCTTGGAGCAATCATTTTCATATCACATTAGATTTTCAACTTGTCTTTGAATGGAAAAGAAAAAAATGTAACATGATTAAAAAAATTAACTTTGCAAATTTGTGTTGCCACCTCAGTTAAATAAAGCTTGGTCTAATGTTTGTTGAGAAAGTTATAATTTGTTCCATTTAGCAATTAGGCATATGTAATAAATATTACATAGACTTTGCCTTAGCTTGTTGCTTTATCGGTTACTAAATACAAATCTGTCAATATTTTCATTATTTTTGTGACTGAAACTCCAAAACTCTTCAAGATTATATATACATATAGATTTAAAAAAAAAAAAAAATATATATATATATTTTAATCTATTATTTTCTCTTCAAATTTGGTCATTAATGTCAGGAGTCATGTAATAAAATCTTACCTTTATCCATATCTGACAAAGTCATTCTTTAACAACTTGAATGTATTTACCACTATTTAATTTGTTAATGCTCACAGTCCCAAAAATGATGGGTATTAGTTGTTCATTAAAAAAAAACCAAATGCGAAATTTTTGTTTTAATTTTTTATAATTGATATTGGATTTTATGGTGCATGTTAATGGGTTAATCTACCATCTATTTTTAATCAAATCATTATTTGGTATTGTAAGGATACAAAAGGTGCTTATTTCCCATTGGTCGAGATTGTCATGTGACCACGTGACTATCGCCTGGGACGTCACTCCTGATAGTGACCCAAGCGCTAGTCATGCTCTTTCAGCGAACAGCAACCAAAGAAGTTTATTCCTTTTTGCTCAGGCCTTTGGCTTAAGCAGAATCTTCCTACCACCATGTTCTGCTGGAACATGAAAATCCTGCTATCCTGTTGGAACATAGATGAAGCCTACCATATCCCTTTGGGATATAGATGAATTTGACCCCTCCAAATCTGGAGTCATAATATCAGCCTAACTGAGGTATCTTCAAGTTAAATGTAAGATCTTTCCTTTTGTTCTTCCTGATACTTTGCTTTGTGTTAGATATAATAGATATGTATTTCTCCATGTGTAGACACTTGTTTGTATATATGTATTATTTGTGAATGTCCTAATATATAAAAGTCTCTTTGAGAACAAGCATTCATTTCATTTTCCTTTTCCACCTTACCATTATGTTTGTGACCTAACTTAATATTATTTACTGACCCACATGGGAAATAGATATATTCTTTCACTTGGGAATAAGATGTATAATCCCTTCAATATGAAATTCTAAAAAAAAAAAAATACTCTCTTTCTATGAAGCATTTTTGTGATGTATTTGGAGCTATTTCATTATTTTAGAAGTGTCCTGACAAATAAGGCAGTTCTTAGTTTTAACATTTTATTCCCAAACTTCATGCTTTTTAAATCTAAATCTTATTAGTTCTAGCTCCAAGTTTTTAGTTGCTATAATCTTCTTTCCACCATACAGACTGGACAAGCTACATACATCCATCACTTGTCTTATTTCTCTGGTGAGATATTGCTGTTCTGATTTGTTTTTATGTTGTAGCTCTTAAAAGGGGTAGCTATATCTTTGTTAGCTGAAAATACAGTATTTTAAAGCCTTTGAGATTCCTTGGATGCCAGTTTGTGAAATTCTGATTTCTTTAGCAACTACTTGCTATAAGTAGTATTTTTAGCCTGACATCTCTAAGTATTTTCCCATGATTACAGGCATGAAAATAAATTAGTATTGGAATTAGTTTCTAAATTTTAAAGAGAATCCATGCTGCTGTACAGAAAAAAATGTTCTTGCTGATAGAATTGTTTGTTGGAAAACCATAAGGAGAATAAAGTGGTAAAGTTTTTAGTATGACCATTTTTGAGCATATCATTTGGGCTTCATTGGAATTCTGGCTGTAAAATCTTAAGATCCAATGATGCTACCATAACAAATACAAATTTAGATATCTGCTCATAAGCTAATTACATGAAAGAACTCTAATGCAAAATTGCCAAAAGATCTCTACATTGTGCTTGTACTTTTGGTGGCATTCACCCTGGGTGGGTTGAGCTGGCTTCTTTCTTAGAAAAAAATATCATGGAAGTTTTTGGCTCCACAAGCGGTCCTCCAGTAGGTTGCCAATTCTTATTGCAGTTGACTGGTTGCTAACAAAGGCTATAGAACCCAATCTCTCCTGCTATTAGCCCATAGTTGGGGAGAGAAAAGATGGATTCATACCTTTCCCAAGCATGTAAGTGAATGTAATGGAATTTAAACTTGGCATTCTGATTCCTCAATCTGAGTTGATATCCATTACTCCACCACGCCTCCATAATACTATGGTAATATATGTTTGATTTAACAAATTTCAGAACTGACCATAATTTTGTTCTAAAATTTTAAATCACTTATATTTAATGAAGGTCCTGTGCTTGACAGTTCTGGATTTAATCCTGTGTAATAATCTAGTTTTGTATTCATATGAGTTCTATAAATACTGTCAGGTTGTGCAAGTTTACAATTGACAGCAAAAGAATGTTTTTTGTTTTTTTTTTACCCCTAAGACACAGGAGACTACTGTGTGAAAGAATATGCAAAAAAACATTAAAGATAGGAAGCAATAAAAGAACAATAATTAAGAAAACAAAAATAATGATTGACATTGCATTTTCACTTTTGAAGATCAAAGTTGACTGGAAAGCAAAAACCAGAAGAGAATTTCACAAGCAAGGGAGGAAACTACTATTAGTATATAACTTTTACTTATTCCATCCACCAAGGAAAAAGAGTTTTACGAGTGAGAAATACAAGAGAAGAAAATGTTAGCAGTGAAATTGGTTATATCTGGCCATTTCAATTGTAAAATGAGATCTTTCTACCAATCAAGTACTGTACATAGGAATGCTCATCAGAAGAATTACCATGAATATATTTATAGAAAAAGTACAGGGAAGCCACACTATGGCAGTGGGAAAGTGACTGAAGCTAAGATACCAGGTCAGGACCAATAACATTGCTGATTTTTCTTTATCACAAATCTCTAAATACATAGAAGCACTGGACTAGATGTGGCAGTAATATTCAATGTTTAGACAAATGATAGACTTTTAAATGTGTAAGATATATTCTGGCAAGAAAAATTCTCTAGCAATTGTCTTGTTTTTGTTTCTTGTCAGTACTTTGATAATGGAATTTGTGTATGACTTGATGTGACTCTCACTGAGCTATATAGTCAAATACACAAACTGGCTTATTTTAATAAAAAATAAACTTTGTAGAAACACCACAAAGAAAACATTGCTTTCAATGTATATCCTGTTTTATAAATATTATAGTAGATACATGCATTCAAGTAAACATTCTTGTTTCTTAAGCAGTATAAGCAATGTTCATGCAAAAATCTTAAAGAAATTGTTCTTTTTAGCAGGGATCAAAGCTGTATCCTCCTTATATTGAAGAAGTTAGGGGTACTTTAGACTGCTCAATCATGAAAAACTTCACAACAAAACAAATCTGTTACTCTTCTTAAATGTTTATCTCTCATTGTGAATTTTCAAAATCAATATCTGCTAACTTTATTTGTTATCCAAAATGTAAACAAATTAATTTTTAAGAAACTAATGGATTTTGTTTACTGACATTATTTCGTAATGCTATAAACATTTAATGGATACATGTTTGAGTGGACATCCGTGTTTTTATTTTGTTGTGTGTGTGTGTATATATATATATATATATATATATATATATATATAAGGGTACACCAATATTTTTTTCAAAATACACAGCAACATTGACTGGAAATAAAGAATAATTTAACACAGATTTGAACCCTCTGCTATCACATGGAGCCTGTCTGACCAAAACAATTTTTTTGCAATTTAGATGACAAAAGTTAATCAACAAGTGTTATTCAAATTTAGTCATATAGCTACTTTATTGATTATAGTAAATATATAAGACAATTTGGAACCTATTTTGACAAGTTTCACTAATGAACTAGTGTCATCAGAAAAAGTTTCATTTAAAAAAAAATGAAAAAGTATGTTAATAATAAAATAGCATGGGCAGAATCATAAACTTTGTATATTTAAGTGTTGTTTAATTGCTTTTAACATGATATGCAGGACTAATCTTGTGAGAATGACTGGCACTTTTTGTTTGCATATAAAATAGATTACATAATTAAATGCCAGTATATTTTGTGACTCGTAAATATCTGGCATAATTATCCCATACATTCCTATAGTTTTAATTTCCTCTTACAACTTGATTGTTTTTACATAGATTTTATAAATAAATATCACTAGTTGGTGGACCTAGGTCTCTACTAATTTGTTGGCAATTGATCATGAAAGTTAGACTAGCTAAATTGGTAAAGGTACTATTCATACTAAGGATAGGCTAAGACAGGAACTGTATTTTTGTGACTTTGTACCTTACCATTATTTTGCTTTATCAGAACTTCTGTAAGGTAATATCCAAGTGTTTGGACAATTTGAACAGATTGATCATTCTGGTTGTCTATGAAGTTGCCCAGCATTTGTCATATTTTGCTTGACATCTTGCATATCTCTCATTTCTATTTTTATTTTCCTTTCAAAGAAGCCATCTTTCATATTAAGTTTCCTAAATTTTAAGAGTTTTATATTGACATTGAGAGATATACATTGAAGGTGTTTCTTTATTTCTAATGTAAATTGATCAAAATTTTTTTATAAATCTATTTTACTGATAAATCTGATTTCTATTCATTTCTTTACATCTGTTACTTATTGATATTAATGCTTTTTTTTGTTTCTTTGTCCAATACTACAACTACTTTTTTTTTATCTGATTAACTTAGTTCAGAAAACTTTCAACTTTACATTGGTAAAACTTCCCCTGGATGTGTAGCCTGAATTTTCACTACAAAACTAAAGAAAGTTGTAACTGAGACTGATTGTGACATCCATATAAAAGGTGATGGTATATGATTTTATCTTTAGTTTTAAGGCCTGTGAAATGGTGTCTTTGACTACCCATTTAACCAAAATAATAGATAAATTTTTAAAAATTGGGTTTTAAGTGATAACAAACCAGACATTGGAAAATTTCTGGTTCTATATATACACACTCTTGTGCAAATTAATTGAAACAAAACAAATATTGTCTTTCCAGGATCTTTCACATTTTATCTGATCATGAATATGTCATCTCTTGGCATTGTTTTTCTCTTCCAACTGTATTTTCCTTTGTTTTGGATTGATGGATCCAGTTTGTTTCTTTGCCTTGATGACATAACTGACAATTGAAAAGCTGATGCCAACAATATCCACAATCTCTCTGTAAGGCTTGCCAGTGTGTTTGTGCAGTGTTACAATTTTTGTACACTTCCTTGGAGTAATGTCTATCACAGACAATGGTCGTAGGACAACTAATCGACAGTTGAGACAATAGTGTCTGGGTGTGATTAAAATCTGATGCAATCACAGATAATGCAATGTTTTTCAAGACCAAACAAATTTCATCATACACCCTGAAAATAGATTCATATTACTGCAGACCATTACAAATGACCTAATCTGAGGAAAAAATAGAAATTGATTACACCCTGTCAATCCAGTAGGTCTAAAATTGATCAGATGGTGAAAGAAAAGACATTAAAGCAGTTGTTTCAATTAATCTACACAGGGGTGTATATATTAACAGCTTGGGTTGAGGAGAGTTCTGGACTGCCTGTTAACAAGGACAGTGTACCTCTGTGTAATTCTGCTACCCATATAAGTTGCCAGCTGTGAGATGGGCAGAGACTTGGTGGGAGAAAGAGTTTTTGCAGTTGAAAGGGAAAAGTATATCTATTCGCTTGAGATGTCAGCAGTGGCAGTTACTCCCAAGCCAGGCTATGCAAGTAAATTCCTAAATAAATTACAAAATGTGAACATGCAGCGGGCCCTTCCCAGCTTTTGTGCACACTGATGTAAAGCAGAATAGATATAGTGTCAGGTTTCATTGTCTGAGTTGGGAGCCCCTTTGTTTCATGTTGTCAAACATGAAATATTCATGTTAGGAATAAAGTAGATATGTTGCATTTACTTATTTTATTTTTTAGTGTAAACATTGTTTTGAAGTGTTATGACTTAACTTTTTATAATTCAACATGCTCAAACCTGCCCCATAAATACTGGTTCTCAATACTCAACTCATCACCACTCACCTCAGTTATTTACTTTTTTTTTTACTTAACATTTTTAGCATTTTCAAATGAATAAATTACAAACAAATCACACCCAACAGCATCTGTTAATCACATTTGTAATCAGTGTTAATGTTATACAAAATCTTCAATCTTTAAATTGTCGAAAAGTCTTTTCTCCACATAAAAATATCAGTCTTTTTCATACTTCTAAGGTAGATGGTTATGCAAACAAACTTCTGTAATGAAAATGACTGTTTTACTGTCAACAAACAATTACATGGAAATTATTTTATTAGTGCAGTCCACTTTATGATGAACTATATCTCATACTGCCCATTGGTCAGAAAAGTTTGCCATGCTTGCTCTAAATCATTGAGATTTACATTTCTGTTGGAAATGATTGCATAGATTCATTGTAACCAAAATAAGCAGCAATTCTCATAAATTAAGGTCTCTTCAACTGCTCTGGGATATTAATCCTCTTGTACGACTCTGAATGCTGGACAATCTCACCTCAGATAAAAAGAAAATCAAAGGCAACAGAAATGTGGTTCTATGGAAGAATGCTAATAATTCCATGGACAAAATGAGTAAGCAATGAGGAAGTCTTAAAAAACATGTTAACAAAAAGAACATTTGTAGACAGAATCAGAAAGACAGTTAAAATTTCTTGCACACAGAGAAAAGGAGGATTGGGGAACTTGGCCCTCACAGAACATATTGAAGAGAAGAGAGATAGGGTAATGCCACATGCTACCTTCTTTGTGTAAATGTATCATGGAATGGGGAGAGGAGGCTTGGCAAAAGGAGAAATGCTGTTAAAAGCCACAAGAGATAGGAAGCTAATCACCCACGTTCTGAAGAGATATAACATATAGAAGAAGAACAACAACACCATCTGTGCCCTCTATGCTAATTGATCCAGTAGGAATTTCAAATATTCTATAATTTTGTTCAGAACTCCACGTCTGTCAATTGTTAATTGGTATTTTGCAAAATAGTCACTTGTACAATAATTTATTATTAACTAGATGATATGATGATACTATTCAAACATATTACATTTTATTTTATTTATTTATTTTTTGTCACAAATTGTTTTTCCTATCTTATGTGCATTAGCATCTGTTTACACTTAGGTATGGCTGCACTTTCTATGCATTACAGTATTTAAGATGTCTAGAGTCAACCATAGAAAAAAAACTATTCAGTAAAAAGAATAAAAATCAATATTTTTGTCTTAGTGGCCAGCATGCATATGAATATCATTATTTAACTGAGGTATTATAATGGATTTGATAAGGATAACAATGGAAATGAATAGTAAATAACTTTCATGCTAAGGTTTCTAGTATGCTTATTGTTATTAAATGAGCCAGATGCAGTAAATGAATAAAAATCTGCGCAATGAGATATTGTGGGTTTTAGATTATTGACAGAAATTAGTCATTTTAGATGTGTCATGTTATTTGCATTAAGATATTAAAGATGTTATATATCTAAACTTCTAAACTTATATAGTAAATGGAACTTTGTGTGTGTCCAAAACGGCTGAACTGATTTTCTTGAAAATTTACACAGTTATACTATAAGCATCTGCGAGTGCTCTTAGCTAGGTTTTGTGTCGAGGTACCCCCAATAAATATTGAAAATCGATAATCAAAAAAATCAGCTTATAGAAGGAGTGGTCCGATTTTAATCAAATTTGATACTCATAGACAAAAACATAAGAAACGATATTCAGAAGTTTCAAGATTGCAGTTCTTACAATAGTGCAGAAAATCGATTTTTTTTTTTTTTTTTTTTATATATATATATATATATATAAAAGGCAAGCTGTTTGTGTGTGTGTGTGTGTGTGTCTGTTTATCTGCCTGTATGTCTGTATTTTTTTTCAGCCCTTTTATTTTAGTTTTTGCTTCGGGTTTGTCTCTAAGTAGGTATAATTGTAGTTCTTAGTCTCAGCCATGATACCATTTACTCAGAGGACTTATTTAGCCTTCAAAATTCAGTCTATGACGAAAAAAACTTATTTGATATCGATACCAGGAAATCAAAATTTGACTTACATCCATTCATTTTTCTTTCAGTCTACGGTTTCACTTTAACTGGATACAACGATTGCTTTTGTCTTTCGTACCAACGTCCAAAGAGTCTGAGCTCCAGGACCATGGATTAATTTTAAAGCTTTCCTTACACCCGAGCAACACTGGCTATGCTGCTAGTAATTTTATATACATGAAATATATCTTATATAATTTTAACATGATAAGCATGGCAAAATATGAAACTTGTAAAAATGAGAGAAATAAGTATTGATTACATAGCATCTTGTGAATTTTCTATTTTTAAGCTGACTTGGCAAGACATATAATTCATCTGTTATGAAAGATGATAGAAATCTTAATAACAGCAATAATGATTGATAAGCAGATTTTTAGGTCAACAATATAATTTGAATTGCTAAAAATTGACAGCTTTATGGTCACATTCAGTTCATATTGTCTCAGATGTTATCTTTTACCCAAAAGGACAATAATTACAAACAGAGCATGCATTATATGTCCACTGTCTCTGCCTGTTACTAGTATTTTAATGAATATCATTAAAGAGCAGTCAGTTTGTATAATCCATGTTGATGTAGACATATTTTATGGATGATGTCTGCTTCATTTTGTATTGGTTTCTTGGTAATGATTTAATGCAAGTAGTAAAGTGAGCTTATGTTAAAAGCTTGAATCATTATTGCCTCCATAGATAGATCTGTGGGTAAATAATTGAACTGAAGCTTGTTAGTTCTATAGTTTAAACTAGAATTTCTCAACTGGTGCTTTTTGTTGCACTAATGTGCTCTGAAAGGTAAGCAGGTGCACTCCAAGTTAACAGAAGAGTAATTTATGAATTACTTTTATGTTTAAAAAAAATCTTTATTTTTAAAAAGATAGTAACACCAAGCACATAGCTTCCATATCTAAGTTAAGTCTTTGTCATTTGATATTTAAAACTGAATGCTAAATTCCTTAAACTTTAAGGAGGAGTGGATAATCCTTTCTCTTTTGCCTTCCTCAAGGGATTTAGTCATCATCTATCTCTAAAAAAAAACAAAAATAAAAAATATATTCTTCATAAATTCCTTAAAATGAAAACTGTACTGTTAACTTTCTTTGAGAATGCTAAACCAAAATTTCTTATTTTCAAATTTCATCGATAATTTTTCCTTATTAAAATTTAAAGTATACTCGAGAGTTTATTCCACAATTGCACCCTGAATTTAAAAAAAAAAAACGTTTTACAAATACTGGTTTAAACTATGACAGATGGATGCATATTTTGTTTAATAGTTTACAATAGCCAATCTCTCAAAATTTTCTCTTTTTTGCAAATATGTTAACTTTTGCTATATGGATTGTTTCTTATGTTATGCTACAGAAAAGCAATTACAATTAAGGATAGTATTGTTTGCAGATAAAATGTAAAATATTTACAGTCAGGGGCAATTGAGGAGGTGGGGGCAAATTTTGGCAGGCTCCTCGGTTGCCCTCCACCCACTTTTATAAGCTTCAAAAATTAATGAAACAGATCAGTCTGATTTTGATAAGGTTTAATCTTCAGCACTTTTTCCTCTGCATTTTCATTTAGCTTTTTGAGGACACATACAGAGTTTTGTAGAGGAAAAACTCAGAGCAGACAAATCACACTGTTCTGCTAGTATTGATGTTAGTATTAACCTTTTTTGTTTTGAAATTAACCTCTCTTGTGTTCAAAAAACTTGAGAGTAGAAAAGGGAGCAAAAATAGATTAGAACTCCACTACCATGAATGGAAAGTTATTTTGTTTAATTTAGTGAAGTAACATATTATACTCAAACTCATTCCTAACAATAGTGGTGTAGCATGAAAATGAAGACGCTGCTTGAGTTTGCTCCCTCCTCCTCAGAAAATACTCAGCCCCTAAGTGCCTCTGCTTCAAAGTTCCACAATGGCCACTGTTAACACTGTTAAAACTTTGATTAAAAATATTGAAATCTATTAATGAATCACAAAATATTTTAAATTCCTTTAATGATGTTATCATTCAAACACTCTAAAATTAAAGATCAGTTTTTGATTTTTACTTTTCTCTTTGAAAATTTAAAAGACAAAGTTTAGTTTTGTGATAAGAAAAGCCATAGCTTTTAAACATTTAGACTGAGTTACATTTTATCTCCAGCTTCAAAGTCTTATTTATTAACAGCAGACTTATCATATAATTCTACTTGCTCCTCTGTTAACATATCTCTTACACCCTGCCAATACCTCAGATAAATAATGGACCATTCTGTTTTGATTGTGAGGAAAGACAAGAAAAAATATAAAAAGAGTGTTTAGTGAAAAAGAAAAAGAATACATAATAATAATAATAATAATAATAATAATAACTAAAAATGTTTGTTTTTTTTTGTTTTTTTTAAATTGTATCACCCCGAGCAAGGTGGTAACGCCACTGATGTGCAGAGGGCTACGTAATAGTGAAAAGATTGGAAAAGAGAAAGCCGGAAACCACATCCTAAACAGGGAACAAGGGATGAGCCTCTTAACCTGTTCAATAGACGTGGGTGAAGTGTGAACCGGGCAATAGATAGATCTATATACTCCAATTGAGAAAAAAAACAAAAAACAAAGTGAGAAGATTGGAAAAGAGAAAGCCGGAAACCACATCCTAAACAGGGAACAAGAATGCTCTCATTTGTATAACTTTAGTAAAATGGAAACCCTTGTCAATTTTGAATCTTAATTTGTACCCTCTTACTTCTTTAAATAATGACCTGCATTCATACTTATGATTGTTATTGCAATATTTTGTTAGTTATTAAGCTCAAATATTAGAGAAATTTATAGTTGTAGGAATTGCAAGGAGTTTATGAAAATTATGAGTCATCAGAAAATTGAAATAGGTAAACCATGGTAGTTGAGAGTAATGCCTATACAACAGTCTGTTCTACAAATTTAGATTTGTAATTCCCATGCTTTTATCAGAGTAAGCTTGTCTGTCAACATCATTTCTTTTAAACTAAAAAAATATCACTCTGAGTATATAGTTTTAACAATACATCTCACACTAATTTTTTTTAAAAGAACTCTCTATGATGATTATTCTATATTTCCATAGCTTTGCATTATTATTATTAGGTGAATTTTGATTAAAGTTTACTTGTATAATAAAGTCTTTTCATGACCCAACAAATTAAGCTTGTATTAAAGAATGCAGAGAGGCCCAGGCAAGGATGGTCAGTGATTGGTCAGAATACCTTGCAAGTGTGGTATTCTGACAGTGATGGATTGCCTTTGTCTAAGTTTTTGATATAAAACCACAACATCATGAAGTTCAAGTCTAGCAGAGGAGCACAAAAATTTTGAAGCATCTATACCAGTGGTTCCCAACCTTTTTTGTCCCGTTCCCCCTTTTCCAGTCACTTATTCACTTGTGGATCCCTACAACAGAATAAGTTAAATAAGCAAAAATCAGATTTTTCTGTAAAAAACTATATTTATGTAAAATGCCCTGCATTATTATGCTGATTAAGCTTTAAACTTACTCACATAAAATCAAAAAACATTTCATTCAACCCTCCTTTATTTAAGTAAAACGCCTAGTAAAAATTATGTTAACGTTGTTATAGTTGTAGGCATTGTACACAAAAAATAAAAAAATCATAAAACCTGTATAAATGAAACACATGTATGAAAAAAAAAAAACACTAAAAAATCCCAAAACAGAAGTGAATGAAACTTTTTATTTATTGAAAAAAAGTATTTTACTCTATATTTCTCAATGGGACTTTTGTGGTTGTTTTTGAGCAATCAGTTCATGAGTCCTTGGTACAGCAGTGGCCAGTGCACACCTCAAGTCATCTTCTACAGACAGCTTGTTCCTTGATTTTGTTTTTATTGCAAGTAATGCAGAAAACCCACTTTCACACAGGTAGGTTGAAGTGAAAGGCAAAAGAACTCCAACTGCAAGATCACTGACTTTCGGATATAATTCCATCATTGAGCACCAGAAGCTAGACAATGATTTTGACTGGAACATATTCTTGGCTGTTGAATCATTGATAAGCTCAATAAACCTTTCTTGTGTGTCTTCTAACACATCGTCAACCTGACATAAGAAGGGATTTTTGCCAATCCTGCATGCTGAGGGCTTAAGTCAGGAAAATAACGGTGAAATTCTTCATGTAGTTGAGACAAGTGATCCATGATTTCCTTGGACAAGGTGTTTGAAAGCTGACTATCAGCAAGAAGTTCATTCAAAAATATAAACATCATGAATTTTCCTGCACTCATTCTCTTCTTATACAGCTCCAATTTGGCCAGAAATGCATGTATTGTGTCACAGTGGCTGAGTAAATTTGAATCCTTTCCTTGGAGTCTCAAATTCAGCTGGTTGAAGATTTCAAAAATGTCCACAAGATAAGCAAGGCAAAACTGAAAGTGTTCTGCTGATTTTAATATCTCCAACAGGTCATATTTTTTCTGCACATCAAGAAACATTTCAACTTCTTGGCAAAGAGAGAAGAATTGGGACAAAAATCTCCCTGCAGACAATCACCTGATGGATGTATAAAAGAGCAAAGAACTATGTTCCGATTGTATGTGATGAGAGTTGCTGGAACAGTCTCATGTTGAGACCAGAGTTTTTCACATAGTTCATGACTTTAACAATACCAGTAAAAACTGTTTTAAGTCGAGAAGGGAGCGACTTAGAAGCCAGAGCTTCCTGATGAATGAAACGGTGCATGCCAATTACGTTTGGTGCATTGGATTTTACTTTTGTTTAGAAACCTGACTTCAACCCAAGCATGGCTAAAGCTCTATCAGTTGTGATTTAGAATTTTTTGGATTCCTTGAAATTCTTTCCTGGACCCCTAGGAGTCCATGGACCCCTAGTTGGGAACTTAGGGTCTATACACTTTCCATACCCTTGTTCTACAGACAGGTTAAGATAGCACACACATCTCTCTGAAATTCTTCCTCCTGCTGTTTCCTAGAATTGATATCACCCTGTCAGTCCCTCTCTTCTAATAAAAGAAAAAGAAGTCTTTTGTTGATACTATCTATGAAATGATGTTAGGGTCTGGCGTGTAATGACACTGAATGCAATATTCTGAGCTGACTCCACCACACCAAATATTCATAGCTTATATCATCAGAATGGGACATAGGAAAAGCCTAACCTTACGGCAAATTGTAGCTTAAAAAAATTTTACATTCAATTAAATAAAGTTTATTCATTAATTAAATAAAATGTTCTACTTCTCTTTATTTGTTCACTGAAGCATGTACTAGGATTGATTAATCATAACGTAGATAGCTTGTTCACTAGAGCTTTCTAAATCAAGCATATAGATTAAATAATGATGTGTAAACCTGCTGATCCTTGAAGCAGGTTGTATGACATTATAGCCTGTTGAGTGACTACAATCAGCAAAGTGCAGCTGAGTATGAAGTATTAATCCATTTCTATGACAAAAGTGATTATCATTGATATTCAACCAGTGTCAAGAGTCGTATTACAATCTACATTTTATTAATAAAACTACTAAGATGCATGTATGTTAGGAAATATGAGAAAAAAGTATTATTAAGGATAGAGAACAATAAAAGAACAGGAATTAAGAAGACAGAAGATAATTGACATTGCATTTAAATTTTTGAAAATCAAAGTTGACCAAGAAGAATCCGGAAAAGAGTTCTACAAGCAAGAAGTGCAATAGAAGAAACTCAGAGGAGGTGTTATAGGTCTTGACACTTTCTCACTCTAATTCTTCTTTTGTGTGTGTGTGTGTGTGTAAGTGTAAAAGAGAGAAATCTATTGTCCAAAGACAAGACGTTTCCTTTCTTTTACTCATTTTACTATTCAAATTTAGTTACACACACACACGCATCCATCATGATTTCATTGGGCATACCACTCATCTCCTAAAAATGTAAATGGAACCAATATATCCACATAAGAAGCAGTAAATAGACAATCTTGTTTCATATGAAATAATTGCTATTTTCACAGAAGTAATTTTTAAGCAAAAAGTGGTAAGTTGTGACATAATAGGTGCTCGCTTTATTCCATATACTCAAATAGACTGTAAAAGATTTTATCTTGTTTTGGTTCTATGACTACTGACAGCATTTGCAGTATAAATCAAGTGAGAGTTTAAAAACAATCGTCTCTTATCTAGACATAGGGAATAAATGAAAAAGATTGTGACACTCAGCTAGAAAGCAGTAAATTCTAGAATCGGGCTTAAATATCATCAGGCCACATTATTCATAAGTGTAGTTAGTGTTGCAGTTAGTAAGCAGAAGTCATGGGCATTTGCAGTCAGGTAGAATGAAAGTGAAAAGAGATGTAGTTGGATGCAGATGGAGTCCTTTATCCCAAAGGGAAGATCTGGTTTAAACCTGTCATGGTAAAAATACCAGTGAAAATGAATAAAGAAACTTATTCATGCAATATTTCACCATAGTATCTTTACTTTTGTTGAACATACACTGGATGTTTTCCAGTTTTGTTTGCACCAATAAAAATGGATTTCAAACCATGGTGTGAGCAGAAACTGACCATTCATTGAAAACCTCTCTGAGAGACTGGCTATATGTTCGCAATGAAGTACTCTATGACCTATGGAGAGAAAAAAAAAGGAAATCCTCTCTTCCCCATTTTTGTCTGTGTGGAATGAAACAAAATGGTGCTATATTTGTTTAAATAAGTATCAGTGAATATGACTAGTCCCTCCTGCAGAATATATATATATATATATATATATATATATATATATATATATTATGAATTAGTATTCCTTGCACATTCCAGAGGCTTTGAATGATTAGTGTTCAAAATTATCCCCTTGATTTCTGAAAATCCAATATGTTTTACAGCATAATGAAGGGATGGAAACAGCTGCATCTTAATCAGGTTAACCTAAACTAAATCGGAAATGAAACAGGGAAAAATATTGCCAGTCATACAAGGCAGATAAAATCAGTCAGTTGATTGCTATACATGATACATGCTTGGGCAGTCATGTCTTTTTTGAGACATGACTAACTAAACAGGAGTTTTCCCACAGTAGGTTGCCATTAATCCTTGGAGTAGACTAGTTGCCAACCCAGGTTATAGAACCCGATCTATCCTGCTATTCAACCTATAGCTGAAGGGAGAAAAGATGGATTAATACCTTTCCCAAAAGTATTTGCACACAAGCGAATTTGACTAGAATTTGAACTCAGCTCTCTAATTTCTCATTCTGAGCTGATATTCATTGCACCACAATGCACATCACAAATAACTCACAAATAACTTAGCATACCAAAAAAAAAATATATGAACCTTAATATATCCAGTGCTACAGAAATAAACCAACAGCCATCTCTTCATTTTGACCTCGAATTAATGGAGCACAAGAACAAATAAACAAAGGTCCTGATAACATAATACAATATGAATAATCTCTAAACTTTACATCGACCTAACATGTTCAGAGAATTAAGAGACAAATATTGTGACTATAAGCCATTCTACACAGATGGATAAAAAATCCTAGGTAGAATAGGAACAGCAGCTACAAGCATTTTCATAAACAAATCAGGCTACCAAATAATGCATCCATCTGTACAGCTGAACTGCAAGCCATTAAAATAGTACTTAAAATGATAGAAAATTCAGAAAATAGGAAGTTTATAATATTCTCAAATTTTTTATTTACTTTAACAGCAATAAAGAAAAAACAAAAATCATCTCTATATTCAAGAAAACCTAGAAACTTATCAGTTTGATAAAGCACAAAACAATAATGTTGGCTTAGATTCCTTGCCATATAGACATCAAAAGAAATTATGAAGCCAAGTGACTGGCAAAAGATGCACTAGAATTCAGATATTAAATTGTAGTTGCTTTTGTTTGCAATACAAAGTTAAGAAGTAAAAAAAGAATACTAAGAAGCAACAAATTAGATTAAGTGAAAATTTGACTTTTTTAAGCTTTCATTCAATCCCTATTTCTCATTTGCTCTTGTTGGTTTTTGTTAATTTCTAACTATAATCTTTGGGTGTGTGCACATACGAATCTATATATTAGAGTAATCTTGAGTAATTGAATGACAAAATGAGGCAAATTTTGGTTCTTAAAAGGAGTAATTGTCTTAATTGATGAAGTGTGTGTGTGTATATATGTGTGTGTGTGGGGGGGGGGGTATCACATACAACAAATGAATATAGTAACTGATATTCATTGTATTACTTCACCTCTCTCTCTCTCTTTCTCTCTAGGGAGAGAGACGGATTATGACCTTTTCCTTGGCTAATGAAACTATACCCTCCACCTCAGACCACCCTCCAAATTGTCTGCACTCATTTTGAATATTTTTTTGCTCATGATATATTTTAGTGACATTTACATAGCTTAAAGTAAACTTATTGCAAATTCTTCAAATAATCAAGAATAGTTATCTTTTGTCTGTCAATAAAAATATTAAGAAATACCAATATTTTACTATTTATGGCACACCAAATTAGTACATATTTCAATACAACCATAGTAAAAAAAAACATTTTTTTATAACCAGCATTATAAAAAATAATAAAAATAAAGATGGTATCATATCAGTTTATGAAACTAATTAGAAGTTATAACATCTATAAAACTAAAATTGTTACTTTATAAAAAACTTGATGGGCCATAGGCTGCAGCCTATACAAGCCTAAGGGATAATCTGGTCCTATATATATGATGCAATTAATAAACCAGTATTGAACAAGTAATTTTGAGGGACTAAATGCATTAGTAGTAGAATTCTTTTTATACATTTTATTGCATTCACATATGTGCAAATACCCCTGGGAAAGGTATTAATCCATCTCTTCGCTCCAGCTATGGGTTAAATAACAGGACAGATTAGGTTCTATAGCTTTGGTTGGCAATCAATCTACTGTAGAAAGTGATGGAATTTTTAGTGAAAAATTTTCTGCCCAGTCATGTCTCTTTCAAGACATGATCACCCAAGTGTGTATCATGTATGGCATTTAACTGACTGATATATATATTTATTGGGGGAAAAGAATTTAAATAAAAGATCATATTTACATTGTTCGGACTGTTATCCTCATTTTTATTGCTATATACAAGATGTTTTGGCTGTTGTATGCTCTGAAATTTTGAACTGAACCCTTTATTTTGATCACTGGGCTATATTGTTCTCATTCCATGTGTCATGCAACTTCTGGATATCTCCATTTAACTTAACTCTCTAAGTTGCCACCAGGTATTGAACTCACAAGTCACTGGGTCCAACGAACACTTTTATCCACTGGGCTATGTGTCCTTGAGGACATCAGTGTACGAATTTTGGGGACTTATAGACCTAATTTCTCAATAACCATTTTTACCGGATTTCATATTATAATCTTGATGCTTGTAATTGGTTTTCTCTAGCATTCTGTATTACTGGTTCCCATATTGTATACTTTTCAATACTTGGCATACTTAGTTTATGGCCCAGCATATTTGCTGATTCTTTAAGTTTTCATATTTTCCAGTGGTGTTCTCTATTATTTCAACTTCATCCCACAGTGGACGGTAGTTTCCTTTTTTCCTCCATATGTTTTTAGCTATGCCTGATTTTTATTTCCCTTTGTGTTATGGCCTTGCAGCCTTAACCTTATGGGGGCGGCTTGTTTACATTGTTTACCGCAGCTGCATGGAATGGTTCACACAGTCCTTAGTCATGTTCTTCTCTTAGAGGTCTTACTCAGGAAAAGTATCTGAAGTGTTGGACCACTTTTGAAGGTCATTCTGATGTTATAAGGACAACAGATCTTTTGTATTCTTTTCAATAATCCCTTCACATAGAGGAGGCCGACTGAGACTGTTATCTGAAAGTTGCTATCCTCTTACACTCTTTTATCTGCATTTGTTGGGTTGCTGTCATGTACCCAGGGTAGTTACATTGTAAGGTACTGCTTATACTGACCATTTCTTGTTCATCTATCTCTGGGTCACCACTTATGATTTTTGTTCAGTGTTGTAAGCAGTGGGCAATCTCTTTTACTTTTTTTTTTTTTTCTTTAATACTATGTGGGTGGTGGGAGTTGAGATATTGTCCAGTGAATATTGGTTTGCAATATATGGATGTCTTGAACCCATTCTCTGTTCAATTAGTACATCTAGGAATGCTAGTTTGTTGTTCTTGTCTTTCTCTATTGTGAACTGTATCGATGTTCTTATTGAGTTCACATGGTCCAATAATAACTGGACCATGAAGTTGTCATTTACATATTTCAACCATAGAGTTGGCTTTAGTGATGTGAATTTTAATACCATCTCTTCAAAGATTAAACATTACTGATGATAATGGCAAGCCCATTGCTAAGCCTTCATCCTGCTAATATATGTCTGTTCCCATTCTGGAGTGTGTTGTTTGTGTACAGAGAGTCAGCATCTCTATCAAATTATTTATTGGTATACTGGTACCTTCTCCTAGGGATGAGTCTGAAGCCAGTCTATCCCTGACTACTGATAGTGCCTCCACTGTAAGTATCTTTGTGAACAACTCACCATATCCAGGCTCATCATCTAGTTAAAATGGATGGAAACATATTTCATTAGTTCCACAAAGTGAGCAGAGTTTCAGGCATATGATAATGACTTTCCTATTAATGGGTCAATTATTTCCACAAGGAAGTGATTCAGAGAATAGCACACAGCCTTAGCAGCTAACAATTTGCCTGAGCAGAATACTATCTTTGTAAATTTTGAAGAGAACATATATGTGAGGTAGCTTGCTGTAATGTTGAGGCAGCTGCCTGTATGTCTTAGGCTGAAAGTGATCCTTGATTAGGATCTGTGACAGTTGTCATTCTGTTTTCAATGGTGGATCTTTCTTTACTTTGTCAAGAAACTTTGAGAAACTGTCGATAGAGAATCAATAATGTATAAGTCGTTTTCATGCTTCAATGTGATCTTCAGACTTTGTCTAAAGATGACATTGAAGCATGAAACTGACATAATCTTTATTCTATAGATACACTAACAGGTTCATCATTATACTGGAAGGTACGTTTATGTTGTTTCTATTTTCAAGCTAGAAGAAAAAAGAAAATCAATGAAAGTTAGCAAATGAAGAAATCTTCGTCTTTCCTATTAATTTACCTCAAATCAGTTGTATCAACTTACATGGAAATAACTGCATAATCTTAATACATTTTATATTTCTAAAGATAATCATTCTGATGTCATTTTATTTCTTTTTCCTTGATAAATACTCATCTTGATAAAATAAAATGTGTGTAAACCTTCAAAATCTAAAATCTAATTTCCTTATCAATTGCTATTAGCATAGTATAAATCAAAATTATGTATTTTTGCCTTGGGCAGAGAGGGTATCTTTTAGTATGTCCGCATCACATCTAAATGTGACTCAAGTTCAATTTAAAGGGGGTTTAATGGCAATACTATGGAAAAATTGCTTGAGCCCATTTGGCACATCCCCTTTTAAGGATGCTTTGGGCACCCGATCAATAAACTCAGCCCCTTCCTAAAGGAGAAGTACTACCTGAGTGGATAGCCCTCTTGCCTAGGATTTGTACACCTATGAAAATTGTTACAAAAATATATATGCATTTGCACTTATAGTTATCTAGATTATTTGAGCATTACACCAATGCTACTGCTATTTACTTAAATTGATAAAAATCTATTTTTTTTTTAAATTAACTTTTCATTCTATCATCTGTAAATGATCGTTTTGGTATGTATTTTGGAGCTGAAAACTCTATCAATAAACCTCTCAAAGACTAATAAACTAACTTGTACCAAACTTATGAATAAATTGAAATTATTAAACTTGTTGGTTGAGTTATTTTATACCCAAAGTTTATAGCTTTGTGTGTGTGTGTGTGTGTATATATAAAACATTTTCTGATTTTTATTTTACTTTGAACCTCATTAAAGCTGTTAATTTAAAAATCAATTACTCTGAAGGAAATTAATTAATTTTTATCCAAGTTTGGTGAAAAATCTGTACATCATTCATATTTATATAATCCAAGAAACTTTTCCTGTTTACACAGGTTTTTTTTTTTTTTTTTGCAAGGAGGTGAGGACTTATTGTGTGTGTGTGTGTGCACACACACACACACACACACACACACACACACACACACATATCTATATATATATATATATATATATATATATATATATCCTGATTAGTGCACAAGCTTCATTAACTGAACTAATTAGTTAGCTGACAGATTTCCAATTACTGTTTGTGTTTCTAGCCTTAAATATAATTGTGCATCCACTTAATTAAAATTTTAATTTACTATCAGTTCAGGTACATGATAATAATTGGCGAATGCAGTTAGACCTTTGTTATACATTTTTAATTTTTCTTTTTTTATTAATAATTTCACTCCAAGCAAGGCAATAGAGCCACTAAGACAGGAGGTTACTGAGTGAGAGAGAATATGAGAAAAATCATTATTAATGAATGAGAACAATAAAAGAACAGGAATTAAGAAGACAGAAGATAACGATTGACATTGCATTTCAATTTTTGAAGATCAAACTTGACTGGAAAGTAAAAAGTTGGAAGAAAGTTTCACAAGTGAGAAATTTGACAGAAGAAGCAGTTACCATAAAACTTATGGTTACATCTATTTCAGCCATAAAATGATGAGATCTTGCTGTCAATCTAGTATTGCACTTAAATTCACAAAGTTTATGTACCAAGAAGAAAAATTTATTAAAACAATTACCATGAAAATATTTATAGAAAAGGCACAGAGAAGCTCCATTATGGCAGTGGGAAAGTGACTGAAGATGAGATTCCATGTCAGGACTAATAACATTGAAGATTCTCCTTTTGTATTCTATAAAGAATCTCTACATGTATAACAGAAACATCAGATCAGATCAAATGTGACAGCAATATTCAATGCATGTACATATAGTAGACTTACAAACATAAAGTAGATTCTAAAAATTGTCTAGCACAACACTGAACCAAATTTCCTAGCACAACACCTAGCTTGTAACTTAATGACATACCAGTGCACTGCCTGAATTTTGTCCCAAGGTTCACTGTAGTTGAAAGAATTCAGTGCAAGCAGATATCATGCCATTGAGAAACTTGCATACTTGTTGAATTAGAATCATTTAAAAAGGGTTTGATTATAGGCCACTGCTTCCCAATTGCTCACTGGAGGGCAATTTCTTACTGTTTGGTGGGCAACAAGCAACTGAACAGAAAATGGTGGGCACTATAGGGTTTTGAATATTAAAAGCATATTTCAATAAATGTTACTTGAAAAAAATATTCAAAGGACATATGCAAATAAACTATAAAAACAAAAACAGAATAGGAGGCTAAATAGGAATAACTGGATCACATTTCTAGATCCCTGCAAACAAGGAATGTTTTAGTATTTTCTAGTTTTCAGAAGGATCATTAACATTCAAATAGTTCTTAAGATAAAATAACTTCTTTCTTAAGATATAAATTGGATGAAGTAAGACCAAGAACAACTTTATTAGTAGAATTAAGAAGTTACCTCAGGATAATTATTATTTAATAATAAATTGTTTTTTATTTATTTTTATCACATTAGCCATCTCAAATTTATCAAGACAAGAAAAGTGCCTGTCAAAATACAATTTACTTTATCACCGCATGCTTTTAAACATTTATTATACAGATGGGTAGAGGAAAACTTTTCCATCTGAAAGTGGGTATGATGCAAAAAAGGTTGGGAATCCCTACTATAGAACTTTGTGGAGTTGGATAGTCATTTCAGAGAATTACTGTGTATGTTGGATGTGACACGTCTATGGTACATTTGTATTATCATCAATGGTCAAATGAACATGCTTACACCTGTAGACCAGATTCTGGACAGCTATACAACATAACTATAGGTACATGTGCCTCAGACTAGATTTTCACTTATGCTCCAACATTGTGTATATTGCAAGTGTGAGAGGGTCACTTGAGGGATAGATCAAATGGCACTCTGTAGTGTTCAGAAATGAGAGCAGGTTCTGCTTTCATGCAGCTGATAGCTATTTGCATATACAATATAAATATAGGGAATGTCATTTAGAGTTTATTTGCTCCAGTCACACAGGCTCAATCTCTGGCATCATGGTGTGAGGGAGAAAATGAACAGAACAAAGATCAGGATGTACAACATCCAGAACATTGTTCTATCCATTCTGCTGTTATTCTTGCGACAGCAAAGCACTGTGATGTTCCAGATGAATAATGTACATAGTGCCCTTGCTAATCAACATACTCTATAATATGTTGGGAACTCTGGCCAGCCCTATCCTCCATTGCATATGTATAGAACATGATGCGGTGAAGCCTGACTTATTCAATTAATCCATCTATAATACTTGCTTTATTGTATGAAGGCTTATGGCCATATCACATTGAAGCATTGGTTCTTGGATGATAACTGAAGTTAAGCAATATTGGATCACCTAGATAGGTCACCTCTTGGAAGTACCAGGTTCTTTAAGCTTCATTTGTTGGGTGCAATCAATAACAGGTCAGTATTGTAAATTAAATACTATGAATTGAACATATTATATCTTGCAGCATAAAAGACATAGTATATAAAAGACCTATATATAGCTGTTATCTACTTTCCTACAGGTGTGAGACTTGACACAAGATAGTTTTATGTAGGTAGTGCCAAAAATTATTTAGTTACTTTTAGCACTTGTCTTTTAGAATGCCACAGGTATCAGACTGGTTTTGACTCTTAGTGCAATGGGAAGGTACAACCTGTGGTGATAAACACCCTGAAACTAGACATTTTAAAAAAAATAAAAAATTTAGGGATATATTTTAAAATCTGTCCTAGACTACTGGAGATAATTCAAAGGTTACAACAAACCTATCTTTACTATGCAGACTGATTTGGTTTTATTTTTTGGGTGGAGAGGATGCTTTCATTTAAAATTTTTATTTAACCATTAAAACAACATAAGCAAATATTCTTGTAGTTACTGTCCTATGTTTAAATGTGAAGAGTTGGTTACAAATATAAATCAGATATTATTTCTCTGCATCCAAAACCAAATTTCTGAGATATATATATATCCTGATATGAATACCTGTATTTATTATGATAACACTTTAACTGGTGTTAAACTCTTGGGTTTAAGCTTTACTTCTTACATTGATGAAACATAAAAAAAAAAAAAAACTGGAGGTAGATGTATACTTTTGATGAGTAGGTCAGGGTTATAACCTTAATCTGTGACTGTCAAATTGAAGTAATGAATGAAGTTAATTGGCGTACAGGTTTTTAGAAAAACAAATATTTGTGTCAGATTAATATTTAAGATCTGAAACCTTTTTACATAATTGCCAAAAGATTAATCAAAAATTTATAAGATGTTTCCTGAAGCAGACAATTTTCTTTTATAACCAAGTTGTTCATAATTAGATTAGATGCCCACAATCTCTCAGCATTTTACTCTAGTTGCCCAACTATTGCAGATTTTATAAGTGTATGATTTATTTGGTAGTGTGTGTAAAGCCAATCTTCCAAAACTTCTTGCTTTGAAAACCACCATTTTAAATATCGGGATACCAATATTAATGCTGGTATCAAACTAATAATCAAATAGGCTTCAAATTCTGTTTGGTTTCTTTTTTGTTTTTCAATACATCTTTCTGCACTAAGTATTACAAACAATTAATCTGCAAAAGCCATGAAAATACCCCTTTCCTAGATGTGATTTGAACATGGGATCAAGCGACACAGCATATGTTAATAAGGCTACAAAATATAAATTTATAAGTATTTAAAGATAAATTGCCATAGCAGAGGATAAGCTATCTTTTAATTTTGGTTCTCAGAATTTCTTTAAGTTTCGAAATGAACCCAGTAATTGTCAGTTTAAAATTGCCCCCTTGTTGGCTGAACAATCTTATTTTGTGGATTGTGTAAATAGAAGCACAATTTCACCCTTGAAAGAGTATTGCTCAAAGTGTCAAATTTTAAAATATGGTTATTTCACAGCAAACAAAGCATAGCTCAATAAGTTAGACTTGTAATCTGTTCTATCAGTAATCATTATACTGTAATAAATTCATAAAAGCACATGTTGGCTTTTGAACAAAAGTGTTTATATCAGCAATTAATTACAGAAGAGTTTTATCTTTTTTACACTTATGATTATAAAAGGCATTTACATGATGACCATATTGTAGCTCAATAAAGCTTCAGTAAGCACCACTTCAACTGTCTGTCTTGTTTATTATATAACTGTTGGCTGAAAGTATTTTTTTTTTTTAATCATATCACCCCGAGTAAGGCAGTAACGCTACTGATGTGCAGGGGGCTACGTAAGAATGAAAAGATTGGAAAAGAGAAAGCCGGAAACCACATAAACAATATTTTGAAGCACTTGTTCTTTCAAAGACTTCAATAAACTTGCAACTTATTCCGACTTCTACTTCTGAAAAAATGACTATTGAATGTCTTGTCACTTTCTGAAAAACGTTACTAGAAGTCAAATTACTCAGTACTTCTGTAGAAATGGTTTCTTTTATCAATGAAGGTCATCACTCAGACATCAAAGTTGTTCAAATTAGCAATGTCAAGAATGACAGTTTCAAACATGGATAGTCACCAGTCTTGGTACTGTAACAGAAAATGTCCTGTTGCAGAAACAGTGTTTCATGTTTTAAACATGATGTTATTAAATATTTGTACCACTAGAAATATGGGAAAAGAAAACACTGAACATTGAACTTTTTTCTGTTCTTATACCACACCTCAAAAACTAAAGGGAAATGGCAACAACAGGAAATGAAGGTGACACCCACACCTAGTAGTAATTTGTTACCTATTATATTCTACAGGTAAGTAGCTTTAGTTGTCATATGTGCAGCAGTTAGTGTTCTACAATCTATGCAATGTGATAAATTGGCTAATGATTAACATTGAACCTTGGTTTACATTGGTTTTACTACTTTCATCAGATGCTTAACAATTAGGGTAACCTTCAGAGAAGCATTGGTTCATGGATTTGATGACATGGTAATTGCGAATTCAATCCTTGTGTGCGTACTTGGAGTCAGTGCAAACAGTCTAAGCAACAACTGATCAGAACTAAACAAGATATCCTGAAATATGAGCAGTGTAATGACAATAATCTATTCTTGTTGATTAAATTAGAGGTTAATTTAGAAATTCCCTGAAGGTTTTTGGGATCGACAAGAATCTGATGAAGATCAAAGGTCACAATGATTGAAATGTGATAATAACAACAAAGATGAGGACAATAGTCTGCATGTAAATAACAAATGAATTGTTTTTATACTTTTAAAAACTCTATAAACTGCTCTGTTTATTCTTTCTATAGGAGAAATTATTTGTTTCTAAGAATTACACATTGATATCAATATTTCTAAAAATTTAATATTCACATTATATCAAACTAGTAAAAACCCATACTGTGATTTACACAGAAAGTTTAAAACTTGCATTTTTTTCATTATTACTTTTTACTTACACGTATCATGTGTGTAATATCTTGTTCTTTGTATTCTAAATTAAATTTATTAAATCTAAATGATAATGCCCAATCTTACTTTTATGTTTATTGGTCATGATTATTTAATAAATTTTTTTTCTATTGACTTGAATTAATAAAATGAGTATTTACAAACATAGAAACTTTCAACTAAATTATTTTTATGTTAGAGTTAGGTCAGTGGAAAGATCCAAACTAATGGACAGTATCCCCCATTGGGCTGTGAGAGTCAGAGGAGAGATAGACAACTCCTTCCATCCACTAGTATACATAACTACACTACCAGCCATAATTATTAGGCCACCCCAGTGTTTAAAAAAAAAAATGTATTTCATACTATTTTTAGTATTTATTGCCAAGTGAATAATTAAATGAAAATAGGATAGTTCTTTTGTTAATACTGCACAATAACATGTTCATCAATGAATTTGCGAAGTAATATTAACAAAAGAACCATTCTATTTTCATTTAGAATTATCCATTTAGCAATAAATACTAAAAATAATATGAAATACATCATTTCCTTTAAAAAACTGGGGTGACCTAATAATTATGGCAAGTAGTGTACGTCCAGCTATTAATATTTAACCTGGTGTCTTTCTATACATGGCATTTTTATTTAAATCAACACTGCTATTTATTTAATTTCTGCTTTTATCAAATGGATATTGTCATTGGTCTCTTTTCAGGAATGAGAGTTTTTATGCATGGTGCTGCTGCAACTCCTGTTACCCTCGTGGATGCTTTGGCAGAATATGGTAAAAAAGCTAACTTGAAAGATGTTGAGGTAATTCACATTCATACAGAAGGACCAGGCACTTATGCAAAACCAGAATATGCAGGTAAGTTTGGCTTAATTTTGAAGGACACATAAAGCTTACCCCCACCCCTCTACACCCAATTCTCTACCCCATTCTCTTTCTCTCTCTCTCTCTGCAGCCTAATTTCTTTGTTTCTATACACACACACTCTCTCTCCTCCATTATACACTTCATTCTCTCTCTTTCACTAGTCCTGGGTATGACAGTAAACTGCATCCGGCAGCAAGGCTTCTAATTGGGAGGTTGTGAGGAAGATGGAACCACCTCTTAATTGCTATTGTTCCGAGGCCATCCTGTCCCAGAGTGGTAGCACCTGTTAGAGTCCGAGCTATGAGCAAATAGCTAACTCCCAAACTGGGATCAAAACACTATGAAGGTATAAAAATAGACTTTTATGGAAAATATTCACTTTTGAAGGAAAAGTATTACCAACAATACATTTTTGAATACAAAACTAGAAGACATCTTCAGTTTTCTAAAATAAAAAAATATTTTTCATCAAAATCTGACTAAATCAACTTCGTCACTATAACCGAACATTAAAAAAAATACCTTAAGTGCCCCACCTTTTTGGCATTAAACAACTCTTTTTCTCTCTTTCACTATATGCCACTTCTTCTTTCTTTCACTATACGTCTCTTTCTCTCTCTCTCTCCCCGTGCGTCTCTCTCTCTCTCTCTCTCCCCGTGCGTCTCTCTCTCTCTCTCTCTCTCCGTGCGTCTCTCTCTCTCTCTCTCTCTCCGTGCGTCTCTCTCTCTCTCTCTCTCTCTCTCCCCGTGCGTCTCTCTCTCTCCCCGTGCGTCTCCCCCGTGCGTCTCTCTCTCTCTCCCCCCCCGTGCGTCTCTGTCTCTCCCCCCGTGCGTCTCTGTCTCTCCCCCCGTGCGTCTCTGTCTCTCTCCCCGTGCGTCTCTGTCTCTCTCCCCGTGCGTCTCTGTCTCTCTCCCCCGTGCGTCTCTGTCTCTCTCCCCGTGCGTCTCTGTCTCTCTCCCCGTGCGTCTCTGTCTCTCTCCCCGTGCGTCTCTGTCTCTCTCCCCGTGCGTCTCTGTCTCTCTCCCCGTGCGTCTCTGTCTCTCTCCCCGTGCGTCTCTGTCTCTCTCCCCGTGCGTCTCTGTCTCTCTCCCCGTGCGTCTCTGTCTCTCTCCCCGTGCGTCTCTGTCTCTCTCCCCGTGCGTCTCTGTCTCTCTCTCTCTCTCTCCCCGTGCGTCTCTGTGTCTCTCTCTCTCTCTCCCCGTGCGTCTCTGTGTCTCTCTCTCTCTCTCCCCGTGTCTCTCTGTCTCTCTCCCCGTGCGTCTCTGTCTCTCTCCCCGTGCGTCTCTGACTCTCTCCCCGTGCGTCTCTGACTCTCTCCCCGTGCGTCTCTGTCTCTCTCTCCCCCGTGCGTCTCTGTCTCTCTCCCCGTGCGTCTCTGTCTCTCTCCCCGTGCGTCTCTGTCTCTCTCCCCGTGCGTCTCTGTCTCTCTCCCCGTGCGTCTCTGTCTCTCTCCCCGTGCGTCTCTGTCTCTCTCCCCGTGCGTCTCTGTCTCTCTCCCCGTGCGTCTCTGTCTCTCTCCCCGTGCGTCTCTGTCTCTCTCCCCGTGCGTCTCTGTCTCTCTCCCCGTGCGTCTCTGTCTCTCTCCCCGTGCGTCTCTGTCTCTCTCCCCGTGCGTCTCTGTCTCTCTCCCCGTGCGTCTCTGTCTCTCTCCCCGTGCGTCTCTGTCTCTCTCCCCGTGCGTCTCTGTCTCTCTCCCCGTGCGTCTCTGTCTCTCTCCCCGTGCGTCTCTGTCTCTCTCCCCGTGCGTCTCTGTCTCTCTCTCTCCCCCGTGCGTCTCTGTCTCTCTCTCTCCCCGTGCGTCTCTGTCTCTCTCTCTCCCCGTGCGTCTCTGTCTCTCTCTCTCCCCGTGCGTCTCTGTCTCTCTCTCTCCCCCGTGCGTCTCTGTCTCTCTCTCTCCCCGTGCGTCTCTGTCTCTCTCTCCCCGTGCGTCTCTCTCTCTCTCTCTCTCTCCCCGTGCGTCTCTCTCTCTCTCTCTCTCTCCCCGTGCGTCTCTGTCTCTCTCTCTCTTTCCTCTATCTCCCTCTCTGTCACTATGTGTCTCCTTTTCTCTCTCTCACTCTCTCTGTCTTTATGCACCCAATTCTCTCTCTTTCTGTATGCACCTTATTCTGTTTTCCCCTTTTTCCTTCTTCCTCTATCTGCACCACTCCCAATATCCTACTTGAAATATCTTCATTTCATACAGTTCAGTATGCTTTTCTTTGTTTCTAATTAAATTTTCTTGTTTTTTAATACTTTGCTTAGATTTGGAAGGCAATATACACTTTCTCAAGTTACTTTTAGATTTCAGTATTTCCCTTCCTGTCCTCTGTTAAAATACTTCCCAGATATTTGCTACACATTGTTGATTTTTGTATCTCAAATTTGTAGTTTGCATTTTAAGCTGTTCCTTCTATTGACAACCATACATTCTTTCTTCTTGCAATTAATGTTTAGTCCTTACGTCTTAATTTCCTTCATTATCTTCTATAGAAGTTTTTGTAGATTCCTTTCTTTGTCTGCAATCAACACTGTGTCATCTGTATATCTTGATATGTTGCTAATATCTTATTCACCAATAATGATTCCTGGTAGAACTTCTAATTCTCTCAGAATTACCTACCTATATAAGTTAAATAAGTTTCTTGAGAAGGCTTACTTCTCTTACACCTCTTTATATTTTTGTCTATTTTCTGAATTCATTTTCTGTCTGTTTACAAGTGGTTTGCTCCCAGTACATGTTCTGGATTATTCTAATATCCTTCCTAAATTTGTCAAGATAATCTTATATTTGTGTTGATTTGTTTTCAATATTTTTGTTTTAGCTATAAAAATTAATGTACATGTTTGTACTTCTTATCAAGAAAATGTAAATCAATCAATTTGGTGAATGTATAAATGATTATTTTATTGAATTTGAAAATAAGTCCAATTAAAATTTAAAAAAATTATATATATATATATATATATATATATATATTTTTTTTTTTCTAAAGAATTAATGGATTTTTTATAAATTTAAACATTATTTTTAGTGGATACCCATATTTGAGTAGATTGTCCATTTATTTTAAGCAGTAATTATTTCGTCTATTGGTCTGAACATTCAAGAAAATTAAAGAAAATACACCCTCTGGCAAGATTTGAACGCATGTCCACTGACATTTAATCCAACATACTTTGACTGCTCAACTACAAAGAGCTTCACAAATCAAGTAAGGTTTTGTTTGCCTTTACTTGTTCAGATTTACTTGAAAGTTATAACAGCTCAGTTTTGTATCTAAAACAAATCTTTTTTATATACAAAACATTTTATGTATTGTGTGTGTCTTTGTATTTATATACAAACATTTTTATATATTTTGTATGTGTATGTATGCATATACACACATTTCTAGTTATAGCATGAGAAACTAAATGTGTCTTTTTTTTTTTTTTTTTTGTTTTTATTTACCCCTTAGTATTTGCAATCAAAAAATATTTTTGTTTTTCTATCAGATCACAAATTATTTTTTTGACTTTAAATTTTCCAAATACCTTAGATCCCCAAAGTAGATAAAAATGTATTTTAAGATCATCAACTTCTTACATCCTTGACTGTTGAGTTTTACAAAAATTTTTCCCACATTTTTAGGTTTGACTCTAACAATTTCTATGCCAGCATTATTCTTTTTCCAAGATTGTTTATAATGTGCATATTTTGTAGAGTTTAGAACATTTATGAATTTGGCAAATGATTAGCTTGAAATTCTTCACTGTCTGTCTTGGTTTCATTTGTTAATCATAGGAGTCACATTGTCTTTTTTCTCTTCTTTTATTCCAATGACCTTCAAACAAAAAGTTAAGCAGAATGATTTATTTTCTCCCCTCTCTAACTATCCAAACACTTTATTACACTAGTGTTCACTTCTGGCATACGTCAGGTGGGATGTAAATAAGGCTGTCTGCTGTAATCATTGCTGCTGGTTCTATTTCAGACTGATTACTTCAGTGAGAACAGGTATTTTAAATGTTGGAAAGAGGCAGAATACTTTACCTGAATCACAAGGCACATGTTCCTTCTATTTCTTCTATTTCATTTTGAAATTTGTATTACTAGCAGTATAGCTGGACATTGCTCGGGTGTAATGAAAGCTTTAAAACTAAACCATGGTCTTGGAGCTCAGACTCTGCCTAAAGAATATTTGTGTGAAGTTTGGTGAGAATCAGATAAAAATTGTGGATTTGTATAAAGGACATACAGACAGATAAACAGACACACACACAAACATCTTGCTTTTTTTATATATATATATTATCGATTTTCTGCACTATTGTAAGAACTGCAACCTTGAAACTTCTGAATATCGTTTCTTATGTCTTTGTCTATGAGTGTATGAAATTTGATTAAAATTGGACCACTCCTTCTATAACCCGATTTTTTCGATTATCGGTTTTTGATATTTATTGGGGGTACCTCGACACAAAACCTAGCTAAGTTATAGTACAACTGTGTAAATTTTCAAGAAAATTGGTTCAGCCGTTTTGGAGTCTATAGATAACGGATACATACACACACACACAAAGATTCATTTATAAATAAGTTTAGATTACTGGTTTCAATCTTTTAGAAAGAAATATACTTGATACTTTTTTTTCTATTGATAGAACTTGATTTTTATTAGGGATATTTTGTTATTCTCTTTTATATGAGTGATTTCATGTATTTATCACTCAAGCAGTTGATTCTCACTACTTTAGTCAGTTAAGTGCCCTGTGATACATGCTTGGCGATCAGGTCTTAAGAGACGTGGCTGACTGGGCAGAAGATTTTCCTGCAGTAGGTTGCCATTACTTTCTGCAGTAGACTAGTTGCCAACCAAGGCTATAAAACCAAATCTGTCCTGCTATTTAACCTATAACTGGAAAGAAAAGTGGATTCATACCTTTCCCAAGGGTATTTACATGTAAGTGAATGCAATGAATTCAACTGGAATCCAAACTTGGCTCTCTCATTTCTCATTCCAAGCTAATATCCACTGCACCACAATGCATATAATGTGATATTCAGTTATTATGCTAACAAGCATTACACAAAGACAATAAGCAAGCAATGGACTATCTCTTTAGTAAATAGTGAGGCACCTTGGCATGGTGTAATGAGTTAGCAAGCTTGTCTCACTAGAACTAGTTACAACTGAGTAAATTTTCACTGTTTGATGACACCCCTATCATTTTAGATATTTCTAGCGTAGATTTACATTTTGAGAGTTCTGAGGTGATAGTTTTTTTTTCAGCATCGCTTAAACTGCTTTTATGGCCAATCTTTTCACTAAATTCTTACACTTTTCTAATAATTTGGGACGCTCAAATCACAGTGCTGTTAACAAATATGGCGCCAGTTTGTTTACATTGTGCAGATCAGTATGAAAATTTCAGTGATTGCGCAGGTCAGTGTTGCCAACATTGTGTAAAAATTTTGTGACTTGATTGGACGGTTTTTGAAATATTAGAAAAAAGTTATCCCAATAATAATTTGATACCTAGATACATATTACCCTATATTGGTGACTCGACTCACTTTCATTATTTTATGAACTAGTTGAAAAATAAGATAAATCATCTTCACAAATGATACATTATTGAAAGGGTTTTAGAAGTACAAAGAAAACTATTTAAGTTTTCTTTTAGAAGGTAAAAGGAAAGTTTTACCAAATGAAAATTTCAAAAGTTCTATTTGCTTGTCTTAATAATTTCTGTTCTTATCAATTTTATTCTTCAAAATGTTGTAGTTGGTTCCCAAAAACGGATATTACTTATGATTCAATCAAATTATTTGGCTGAAGATGTAAACAGCCATTTTTTTCCAGTGTCAGGTCCTTCATTAATGCAAAGAAATTCATCCATCATTATTTGACATTTGTAAACATTGCTATCTTTTTAGCACTTGCTCATCCAAGTCTTTGAATCATTCCTCAAAATGAAAGAGAGAGCATTGGGAACTCTCCAGTAATTAAAATAACAAAATTACCATCAAGTAATTTTCCCATTCTTTTCTTTACTGACAGTTAATCAACAATAGTGATTGATGGGGGAAAATTATCATGTTAATTTCCTTAGGTGATGAAAAAATTAAGGAAATTAACCTCTTATTGTTCATGTGGTTCTGTAGAAAATGAAGCATTCTAAAATTAACTCTAGAATTGTTAAATTTAGATAAACACCTCATGGGAAGAAATGCAGTTCTTTTGAGACTGAACTTGGAATATGTTTTTCTTCTTGTCTGGAGATTTTTTTCTTTTTAAAATTTGGCTTCTCTTTAGTTGACTCATTAACATTAGCTTCTGTGAATGATAATTTTGATTTGTAAGCTAAAATTGCTGTGAATTTTTTTCTTTTAGTTATGAATGAAGAATACATAATAGAAATTGAGAGTAAACTGTTATAAATGCTTGTGAATCATAATTTATTTAAAGAAAAAATAAAATATAAGCTACCTTAATAACTAATTTAATTTAGAGAATTGTTGCAGCTTTTCAAAAATAATTATTTTTATTTATAAAAATGATTAACTTTTTCTTTTTGTTCAGATATGTCCATCTTAATTTATATCATAAAATTTTTGTAATAATTGAATTATAGTATCTATTCAGTATCTATAAGAATACTTTTTGGCTAAAAAATTTTTTTTTAAATGATATAGGAAAAAATTATTATTAGTTTTGTTATTGAGGCGGTGAGAATACAAAATTTTCTTTGATTTTCTTTTTTTTTCTTTTGCAGTTGCATAAACTGTTTACAGATTTTCCACTTCTATTTAACATCTTATCTCATTGATTCACTGTTTCCTTTCTTGCTTGCCAATTCTTGTATTTTAACTTTTTGTTTCTACTCAAAAGCCTGAAGTAGCAGTCGCAGCTGCTGCTGAAAGACCAATAATGGATTCAAGAAAGAGTGCAGTATGAACGTTTATTTTTGTTTCATTTTTAAATACACCTATTTTGAGGGTAGTATTGGTGTCATGTTAATTTGCAAGCTGCATTCATCATTCAAGCTAGCAATTTCGTCTTGGTAATAAATAACTGAAGAATATCAAACTTTATTGAAGAATAAATATAACTGAAGAATATCAAAATTCATTTTTTTTTTTATTTTATTTTTATAACAAATTTTTTAAAATCCAAAAGATGAATTTTGCTTTTATTAAATTTTACTTTTCTTGTGTGTGTGTCTTTCTCTCTCAACTGTGTGCGTCTTTCTCTCTCACTTAACTGTCTGTGACCCTCTCTTTCTCTGTCACTCTCCCTTTCATGTATGTGTAGATAAGAAAATAAAGAAATAAATCTTTATCATTTCTTTTTTCTCATACTCTCATTCAAGGTTTATTCATGGTTACATCCTGTCTTTGTAAACTTAAGAAAATTTTTTTTTTTAAGAATATTTTATCATATAAGTATCACAGATAGGATGGATCTGATTCCAGAATCTTAATATTTCAGAACTTTTTTCTTTTATTCAAACATTAGGTTATAGGGTATATTTCTATTTTCCTGCAACAATTAAGTCACAACCAGTTAAAAACTATTGTCAGTTTCATATCTCTGTTATGTTTTCTAATCATCTTGGATAATGGTGAAAATAATATCACAAGAATAAAAAGATACTTTCAATTACAGAATTCATTTGACATATGCATTGTATTAAGCTTGTTTTGAATGCCGAAATTAAAATTAATTTTCTTAGGAGCATGATTAATTTCTTTTACAAAAATGCATTGCTAGCATTTTTTTTTTTTTTTTTTTTTAATGTATTGTTGATATATTTTTCTTTACAAAAATGTATTGCTGGCAATAGTTTTTTGTTTTTTAATGCATTGCTAGTAATTCCTTTAATATGAAAATGCATTGCTAGTACTTATACTACCAAAATGTATTTTTATACTTTTTACCCCAGTTTGGGATTAACCACTTGCTCATAGCTCCCAGCTACCACCTCAGGTCAGGGTAGACCAGGGTACAACAGCAATTAAGAGGTGATTCCATGCTCCTAACAACCTCCCAATCAGAGGCCTTGCTGCCGGATACAGGACAGCTATATTAAGTAACCTGGCCAGATAATCTTAGAGAAGACAAAAATTTTATGGTAGTTGACAATATTTTCTAGTTTGTTTTAATAAAAAGATGAAACTTAAATGATTTATCTTCTGTTATTTACTAACTTCAAATTGATTTACTTTTTATTAAAATTGTAAATTTTTAGAATTATTAATTATTTTATAAAACAGTTAATACTAAGATATTTTTAAAAAGACATCCCCATTGAGCAACTGATTTTTTCTTATGCCTAAAAATTTCTGCATATTTTTTAAAACTAATTATTTCAACTTCATTTTTATTTTATTTCTTTTTAAAGGTATATTTCGCAGCAATTCCCTCTTCTTAGGAGCAAACTGTCGGCAAGCTGTTGCTGATGGACGTGGTGATGTCACTCCAATATTCTTGGGCGAGATTCCTCACTTATTTCGAAGAAAAATCTTGAGCCTTGATGTGGCTATTGTTTCTGTATGTCCACCTGACAATCATGGCTTCTGTTCATTGGGACCAAGTATTGATTGTGCTCGAAGTGCTTTGCAAAATGCGAAATACATTATTGGTAAGTTCAAATTTTTTTATACAGTCATAACAACTAATTTTCTAATACATTTATATGTCTACCATTCTTCCATGCATTGAATATTGCTGCCACATCTGGTCTGGTGCACCTCATGGTGTTATTGGTCCTGACCTTACATCTTGGCTTCAGTCACTTTCCCACAGCCATAATATAGCTTCCTTGTGCCTTTTTCTATAAATATTTTCATGGTAATTGTTCTACTGAGCTTCCTCCCTGATACCTAGACTTTACAAACTTAAATGCAGTACCAGATTGGCAACTAAGTCTCATCATTCTACAGCTGAAATAGTAAGATGTAACCATAAGTTCTATACTAACAGTTTCTTCTCTTGTGGAACTCTCTTCCAATCTCTTGTTTGCCAGTCAAATTTGATCTTCAAAAATTTAAATGCAATTCCAATTGTTATCTTCTGTCTTAATTCCATTTCTTTATTTTTCTCTCTTGATAATGTTTTGTTTTTCTCATATTTTCTCACAGTCAATAACCCTTTGTGTATGGGGAAACTTCGATATGGTTTAATGGTTGCCAAGTTTCTCTCACTAGATCAATTAAGACTGAGTAGTGAATTAAATCCTCATTCGGTGCTTCCTACTTTCAGCCTTGTGTCATATCTAAGCTATGTTTAGTAATGGACACTTTGGTGTGGTGTATTGGTTAACAAACTTGTCTCCCTGGTTCAATTACAATTGAATAGAGAGTTTGATCCTCACTGGATGCCCCATACTTTCAGTCTTGTGCAACATCTAAGCTACAATTACAAAAAACCAACAACTCTTTGTGTCTTTGTTGCCTTGTTTGGGGTGGAATAATTAAAACTAAATTTTTAAATACTAATTAGAAATTTGATACTCAATTCTATTGTTTATGTTTTTATCAAATGTATTTTTCAGAGATGGTAACTTTTTAGTAAAGAAAACTAAATGATTAAAGAAAATTTAGTTGTCTAGGTTGTCAAAAAAACTGAATGTCATATAAACTCTTATATTGCTGGCCTATGAGGTAGGCCGTATAATTATTGTGGCCAAGACTCAAAGAAAATGACATTATCAATATTTTCTTTCATAAAGCAGTGTTCATACTTGGTGGGGGTGAATTTTTAGCTTGTGAGTGTTCTTTATGAGGCTCTTTTCTCATCTTGAATACCATGTCTTTTTTAAGCATGGATTCCACTTTAGTTCTGGCACTATACATGACTTCAAATAATCCTTCAACTGAACAACTGATCCTCTAATTTTTTTTGTTTTACTTATCACCCAAATACTTACAAGTTTATATTTTTGCCCATTTCTGGAGATGGAGGAAAGAATTTACCTCATTCATGTTTTAGTTATTTGTTTTAAATATGTTTTATTTATTAATTTATTTATGATTTAATTAAATTTATCTAAAAAAATGTTAGAATTCACAATTTGCTGTGCCAATAAAAATTGTTAATATTTTCCAGCTCTTTATTGTTCCCAGATTTCTCTTTATAATGTAACCACTGGAATTGGTTTGTTGGAAAACAAGAATTAATACATTCTTCTCTCTAAGACAAATTGTCCAACATTCATTGGCCATATTGATTTTACATAGCAGTTCAGCACTCTTCTGCTTATAATAAAATTTTTCTGTTTCTTAATACTTTGTTTGGCTTTTGGAAAGTATCTTTTGCTAGTCTAATGCACCTTTAGATGCTTTCGTTATATTTTTTGTCATCTGTTAAAACACTACGTCCTTGCCAGGTTGATGACGTCATCAACCTGATGAGAGCTTAGAGTGCCGAAAATTCGTTCACAACTTCACTGACAGCTAAGGGCTCAACAACAATTGACAAATAACCAAATCATCTTGATATATACTGGTATCTGACTCCTCTTGCTATCCTCTACCTTTACAAGAATCAAATCAAACCCAATATTAAATACTGGTGCTCTGTCTTCACATTTCAGTCTTGATAGACGACAAAATTGTCTCTGTGTTCTTGTGGGTGAGGAATTATTTTTTATGTTGCAAGCCTCTTGCTGCTCTATCACCATTTCAATGAAAAGTGTCCAGAAGAGCTACATTTTTTACTTCTTCCAGTTCTAACCTTCATGGTTAAGACCTGCCATATCAAACACATTGTAGTGAACCACTCTCATTGATGAGAAATAAGTTACACTCATGCATCTTCTTCCCATGAACCACTGCTTTGTGAAATCAACTTCCAAGGGGTTGATTCCTGATCATTACAATCTTAACCTGTTAAAGTGTAGGATTAACCATTATTTTCCCCCCATATAGTCCCATAAACTGTGCCTCTTACTCAGTAATCCTCTATCTTGGACCTTGTACAGAGTGAACATTATTGTGAAATAAAAAAAACAAAAAAGAAAACTTCTTACTGCACAAAACCAGTTTAGGTAAAACAAAGCTATGATCTGTAACTATTTCTGCCAGAAGGTAAATGAACATTTACTTCTGGTCAAGTGTGCTACCAAATTCAACATTGAGAAATGTAATTTTATAGCGGCATTTATTTGTTTGTTTGACCTAGATTTTTTTTTTTTTAAATTGCATTCGAGAGGATTACTAACAATATTCAATGGCTACATATGTGAAATGAATTCTTATTGCTTTGGTAGTAGCACCCTGGGAAAATGCTTATAGCTTAGGTTTCTCAAGAAAACAGAACCCAAAATCTGGTTTTAATTAGGTTTGTACTTTTAGAGTATGTTCTTTCTTTCTTTTCGTTTTTTTTTTTATTATCACTTTGGAAAAAAGAAGTGTAGAATTATATACTTTCTGGAGATTGCTTAGTTTACAGGCTGATTTTGGAGGAGAAAGTAGAGAAAAAAAGCAGATTAAATCCAAAATGTCTGCTCTCATGTTTAAATCTAAGTTAAAAAGAATATTAAAGAATTGATATTTCTTTCTTGACATCCCCATGGTTATCTGTAAAGAATCACTAATATAAGAATGATCTTTATTACTAAGGAACACTTATCACCTGTTCACAGCCATTTCCAAAAACTGTCTTTTTAGACTTTTTTTTTTTTTTTTTTTTTCAGTGCATAATATAGCAGTAAAATAAGTAAATTTGAGATCAGAAATTGAAATCTTTTAGTGAATGCTCACATTTGTGTAGGCACTTTTTAAACAGTGTTTATTTTGTTTACCGGACTGTGCACTCAAAACTTAAAGAAAATATGCCCTCCAGCAAGATCTGAACCTACATACCCTTTTCAGGAGAAACCTCTGTCTATTGTGATATGCTTTCACTGTTCAGCTACAGATAGCTTCACTGTTCTATTTGACTTTTGCCCTGTCAGCAGGGCTTCAGAATACACTGACTGCACCTCTACAGGGGTAAAAATCCCTTAATGGGCTCACTTGTTTGCTGTGGGTAGTGACCCATGATCCTTGAGGATGAAATCCTGGTGGTTGAGGGTTTTAGGAGTTAGGCTATACATATACTCCTAAACTCCAACACACCACTTTAACCCATACTTGAGCTAGATTGGCAGTTGGAGACGCCTGATACAATCATCTAGATAGTCATGTCAAGCCCTAAGCAAAACAAAACAAAGAAAATGTGCTCACATTTACCATATCAAACATTAAACTGACTTAGTAAGCAGTGGCTGTAGGGTCATTCAGACTGAGAACAAAGCAATCTGACATGGCTGTTTCAACCTCTGAGGAAAATGCATAATTGGGTGGTGATATAACAGGTGCTTGGAACACTCTCCACATCTGAATATACCAATCATGTAGACCTGGAGGAATGAGGCAAATGAGACCCCCCCACACACACTTCACATCATCTCCCAAATGTGGGGCTCCAAAGTGGCTGATTAATAATAATAATCCTAAATAAAGTATGAGCACAAAAAAATAAGAGATTGCACATTGATACACACACAGAGAATAACAGAAAATCAAAGAAAAAAATTTTGAAATTCATGCTAATAGAACCAATAGAAGACAAACTAATAACAAAGTTGTCACCTTTTGTAATAGAAAAAAAATCTTAACATCTCTAATAATTCCAGAAGCAGTTAGAAAAAATAGAAAGAATATGTTACTAATAGAAGTCAGAGGAAAACCTGATGCTGAAACTCTATTAAGACCAAATTTCATGATATAAAGGTAAAAGTCTACCCACATCAATTTCCTCCAAAGGCCTGGTGAGAAGCACAGAACTCTCACTATGTATACTGGAGAAAATTAAGAACAATAATATCTAAAATCAGAACATTACAAGCATAAAAAGAATATCCATAAAAAATGAGAGAATTATAGATACTAACACTTATATATTATTACGTTTGATGCACCAGAACCACCAAGAAATAGAAATTGTATATACAGTTTCCAAAGTAGAAATGTATTCCAAACCTATTAAGATACTTCAATTGCCAAAGATATCATAAAAATGTATAAATGTGTCTACAATAGCAAAAGTCTTCAGTTATTTTAAAATGTTCATAAAAATAAAATGTCTATGATCATTGATACAATTTGTAATTTGTTTTATCTGGACACATTTTGTGCTTTCGTATTTTAGATGCTGCTGTTGTCGAAAGTACTCAAGTATGTATTGAAAATGTATATATATATATATATATATATATATGTCAACAGCCGCAATGTAAAATTTATAAACGTATAATTATGTATTGTGTGTGTGTGTGTGTGTGTGAAAATAGAAGAATATAACATTTGTAAAGATGTATGTCTACAGCAGTGGAAGTGTTAAATCACTTTTTTTTTTTTTTTAAGGTTTGGTGAACAAGCGTCTGCCACGTACATTTGGGGATGGCTTGGTGCACATTTCCCATTTTGATGCTTTGGTTGATGAAAACCGTGAACTTCCAGAGCATAAAGAGCATGTCCTTTCTGAAGAAGAGAAACAAATTGGTAAATTGATTGCTGAAAACTTGGTACATGATGGTGCAACTTTGCAGATGGGTAAGTTTCTTGTCATTCATGTGACAATATTTCTTGTCATTCATGTGACAATATTTCTTGTCATTCATGTGACAATATTTCTTGTCATTCATGTGACAATATTTCTTGTCATTCATGTGACAATATTTCTTGTCATTCATGTGACAATATTTCTTGTCATTCATGTGACAATATTTCTTGTCATTCATGTGACAATATTTCTTGTTACTGCTTTGCTTGGGATGAAATGATTATAAAAAAAAAACTTATGCTACAATTCAGGTTTTTGTTGATTCAGTTGCAGATTTTTTTTCTGTTTAACATAAACACTTCACATTCAATCAAAACTTTCTTTTTGAAAAAAAGATGTAATATGAGCAATATTTGGAATGTTGATGACAAGAAAAATGTTTAATATTTATTTTTGTTCAATTATAAATAATGCCTTTAGGTATGAATCTATTTCTCCCTCTCATCTCAGTAAATAGTGAGACAATTGGAGCTGACAAGGATGTAGTTTCACTCCATAAAAATTTACTTGCCAGTGAATTTGCAACAGCATCATACAGTGTGGTTATGGCTCTTCCCATGCTCCACAGGAAGTCTTCAGGAATAAACAATTCTAAATAGAAATATAGATACATTTTGGCCAACACTCTAGAAAATGGTTAGGTGATTTGAAATAAAGAAGCTATGTTGCTTTTTTTGACTGTCAATTTGAAATAAAGAAACCTTGTCCAACCTCTCTCCTATCTCCATTTTATAAATAAAAAGAAAACGTTCAATAACAGAACAGCAAACTGTCTTGTATTTTCCTATTCCTGACCCATGAGACCTTTGCAAAATGTTTGTCTCACTCATAGCCAATAAATAATTTGGATTATGCTTTCTTTAATAAGGTGGCGTTCAGAAGTTTAATTTGATTTTACAATATCTGAAAAGCAATTCTGTCGACTTTCATCCTAGATTTATTTTATCAAAATGCATTTATTATTTATTACTGGGAGTCAATCAGAAATAGGTTTTTTGCTTCCAAAATATTTTTATGCAATATTTGAATTATTATTCATAAAATGCTAAATTGCTTTCTCTTTTAATTAAAGTAGCATTTTCTTTTAAGTTTAAATTATGGTCAGATTCATTACAGTGAGCAATTAATACATGAAATGTATTGTTTTGTAAAAGATTACTTTTGTGTTCATATATTCTTTTATTTAACTTTTTTCTCCTATGTATTCCTTGTTGCAAATATTACAGTTGATAGTAAATTTCTCCTTCATATTTTAGCTTATTATTATAACTTTATTTTGTATTTGGTCAGGAAGGAGAAAGATTCACTAAGAAGAAAATATATTGAGAGTGCACTGATCTCACAGTTCCCAACAATAAGCTTAAGACCAGGCTCATACATAATATCACCAATCCTTGTAAATACAATAGTAGCACAATGCAGTATTATGAGCTAATAGAGAATAACAAGTGATCTACTTAAAATGAATTGATTTCAAATCCAACAGAAATTAACAGCTTTAAAAAAAATAAAACATGCATATTCTTCTTTCATGCCAAACAAGACAATAACTTAACAGACATAAACATTTTTAATATAAAAAACATGGTTTTCATTCTGACATGAAACATGTTGTCATTACAAAGTTTCTCCACTTTGTCTCATTTATAGACACAAACGGTCACTCACTCACTCACTCACACACACACACACACACACACACACACACACACACACACACACACATATGAATGGTAAGATAAAGAACAAATAGGAAATGTTTACTAATCTAACATGTTTCACTTTTATTAAAGCTTCATCAAAAAATGAGATATGGAGAGAAAGAAATTCTGCTATTTTTACTTTTGTGTTTGCTTTTCATTGGTTAATCAAGTTTTACATATGATTTATTTTTTCTTGACAAATTAATTTGACAATTTTAATTTAATTTTTTTTATAAACTGAACTATTTCAATTTTTAACTGAAACGGTTTTTAAATAATCTTTGAATAGTAAGGAAGTAGTGTGGCTATTGTTTGCTACAGCTTCTTTACCATCCACATTGACAAATCATTATTTATGACAGTTCAGTTAATCTTGCAATTACAACACCCATCAGAAAATGTTTTTCCTTGAACAATTGTCAAAATATATTTGTTATTGCATCATTGAATTTTTTTAAATATTCTAAATTGATTTGATGCAAGTAATTCTTTGATTGATATTCTCAGGAGTATATATATATATATATATATAATATTTTTCAGGCATTGGTTCTATACCTGATGCTGTGTTAGCACAGTTGGGAAACCACAAAGATTTAGGCATCCATTCTGAAATGTTCAGTGATGGTGTGGTTGATTTAGTGAAAACTGGGGCTGTAAATAACTCCAAGAAGGTACTCCAAACTGGTAAGATAGTGAGCAGTTTCACTGTGGGAACAAGGAAACTTTATGATTTCTTGGATAATAATCCTTTTGTAGGTGAGTAATTGATCATTATCTTACACTGTGTACACAATTCACAACATATATGTATGGGAAATTGGATCAAATATGGATTGAAATCTGACAGATTGATAGGATAAGGAACAAATAGGTAATGTTTATAAATTTAACATGTTTCGTTTTTATCAGAAACTTATTTTTAAAATGAATTATTGAAAAGAAAGTTCTGGTGCTTCATGTTCTTCAGGTCTTCCAATCCCATATTTTACACTGAATAAATTTTTTTAGATTTTAGTTGTGTGGGGGTGAAAAACCTGAAAGAGCAAGAACTAAAACTTTCTCTTCCATAATTCATTTTCAAAAAAAAGATTTCTGAAACTTAAATAAAAACAAAACATGTTAAATTCCTATTCTTTATCTATTTTAATCTATATTTGATTCCAATTCACACACACACACACACACACACACACACACACACACACACACACACACATCAATGAGTTAAAGGTCAGGTGAGGACAAAAAGATTTTGCACAATATTTATTTTCAATATGATTTCTTTCCTTGTTAACGCACTTGATTCAGTGGTAAATATTAATTGCAAAGATAAAACATTGTGCATTGAAATATCTGAGCTATAACTTTAGCTAATTAATAACACCTCAGGCTGCAGATATGTATATAAGGTCGTTTAAAAGCAGAATTAAACGCGGTACAGTGAAACATTTTTAAACTTAATTATTAATTCACTTTGGATTCCTAACATTTAAAAATGATAAATAATTAGTGTAAAACATCTGACAAAGTCTGTAAAAATGAAACCATGCGAAAACCTTATGTTAATATTTTGCTACTTTACATTTCCAAGGATAACTCTTAAGAATTTGTTACCATGGCAACACAGCTACATAAAGCACTGTAGCCAGTTTGAAATATTTTAATAGTTGATAGAAAATCACTTAGTATTAATAAATACTTATATCAGTTTGCATAGCAAGGTTGCTATGGTGATGACTTTTCCTTGGAGATTTTAGTTGTACTTAGACTGTTCAAGTAAAGTAATGAAATGTTAACACTAAAATAAAAAAAAACATTTTCAACATTCAAATACTTTTCATATATTCTATTTTTACAAATTTAAAAATACATAAATATTTTAACTTAACAATTGCTACTTGATTTGCATTGAAAGTAGCAAAGTTGTTTAGATATCAGTCATAAATCAATTCCCCGTCTGATATTTATTAAGCTTAGTTTTGTTTGGTGCAAGATCTCCACCTTGTGATGCACTTAGTGAGGACTAAACTCACTCTATTCTACAGACTTACTAACCTCTTGTTCACACTAAGGCATAGTTATCAATTCACTATTATTCACTATTATGTAAATATATCTGTTAAATTTGGCTAAAACTCTGGTCCCATGTTTTAAAAAAAATCATTTTATTGGATTTAAGAATTGAGTTTTCTTTTAGAAGTTATATATACTTTTTATAGGGGATATTGGTTATATATATATATATATATATATATATATATTATCAGAGGATATTTTTTAAAAGAATCAGAAATTCACGTTTCATGTCACCAGTTATTATACAGGTACTCCTCAATAAACGAGTTCCGTTCCAAAATCTGGTCACTATATAAGAAGTTGTACTGTAAGCACATATTTACATATAATGGGTTTGTGTCAACTAGTTTCAGATAGCTTTATTGTTATTTTTGCAATATTTGTAACATTTTGAATTTATTTCTAAATGCTCAGTACTAAAAAGAGTGCTGAACTATGTAATATCAATCTTGTATTCATCTAAAGGAAAGGGTTTAATGATTAATTTTGAAGTTTTAAACATGTCTATTGCCACCCCTCACTTAATGAGACTATGTGAGAAGTTGTGCTGTGAACACATTTTTTAGACATGTTACATGTATAATGTGTTTGTGTCAACTAGTGTCTGATAGCTTTCATGTCATTTTTGCACCATTTGTAACATTTCTAAATGTTTGTACACTACAGTAGCAAATGTAATAAACAAATTTGTATATCATCTCCATATTCTGTACATTACTTTGGTTTGCATTTTGTAAATAAAGTACAATTTTTATTTTTCACTTTGTTTATTCCTTTTGATTCATTTTTTAAGAAAGAAAATAATTGTGATCAAAATGTACACACAACTGGTTGGGTTTTGGGTTTTCTTATGATATTTTATTACTCTGGGGAGTGGCTGTACTCTGCTTTTAATCATATCATTTATGTAAAATTTATTTTTAAAAATATCAACTGCTTTTTTCTTTACTTTTTTTTTTTTTTTTTTTTTTTTTTTTTTTTTTTTTTTTAAATGAAGATGATTACATGTAGAAAACTTACAATATTTTTTTTGAAAAGTTAGCAGATTTAATTTTCTTGTTCCAATACAAAACTGTTCTCAGCTGGAGGCATGTTGAATTTTATGATACAAGATATAATTTACCTAGACCTTTACCTGCAGACATTATTTACCTATTTTTTGTTATATAGATCAAATGATGGGCCTGCCTTGTGGTTGGGATAGTGGCATTTCTCCACTGGTGCCAGAGGTTGGTGTTTGAACCCAGGTCAAAACCAGGATTTCAAATGCTGATCTTTCTGTGCGCCAACAGACTAAGCTAAGCTTGGTAAATATCAAAAAAATGATATAAAAATTGTTGAAATGTTTGTTTTATTTTGCTTTGTGTATTCAGTATAATCTATATTCTAACAATCTATATCCAAAAAGAAAACCTTTTTTTTCCCCCAAATACCATTATTGCAGGTCAGATAATAATAACATAAGGCAATACATGTCCTTGATTACATAAAAAATAACAACCAATGAATCAAGAAGTCATGATCCTCTATCAATCACTTATCACACCAAAAATACATCATTAGTCATTGCACTGTTCTGTACAATTTCTGTGTCAATCTGTATAATTTGCCTTGATCTCAAAGCTACTCATGGATCTATCAGTATTCATTTAACAGCTTTTGTCTTCAAGTTTCTATAATCTGTTGTATAACATTAATATGTTTTGCTTAGCGAAATTTATTTATGCTGTGGAGTGAGAGGATAGAATATGATGAGAGGAAACAAGTCGCATCTGTATAAGCTTCATGTATACTTTGTGTGGTTCTTTTGGTCTTTGTCACTGACAGTAACATTAATGTTTATGCTTATGAGTTTTCTTTCCTAATTTCACTGATTCCAACATCTTTTCATTGTATTTGATTAAATATCTTTGAAACCTATTCTGAATCCAAAAAATGTGGAATTTAGTAAATACTAAACACTTCAGAAATCTTGGTAAAAGGATCTGTTATAACAAATTTAGTATATGAAATAAGGAAATGGAACATAAAAAAGGCTGTGCTAGAAGTAGTTTTGCATGATACTGCAAGTTGCTACAGAACTAAAACAATAACCTAAAAACGAGACATGTTCTTAAATAGTATCGTCAGATTGAAATTTTTACATGGATGTTATGCCTGATGCCAAAATCGTTCAGAAATATCTAAACGGTATTTCCTTCAACAGCTTTATCAGAGGAATGGTTTAAAATGGCTTTGAGAAAGTGAAGTGTAGGTCTTAGTGAGGACCATCCTTCATCAAACCTCATAGCTTGGCATTATAGAATCACAAAGAACTGTACCAGCAAGCTAAATCCATATCACTTGAGAGATTTCAACAACAGCTACAGCTAAAAACTCAAAAAGACAATGTCACATTGACACTTTCTGCAACACTTCATCATTCAAAACCTGTTGAACTAAAATTACTTCACAAATTATATTTTGAAGGAGTAACGACAAACAGTAAGTCATGCCTTCAAAGTCTGCCTCATCAGATTAGAGAAGGAAAAGCTGAAATTAATTTTAATAAAAGAAAAAGGGTTGACTGCTGAAATATTTTTGTCAATTTTTACAGTTGATTTGCCACAAGTCAAATATGCATCTTAGTTGGCAGCATTGTCTCCTCTCCTGAAATGGACATCAACGTCTGCCTGGGTGGGGATAAGGAATCTTGAAACTTATCTATATTGGGTAATAAGATTCTGCTGTGGTTGCAATGTATCAGGATTTAGAGCTTCCCCAAATTAACTAATACCATATTTGGGGGTGCAGAGTTTAAAATACCTGATTGTTAACAGTTTCATCCTCAAATTATACAATTTCTTTTGTTCTTGTGTAAATTAGTGAAATTCTGTTGAATTTGATTAAATATCTTTGAAACCTATTCTGAATCCAAAAAATGTGAAATTTAGTAAATACTAAACATTTCAGAAACCTTGGTAAAAGGATCCGTTATAACAAGTTTAGTATATGAAATAAGGAAATGGAACATAAAAAAGGCTGTGCTAGAAATAGTTTTGCATGATACTGCAAGTTGCTACAGAACTAAAACAATAACCTTTAATCAAAAATCTTCACAGAACATTTCTCACACTTTGTCGCAACCCTGGTCCACAGAGTGACACATGGATGATTTTCCCTTTCCATTTTTGATGATAAACTGTTAAAATAGTGTGTGGTAATTAAAAATGGTTACTTTGTAAGTTGTTAGTTTTGCAAGCGTGAATAGTGAATGTTTCAAAGCAATTCAGAATTAAGATTTAAGCTCTGGATTCAAAGAAAATTATTAGATTACCTATCCTATAGATGTGTCTTCTTAGTTGTAGAATAGGGGGGTTAGGATAGAAGAAAAAACAAGATAATCGTTTATGGCTATCAGTTAATAGTAAAAGATGTTAATAAACTTTTCTCTTTTTCTTTTTTTTGCATCTAAATGCTTGATCTTATCAGGTGCATTGAATCAGTTTACATGGAAGCATTTTTATTTTTTAATAAAAATATAGTAAAAAACATTTTTATTCTCACTAAAATGATTGACTTTTCATGAAATATATTAATATGTAAATTCATTTGATTTTTCAAAAATTGAAGCTTAAAAACAAATGAAGAAAAAACACTTGTGCAAATTAAAAACTGTCCTTTTTAAAATTTGCAAGACGAATAGCTTATTACTTTTTAAAAAAATTTAATTTCTAACCTAAATAAAATATATTGAAATCATATAAATTTAATGTTTTTCATAGGCTAATTCATTCTTAGCCAATTTTATGCACTTTTGTAATGAATAGAAAAAGGGAGATGACTGATCAAGTTGTGTTAACAAAAAAATGAAATCTTAACAAACATAGTGATTATCAGAAAGTCTGCAAGAAAAAACAAAAATAAAATGAAAGAAAATAGTATTTAAAAGTTAATAAACCCATATTGCAACACACACACACACACACACATATATATGAACAGAATAAGTAAAGAACAAGTAGAAAAATCTTTATAATAAAATAAAAACAGGAAACATTTCTCAATCTAACATGTTACACTTTTTTTCTCTGATGAATTAATCTCATTCCCTGATGAAGTTTTAATAAAAGAAAAATATATTAAATTGATAAATGTTTCCTATTTGTTTATCTTATGTTGGATTCCAATCCATACTTGATCTGTATTTGATTTTGTACACTAGTAACTTTCATAAAATTTGGGCAATTCATTATGGGTGTTTTACAAATTTAATTAATTAAACACCGTAAATATATATTTTTATTTAAGAAAAAAAATAGGGGTGACTTAACTGTGCATATTAATGTTTATTTTTCTGCTTGTTTCAGTCATGTGTGATGTGGCCTGGACAAACAGTCCAGCAATCATCTGTCAGAATCCAAGAGTTACTGCCATTAATTCATGCATTGAAGTTGATCTGACTGGACAAGTGTGCTCAGATTCCATTGGGACTCGTATTTATTCTGGTAAGTTTTTCATTTCTAATTTGGGGGAATAGAAGAATGGTTAGAAGAAATGACAATTCTTATTTAGATAATGAATTTATTTTCATCAATAGACAGAAATGGCAAGAATGTGTTTCTATAATTTTTCAGCCTTCTAAGCTATTATAGAGTCTGTCTCAAGAATTCTATTGCAAATACATAAATGATATCACTTATTGGTAAATATGGATAGTTAAATCAGTCAAGCTTTCATTGATAATGTTATTTGTAAATAAATTTGCTTACAGTTGAGTTTCAGTTCAGCCCTTTATTTTTTCAGATACATGATTAAAACTCTGAAATAAGCCTTATTCAAAATGTGATTTTTATTTCTGTGGCAGGTTTGTTAATTTGTATCATATATTTCTGTGACTGGTTTGCACCAACAAAAGTACTTGAAGATATACACTAAACTCCTGTTGATGGTTGTAGTTAATGCAGTAATCATAGATTTATAATTTTATAACAAATAAAAATACTATAGAGTAATAATTATATTGTTTCATAATTTAATCTGTAGATATAATAACCAACTATTTGACACCTGTGTTAGATTAGCTAGCCAATCCCTATTGCTGATGCCAGCTCAGGTACATTTGTAGTTATTCAACAACCACAGAGCCAACCTGTGACTTAAGTTCACTCTGTTCAGTTTTCAAGAGGGATCACATTGCATCATTTGGTATAATCAACAGTTTGAACAAAGCCACTATGCTGAAATCCTTGATCATGGCTTGTGACATCATGCTAGCACAACCATCAATCCCCCACACCCCTAGTTCTGTCTCCCTAAATTTACTCACAAGGTTTTGGTCAATCCATAGTTTGATTTTTAGGTTCTTTTCAAAGGCTGAGCATGTTGGGATCATGTCCGTACATCATTAATTCAGATATCAAATGATTGCATTTATCCACAAGTAGTGTTGAAAGGAACATTCTGCAGCTGTTTGCCCAATGTTGCTGTTTGCCAATGCAGCTTAAAACCATCTTGTGATGTTGAATAAAGAAATATTTGAAATAATGCATCTTAAAAAAATCTTAGACTTTTTCCTTTTGTATTGTCATTACTTTGTATTTTGAATTCTTCTTAACAATTTTATCCAATCAAACTGCCTTTTATTATTTTACCTATTTATGTTGTTTACTCAAAGCGAATATGTGTTGTGAATATCGACTCTGAACAACAAATCGGGGTGCCAAATTCAAATTCCGGTTGAATTCCTTGCATTTACTTACGCACAAATACCCTTGGGAAAGGTATTAATCCATCTCTTCCCTCCAGTTATGGGTTAAATAATAGGACAGATTGGGTTCTATAGCTTTGGCTGGCAACCATTCTACCACAGAAAGCAATGGCAACCTACTGCAGGATAAGGCAGTCATATCTCTTTCAAGACATGATTGCTCAAAGCGTGTATCACGTATGGCACTTAACTGACTGACTCAAAGTGACAATGGTTAAAAAGCATAGACTTCTTTGAGGCATATTTCTTTTTCTTTCATTTTAGTTTAGTCTACCATCTGTTGACCAGCCCAGGATGGAGCAGAATATAAAACTATGTGTTAAATATATGGAGATGATAAAAAGTTGGTATTTAAAAATTATCCACCATATAGATGCTCTTATTTAAATATAAAAAAAAATAATTTCTGATGTTTTAATGAGTTAAGTAACCTACTTACAAAAACAAGTTTCTTTTGTTTTTTATTTTGTGTAGGAATAATCATTCCTCTTGCTTCAGAGACAAAATGGATTTCAAGTTGTTCAGACAGAATAAAAAGAATGTTTTCTCTCTCTCTCTCTCTCTCTCTCTCTCTCTCACACACACACAAAACACAAATCATTAAAAGCAAAATGAGAGAATGAAGATCTTTACCAAATCATCAAAAAAAAGTTTGTTTTTTTTTTTGTCAGGATTTGGTGGCCAAGTTGATTTCATCCGAGGTGCAGCTCTAAGCCATGACGGTCTTGGAAAGCCGATCATTGCTTTGGCCTCATCCACAAAAAAAGGAGTGTCTAAAATTATTCCCTATATTAAACAAGGTAAATATATTTCCTCCTCTTTAATTTCACTTTTCATCTCATTAATAATGTTCTGGGTGTTTTTGAAGTTTTTCTAATATTCAATCTCACATAACACTCACGGTTTTATTAAAATTTATTTTGTGCCAGAATAAAATGAGTTTTTTTTTTTTTTGACTTTCTATATCTTGAGTTGATGCCTAAAAATTTTCACCATAAAAACTAATTTGACTACAATTAAAACAGTAAAATTGAAGTCTATTACAAGATCAGATTATCTTGGGTAGCAACTAATGTAATAATAGGTACATATATATTAGATTCTTCAAGCCCTCCTTCCTCATTATGTGTTCCAGAAATCTCAGCTGTCTCTTCCTGATTCTAAGTATAAATTTGGTTTTTGTTTGCATCCTCTCCAAACCCTTCTCAGTGCTCACATGTTCAGTCCATGATATCCTTCTTAACAACCATATTTCTTCTTCATCCTTGAGGAGACTGTTCAGTATTTGGTGCCATACAGGAAGACAGATATCACATAACAGTCCACTACTCTCTTCTTAGTTTTCAAAACAATTTTCCTGTCTCTCAATACTCTACTCAGCTTTTGGAATGCTATGGCACTTAGCCGGGTACGTCGCTGTTGGTTTCGATCCAGATAGCTGGTCGTAGGTTGACTCTGTTCATGATGATCTCCCTTGTCCCACGTTGTGTTGATTGATCAAAAGGCAGTCACGTGAGTTTTCCACTAGCTGACTCTCTGCCGAACTAAACCAAAACGGGAAGCGTGCACACAATTGGATAATAAAAAAAAAGAAATATAGCACCAAAAATTAATGGACCGAAGTCTGAAGTGTTATAAAAGAAAGTCTTTATATACAGAAAATAATTCACATTAGTAAAATGACCATTCGATTATTTCCCAATCTCTGCTCCTATCAAGCTGGTAGTGGAATGAAAGTCTCTTAAGTAAATCAAAGTATAACATTCAGATGTTTATCCTCCTAAGTAATAATCGAGAAATCTGGCTAGCCACAGTGCTTTGCTCCCAACGAAGTCCTAAGTTCACAGCAAGTCTAGTTGACTTTGATTCTTTCACACCGGAATGTTGCAGAAATTGCTGAACTGCTGGGTTACGGATAGGTTGGCGCGGTTCATCTTCGGAATTGGAATCAAGGTGGATTTCTTGTTCCGGGCTGGATCACTCTGTCTTTAATTGGCAACAGGCTTTTCTACAGTTGGCACCCAATGGCATGGCGTTTATCTGTCTCTTTACTTCTTCAGCTGAGAACTGTCTTTGGAGGCAGCGATTTTTCTATGGTTGGCACCCAACTGTGTGGCAATTATCTCTGTCATTTCGTCCCTGGGCCAGGATCTCAAACTGCTCCCTCCAACTGACTTTGGTTCCTCAGGACTCTGTATTTATGCCTATGCCATGGTGTGGAGCCGATGGATACTGGGTGTCTAACCCCTCATCTAGGCAACCAATAGAATGCTGAGGTTAGCTGCTGCTCGTTGTTGCCTTTGGTTTACCTAACGGGATTAGTCTTATTTCCATGACATCAATTGCTGGTCATCTCCCCCTTTCGGGGCGCTGGCTCACGGAACCAATGAGATACCTTTCCATTTAATGACGTCATCTTCCTATACTCCATTTCTGGGCTGGACTTATACGGCAAATTTTCTTCAAAATAATTTTGGGGTTTTTTAATCAATCACTATTAATCTTTGAACCTGTCATAAAAGCCTGTATGACTAAACTTTTCCCTTTTCGCCTGAAACAAACACAGGCTACAGGTGGTCTTTGTTTACGTTGTCACCTAGATAAGAATTCCCGCATCTGCGTTTCCAATATTTGTATTTTTGGTCACAGATATTTTTAGAGCTTTCCTTGATGACAGAAAGTTATTTTTGTTATCAATTTCTTTTTCCTAATACATGCTAGCCAGACAATTCCTTCATTTCACTTGTCACTTTGGTGGGTGGGCTGATTCTCTTAATTTCCAGTTTCAACTTTCGTCTAGGGCATCTGGATTGTTTTTACATTTAATCAAATTATCAATGTCTATTGTTCTGTGTTTTATCTAAGCTCGGAAATAAAAACAAATTCATTTCTCTTTCCTTTCTTTCTTTCCTTCTCAGGTTTAGAATAACAACAAAGAAAACAAAACTTGTTGCCTTTTGTTTCTTTTACCTTCGCTCATATTTGGAGAATTAAAAAAAAATTATTCTCAGTATATTTCCTTCTGATCTATAATAGTAATTTCTTCTGTTTAAAAAAATTTCCAATTATAATTAATAAATAATTAATAAAGTTAATTACTTCCGTTCCGCTAAATATTGTTACAATGCATCCTTGCCCATGCTAATATGCCTCCGGATCTCAGTGTCACACTTTCCGTCTTCTGTTAGAACACTTCCCAGGTATTTAAATTTCTGTACCTGGTTGATTTCAGTATCCCTAACTTGTAGTTGGCATTTTGGGCTCCTCTTTTTACTGATGACCATGCATTCAGTTTTCTTGTTTATGTTTAGTCCTATCTTTTCACTTTCTTTAGCTTCCTTTTGTAGGAGGCCTTGTAGTTTCCTTTCTGTATCTACTATCAGTAATGTATCATCTTATATTGTTCAAATTTTGGTTGCAAATGACAAAATCCTGGCAGGACTTGTAGTTCTTTCAGAATTGCCTCACTGTATAGGTTGAAACGATCTGGTGAGAAGATGCATCCTTGTTTTACACTTCTTTCTATCTTTGTATATCTCATTTTCTGTCCATATACAGGCAATTTGCTGCCAGTACAGGTTCTTGATCACTCTAATGTCCTTCCTGAATATGTCCAGGTTGCCAAGCATCTCTATCAAGTCATTGTGGTGTATTGTGTATGTAATGATTAAAATGAATATGCACTAAATAGAGGCCTTTTTGATACAGTCCCAGTTAGGATAGGCTGATCATGTCATTAGGCTAAATGATGAAAGACTGCTGAAAATTCTCACTTTTGGCCAATTTTAGGTATTGATGCATAATGTAGGAAGACCTCCCACTTGTATACAAAAATAAACAGAAAGATTATATCAAACATATTGAAATACAAGCATCATGGTTTGGGAAGGATGTTTTTTCTCCACATACTACAAATTAGCATTTGAAGCCACAACCACACAAGGATTGAACACATAAAAAAGCAAATTTGAAAGAATTTTGTATGTGAAAGATGTTATGTTCTGCAAAAGATACAAATGGTAAAATTTGGAGTTGTGACAATGTCCACGGTTGCTGATTGAATCAAATAACCATCTTCTGAAATCTCCATTAATTCATCAGCGTTAATTTTTAGACTCAAACATACTTAAAGAAAAACTAAATGCTTTTTTAAAAAAACCGGGATGGACTTGCTTAAATATTCATTTTCTTTATTATCCCATTGAATAAATCTGCTCGCTCCCATGGTGTTCTGTTTATAATTTTAACAAAACAGTATCAAATACAGTCCCAGATATTATCTTGATACTAATGTGTAAAGAAGTGCCCAGCTGTTAAACCTAAAAGCATTTTCGGGTGCGTTGATGACCCTGAGAGGAATCTAATTTCTCTCTTCCTCCTTTCTTTGTATCTCTGTTTCTTCTTTCTGAGTAAGTTGGGCAATTAGCATGGATATCGACACTTAGATCAAACATGTGAAAAGACAAAGAAGAGATTTTATATGACTCTATAATACACATGTCAACCAATGTTAGTGTCCACTGATCTGGTTGGTCTAATTGTGAATATGAGCCTCTTGGTACTTAGTGGAAAAGATTAATTAATTTTATTGAACATTAAAATACCTAAAATAATGTTTTCAATGAGACGATGTACATTGGTGTCACCGGGTGGAAACGAACAAAAGAGAGCAAACTTAAGCTCCAGACAGTACAGGTTCTTGTTCACTCTAATGTCCTTCCTGAATATGTCCAGGTTGCCAAGCATCTCTATCAAGTCTTTGTGGTATATGTATATGTGTAGTCTATACGGGCAACCATTAGTGGCAAGGCACAAGAGACTGGCAGCATCCAGGGAAGAGATAGGAACCGGATAAACGAAGTCGATCGAAAGCTTAATTCATTGTAAAAAGATAGCACAACAATAAAAACATATCTGCAATTTTGAAAGCTCTTTGTTTCTTTATTTTTTACTTGTGGACCGGAGCAACTGGTTCATAGGAGTTAAGCAAAAAGTAAAGTTTTGACCTTCAGACAACATAGCAAAAAGAATCATGTTAATAATACCAGTTAAAAAATTTAAATGCAATATCTATCGTTATCTTTTGTCCTTTTGATTCTTTTATTGTTCTCACTCCTTAATAATGTTTCTTTTTTATATTCTTTCAAACTCTTTAACGCCCCTGAATTTTAGTGGCTTAATTGCCTTGTTTAGGAGGAAATGATTAAAAGAAGTTTTTAATTTCTGTAATTGTTTATCGTACTATACTGCTAAAGTAACAAAAAATTTTTTTTTTAAATTGTGCGAGATTCAGATAAAAAATTAATAACTCCTGTTTATTATATCATGATTTATATAAATGGTTAATCTGTAACAAACAGAAGATTAAACTTTTTTCCTAAGAAATATAGATGCTTATGATGATCTATCAGATGAATGACAAGGTTATAATGATCTTTTTCTTTTTATTTTCAGGTGGTGGTGTTGTAACAACTCGTGCCCATGTTCACTATGTAGTGACTGAATGGGGTATTGCTTATCTGTTTGGCAAGACGTTGAGACAACGTGCCTATCATCTTATCCAGATTGCCCATCCAGACCACAGAGAGGCCTTAGAAAAAGCAGCATTTGAACGCCTGAAAACCATGCCGGTTCCTTAGAAAACACGGAAATTAGTTTCAATTAACAAAAAGAATTGGGAGATAAACATTTAAAATTGGAAGAACATTTTAGCATTGATAGATATGTTTTTTTTTTTTTTTTTTTTTTTTTTTTATCCTCCTCTTAATAGCAAATATTTTAATCTGTACTCCCATTTCTTCTCAACACCAATATTGAGCTATAAAAATAGGAATAGATTTTTTTATAACTATAAACCAAAGATTTTTAAAAATCCTAAACCGGATAAGAGCTTGGGTTTAAATCATTTTGCAAACAAGCTTTTAACTTTCTCCAATCTCTGAAATACTGCTAAAAGCTGTCATTTCAAGGGATTGCCTGAAGAACTCTAGTGTTATTGTTTTCATCTTATAAATTCTATTTCCGTGTGCCTTTTTTAAGTCAGCAATGCTTCTGTTTCCAGTGTCAAGCCTTGATAATAGCACTTCCTGCTCCAACTCTGCAAAACCTAAAACAGGCTTTCACTTAGACATAGGAAATCAGAAATTGTTGTTTCCACAGCAACTGGTCATAATGCTGAAATTTGGCATTTTCTGTTTGCTGCTCAGTTTCTGATCACAACTGTTCGGGTGGTGAAATAACGTGACATTATTTAGTAAAGGGCAAGGTAGATATTTCCAAAACTTCAAGGTAGATATTTCCAAAACTCAAGTTTTTTCTTCTACTAAGCTCAAAAATGAAGTGGTTCTATCAACATATCATTTTTCTGAACACCTCAGTATTACGATTTTTTTTTTTTTTTTTTTTTTTTTTTTTTTTTTTTTTACCGGTAAAAACTGAAGAATTTTGGTTGTTTGTACCAAATACTATCTTCCTGGCATAGGTTTTTCTTTCATTCTACAGTCAGTGCAAGAAATAATGCTGTGTTGGAATTTCAATATTTAGGTTTTAAGAAAGAAAAAAAAAATAGAATCTTGAAGTGGATGAATTCTCTGAGATTGAAAGGTTGATAATTCAGGTTTTTGTGAAAGCTTGAATGTTACCACAAAACTTTGTCAATTAGGCATCTTAAAGGGTTTTTTTTTTCTTTCTCTTCCTTCCCTTGAAATTTTGTGGACTTTGAACCGAGCATTACTGATCCGTTCAGCATGAGATTAAATGATAAAATCAGGCTGTAAGATGAAGATTGTTAGCCAATTTGGCAACAACAAAATTTGACCCATTGTGAGACAACTTCAACCTGAGGAGGAAAATGCACTCAAGAGGTTTAAGTGACCTCACCTTTTCTGTCTCCCATTTTAGCTTGAAAGTATCTTATAGATTTGGGATTCCATTTAATTTGTAAATAGATAAAGGTGGGAGAGAATGTTACTCTTAATCATTCAGTCAACAAACATGAAGAAAAGTAAAATTGGAGACAGAATTGACTGTTATTTGTTCTCATATCATCTGAAAGATTTTAATGAATGCATGCATCAAGTGATTATTAAATTCATTAAAACTTATAAAATATTTCTTTAATTGAAATCATTTTAAGAAATCTCTTGCCATGAGAACAAAACTTAAAATTTTTAGCACATACCTTCATTTTCAGTTTGATCTTTGATAAAAGTATCCTGTTAAATGTTGCCATCCAAATTTTTCTTTCCCCACCTTAACTTTTTTCAGTTGATTTAATCTAGTCAGTGTTTAAGGAGACAAATGGGAAATTGGTTTTCCTTGATTGTTGTTTTTTTTTTTTTTTTTTTTTTCATTTTTTTAAAGAAAAGATAAAATGTCATAAAAATTCATATAAACAAATAAAAAAAATTCTCCCATTTATTTATTTTTTGTTATTCCTTCTTCGTTATGTAAAAGACAACATAACAATTTTTACGTATGAGCCATCCTCACTTATTTTATTTATTAATAAACAAGAATAAAATACACAATTTTCTTTCACTCAAATTCTCTTAAAAATAATAACAAATATTGGTGTATTTTATCTTAAATTCAACAAAGAAAAAAAAAATGATGGGGTTATTTAAGGCATTTTTGGTTGACAAAGGATAAATGAATGGTCTTTTTCCATATTCAAAATGACACAATCTTCCTTAGGAAAGGAGAAGAAAACTTTACAACATTTTTTTACAGAGAGCAACTCATCATAATTTTACCCTCAAGCTTTTTTATGAAACTGAAAAACTTTTATTGAAGTTAATGTAGACATGTTCAAAACTGGGGATTGTTACTTTTTTTTTTTTTTTAATTAAATTTTATTTTATTTTAGCTTTACAAAAAATGAACTGCCTTTTACATTTGACAATTTTTCCCCAAAATTACTTTGTACATAATAGGCTTCATCTTGAGTATATTTATAATTTGCATACACCAGATTTCTTTTGGAGTAATAATAAAATAAATTCTATTCAATATAACAAATTATCTATGCAATTTTCCATTATTAAAGCAATAATTTGCACTCAGGTGGAGAAAAAAAAATTTCTCCCACACAAACCCAGTAACTTTTTGTAAATTTTTAATCAATATTATTATTAATAGAATTTTTTAGTAACAAATTGATAATATATTGTATCTACATTCATAAAATTTGGCCTATTCAAGATTAATGTTTACATGATTTTTTGTCTGTGTATGCATCCACTGTACATACACTGAAAGGATCAAGCTATAATGTACTTTTTAGTTCTTTTTAAATATTAGTTAATAGACTTTTTTTTTTTGTTGTTGTTGTTTTTTTAGTCTTAAACACACCGTATGTAAATCCTGTTACAAATTCACCTGTCATTAACATCTCAGGAAATAAAAATATTGCTTTCTTCTTTATGCTTTTGCTACCATTACTGTTTTGTATTGAAAGATGGGATTCAAAGTTTCTTTAAAAAAAAATAACACTATTTCTATTTTTGGAGCATTTCTTGGTTCTTTTAATCAGTGTCTGTGTACACATTAGGTGCCTAATACGATTGGGGGGGTCTGGATAATTAGTGGGGGTCAGAACTTTTAATCAGTATGCAACACTTGATTTTTTTTTTCACTTTTTTTAGGGCAAAATCAATAATCTGGGTAATCTTTATAAGCTCAGTGCAGGGAATTTTAAAAAAATGCTTTCCACTTTTTATTAGGCACCTACAAGAACTCAAGAGAGAATCTCATCGAAAATCTGAAACAAACACCCATAGGACTCTCACACTCTCTACATGAGGTGCTGGCAAAAAAATTTTTAAAAATACATTAAAAAAGATAACCTTGAAATCTACATCTCTTTTAATTTATGCAAATTGAATGAGGCATTCATTAAAAGGATAAATAACTTATTTAATGTCATAATGTTTAATACAGAAAATTGCAACAAGACTATGAATATCAGTCTTTGTAAATAAATAACAAATCTTCATCAGTTCCATATCGTTTTCTTGCAATATCAAATACATCCATGCTGCAGTTACATATTTCTTCTGGAAGAAAAAGGAGAAAACTCGACTCAGTTGCATCTCCTCAAGAAAATTTAAGACACGATTGATAACTTTATTAATCCTTTGTTAAAGCTAAGAACTTACCATGAGAAACATTCGGATTCATGTAATATATCAACTGCTTCATTTTATTATAACCACACACGACAATGAAGTGCCCTGTAAAGAGAGTAAACTTGAATAAGATTCTAAAGCAAACAGCAACAGAGTTTAGGCAAAGGGAGGTTACTCTTAGTCTTGACTGATCGTTGAGTTTTAGCTAAATTATGTCCATCACTTTTCGGTGAAAAACTTCCCACAATCTTCCGTTAAATATAAAAAAAATGAGCCATTAAAACTCTGAATTTTGATCTTTCAGCTAATTTCAACATTCCAACATTAAAAAGTTATGTATGAAGAACTGACAATTTTTTATTTGTTAAATTTGAATGATTTCAGCTGGAACCTCTCAAGGAAAACAATATTGGAGGCATATTCGTTATTTTTTTAATAGCCTGAAAATTACATTAAAAAGCAAGTAAAAGTAACTATAAAGAAAGCATACAATGGAATGGCGTGGGTAATAGATGATTATTCTAATCTTCCATACTGATTACATTTTAATGCTACATATTTTTCTTTTTAAATGATAACCAATTAAAATCATGCTTTATTGCTTAAAATTTTCTGGAAATAAATGTTAGAAATTTCTAGTATTTCAAATTTCATTTTAGGATTAAAACCTGCAAACACTCAAGTTATTAAACCATAAAAATAATTAGTGATATTTCTTGGTTATACAAAGGGGTGCTGAAAAGTTCTTGTTCCAATCAGCCAGTTTTCTTTCTATTCTGGTTTAAAAATTGAAATGTATTTTTTTCATTGTCTGCTGTTAAATGCCAAGCTCATAAGAGATTGCCTCAATATCCTTTAGGATGAGTGTACTGTCTAACCATTTATTTATCCAAATCTCCAATTACAAGTAATCCTCGCGACAGTGACAATACTTCCCACACCCTAGATGGCATGGTATACTATATCCAATAATCATTATTATCAAATTTTGACAAGTATTTATTTTCATCTTATTTTTTAGTTACTTTTCTTGAGTTGTCAATCTATAGCAGTGTGTATGTTTCCCATGATTTAAAAAAATTCTTAGAGATTCAAAATCCTGTTGAATGTATCAGCTACTTTAACTAAGTTACAATTTGAAACTTTGCAGAAGAGAAAATCTGACCTATAAATCATTCCATGACTTTTTTGACATCATTTTTGTTTTTTTTTTTGTTTTTTTTAATCATATCACCCCGAGCCAGGTGGTAACGCCACTGATGTGCAGGGGGCTACATAGGAGTGAAAAGATTGGAAAAGAGAAAACCAGAAACCACTTCCTAAACAGGAAACAAGGGATGAGCCTCTTCACCTGTTCAATAGACAAGGGTGAAGTGTGAACCGGGCGATAGTTTAGTCTATCTACTCCAATTAAAGTATTTGCTTTTTCTTTATTTTCAATATCTTTCTTATTTCATATTAAAATAAAACTTTGTCAACCATTATTGATTTCTGACTTGTGTGTACTTTTATCTGAATTTTTAGTGGCTTTTTATTACAAAGCAAGCTTGAATCTCTCTGAGAACCTATCTTTCATTGCTGATTCAGCAAGCAATACTCATTGCCATAAATTGACGGCTTAAGTAAAAACTGTGATAAAAGTAAATAATTCAGAATGATTGAAAATGCTACATCAAATAAAATGAAAATAATATTGGCAAAGTCGTTTTTTTTTTTTTTTTTTTTTTTTTTTAGCTGATCTTACCTTGATAATAATTATTGCAATTTCCAAAACATTTCAACAAAGTACAGCCCTGGCAAAAAAAAAAAAACCAAAAAAAAACAGTTATTTCAAGTTTTGATATTCTTTACCTTCTGGATGTTTCAAGGGGCATTCTAAAGATTTCTTTTTACATCACTCATTTATATAAACCTTTTTAAGTTTCAACAGAAAGCAGTATTATTTGTATAAAGAATGAATCACAGTAATAATTATTTGCATTGTTTGACATTTTGGCCATTGTACATGCCAACCTTTTTCAGGTGACTGGAAATTTGAGCTGAACCCTTTATTTCAATTACTGGAGTAGATTGTTCTTCCATGCGTCATGTCACTTCTAGATGTCTTATCTCTATTTAACTTAAATCTAAGTTTTTTTATTTGCCAGGTATTGAACTCACAACTCTTTGGGTCAAGTCATTGGATTCAACCAATGCTTTTACCCAATGGGCCATGTGTCCTTAAGGAAATCAGTTTATGAATTTTAGGGACTTATAAACCTAATGTTTCAGTAACCACTTTTTTTTTTTTTTTTTTACACCTGAGCTCATATTACAATCTTGGAGTTTGTAATTGGTTTTCTCTTGCATTCTGTATTACTGATTCTCACGCTGCATTCATTTCTATGCATGGCCAGCTTAGGAGATATTGTGGCCCAGCATATGCACTGATTACGTAAGTTTTTGTATTTTCCAGTGAAAACCAATGGAATGAGAACAATCTGCCCCAGTGATCGAAATAAAGTATTCGGTTCAAAATTCCAGTCATATGAAGAAGATCAGAACATACAACAGCCAAAAGGTTGTGATGAGAACAACAGTCCAAACAATGTAAATACCTCATCTCTGAAATATAGACAGTAATAATTGTTTCGATGGATAAATTGTCATCTAAATTATGCAAAACTGAAAATAATACTGATGTCATTTTCACAGATATATTTACCAAAATTACACACAAATATCTTGAAATAATTGCCTTTGGCTTCAAACAGCCCCCAAACAACTTTAAAATCTCCTGCATCTCTTCTGGATGGTTTCCTTGTTTAAGTTGCTGAATATTGTCATAATCCTTGCCTTCAGTTTATCTTTGGTGTTACAAGCAGTTTTGTTGGTCTCTTTTTTCAACTGTACCCCACACTAAACAAACAAGGGGGTTGCAGTCTGATGAGTTAGGTGGCCAGATGTAAAGGGTGATGTGGTGGCAGAAATTGTTTGACAGCCTTGACTGGGTTCTTCTGCTTGTGTGGCATGGTGCAGAGTCCTGTTGCCAGACATAGGGTATTCCAGCAGCCACCCTATTGACCCATGACAGCACTAACTCCTCAAGGCACTAGAAGGAGTTGCAAACTATAATAAGACTTAAGCTAGGGTTGGACATTCTCTCTAATCTGACCCACAAGTAAATATTTGGATGCTTATGCTTTCTCAGCTCATAAACAAAATCTTTTTTTAAATTTTACCCTTTGATCATATTGATAGACTATGGATTGGGTTTTGTTACAATGTCCACGGGATTCAATCATCATGTTTTTTTTGTAGGTTATGGAAACAATATGCGGACTTAGCTTCTTTCTGCAACATATGTTGGCTTAGTTGAAGATTGATTCCAGAAAGTATTTGCGTTGTAAGGGGTGACATATTCCTTGAAAGCAGAAAGGAAGTCATTTCACTTTTTTGTGACCCTCACTGGTTTACAAACTTGCCACTTATTGTGAACAATTCATTGAAACAATTTGAAATTACAAATTGAAAGAATAAAAACCAGCCGTTACATAAGCTGCTTGGTTCTGTGATGGCTTTTGAGAAGAAATTGAAAAAGGGAATTGCATACATTTTTCTACTTTTCAGAGAGAATAGTAAAGTACAAGATCTTTCCCTAACATACAAAACAAGTCTACTTTTTCATTTGATGTGTAAATGTAAACTGCATTAAGAAATCTTTAAATGGAATTGTTTCAGATGCAGTGTGCTGTTACATTAAGATTGAAATTTCATTTTGAACATGTGTTGGTGTTTAACAAATAAACAGTGCTTATCATTGAAAGCATCTATCTGTTTGACAGCTGTTTTAAAAAATAACCAGACCCATTCATTAAAAAAAATATGATGTTCATCTGAATAATATCTTTTAAAGGCATCAACAATATTGAGAAATTTTCAAGTAACAAAAAGTATCATCTTGTAATGATCTATTGATTGTTTACAAATTTTTTATTAGATTTAACATTACCAACATCCACCAACATATTCATGCACTATATTTTAAAGATTGTGTTTAATACATTCAATAAATGATTTGATTGAAAATTCTTAATACAAAAATGATTTATTAGAATGCAGCATTTATCAAGGCAAAAAATAATGGCATCTATTGAAAGAGATAATTTGTATATTTCAAGCTTTTAATGACATTTATCTAGCCTGAAGATGGGAAAAGGGTTGTCAACTATAAATAAAAGACTAAATCACGTTGTACCCTAAAATCTCTAGTAAAAAAATATCTTGTGAATATTAAGCTTTAAGGAAAGTTTTCTTATTTTGCAATGTTTTGCTAGAAATACTCTTGACATGAATGTCTTTCACTTACTTCTTTCTCTTTAAAGCAGTCTGCACAGGCCAACACACTGTAGTCTATAAGGCAAATAAGAATGTTTCCTTCAACAAGATGCTCAAGAATCTCAGCTAATTCAACAGATCTGGAAAATATGATGTAAAAGAACAACTTTACAAAATGTTCTTTTTAAGATTTTTGATTGCTGATTAGAAATTAAAACAGAAATGATGCTGATCTTTATGTAAATTGTCTGTAAAATAATTTCAAAATATTTCAATAGAAAACTTTAAAATCATTTTTATTTTTTACAAATCAAAAATAAATATAAATTTATTTACATGAACAAAATATTATATTATGATAAATATGATTTATTTGCGGTGTAAATTTGAAAGGGACAAACAAAAAGAATTCATTTCCGGCCAAAATTCTGATATGCGGTATTATTAAACAGTGATGTAGTCAAACTGTTGTCCACATCTTGGTTATTATAGTCACAAATTTTGGCTTTTGTACTCTCCAGTCTTTTTCAAGTCCCTGTCTTTTTTTAATAACATTTTCTGAATTCCAAACCAAAATTATGAGAGAAGACATTCCCGGAGGTCTTCTCGAGGGGAGATAATTCGTATGAGTCAATTCTTAGTCAATCCATATTCTGTTCATCCTACTGAATCAGAGCATGTGAATTTCACAGACAAATTACATTCAGTCATTACTTATATGCACTAGGTCATTGCCCTGAAGTGCTAAGAAGAAGAATTAACTAATACGAGATTATACCCAAACATGTTCATAGAATTTGAAAAGTTTACTCCCATGATTTGAATATAAAGGCTTTTTTGATTCAATTGATTCAATATTCTAACATTGTTAGTGAATACAAGCACCTGACAGAGGTTACAGGACATAACAGCTAAAATATTACTTATAACAATAGAGATTAGAGAAACAACTAAATCAATGTATAATAAAAACGCTTTACAAGGAAAAGAACAAAAATTCTCTTCAATTTGGCATAAAGATTAAAATTTAGAATTGTTTTTCAGCTTTTGTTTCTGAATTATAATTGAATATTGTTTTACATAGAAGTAGGTACCTCCACTAATTAAATGAAAAACGGCATAGTGTGAAGTTAAAAGGCTTCAAACTTAATAAAAACATCTTTCTATCAAAATGTTTATTAAGAGAAAAGACCATAGTATTTTTTTATTATTTTTTTTTAATTCTTTAATCCTTTCTAACATGTTCAAAATTTTGGTTAAAAACCTTTTTTTTTTCATCAGCATGGGACCAGAGTTTCTTATTGATTAGATTAGGACTTGTTTTCCAGTTAAGAATACATTAATTTGGAAATTCATGCAAAAATCAAATAATTGTCAAATTTTAATAAAACTTTCAGGGATTATTATTTACAAATGAATGAAATTATTTTAAAAAAATCTTGATTATTCTATTTTTACATCTGTTATTCTTGTACCACTTAATTTCATGAGGAATGTAAATCATATATTTTTCTTTTTCTTTTTCAAATTTTTATCACTTTCTTGAAAATCTGCTCTGAATAGTAAAATAAAAATTGCAATAAAACTATGACATTATTTAATTAGATGATCTTTTATAAATAATATTCATTAAGAACATTTTAGACCGAAGAAACAAACATTTTTCAATAAATAATAAATTTTTTCAAGAATTGTTCTCATTTTTTTCTTTTTTAATTATAATAATTTATAGTTTCAAAAATCTTTTAAAAATCCTTCAAAGCAGTGATCCCGTTATGTTATTAAGTGAAGACTATATTTACTAATTGAAAATTGAAAAGCTTAATACAAATCTTCATGCGTAAAAATTTTTGAAATAATTAAAAAATTTTTTGCGTGTGTAGAAATGTTCTTTTTTTTTTTAAGTATAGAATTTCATGTGACATTATCATTAAAAGGTATGAAAAAATATAAACTCTTTCAGCAGTTTCCAATTCTTTCAATTCACTCCCATGTTTTGTTTGTACATTTCTTTGCAAATAATCTCTTCAAAAGTAAGTTTTATTTTTTCATTCCTAATTTTTTCATTTTTTAAACTAATTATGAATATAGGTACAGCAACTAATTTGTGATATCTAATGTTTAAAAAAGATGAATTTTAAAAAAATTGAAAAAGCTTTCATTTTAGCTTTAATTGAACCTAAAGATTTTCAGAATAAAACTTTGTTTTTATTAAATTTGGGGAATTTCACTTTTTATCCAATGTTTGGGAAGTACCTAATATTTTTAATTTTCTTGAATAAATGAGAATGAGTAAAATTTAAAGAACTAAAAAAAATTAAAAACTTAATGTCATAACCATCATGATAACATTTATTAATAATAAAGAATAAAATGAAAAATAAGATGTTAAAATTATAAATTAATAATAAAAAAAATACAATAACATTTCATAAATTATTGAGTTACCTCTATTATGGTATTTTGTTATTATCATTTTATCCTTAAATTAATTTAAGGATATTTTATATTATTTGAAATTTTATTTTTTCAAAAAGCATCTTCAAATGTAAGGCTAAAGTAAGTAAAATTCAATAAAATAGATAATTGATGAAACTATGTTACTTTTTTTAAATTACTAAGTAGTTAAAAACCAAAAACAAAACGTTTATTTAGGTTTCATTAATTTATGTCAATTCTGGTCAACCATATTTAGCTTTACAACACATTTGTGAGTAATCAATCAACATGTCAGAAAAACAAAACCTCCATGATTAAGAAATGCTTGTATAACCACATTTCATACTATAAGCAAGAAATACTTCAAATCAGTTTTAATTTAAATTTAAACTTGCTAACTTTCCTAAAATAACATGTCACAGATGTATATTTTATCTTTGTAAGATTTTTAAAACTAGGATTAACTTTTGTTTAGAAATCTGTCAATATGTTAAAAAATGGCTTATTTTAAAAAGTTGAGATTCCAATCAATATAATTTTTATTTGAAAGAGTATTTTGCTTACTAGGAATGAGTTAATTTAATCATTTAGTTTTCAGTTAAAACTAAAATGAAAGCTTCAAGGAAGCGTTTTCATTTTAAAAAAATTATTTTAAAATTTAGATATTGAAAATTAGTGGCAGTACCTACATAAAAGCAACAAGATATTCACCAAAATTTAAAGCTTTTTCTTTACCTTTTCTCCAATGAAATTCCCTTTTCTTCGGCATTCTCAAACAATTGGTTCACTTGTCTTTCATCTTCACTAAAGTGATCTTTATAATAACTCTGAAAAGGAAACAGTAAAATTATCTAACCTTTTATTTAAGAAACCAAATTGGAATTAATTTTAAGATTTAATGATTTGGCACTACTTAAATAAACTGGTTCACTTTTAAAAAGTGGGGGGACTTCATAATATCAATAGAGTAAAATCAATTCCTGACTATTACAGAGTTGTTTGACGTAGTTGTTTACAAATCTTGAGTCCGAAAACATGTAACATCATCAATATCTGCATTATTTATTTTTTAAACTTTTTAATTTTTTTAACACTTTATAAACTTTTTTGTATATGTTTTTTTTCAGAAGCACATAGACAAATATTAATAATTATTTATCTTAAATGAAGACCAAATGAATATATATTTTTATTAATTTATGCAAATTTCTATTTTTTTAATTACACATGTATTTTGTATCCCTACTCAAGACTGTTTTCATACATAAAGCATTTAAGTCCAATAACTCTGTAAAAGTCAGGAACTGATTTGACACTGATATTATAAGCAGGACTCCACTTGTAAATCATTAAAACAAATCAATATTTTCTGATTCTAACAAATGTTGTTGCAGCCTAAGAAAGTTTTACAGAATACTAATCTACAAAAATTATTTTCAAAATAATTTTTCCCTATTTTTAACGAGTGGTCTAATAGTGTTGTTTAGAAAGAAACAAAGTGCTCATTTGTTGGTCTGTGCATTTATTAGAAAAGCATTTGTCATTCAAGGGTCAACAGAAAAATAAAATGCTAAATTCTCAATTACAATAAATTCAAAAAACGTTTTTTAAATTTTGGAGAAAAAATTTATAAACACTGTCTTGAAAGGTCATTTTATTTTTATGAACTCACCTTTCCCTAAATAGTTACAAACTCAAATTTCGTCATTATTCATGGCAATTTTAGTCATCAATTACTAAAATATATGTCTTTTACCTGTACAAATTTGTAAAATAACATACTCATATGGGAGTAACAAGGTTTGCAAATAAAATGTTAATTAGATGTTAATTAGAAGGAAAAAAAAAGTTTTTAAAAATAGATGACTCCGAAAGAATAATTTGCAACTGTAAATAGTGGTTTTAAAAAAATCCTGTATTCATATCAAAAGATAATTACAGATTTTACAAGAAAACAAATTTGCTGCACTGGTTTTATTCTCTTCTGAAGAATTAGTGACAAAATATTTACCATTGTGATACTATAATACACACAAAATGCATTAAGAAGCATTACAATCAAATGAAGTGTGATAGTCACTGATGATTAGTGAAATGGGAGAAATGAATTTTAATGATATAACTAGGGAAAAATAATTTCAAGTCTAATCATTATTTTTAAATGGCCACTACATGAAAGTTTTACAAAAAAGCTGATTGTCTGACATATTCTAATCACAGACCTTTGGCCAAACATGACTGGAGTTTCCAACTTGACACCAAAGTGGGTATGTACACATCATCACATTAATTATCCCCTCATTAAACCACATTTTATCCTGATAACATAATATTGCCATTATCCTGTTAAACTTGGTACCAGAAAATGATATTCATTAACAGGATGGCATTAAATATGATGGACTGATTGTATCAGTAATCCCACTAAAAATGTTTTTAAAATTTTTTCAGTAAATTTTAGAAGTCTAATAATTTTCAGTTGAAAAAGGAAAGTAAAAAAACAATTTTCATAATAACCAAATTCAAGTAAAAGAGAATTTCTTTCATGTGGTTTTCTTTGCATTTTTTCTACACAATAACAAAAAAGCCATGTTACTGATACTTACACGATATATGAATTTCAAAACTACAAAACAACCTAAAGATTCTTTCTTGAATCTTAAAATTTATTTTAATCATTTAATTCATTATTGTACAAGTAATATTTCCATTCATTCCTAACAATCCTTTTTTTCTGATTTTCAATGCTTTTCTATAATAAAAATTGAATGTTTCATTTACATTATACATATAACACTTCTATGAGTAACACTTTCATTATTTACTGACAATTCCAAACAGCCTAATTCCAATGCACTTCTATAGTAAAATCAATTGTAAAGCATTTATTATAATACAATTGGCATTTTCTGTCAGTTTTGCTTACATTAATTCTTGACCATTAACAAACATTTTTTCTTTAATTTTCAATGTATAATTCTCTATATGCCATGTTCTTCTAGAATATCATGCCTAGTTCTATTTTATTGCTTGCTTTGTTTCCACTCAGTCCAACTAGAAACAAAGCGAGCAATGAGTGAGCAGTACTGATAACTATCTACACTTGTAGATTAAATAAAGGCTTCGGTTTAGAATTCCCTGTCGGTTACCTAGATTGAAATACACCTGATGAAGGCCTTAGAGCCCACTAAGGACAATAGTCTGAATTTAAATAGTGTAAATAATTGTAACTGATACTTTGGGTGGGCTGTCCCTTTTACTTAAAACTATGTATGAAGTAACTAAGAGATTTTGTTCCTCTTGCTTTCATTGACTATCTTGTTCTTTTCAGTTTTCTTACTGAGTCTCCCATCAACACTTAGTGTCATCTGCATAGTGTAAAGTGTTAATATTATGTCCTCTCCTGTTTAGAATTATTTTCTTGTACAAGTTAAATAAATGTGATGAGAAAATCAATCCTTGTCACACTTCAATAGAAATTACAGTTTAGTTACATGGATTTTACCATGTCAATCAAACTCATTTTCTGTTTGTGATGCTTACATAAATTCCTGACCACTGACAAAGTAGTTCTTTCTGATTTTCAATGTAGACAGAATGCTAAGATTGACAAAAGCAAAAGAAGTTATAAAAATTTGTACTCAATCATCATAGTCTCCTGAATCCTGTTCCTTTATTGTCCTTTTTTCTCGTTAGTTTTCTCACTCCAAGTAAGGCCTTGTGCCTTAGTGGCATTATTGCCTTACTAGGGGTGAAATGATTAAAACAAAAAAGTGGGTAATAGTAAGAAAAGGCAAAAGTTTGTGCTTATATTTATCAACACTTAAGAATAATTGTGATTATCATTGCATTTGTCATGTAGGAAATCATTACAATGATTTGCAGGTTATTTAAAGCCAGAAAATATTTTTAGATTGTAAAAATTTTTTTTCTGGAGATAATAATTGTTTAGTTTTACAAATCTTACTAATTTAACCCATAGTCGGGGAGGAAAAGAGATGAATTCATACTTTCCAATCAATTCAAGTGAATATAACAAACCCAACAGAAATTGGAAACTGGCTCTCAAATTAACAATCTGACCCATTATCTATTTATACCACCTGCACATCCAAAGTATAGAACACCTGATATTCCCAAACAATCACCTATGCAGGCTCAATGTTGCTTAACTTCAGTAATCATACAGAAATCAGTGTTTCAAACATGATATGACCGTAAATCTCATTACAACGAATAAGTTTTCATGTATTTCTTTCATTTATAATGCCAAGAGTTTCATCTAGTAATTTTATAAATGAAAAAACTTTGAACTCTGATAAAAAGTTTAAAATATGTTTACATTTTAAGTACTTTGTTACCAATTAATTTTCAAATGCTCTTCTCCCGCCTTTGGTTTTAGAGCAGCTGTTTGAAAGTTTGTTAATCCCTTATTATTGTGATTGCTATATTGAACCTATTATATTACTTTCATTCACTCTTTTGCTTACATATAGAGTGAAATAACAAATAGTAAACTCATACATAGGAAGTAAGTAGATACCAATATTTAGATACATTAAAAATGGTCCTAATTTTATACTTATCTCTCTTTGGCTAAAAAACTTAATGGTAAATATAAACTTCAGGGGCATATTTAGTTGATCAAACTCATCATAGAAGAATTTGGAATAATTTACTCTTGGCGAGTTTTGGTGTTACTGTAAGAAGGTGAAACTTGTGCCTAAGAATATGAGTAAATGAAAATCACCAGAGTAACATCTGTGCCTAAAGATATAATTTGAGTTAACAACTAAAAATTAAATTTGTCCTCCAAAATTTGATTGGGCAAAATTTTAATAGTCAATCTGCATGCTGTGCATTGAAAATCAGGGAAAAGCAGATTTGCAGTGGTCAGGAATTAATGCAAGTGTTACTTAGGGCTATTACATATATAATAATAATGGCTAGCTACTTGTATTCAAGGATACCTGTCTACCAAGGTGGCTAGCTAATCCCCATTGTAAATGCCTGCTCAAGCACACTTATGCTTGTTCAACACCCACAGAGCCAACCTGTAGTTTATACTGCAACTATGCTGAGCGGTCTTTAGTTACAGTTTCAGGGAGAGAACGTGTTATCTAGCATGATCAGCAGTCTGAACAAGGCCAGGACACGCAAACCCTTGGTTATGATGACTTGTGACTTCGAGCTAGCACAACCATTGATGACTCCTCAAAGAAAGCCATCTACCCAATTACACTCACAAGGCTTGGGGCAATCCATGATATGGTTTTTCAGACACTTTCCAAAAGTGCTGCATGCTGGGATCACCTCCTCCAGACTGATAACATCAAGAAGTCATCTTCCTGAAAAATCAACCATGGTGACCATGATGCCCTGGGCTTCATGGTCAGAAAGCGACCACTTGGTCACATGCACACACATATATATATATATATATATATATATATATATAATACAAATAAAATTTATCACTTAGCTGACTGATGTTATATTCAGCACCTTGACTCCAGAGTTTTTGAAACAAAGCTTTTTTTTTGTAATCAATCAACTCATCATCAGGAGGTTACAGCAATTGACAGTGGATTTTCTCATTTTTGTAATTTTTTATACTAAGCTAGAAATTAATTTATGTGATAGTTTTTTGGTGTTAGGTTGATTTTTTTATCTTTACATGTGTATGTGTATGTGTGTGTATGTTGTGGCTGTGAGTATATATATATATATATTTTGATTGTTTAATACTTAGTTTTTGGTCCTAATAGGGTTAGACCAGTATACATTTGTATTAAAAAGTGTTCTATACAATTATATTGTAGAACTTTTGAATATTTTTCATTTTTAAACGAGTTATTTCGCTACCTTGGTTTCCAGTATGAGTGGTTTCTTCAGGCAATTTTTAATAACTGATTTTACCTTTTACCGTTTTTCTTTTTAAGAACACTCTTGTAACGGTGTTTTATTTGAACGTTCACGTGGCAGAGAATTTATGAATGCGCATTATTTAAATTCAAACGAATTATGACATTTTCAGCTATGTTTGTATGAACCTAATAGGCATTTCTTAGTGTGGATGCATTTAGTCATAATTTCTGTTCTTTCATTTAACAGTTCGTCTTTATTTGAGTATGTCATAATTTCTAATTTTTCTTCTTGGCACAGTCTTTTGTTGCCTGGTGCTAGTATTAATCCGTCATCTCTATATAATCTGTGGTTGTCAATATGGATTATTTTGTTTATTTTGTTTAAAATGTATATTCCCATCAATTCTGAAATTACTGCTCCATCATACAATCCTTGTGATAGACAGCCAAGCCTTACAATGGTGGACAAATATATATATATATATATAATCGAGAAATAAATATACATAACATCCTGAAATTTAAATACCTTTATAGATGTGTTTACAGGTATTTAAAAATATTTTTTATTACGTAAATTTATTACAAAAAATCATATGCAATTAAAAGCTCTCATTATTTCATTATTTTCTTTGTCTTTTATTTTTTCCTTATCTTCTATGACTGTATGTATGCACAAATGCATACTAATGTCGTGAGTAAAATGTTAATGACATCAATTAAAATATGAGGATAAATACAGCAAATTCTACAATTGTGAAAATAAAAAAATGAAAACTTACCTGCTTGGCATAATTTTTGTCTACTCCTAAAGTTATGGTGCAAAAGTGATGCCGTACATCATGCAGCTTCATCAACAGAGCCAAGTGGATTGTCCACACACTACAAACAAACAGTAACAATTTGAGAAAACCTTATAGTTTCTGTCTGAGCTTCTGAAATGAACAGTAGTCATTATTTACATTTGGACTACTGGTCTGCATAATTCCATATTTTTTAACTTCATCTGGTGGCTAAGATATTATTTAAAATTCCCAATCAGATCTTCAATAAATGACAAGAATAGATTTTAAAAGCTTAACAACACACATTTATTTCAGATGGCACATTAGACACAAAAATGTGATTTATCATTACTTTTTATCAAAGAAATTAGGGTTTATTTTTTTCACTTAAAGATATTAATCCACCTCTTCTCTCTCCAGCTATGGGCTAATTAGCAAGACTTGTATCACTAAATCGTTATTATCTTAAAAAATTTCTCACAATCTCAAAATATTTTCTAGCATAAATCACCTGCAAAGAGCTGATAAGCCATTAAAGACAAATTAATCAATCAACCAATAGAAAGTAGCTTTTGATAAATCATAAAAATGAATTGATCAATGGAACATTCCTAGATAGATATATCTATACAATCTCTGCCAAGGGATATTCTGCAGCTACCATTCTTCAGGTGAAGGGTGGAACTACATGTTATTAGGTAGCTGTCTCAAAATTTAAGCTTTATTCAGTTTTATTTGTATGAAATGACACCCAAACATTTGGGGAATTTTAATAGCACATGCAATGCACATTTCTTCTTCTTCTTCAGGATATAGGCGATCATGGCTCTTCACAATTTCCTATCCTTTCTTAATAAATTGTCTTTTTGTTATCTCTTCTAAACCCTGTTCTGACATCCATTTACTCAAGCTCACTAGGTAGGTTATGTGTTGTTTCCTCTGTCCCTTTTGCCTTCAATCTGTCCTGAGAGTATCAGTTTTTCCAAGTCTACTTTCTTGTTAATATGTTCCCTAGAAATTTCAACTATGTCCTTCTGATGTTAAATATAAGTTTCTTTTTTGCTTCCATTTTCTCTCAAACTTCATTGTTGCTCACATGCTTGATCCATGTATGCAGATAACAAGCAAGGGGACTACTTTGAAGAAAGCAGTAAAAATTAGGTTTAGTGTAAAGGTAACAGGAGCCTCCTTTGAACGAGTCAGAAAAGTGAGTAAAAGGAGAAAAAGTTTGCTTTACTTTTTTTTATCTAAGAAATGGGAAAGGCATCGAAAGAAAAATTCTATAATAGATCCTTTCCAACTGTGAAATTTAGCATAAAAAGTTAATAAACTAAGGCCTCATTCCTTGGGTATAACACTTTGTATACACATATCTCTGAATGAAGAATAACATCTGTTAAAATATTTTTTTAAAACATAAAGAAATAAAAAAAATCCTGTCGTAGTTTAACATGTGATCACCAGAAAAGAAATGATATTTTTGTTTTAAAATTAATAGACAATTCAACATTTCAAATTAAGCAAAATAATAAGAACAACAAAGAAATAATATTAAATTATTATCTATACAATCTTAATTAAAATTAAATATTAATAATATTAATATTTGCTAGCATTACTTCTTTACACCTAATTTCATATTATTTTTTAATAAGAGATCATTACAAGTATAGAAGTTTGTTTTGTTTCATTCTTTTTAAGAAGAATTCACTTGTTTATAAAATAACTTTTGAATTTTGGTCTGAACCCAAAATATTTGGGCATCCTGTTTCATTCTAGAGCAAGAATGAGTCAACTTATGACCAACAGTACTAATTTTGTTTGATCAGTGCCAACAATTAGGTTTACCATTTCAGCTATTTCTGATCTAAATATGGAGGTTTTATGACTTATAAAGCAGAAAAAAATTCTTCTCTACTTGCTAGCAGAAATTATATATATATATATATATATATATATAGTTTACTTACTTAGTTTTTGGTCATAATAAAATTAGACCAGTGCACATTTGTATTAAAGTGTTCAATACAATTATATTGTAGAACCTTTGAATATTCTTCATTTGTAAACAAGTTATTATTTCCAAAAAGCTCAGAACTAAACAAAATTTTCAATAGAAATACAATCAAGCTAAGTTATAGCTGTACTAGTAATTTAGAAAATTTCATAAAAAAACAAAATCCCAGAAATTTAGATAGCAATATACAAAACAAGATCACTAACAAAGAATGCAACTGCAGGGACAAAAATAAATGCCCACTTCAAGGACTTTGTAATACAAAAGAAGTTATTTACAAAGCAAAAGTACCTGACTTAAATGGTCAAAATAAAATATATTTGGGATCAACCAAAGACACCTTTAAGACCAGGTGGTTCAATCACAAGTCTACATTCAAGATAGAAAACTTAAAAAACTGTACAAAATTGGCTAACCATGTGTGGAAATTTAAATTAAAATATGGAAAAGACCTAGACATAATGTGGAGTATAGTGAAAACAGCCAAGCCTTACAACGATGGCAAAATATGTAGACTGTACCAGGAACAGAAGTTAGCAATTATGCTATTCCCAAACAAAAATGAACTATTGAATGAAAGAACAGAAATTATGATGAAGCGTAACCATACTAAAAAATACCTATTGGGTTCAAACAACCATGGATAAAAAAAAGTTATAATTTCTTGTAATTTTAAAAATTGTGCATTCAAAAATTCCCCATCATGTGGGCGTTCAAAAAAAAAATCACATCACCATTATATATATGGTTTGATGTGACAGCATTTTTGTGTTAGGAATTAAATTTAGCAAATTGTGGACACTTGCCTTATATTTTAAAGATTTCTTTTATTTTTTACTTACCATACAAAGTGAGCAAAATAATGAATTAAAGTTTGTTAAGAAATGTAAAAGACAGAAAGAAAGATTCAATAAATTTTTTCCAACTGTGAAATTTAGCATAAAATGTTCATAAACTAAGCCTGTCTACTCTTCCCCCTACACATTTTGTTTTATTTACTTACTGCACAAGTTATCTCCTTTTAAACTGGATAGGGATATTTGTTAAAAAAGAACTGAAGTAATTGAAAGAAAAATATTTTTGTGAAACTGATATTACATTAAAAACAAAAATGGTGAAAAAAATAAATCTGAATTCTACTCAAAGAATTTAACTTCTTTTATTTCTGTTTCTTCTTTTCTTTCTCTGATAAAATGATTGGCAAAGTTGTTCTTGACTTAGAAATATTTGTGATTTAATTCAAAGACTTCATATATATAAATCAAGTCAAGGAATCTGGTTGGCTAATGTTTACCCAGATACTTTGGACTACTAATACTTGTGCTAAACACATAATGAGTGTAAAATATGACACAAAACAAGTAGTTTTGTATGCTACTATATGTCTGCAGTGACTTGAAAATAGCACTAAGCACTAGTTAGTTTCTAACACAAACACTAGGGACAGACTTTCATGGAGTCTTGAAAACATACATATATATATATATATATAAATTTACACTCACACCCTGATTGAGCACTCTGGAGGAATGGTAGACTTTGAAAAAACAGTAGTTACTCTAGCATCTACGCATCGTTCATTCAGTATTGAATTAGAACACTCTCAGCTACTGGTGTATGTTATGGTATAAAATGGTATATCACATGTTAAAAGTCTGCCTTCTTCTACTGAACAACCATAGCTTAGAGGTAGAATCACTGACTGATGTCAATTCGGTCGGGTTTCAATCCTGGCTAAAATAGTAATCGGATGTCTAACCATACTGATGAGCTGTGATACAGCAAAACAGATCTGTCCGTGGATGACTATATATATATATATATATATATTCCACTTGTAAACGAGTTATTACACGACCCAAGTTTCTACCATGAGTGGTGAAACCTGGGTTGCGTAATAACTCGTTTACAAGTAGAAAATATTCAAAAGTTCTCCAATATAATTGTATTGAACACTTTTTAATACAAATGTGCACTGATCTAATTTTATTATGACTAAAACCTAAGTAATTAAGCAATCAAAATATATATATATATATATATATATATATATAGTTACAAATAATAGAGCAGATTCATGCCAACTTCATAGTTTTATGAGGACACCATTATGGTGCTCTCACACGTCAGGGCTGTTTGACAAACATTTACATTTATAAACCATTGTAATAGCAAAATTACAATATCAAGCTCTACTTTGTATTGAGCACTCTTTATAAAAGAGTCTTTAACCTATCTGTTCTTTCACTTACTTAGATATATACATATATTTATGTACCTCCATTGCATCATAAAAAATCCAGCATAGTATGATTTAAAAAGGTTCAAAACTTAATAAAACAAACTTTTTCTATCAAAATATTTATAATATTATTAAGAGGAAAGATCAAAGTAATTTTTATTTATTTTATAAAATTTTTTATCCCTTTTAACGTTCAAAATTTTGGCAGAAAATTTTGTTTTGATTTGAGTTAGTTTGGCAGAAAATCTGAGAAAATTTTACGACTGTTTACAATCGATTACTAACTTCTTTTTTTTTACATAACTCACTTTTTCGGTGACAAACACATTAATTTGGAAATTCTTGCAAAAATCAAATAATTGTCGGATTTTAATGAAACTTTCAGTACTCATTCACAAATGAATAAAATTATTTTTGAAATTATTACTTTTTTAAAATATTGATGAAAAAAATTTTCTTTTTAACTCTGTTACCCCACTTCCACGTAAATTCATGAAATTTTAATAAATTTTAATTTCTGTAAATTATTTTATTAGTTAAACACAGAACTCATCGGGAAATATATTTTATTTAAAATTATCTGGCACTATCTGAAAATCTGCTCCAAAGAGAAATATAAAAAATGCCATAAAACTCTGATATAATTTAATTTGATAAGCTTTTAATTGCTGGAATAAATAATAAAAATTAAGAACATTATAGTCTGAAAAAAAATTTTTTTTCGATTACTAATAAAATTTTAAAAGAATTGTTTTCATTTTATTTTATTATTATAATAATTCATAAAGTTTTAAAAATATTTTTTTTTAAGTTAAGAATTGATGATTATATTGCCTATCAAAAAATAAAAAATTTAATAAAAAATTTTCACCCATTATGTTTTTAAAATAATTAAAAAAAATTTTTTTGTGTGTAAATAAATATGTTCATTTAAGTACAATGTTCCATAGGGGTCATAACAAGTTTCCATAGGGGTCATATTTATTCTAGAAGTTTACAAGTGTTTTGGATTATTCCTCTTACATGGAAAACGACAGAAACCACACTTTGATTCTGATTCAAGTCTCTTCAAGACGTTTATAAAATTCAACAGCCTGTTTTGCAAGTCATTCCTTAAACATTTAAAGAAACTTTTACATTTTAATTCCTAATTTTCTAATTTTGTTAAAAAAAAATAATAATGATTGTGAAATTCACAATTTGTAGAGATACCTAAAAATAATATAAAAAATAGATATTAAAAATTAAAATTAAAAGTAATAAATACCATAACATTTCATAAATTATTGAGTTAACTCTGCTGTTATTTTCATTCTGTTATTAAATTGTAAACTTTTTTAAAAGAAAGTTTTATATTATTTTAATTTTTATTTTTTCAGAAAACATCTTCAAACGTAAGCCTACAAAGCTAAACTAACTAAAATGTCATCAAATACTGGATAATTGCTGAAAACTGTGCGAAATTTTTAACTTTAACATAGTTAAAAAATAAAAAAAACGATTTGTATGAATAAGATTTATACCAAATTCGTCTTCCATACTTTTGGCTGGATACTAAATCATCAGTTGTTGGCTGCTCCTAAGGTGTTGATAAGGTGTTGACAGCTGTGATAACAAGGCTACCGTAATTGAGGAATACTTTTTGAAACATTTTTCAAGCAGTAAGCATGTAATTCTTGTTTCAAGTCAACCTAAAGTAAGTTTAAATTCGGCAATTTAAAGAAAATAATGTCTCAGTGAGGTGTATTTTATTTTTGTAAGATTTTTTAAAATCAAGAATTGGCTTCTGTTTACAATCAATGAAAAATGGCGGAAATTTTGAAATTTAAAAATTTTTTTTAAATTTAGAAAATTTTTTATTCCGATCAATATAATTTCAGTTTAAAATACACCAGGGTATTTTGCTTACTGAAATTAGTAAATTTAATCTGCTGGCTTTCAATTAAAGCTAATTTTAAAGCTTGAAGATAACTTATTTATTATTAAAATTTCAATTTAAATTTAGGTATAGAAAAATGAGTGGCAGTACCTAATATATGTACATATATATATATATATATTGTGATGAAAACTCAACAAATAATTAAACAGTTATAAATCCAGAATTTATTTTGGCAGTTGTAAAAATTACACCCTGCTTTGTCAAACCCAAAAAATCAAATGTTACATTTAACTTAGAATATTTAAAAAAAAGTTTTCACGGAGAGGAAAGAGTAGAGGCGTATACAATTAAACATTGCAACAACAATACAGGAAGTGTTACAAAATTAAAAACGCATATACACAATCTTAAAGAAAAAAATATATACAAACACAAAACAAGAATACATATAAACATAGACAAAATAAGCACACACAGACATATGATTATAAGTGGTCATATATGTACGCAATAATAATATAAAATTAAAAATGAAAATAATCAAAGTAAAGAAAAACAAATAAAAATTGTAATAATTTTTTAAAGGTTTTTGTGATTGCTATTTGTAATTGTAAGTATATATAGGATCTTTTTCTTTATTCCTTTTACAATTTTACTTCTCTTTTTTAGTTTGATATTATATATATATATATATGTTGACAGCAGGTAATGTAAGTTTTGTAAAAATGTATAAGTACATCCACAGCAGCAAAAGCATGAAGTAGATTCTAAGTTTTTTAATCAAGTATTCAAGACTATATTAATCTCTTAATCTGAAATGTTATTTGCTACATGAATGGACAGTTGAACATTGTGTGCGTAGCATAAGAAAGTCATTTTAGAATTCTCATGATATTGAAAAATTATCAAAAACATGTTTAGCAGCTAATGCAAGCTTCCGGTAATTTTCATTTATATTTGTATAATTACAATGCTTACGTTTTTACAGGCAGATTCCTTATGAGCACTTTTGAAAATCTTTTCAAATCCATTTTAATATTTTGACATGCTAAAAATATTAACAGATGCTTTCTTCTTACCTAAAAGTGAGCCTAAAATGTTCAAAGCAGTACTAAGTCTGCTTGTTCAAATTAACCATATTTAATGCTGTCATATATTCAATTAATAAAAAAAGATTGATTGATATAAAAACTGGCAAATAAAAATGCAGTTTAAACTCTCACCTTTCTTTACACTGCAGCCATTTCAGATCACTGGAGTAGACTGCATTACAGTTCTTATTCAAGAACCTGCAACAATATTTACTAAAATTATGTCAAATTTAAAAGAAAAAACAAATTTCACAAACAAAGAAATACTACATAAATTTCATCATTTAGATTGCTCAAATCTTGTCTATTGTGCAGAGTAGAAAATAATTTCCAACATTATTTAGAGAAACAAAATCAGATTCCAAATCTAAACTTAACTAGTTTAAATTATGGAAGCTTTTAATATTTTCTTCATGTTGATGTTGAGAAAATTATCTTCACTTATTTGACACTTGTCACTGAAATAAATTAGTATAGGAAATTTATAAGTAGAAAACAATTTAAATTTGTTCAAGGCTTAGTTAACATATTCAGCCTAATTTGCAAAATTCATTTTCTTTAAAAAAAAATTTCATTTTGGCTCAAGAGTTTTAACACAAACTGCAAGTTATAAAAACATTTTCACAGAAATTAGATATTATTTTAATTGTCAAAAAGAAATTGTAAGTTTATATGTTATAAGTTTATATGTTATGTGTGTGATGGAAAATAAAAACACAACAGCCTTTCAATCTGATCTTGACGTGTACATGCTAGGGGGAAGGCATAGAAATTTTTAAAGTCTTCGTTTATACAGGGTGTCCATAAAAAAAAAAATTATAACTTTATTTGTATTTGCAATAGAAATAATTTGTAAAAAGGATTAAAAAGAAGTAAATCTATATTTTTTTTAAGGTTTTATTGAAATTTTATTTAAGTTTCCACTTGTCCTCCATCATTAGCAATACAAAGGGTAATATGATTTTGCAGTTCATGGAAAATATTTGCCAACTGATTTACAGTAATGCCGGAAATCACATTAGTTACTTTAGTTTTCAAATCTTCTAACGAACTAGGTTTGGTTGCATACACAATTGTTTTCACATGTCCCCATAAAAAAATCTAATGGAGTCAAATCTGGCAAACGTGGAGGCCAATAAAATGGTCTACCTGTTCCGATCCATCTGTTAGGAAATTCCTGATTTAGAAACTGTCTAACATGCAGAGCAAAGTGACAAGGAGCTCCATCTTGTTGAAACACTGTATTATCTTTCAAGTTTATAACATTTTTTACAGATTATTTTTATCACAAATACAAATAGTTATAAATTTTTAAAAGTGCACACAAACTTTATGGACACCCTTTATCTTAACATAGTAACACTCATACCAGTGCACAATTTGTGTATGAACTTTAGATGATGTCATTTTTCTTTGCCACAAGGTTCAGTTTGGTGGAAGAGTCCATTGTTATTAGATATCAAAGCAGAGAAATGTACATATACTTCTTTTATTCCATTAGTCATTTGAGAGGGGGGGTCAGATTATGGGCCTCAAGAGGTGGGATAGTCATTTCAATAAATTGCTGTGTATGTTAGATGTAATACATCAATAGTGCTTTAAAGTTGGTAACAATGGTCAAATAGACATTCCTACAGGATGTGCGTTGTGGTGCATTGGATATCGGCTCGGAACGAGAAATCGGGGAGCCGAGTTCGAATTCCAGCTGAATTCAATGCATTCACTTACGCGCAAATACCCTTGGGAAAGATATTAATCCATCTATTCCTTCCAGTTATGGGTTAAATAACAGGACAGATTGGGTTCTATAGCCTTGGTCGGCAACCAGTCTACCACAGAAAGCAATGGCAACCTACTGCAGGATAATATTCTGCCCAGTCAGTCATGTCTCTTTCGAGACATGATCACCCAAGCATGTATCACGTATGGCACTTAACTGACTGACAATAGTAGGCCACATAGCACAGACGTTTGCAAAGACCAAGGCATTTTAAGACTGCACAACAAAGATTAGACAAAAAGGCAACATGCAGAAGTGTCAATACAAACCACTGGTAACTGTATGCATGCCTCTAATCTGACATCCACTTATATGAACATCATATGATCATTCATATCTCCAATTGTGTCTCTGAATGGATTTCATGGAAGATAACCATAAGTTTTGCTTTTATGCAAGTTGTAGTCATTTGCATGAGAGATGTAGACTTTGAAAGTAACATCTAGATTGTATTCACACATGGCCCAATTCCTGATATCACAGTGTGAAGTTACAGCTCTTGCTTGCCTCTGGTGTTTGTAGCGGTAACACTAAACTATGCTATATACATCAAGAACAATGTTCAACTCCAATGGAGAGGTAACATGCTGTTCATGTAGTATAATGCCTGCCCATATGATACCCATGCTACTCAACAGGATCTGCAAAATGTTTCATAATTTCCCTGGTAGATACAATTGCTAGAACTGTTCCCTCTTAAACATGTATGTTGCATGATGTGATGATGCCTGGCTTGTTCCATCAACCCATCTACAACCCTTGCAGTATTGCATCAACAAGTGTATCCCACTTTGGTCACCACCATCTGTATGACCATATGCCTATGAGAGTACAGGTCGTTTGTTAATACCCATGAAAAATATAGTGTATTAATATGGGGTCTAAGTGGTGCTAATAACAACCTTATTTTGGACTCTGTGCATATATTGAGCTGGATAAATAAATATTTACTGTAATCCAGCTATATTACCTGGATTTTTAATCTTGAGTAAATTGAAACACATAAAATGTTCTTCATAAGCAAATGTACTCAAATTTTGCTAAATCTCATGCAATTCTACTACTGATATCAGTGTGGTTTAAGCAGCTGAAAGAAAAAAAATTCAAATAAAAAATTATTACTAAATGAGTTATGCTGTATTCAAGAAATCTACCAATTCCACAAGTTTAATTACATTAAAATGTCTTTCTTTTCTATTTATTAGACCCAAGCATAAAAATTTCAGCAACTTGAGTTTGAATTCTTACACAAAGATTAAGCAACCTGAGAGCTGATGAAAACTGAGTTGCTTATCAAAAAGAAATTTAGTAAAATTTGACCTTTGTGCCTGCAAAAAAAAAAATTGTCAAAAGGATGGTTTATCCATTAACACTAATATTATTTTAACTACCTTCACTTCTTGGCCATGTTTATTGTTTTAAAAAGTGATGATTAGAATTGTAATAAAAACCTAAACATGTGATAAAAATGAATTTATAGATAGTATTAAAAATAATAGTGGTGTCAATGGAAAAAAATCTCATTTTGACACTCCTTTTTTTTTTTGTGAGTACAAAGGTCTAAGTTTACCAAAAATGTTATATTCAGGGTGCTACAGTTCTATTTACTGTCAATGCATAGAAAAGATCATTTATATTTTCTAAAAAAGGTGATATGATTAAAAATAGTAATTAAATTAGTTTCAATTTAACAACAATGGAAAGTAGGCTTATGGCCACATCACATTGAAATACCAGTACAATCACCGGTTAAGCAACAGTGAGCTTGGTCAGCATATAGATGGATGACCACTTGAGAATAATCTGGGGCTGTATGCTTGGAAATCCAGGTGGTGTAATGGACAAAAATTTGGAATTGTTAATTGAAGAGTTGAGTTCTAATTCCATTTGGGTTCATTATATCCACTTACCCTTGGAAAAGAGTTGGCATTAAATGACCCATAAGGAGTTAATATGCCATTGAACAAACAAATTAATTAAACCCTTGAGAAAGGCACAAATCCACCTCTTCTCCCCTCCTAGCTATGGGTTAATTAGTAAGATTTGTATCACTAAATCATTATTATAAAAAAAAAGGAAATTCTTACAATCTAAAAATATTTTCTGGCTTTAAATAACCTGCAATGAGTTGATAAGCCGTTGAAAACAAATGTATCAATCAACAAATAGAAAGTACCTTTTACAGATCAATTAAAAATGCTTCTGATAGAATTGAAGTTTCAAATCATTTATAATTCATAACAAATAGAAACACCATTTTTTTCACTGATTTTTGATATTATAATTTCCTTCATTTTGTGCTTACATAAATTGCTCCATATAAAATCACTTCAATGAAATAAAGCTTTTAAAGTTGAGTGGGTAAATGGCTGAGAATCATTTTTGTAATCATGGGTTTTAATATCTGTGACAAAAAGCACATGACTTTTTACTGAAATGTTGTTTAGTATAGATCCCCATCTAAATGTATTTAGATTAATATTCTCAGTGGTGAAACCAGTAAAATTTAACCATCCTTTCTTCATTTTGATTGTAGATAGTTTTAAAAAATCATTTTACTAAAACGCAATGGATTCCTGAGTGTAAAAGAATATGAGTAAAAGAAAAACACTATTAAGGAGAGAGAACAATAAAAGAACAAGAATTAAGAAAAAAAGACAGCAATTGACTTTACATTTAAATTTTTGAAGATCAAACTTGACTGAAAAGCAAGATTGACTGATTCATTTTCTACAACTTATCAAACCATTGCAGGTTACTTAAAGCTGGAAAATATTTTTAGATTATAAGAACCTTTTTGTTGTTTTGGAAACAATAATGGTTCAGCGAAACAAGTTTAACTGAAATTAACCCATAACTGGGGAGAGAATAGGTGATTTCATACTTTTCTCAAAAGTATTTGTGTGTAGGTGATTATGAATCCAACAAAAATTAGAACAAAGGTCCCTGATTAACAATTCTAAGTCATTATCCATTACACTGCAGTACATCCAAGTTTACAGCACCTACATTGTAGATAACAATTGACATTGCGTTTAAATTTTTGAAGATCAAAGTTGAACAGAAAGCAAGATACCAGAAGAGAGTTTCACAAGTGAATAGTGGAAAAGAAGGAACTGTTAACATAGAACTTACAGTTATATCTACCAAACTGAACAGAGATTATATTATTTTTAATTATCTAGTCATGAGGAAGAAATCTATGTGCCTAACTTAGGGCTTTCAGTAAAACTTTGCATTCCTATTAGGAAAATATTAACTTAACTATCCTGTATCATTAAACATATATGGTTAACCAAGGAACCTCATAGATTCTTACATCAAATGAAATATAAATACATGGTGCAACAGAAATACCTCCCACATAAGACATTAGCTAGATTAAGACAATATTGCCATTATTGCTATTATGTAGGAGGTATTTCTATTGCATCCCATACTTTTCAATAATTTTTATTAATACAGTTTATCAATTAGGATGGGTCTTTTTTTTTTTTTTAGTCAGCTTCCTTATTTCTACTTTTAGGTTTTCCAACATCACTTTATCACAAACATTAAAATAATAATTTTATCACTTCTGTTTTGCTTGATGTTTATAATTTCCTTCATTTTGTACTTATATAAACTGCTCCATATAAAATCACTTCAACAAAATAAGAAGCTTTTAAGGTTGAGTGGACTGAGAATCATTTTTGTAATCATTGGTTTCAATATTTGTGACAAAATAACTGACTGACTGAAGTAACAACTCATTTGTTGGACAGAGAAACTATAAAGATTTTCCTTGGGTACAGCTAATTTCCACAAAGTCAAAGACAAAGATGAACACACTTGAAAAAAGAAACAACTCAATGTCGGTATTAAATTAGAAGGTTTAATATACAAAGGAGTGTATATACAAATAGGGAAAAAAGCTTGCAGATATAATTTATATTTGCAGATGTAACCCTTAAAAGTGTTCAAGCAACAAGTGGGATTTTCAGCTTTGTGGCTGCTGGACTCCATTAATATTGGAAAGGGCAGCGTCAATAAATGTGTCGTCTCTATGATTGTTATTTCCCAAAGGAGGAAGATCTCAGGATCAAATTTACTGTGTAGCCCCAAGAAGGAGTCATAATTGAACAATAGTTAACCAATCAGTGTCCTGGATTAGTAAAGGTTTCAAGTTCAAGGTTGATCTTTGAATGGTAATGGGTTAGTTCTTTTTCTTATCACTTTCAGATTCTTATAAAACTGTTGCTACTTCTATGTGTATTTTCCCTTTTGTATCGTTCGACTGTTAGCACCAAACAAAATATAACTCTTGGGGCGTAGAATGTCAGAACAATGAACAACTGTAGACAGCTAGAAAATGTGAAGCAAGAGATGACTAGATTAAACATAAACATTTTAGGTATATGTAAAATGAGGTGACCAAATAATGGAGACTTCATCAGTGAGAACCACAGAATTATATAAGCAGGGATGAAAATAATGAAGAAGAAGCTGGCATGATACTGGATAAAGACACAAGAAAATGTATAATGAGATACTGTCAGATATCTGAAAGAATTCTGATAGTCAAACTGAAAGAGAGGCTTCTCAATATATTGGTTATAGTGGTAGATGCACTGATAATACAAAGCACAGAAAAAGAAATCAATTCATTCTACTCCATGCTATACAATGCCAAGGCACAGTGCAAGTCACAAGAAATCAGAATTATCATGGGAGATCTGAATGCCAAAGTTGGCCAAAAGAGAGAAGGTGAAATGGCCAAAAATTTCTGACTAAAACACCACAATGGAAACAGTGAGAAATGGGTCCAAGGGTGCACAGCGAATGACCAGATAATAACCAACACCTAGTTCCAAGAGCACCTAAGATGAATATGGACATGGAGAAGTCCAAGAGGAGAAACTAAGATCCAAATTGATTATATTACTATGAACAAGAGATTCAGGAATGCAGTTCTTCACTGCAAAACCTACCCAAGTGCTGACTACAGAAGTGACCACATACCAGTTATATGCAAACTAAGAATAAAACTACAGAAATTAAAGAAACCTAATGCGTCGTGGTGCAGGATGAGTGTCGTGATGCAGTGGATATTGGCTTGGAACGAGAAATCGGGAAGCCGAGTTCGAATTCCAGTCGTATTTCTTGCATTCACTTACGCGCAAATACCCTTGGGGAAGGTATTAATCCATCTCTTCCTTCCAGTTATGGATTAAATAGGACAGATAGGGTTCTGTAGCCTTGGTCGGCAGTCTACCACAGAAAGCAATGGCAACCTACTGCGGGATAATCTGTCCAGTCAGTCATGTCTCTTTCGAGATATGATCGCCCAAGTGTGTATCATGTATGGCACTTAACGGAATGCAACTCTAAGACTGCAATACAACAGATTCGTGAATGATCCTAACCTGCAGAGAAATACAAAGGACAAATTGGAAACAGAAGCTCAAAATGGAATGCACTAAAAGAAGCTGTAGTGACATCAGCGAACATCATCCCAAAGGAAAAAGAATGTCAGAAAAATGAGTGGCTCACTAAAGAGATTCTTGACATAATGCAAAAGAGGCAGAAAACAATCTCAAGATATGGAACAGAAGATGGGAAACTACACAAGGAAATAAGGAGCAAATGCAGACAGGCTAAAGAAAGATGGTTCAATGATAAATGCACTGAAATAGAAAAACCGAGCATGACAAAGGAGACATGCATAAAAAAATAAAGGAACTAACAGGACAAAAGACCTGCTCCACAAAAGGATGTATAAACCAAAGGATGGAACACTCATACTAGAAAAAAAATACTTCAGAGATAGGACAAGTATATCAGAGATCTCTTCCACAACAAGAGAGAGCAACCGGCAATATACAAAAATATAGACGGACCAGAAATATTGAAAACCAAAGTGGAAGTGGCACTGGCCAAATTGAACAGAAACAAAGCAGCAGGACCTGATGGTATTGTAATAGAGATGCTGATGTCCTTAGACAACTTTGGTGTAGACAAGATCACAGAAATAATAAACAAAATCTACAACAGTGGCAATATACTGGAGGCCCTAAGTAGATCAATTTTCATAGCACTACCTAAGAAGCCAGGTGGAAAGGAATGTGAACTCTACCAAACAATCAGCTTAATGAGACACATAACAGAACTCATTATCCGGGTTCTTATGAACAGAGCTTGCAGTAGAATTGGCTCAGAGATAGGACAAGAACAATGTGACAATGTTAAAGATACAGGAATGAGGAATTCAATATTCATTCTGAGAATGCTATCTGAAAGAGCAATACAAATGCAGAAAGACCTTCATCTGTGCTTTATAGACTACACAAAGGTATTTGACAAAGTACACCACAAAGCAACCCAGACATATTCTGAAAAAATATTCAAAAACTTATATTGACAGCAAACCACTTGCGTACAGATAGGAAATGAATTCAGCAGGTATACAAAAATGGAAAGGGGCATAAGACAAGGATGTGTTTTCTCACTGGATCTATTCAACTTCTAAAGTGAAACAATTCTGAGAGAAATAAAATCCTTTCCAGGATTCTTTATTTGCAACCACAATCTCAACAATGTAACATACGCAGATGACACAGTGCTGATAGCAGACACAGAGAAGAAAATGCAGGACTTTCTACAGAAGGTAGAAAGAGAAAGCAAGAAGAAAGGACTGAGCACAAACTTCAAGAAAACTGAATGCATGGTCATCAGCAAAAAGAAAACCCCAAAATGCTAGGTACAGGTCAGAGAAACTAAAATAAAACGAGTAAAGAAATTTAAATGTCTGGGAAGTGTTTTGACAGAAGATGGAAAGTGCGATGTTGAGATCCAAAGACACATTGGCATGGCCAAAGACGCATTTCAAAAGCTAACCAGAGTACTGAGAGACAGGAAAATCTCATTGGAAACAAAGAAAAACATTCTGGACTGCTATGTGATATATGTCCTTCTGTATAGCAGTGAGTTGGAAGATCTCTTCAAGGATGAAGGAGAGGCTCAAAGCAGCAGAAATGTAGTTCTACAGAAGGATGCTGAGGATACTATGAACTGAGCACATGAGCAATGATGAGGTGCTGGAGAGGATGCAAACAAGAAAAAACTCATACTTAACATCAGGAAGAGACAGCTGAAGTTCCTGAGACACATAATGAGAAAAAAATGCTTAGAGAATCTAATACTCACAAGACGAATAGAAGGAAAGAGTGACAGAGGAAAGCAACCTGAGACATATTTGATAGACCTGAGCAAATGGATGGTGGAGTGGGGCTTGGGAGAGATAACAAGAGGAAAAATATTGAGAGCAACAAGAGACAGGGCCAAGTGGAAGTCCATGATCACCTTTGTCCTGAAGGGCCATGAAGAATAATTTGTGTAAGAGTAAGTGCATATATGCAAACATATGAGACCTGTCTAGAAAATATCTGAATATTTAATATTAATAAAAATTAGCTTGCCTAAGATGATAGTATCTTAGTCCCTCTCACAACACAATATTCCCTACAAACACTTATCTCATGATCATATTAATTTCAAAATTGTAAAGTTCTTTTTTAGAACACAGCTACTTCGTAACATTCACCTTAATCTTTCCAACAGCATTTCAACAGTGATTTAATTAAAACCAGAAATTGTAGGGACTAGATCTGCATGGTAATGGGGCTGACAGGCATACAATATGCAAGGTTTTGCCAAAATAAATCATGTGTAAAGAACCTACTCAGTCATTGAGAATGTGATGATCACACAGTATACAAGCTCACTCAATACTAATTAAGACCATAAATAGTGTTTGTTTATGCATGTACAATGAAGTCATTTTTGATTGGTCATTAAGTTATATAGGCGTGCAACCAGTTCTTGAAATATTCAAACACTGTGAAGCCTCAATAAAATATGGTTTTTGGGTAAGACACTATATGTGATCTTAAATCTGCAATAGAAAAAACAATAATTCCCAAAAAGGATGCTTCTCCAATCACTACAATCTTAACTTATCAGGTATAGGATTATTTGTTATCTTCCCCTCATATCTCTGTAAACTGTACCTTTTACTCTGTAACCCTTTATCTCGAGTGACTCGATGATACAGGATGAAGATTATTGAAAAAAAAAAAATTCAAATAAACTAACAATTTTGATATAACTTACTGCAAGACCATACAGGAACAAGCTAGGCCACAGTCCCAACTGTATCTCTGTGGATAAAAAGGGACGGATATCTTCAAACCATCAGAGGGACACAACTCATCTGCTAATTCAAAGAAAAAATTTTAAAAAAAAAGGAAAAGTTCAGTTTAATAAAATGTTTTGTTTTTAGTCTGATTAACATTTTTTTTTAATAATGTTAAATTGTGCGTCTAGGTCTGGAAAAAAATTGACTATGAGAAGTATTAATAAAAGAACATTTTGCTACATTTTCACACTTGTATAAAAATACATATATATTTTTGAAGTATTATAAAGAAAACTTTCAACTTTGAGCTATTTTGTCAGGAATTATAATATCATTTTGAACAATAAAAATGCATGATAAAACTTTCAGGATATTTTTTTAAATGAATGATTGCATTTAAGTTAAAAACTGATTTTATTTTTTCTTATCACATTTAGAGCATATTACTAGAGTCTAGAGTAGAAACATTCCACTAGAAAAAAAATTACTTAAAATCATGTTTTTAAAACCTAAAAAGGTTGCAATGGATTTTTTAAAATCTTTTTGTTTTTATGTCAGATGGAAGTAATTTTCTATCCAAATTAACCTCATTTTCTCGCTTTTTAGCACAAAATGCAAAGATTCTGAATTTTCAAATCATATGGGAAAAACTGAAAAGAAAACAATAAATTCAGCTCTCTAGCTAATAATTCCAATGAAATAAAAACACTGATATTAAAAATTGTATTCCTTAGTGTAAAAAAATATCAGAAAATAGATATTTACTATTTTTAATTTATTATTTAATTTAAATACTGACGTTTTTGGCAGAACAAGTTGTACTCCCCAACAAAAATTGTTTCTCAAAAGTTTCCAAACTAAAAATCTGCCAATATGCATCAATTTTTTTTTTGTGAAATAAAAAAAAAATGTTTTTACAGGTTTTAATAATTTTTACAGATTTTTCTTTCATAAAATAACAAAAAAAAAAGATAAAAAGCGAATCATGACAAACATGACAACGCTTTATCTAAAATTGGACAATAAATTTGAATTTGAAATTGAGTTTTTTTTTAATCGATGTAAAAATAAGAGAAATATTTAAGTGCTGTACAGTAAAAAGAATAAAAAGTTTGATTTTTAATATCTTATTTTAATTTGTTCTTTCCATTTTTCTAATTTCTTGCCTCTTATTAATTTTAAGTTGAAATTTTATTTTCATTTTCAATATTGAATATTGTTTAAATTGTAGATCTATTTTTATTTATTCTTAATTTATTTAATCACTTTTTAATTTTAATTAATGCTTATTGTAACTCCAAACCTTCTAAAAATAAATAAAATTGTTAAATTGGCTTAATTTTTTTTTTTTTTTAAGTAACTGATTGAGCGATAAACAATCAATTGAGCATTGAAAAAGAAAGCATCTCTCTCCGTTTTTTTTTTTTTGTTTGTAACGTGCCTGTCTTACACATAACAAACAACCATTCCCTCTACCTGAATCTTCCATGTCATCATCCGGTAAACGCATTCACCAACCTTTGTTCTTTCACATTTTACGTTGTTTTTGTAAGTTACATTTGTTAACCATATCAATTGCTTTTGCCAGTCGATACAACTGGTCAATATCTCCATCCACCATTGTGTCAGATTCGAGAAAGAACGAAAAACACGCAAACAAACGAAAAGAAACATTCAAGGGAGGTAATCATGGATTTGCAAAAACGCTAACTAAACTTGAGTGACGCATGCGTAACCCATTTTGATTTCACAACCTCAGAGTAAATTTGCCCACTTTTTTTGTTTTTGCTTTAAGGCGATTGTTTGAAGATGAGGATGTAGCGTTCATCGAATAAATGCGATAATTAGGTAATTGAATTCTTTCTGTTAAATGGAAAGATACTTATTTTATTTACACTACACTACAGTTTTTTTTAGTTAGACGAAAACCTAAAGGGCCATTGTGTAAGCTGAAAAATGGTTAACCTGGAAGACAGAACCTTGTTAATGTTATTGTTCTCCGCCTTGTCAAACGTAATTTCAAGTTAAATGAATACATTGAGTATAATTTATTTATATATATAAAAAACCTGTAACTTTTATCTATTGCTGTTGCTAAGGCAACAGGGAAAGAGAATAATGAAATTAGAAGTGAAATAAATACACATTGCTGATAGCTGTCATTGTTGTTTCTCTCTCAACAAGCAGCTGGTGTTAACATGAACACTGCTTTGTGTCATATCTATCTGTCAGTGCAGTTGGCGTTCACGTTGAATTGAAGCTGGTCTGTGTTTTGGGTTTGATTGAAATAGAAAATATGAAGCTGTCAATCAGATCCAAATCAAGATTTGTTTTTTGGAGATTGGTCAATAAATTGTTTGTTTTATTTAGGTTAAAGTGAGAGAGAGAGAGAGAGAGAGAGAGAGAGAGAGTGTGTGTGTGTGTGTGTGTGTATGTGTGTGTGTGTGTGTGTGTGTGAAGCTTATGTGCAGAAAATATATTTATGCAGTCTGCTTTAGTTTGTTGAGCGGTCAACATCTGGTTTGTGTAGAAAAATGTAAGAGGCATGACAGAGTTTAAAAGTTTTGTGTTATAGTAAACAAGAAAACTAATTATACACTGGTGAAAATAATATTAACTGTTATTTCAGGACTATAATTATTCAGCATTTTTCTGTTTATTATGCTTTAGTAGAACTCTCTGGTTGATTAAAAGTTAGCACAGAAAAAACACAACAAAAAAATAACGTTCTCTGCACTGATAAGATTGACCTGTAGTCCTCCTAAATAATATAAAAACTAAACAGGATTCAAAATCAACAATTTCTTTCTGTTAGCTATCTTCTACAAGTATGTTCTCTTTTTCAATTGGCTTTTACAAAAAGCTTATTACAAAAGAAAAGACAATATCAGGTTCTTCAGCTGACAATGACACACACCACCCTGACCTACATCTTGACCTATGTGTGAACTCTTTCATGCACACTCCTGAAATTGTTATGACAAAAAGATAAACTGTTGATATTATTTTTAATAGACTCATAAATAGTAACAACAAACCTGTTTGTTACTGTTATTTTAATCCTGTTGGGTTGTTATTCTGTAACAGCTCTTTACCACAAGGATTGCCCAAACATATAAACATGACTTACTAAGGAAAATGGAGTGGCAAAATAGGTTTACCATTTTTATTAACTGTAACAATGCAAAACAACAATAAAACCTTATATAAACATAGTACTTATGGTAGGTGAGAGTTGCACTTTACATATGTTTGCTTTGTTTATATGTATTAATGGGTGTGATATGAAAGAAAGGCTTATTCTCCCATTTGCATTTCCTCCATCATTGATATTATTATATCCTTGATATAACAACACCTTATTTCACAGATAGAATAGCTAAAAGAAAAGGAATGATAAATATGCTTTATTCTCAGAGAGAGAGTTTCATGCTGTGAAGTCATACAAAAACTCATATATACATATTTACATGTGTCCCATACAGAGAAAATATAACACATATCAATAAAACAAGCAGAGTGAAAACAAAAGGAAAAGGGAAAGTCTTATATATAATTATTTCCAGTGAGAATTCAGTCTGCTGGATATTCTTCTGTTTCTGGAGAAGCCCTAATTTTAGCTTCAAGCAGGCCGGATTAACCTGCTATGTCACCATTGAGGACATATTCTGCAAATGGAAAATGGCAAGTTCTTGGTTTTTCCTAAATTGTGAACTGCAAGTCAGGGATATTTTTTATATGGTGAGAGATAGATTTCCATAGGAAAAAGCCAACATAAGGTTGTTAGCTGCACCACATTGCTGGGAGAGGCAGCCTGAACCATGGGGTCCTGGACTAATAAAACAACTACTTCACTTTTGTTATGTTATGATGTGATGTCATTATGCCATCTCAACCAAAGGGAGATAATAATCACCTTTTGCATCCCTACAAAGACAAACTGTCTCCTTTCTCTATACCAATATTAACAAATTATAAATATATACACCACTATAATATTTATTTTTATTGTTTGTAAGACAATGTTTCATTTGATATATTGTTCAGCTGACAGATGTGTACACTTTATTTTTTAAAGGATGTACTCAGGGCCAGATTATCCTCTAAACTAGTATAGACTGCAGCCTAGGGCCCTTCAATTTTTTATAAAGCAATGATTATACTTTTCTAGATGTTATAACTTTTACTTTCATAAATTGAAATTATATCAATATGACTAATTCATATTTATTTTGATTATTATAATGGTGGTTATAAAAATGTTTTTTTAGTATGGTTTAGTTGAAATGTGTGCTAATTTGGTTTGCAATAAATAGTAAAATAGTTGTATTTCTTAAATAATATTTTTGACAAATGGTTGCTATTCTAGTTTATTTAAAGAATTTGCAATAAGTTTACATCAAGCTAACTATGTAAATGTTGCTAAAATATGTTACAAGGGAGAGAGTCATAATTTCATCAGCCAAAAGTACCCAAGAGGTCATAATCTAGTCCTGCATGTACTTCATAAGTATAACAAAGCTCAGCTTGGTCCAAAACTGAAGTTCAGATTTGTTTTCAACACATTAAGCAAAGTTCAGATGTTTTGAGGTATTTTGATTTTAAAGTAAAATTTCACCTTTCCCTTTTTTTGCAATAAATCCTTACTTGCACTTTGAAATTATTTTCACCACAAACCTAAGAATTATAGATGTTTTATTATATTGTGTAGATAACATGCTAAAATCTGCCTTACTCCACCGTGTACCAATAGCTTAGAAGTAGAATCTCTGACTGATGTCAAATCTGTTAAATTTTAATCCTGACTAGAAACAATTGGATGTCTAACTGTACTGATGAGCTGTGATACAGTAAAACAGTAGTCTGCAGATGACTATATATATATATATAGAGAGAGAGAGAGAGAGAAAGAGAGAAAGACAGAGAAAGACAGAAAGTCAGCATGTCTAAAAAGAGAGATGGAATTTATATACATAAAGAGAGAGGGGGAGAGAGGAGATTTATATAAACAATATGAAAGAGTTCATTGAACTTTGCTATGGTTTTGGTCACTGGAAACTGTTCCTTTGAAGTTGTCAGTAGCTGAAAATGAAATCCTGTGAAATGAGTGCATTTATTGAAGAATTTTTGATGACATGTATTTCATATTTCTTTCAAGAGGCTCAAGTCTTAGGACTTTTCAACATTCACAATATAGCAATTTGATTGGGTTATTATTTTTCCATTGTTCTGTGGCTTGTTTAATGTCCACAAAAGAAAAAGAGATTCAATGAAACTGATTTTGTAATCTACATTGTTTATTGTTTGGGTATGTTTGTGTGTGTAACCCATATTTGCAGACTAATAAGTGTGGTATCTTGAAAAATGAACAATCAGAAACCTGGCTTTTTATCTAAGATTAAAGCTATTACTTCAGTCAAAAATCAAACTTATATTAGTTGTAAAAAAATGTTCTCAGCATTCTGTTTTTTGGTAATTAAAGACAGCAGAAAACTTTTTCTCTTTTTTAATGTAAAAACACTGAAAACATTTGTTTGTACCAAATATAAATTCAGGGTGTGAGAGATAGATTATCTAAATTACACAAAAATGAAAATAACACTGACATTTCATTTTAATAGACATATTTACCAAAATTACACAAAAGTATGTTGAAATGATAAAGAGTAAATTTATTAAAAAAACTGCTATTGGTTTTAACTACAGACTCCAGACAACTTTATAATCTCCTGCAACTGTTCTAGACAAACTTGTTTAAGTTGGTAAATATTGCCATTGTCTTCAGTTCATCTTTGGTTTTACAAGGAGTTTTGTTGACCTCTCACTCAAGCTGACCCCAGACATAATAATCAATGGGATTGCAATCTGGGGAGTTAGGTGGCCAGATGTAAGGAGTAATGTGGTTGCAGAAATAGTGTAACAGACATGACTAGGTTTGCTGCTAGTGTGGCATGGAGCAGATTTCTGTTGCCAAAGGGTCTTCCAGTAGCTACCCTCTTGACCAAGGGCAGCACTAGCTCCTCAGGGCACCTGATGTAGACCTCCATGTTGAGTCTGAGGCCCTGTGGGAGAATGAATGGAGGCATACCGTTGACATCACTAGTGATCACTCCAAACACCATGATGTCAACTGGATATTTCAGCCAACTCTTTCCGAATTCTATGCACTGTCCTCAGTTTTACTTGATGTAGGCTTCCATATTGAGTCTGAGTCTCTGATTATTTAAAAAAAAAAAAAGTCATACTTTTGTGGATTTCATGAACTGAATTTCATCTCGGCCTAAAGAACTTGTACATCATACTGGTTCAACTTGACTGCAAAGATGTCATCTACATTCCTAAGCCAGAACACAGGTTTTTACAAAGTAACTTGTCTGTCTAGTTCCTCAAAGGAGTTTCTGTAAGAAAACCTTGACTAAGATTAACATTTATGCATGTATTGAGATAAAAATTTTAAATAACCTGATATTTTTATTAATAGGCTTGTTTGGTGGTTGGAATGGTAGGAAGTAAGTTTACTTCCAATTCCTGTAGACTATGGAAACTGCCACACAACCTTTTATCTAGTCTTGGCAACTTAAAATAATTATAGATATGAAAAACACGTGAAAAAATTATTTTGCCAATATTTGATATTTATTATATTAAGGTGTTTGGAAAGTAATTACATTTTCCCAGAAAGGATATAAAATAAAGTTAAATTTATTGAAATCCAGTTTGAGTATCCAAAATCCAAAAGTCTTTCAGGTGCTGACATGACTTGACACAAATGTAAATTTCAGAAAACACCAGGACGGTTCCAAGGTGATGTGAAGCACTTTTCTTAGGTTGGAGTTCCCCAGTCAAGTTACATAGCCTACGTTGGCACCAGTTTTTTGTTAGTGATTGCCACAGCAACACATTCATTCATGGATTACTTACCAAGTGTTTTGTGCTTAGTAAAGATATTCAAAATGTCAAAAAGTCCTGCATTCATATATTTTTGTCAAGTTGGATCATGTTTTTTTTTACATGTACAGAAATTACAAAATATCTTTATGTATAACCTTAATCCATGTGAGCATTAGATGACTAGTGTCATTATCTGTATGTACACAAAATTTATTAAATTTTATATAAAATTACCTTCAGGGCATATGTATAAGCCGTGTTATGAAATGTAGGATGTGCGTTGTGGTAGTGGATATCGGCTCGGAACGAGAAGCCGGGTTCAAATTTCAGTTGAATCCATTGTATTTACTTACGCGCAAATACCCTTGGGAAAGGTATTAATCCATCTATTCCTTCCAGTTATGGGTTAAATAACAGGACAGATTGGGTTCTATAGCATTGGTCGGCTACCAGTCTACTGCAGAAAGCAATGGCAACCTACTGCGGGATAATCTTCTGCCCAGTCAGTCATGTCTCTTTCGAGACATGATCGCCCAAGCGTGTATCACATATGGCACTTAACTGACTGACTATGAAATGTAAAGGGATATAATGTTTATGCTTGGGTTACATTCCCCATTTTATTGATGCTATATATAAATTAAATAGCCTCTATTCCAAAAGAAAACCTGAAAACAGAAGTACTTTCAGTCCCAAGAATTTCAGATACAGGATGCTCAATCTGTATTATCAAAAATATAATCACTTTCATTTTCAGTCCAATGGGAAAGCAAATTTTTCAATTCCACTTTTAATTAATTTTTTTTCCTCCTGAGAAAACAGTTTGAAAGACTGTTTTCAACTTGTTTATTTCTGAATATTTTACTACTTAGGAAATGTGCTATTGTTTGAAACAAGTGAAAATCTGTAGATGTTAAATCTGGACATTATGGAAGAACTTCTCATCCTAACAATCTTATCTTTTTTCTTGGGTTAGTTTCACAGAGTGCGTCATTGCATTATCAGCACTTATTATCAGCACAAAAAAAGGATATTTTTTATGTAATTCTTTATTTACTTGATCAAGTTGCTGGCAATAAATATCTGCAGTGATGGTTATTCCATGATCCAGTAACTCAATGATCAACACCTTTTATATACCAACATACACAAAGTTAAGGATTTGGTATTGATATTTGGGCTCACATTTTGTGAGAAAAAAATTTTTTTTTTGTTTTTTTTTTAAAATTGAAATACAAAGCTCATTTCATCCCCTGTAATATCACAATGCAAAAATGCATTCCTGATTAAAAGACTGCTTCAGATGATGGAATAGTGTTTGGTTTTCAAGCAAAATATTATGAGGAACTAAAGTTTTGTTTTGAAAGTTTTCCTCAACTCTAAAACTAACTATAAAGGACACACTGTCAGAAGAGACAAATTGATTCCTACCACTCAACTAACTGTTGTGGCTTATATTTTTTTGTAGCGAAATACAGTTTCCTAACATATTTCTTTGTGTAAGTCAGGCATTGCTTCCTTATAATTGCCACATTTCTCTTTTATTCTGAATAGAATTAGGAAATGTTTAAATAAAGAGTCATTAATCCTTGGAGTCCTTGTGACAAAGATTGATGGGAAGTGAGACCTGGAGTACATTTAACCTGATGCCAGAGACAAGATCAGCTGCAGATTCCGTGTTGTGTGGTCATGGATTAATTTTATTAACTTTCAGTTCAGGGTACCTAGATTGATTCAAGCAGTTCAGCCCAAAATATATGTGCAATGATCACTCAACGTGGTTGATGTTTTCCTCATGTAAAAAAAAAAAAAAATCAATCAACAACACACAGCTAAAGCACTTAATATAATACAGCGTGTCAGAAATAACTCCCACATAATAAGAAAGTGGCAATGGCGTCTTCACTTCACTCAGTGGTTCCCAATCAATTTGGTTGTCTCCCTTACTGACAACCATATAAAAAATGTGACCTTTGATTTGAAAACATAGGAATCAATCAGGTGTAGAAATCTAACAATTTAGGTAGTGTCCTAAAAGAAAATGGAAAGTGTGATAAGAGATTCCAAAGGTGCATCAGAATAGTGAGACATACAGTGGTCATAAACCAATTCTTAAAATTATAATTTTAAGTTTAGCAGACTGGTTGTTGGATTATACAAAAATAGACTATACTATAGTCTAGATAAAATGTTAGTTATGCCAGTGAAATTGTAATCAACACACACTCTCTACAACTAAAAAGTAAAAGACATAGATAATGATAGCTGTATAGAAAAAAAATAGGCAAAAGAGATCTTTGAGACTGCAGTTTATGGTTTTACATTTACTATAGTTATCGTTATTTTCTAACAATGTGTATGGTTGACCGTATCTACAAACTGGCACATTTATACAAATAAAAAAAAATTGATGATCTTTAAGCTTCTCCATTTATAATTAATACATATAGTTTTTTTTTTTACTTAATATCATCTAAAAGGGTGAAATTAATGCAGAATTTTAAGATTTAAAACTTATTTTAATCTTAAAAAAAAAAAATAAATAAATAAATAAATAAATAAAAAAATCAGAAAAACTTTAATTTATCTTATTTATAAAAGCAATTAAAAGCTTTTTTAATTAAATAATTAAATTTTTTATTGCTTTTTTTTTTAATTTTACAATTCAGAGCAGATTTTCTATAAATAGTGTTTTTGTTTAACAAAAACAAATTGATTTAAATTCTGCAAGTGCTGCTTTTAACTAGTATAAATATGAAGGTGGAATTTTATTTATCACTAAAACAAAGGAATTTCCCACAGAAGGCAGATTGCAGAAAATCCATGTGGTGTGATTGGACAGCTGATTAATGGTCCTGTCTTCAAGATACAAGTTATCAAGACACAGGACAGAATAGAGAATCTTTTATAAACAAATTTGAAAGTGATAAAATTTACTTAATGGCCATGCCAAATGAGATTGTACTATAAACAGGGTCAGAGTATTTTGTGATTTAAGAAATTAATGACCCTGACAAAAATCAAGGAAGTCATCTGACTTCCTTGACTTACCTAAGTAAGAAATAGAATTCCTTAATTAGGTATAGAATAGGAGAAATATGAAATGATAGAATTAATGTTCACAACTAAATGCAAACCCAAGGTAGCCTACTCAGGAGGACCAAGAGGGTGAGCACAGATAGAATACCAGGGAAGGTGGAGAAATTGGTGACACCCTTTGAAGAGTATTGGTAGATACCAATTAAAGAAGGAAGAAAGTTATTTGGGCAGATTGATACCTGTGACTACTACTCACAAAAAAAAAAAAAAAAAAAAAAAAAAAGCCTTCAAATTGAAAAAGATAATTAATGTTTGAAAACCAGATGACAAAGAGACTCTTGTTAAGATTAGGGAAAGCACTGATTTCCCCAAACCAATCATTCCCCACACTGGTTTTGGATGAAAGTCGATATGAGAGCCCGAAATAGTCACATGAGAGAGTCGGCTGAAGCCGCAACTGGAATTGCGGTTGAGACGACAGATCATGCCACCTGATATCAGGTGGCATGATCTCTCGTGACTGCGTGCCTAAGAACTGCAACTCAAACCCTGTGCCAGACTTAATAAAACCAGCCAAAGTGTCGTATTTGAACTTAATATGTGGGTTGGGACAATAACTGTCTGCATGAAAGTAGATAGATTCTAGCTGTTGAAATAACCAAGTATTGTACCAAAGAATGAAGTTATAAAACTTTGAATTCTATGAAGATATTTTTTTCTTCTTGGAACTTTGCTCAACTGGAAATGATTCATTTAAAGCAGTTCCTGAAGGTCACCCAGTTTTGCCAGTTTTATGATCAACCAAATCTCAACATAGGGTTTATACTGAAGTGATCAATTTATCAAACCAGCCTTAGGAATTGGGTAACATGAAGATCGAACAGAGGGTAAATGTTACAAATTTCCCATACCAATCTTTTGCCCAGCTGTTTACTAAGGAAAAGATTTTTTTTTTCTTTTTTAAAACCAAAATTCTCAAGGTGCTAAAAAGGGTTCAAAAATTTAAATAACTTACCTAACAAGTTTTTTTGAATAGATGGCAGAGTAGAGACAAAAAGAGATGGTATTAGAGTCAAATGTTGCTGAGATCAACAACAATGGACAGAATTTGGAGAGCCATGACTACCCACAACCTGAAGGAATAGCTCATAAATTATGAAAATACACTAATATATGACATTATTTCTGACAAGAAATGTCATTGTTTTAAAATGAAAAACATTCAATTAAAATTACAAATATGTAAACACTATCCCACATGACTCATTTATAGAACAAAATCTTCCTACCCTAGTCTCATAGTAACTGGATTACAATCCCTATAGAAAGTTACTAGTTTGATTTTATTATAACTCCTCAATAAAAAGGAGGTTTCATTATTTTATACCAGTTAAACTTCAAAGAAAAATTAGTGGCTTCTATAATCAAAGATATTGACATACTGTGATTATAAACTTTATGTTGAAATAGAAACAACCTATCTCTATGAATAAATATTCAGCAATACACATTTTATTTACAATACAGGCAAAAATACATTAAGTATTTATTTAAACCTTTAAAAATATTCAAATTTGTGAAAAAGAAAAACTTTACAAAATTAATGATTACAAAGGAAATGTTTAAATTTGCATACTTGCAAACAATTAAACATATTTTTCATTTAATTTTCATATTACCTATAATAAATTTTAAAGGTCCTGTCACCAGCATGTCAGTGATTAACAAGGAGAATAAGTGAGCACTTGGAAAATCTAATACCCTAATCCTCTTTATAATAAACACTGTGTGTGTGTGTGTGTGTGTATGTGTATATATATATATATATATATATATATATATATATATATATATATCCATCCTGTCATGTTCATGGAGAGACAATAAGGAGGTAGCATTAGATTAGTTCGTTCTCTTTACTACCAATTATTAAAGCTTTTGTCAGGTTATCTTTTTAACAGTGCCTTATTTTATTTTCTTGCAATAATTATGTCAAGTAGTGAAGAACTCTCTGTATTATAATATAAAGACCGTTGTGTGTGTGTGTGTGTGTATTTATTCAGAAATTATAACATGGATATGTTATAATATCACTACAAAAGTAGCTATTTTGTTTCAACACTTCTTGTGTCTTGTCAAGTGATGTGGTTTATTTTAAATTAAATGGTTTTAAAAGGTTAAAAAAACAAGCAAAACCCCTTTAATCAGGGAGGCATTGTTGTATGTCCAATGTGGACCAATCAGAGTAAAGCAACTTCTAATTTGGAGAATATGTGGGCAGACTTAAAAATAAATCTTTGGGGGCATTAGTATTAATATTTGATTAAACTGAGATCAGCATTATTAATTAACTATTATATCTAATTTATTATTGTTGCTAAATTTTAAAAGAATTTTCTAAGTTTAACAATTTATTATATTTAGAAAGTTATTCATATATTAAACGAGGAATAGAAAGAACACATACATAAATAAACCTACAAACATCCACACATGGAAAAATAGACGAGTATATTCACAAATACTAGCAAACAGACACATATACAGATTAATATACCCACACATGTATACATACACAAATTACAAAATTTAGCTTTTATCGATTTGTCAATTTGCCTGTTAAATTTTATAGCTCTGTACACAGACTAAATTGTTACATATTGGATACAGTCAAGGCAAATTCATAATGTGATCAGCGTTGAATGAATGAAGTCAGGACAGACATAATCATATTTCAATGCATGAACATATAAACAGAATTAAATATATACTTACGCAAATACACAAGTTAAAATTAAATGTGTCTGCATGTGCAAAACGTCATACATATATATATATATATATATATGCTAAGCCCCACAACGTTCATATGAAGTTATGCATGTGTGAGCCCCAGTAGTCTAGCTCGCATGTGCATGTGTCTCTGCGCACCTCAATGGTTGTACAAGTGTTAATTTATGTCTGTGTTTGTATAAAAAGGCGTCACGACAACAAATACTCCTCCCATTGTTCACCCCACCTTCACAAAAATTCATCAATATACACATCTCTACATATATCCAGTATTTTGAATAAAATGAAAACAGTTTGTTTGATGATCGAAAAAGCGTCGAGACCAGGACAACAAACTTACACCCATCTAACTAAATATCTATCTATACATACATATGTACATACATACACACATATCAACATACGTATATATAGACATGCATACATGGACATCTGAACATACATACATATATCTACACACACACACACACACACACACACATGTAAGACATACAAGTAAATGCATACAAATATATACCTATCAGTAAGTAAAGCAAATATCAATGTCTACTAGTACAAAAGAACAGATGTACACATACACACACAAATATTCAGAAATTAATTTGCCTATATTTGATGGGTACCTCCATCCGACTCGGGCACTCCAACAAATTCTTCCCTAGGTACACAATTCGGCACATATTAACATAACACTTGGCAAGCACCAAACCCAAGGAATATTATTCCATCCATACGTACCCTATACTCGGAGATATGTGTGTGTGTGTGTATATATATATATATATATATATATATATATATTTTATTCCCTCCTGTCATGTTTTGGGAGTTGGGTAACCAGTCAAGAAACAGCTAATAATCCTCTCAAATATTGTGCCATTACTTTTGACACAGAGATACACTTGTTTACAATAATTTTTAAAAATCTGTCACGTCTCTTTTCAAACTTCAGAGGCCAGCACACAAGCAAAATAAAAATGATAAATGATCCCAGTTCATGATTATCTGATAAAAGTTTGCAGTTTCTATAGTGGGATGAGCTTTGAAAACAAAACAAACTTATATAGTTGCTTCTAAAGTCCTAAGATATATTATATACAACAATTATATCGTATCTTCCATAAATTAACAGAGAAGTCTTTAAAAATATTAGATTCCTAAATAATGCATCTAGTTAATGCAATACAGTCAAATAGTTTAGACCAAAGCCTAAATTATCAATGCCATATCTTGTATAAGGTTGGTAGTTGTTTTTTTTTTTAAGCCACTCCAGTGGGAGGTAGAAAAATGTAAGAGAGTGTGGTATATGTCCAGTACAGGTTTATTTTCTCAAAATTAATTTTACAGTGAAAAATATTACAGTAGTTGAGAACTAAACTGACTTGAAGACTATGAAAATGTAAATTTAAAACTATGTAAAGAAAATAAATTTTAAAAAATAAAATAAAAATATTTGTGGCAGAAAAACAAACAAGTTTTTTTTTTTCCAGATATGATACCACCTTTTGGCCAACAAAATGCAATGGTGTTTTTCTTTTTTAACCTGTGAGGTACTTATAGTAAAAAAACAAATGCTTTACATTTTTTTTTCTTAAATTGGCTTTATATCTCAAATGGGTTTAAGTGAAAAGGAAATGAGACTAAAATAAAAATGACTTTATAAATAGCAGCAAATAATTCTTTCATTTGGTGTTAAGTTGGCACCTCGACTTTCCACTGTTTCAAATCCCTATTCTCAACCACTTATGCAATAATTCATGAACAAGAGATTTATTTAAATCTTATTTCAAATTAACAGTTGTTTTAAAAGTAAAACTTCTATTAGCTTTAAAGAAAAGCTTAATGGTTTATATTCGCCAGTTTAGAAAAAAAAAATCATATACATAAGGGTAAATCTAATAAAGATTATTTTTAATAAATGCTATCTCTAAAATTTTCAGTCACTTTTCTTAAGATAACTCAGGTTTGCAAAATTTAATATTTCTCAGTCTATAACTTTAGAATGTAATCAGATAACTTAAGTGAGAAAATAACTGAATTCTTTTATTACTAATTTGCATCAGATTGTTTTCATAGAATCTTTTTGGGTCAATACCCTGATTACTAGAATGAACAGTACAAACCTTTGCAGCTAATAAAAAAAAATTATGCTTTGTTTTTGTGAAATCTAAAAACAAAGATTTCACAAATTCTCCATCAAAAGCAAAAATATTGCATCCAGTTCTTTTAAGATTCACTCGTACTCAGAGTTGCATGTTTGCTTCTGACATCCATAACTAAACCCATTCTGGCATCAGTAAAAATCAGAGTTTCAAATACTATTTTTCAATGCAGGCAAATCTACCTCATTCTGAAGGTTGTGCAACACCATTCTACCAGTCAGTACATTTCTGTATTTGCAAGATTTAATACCAACAAGGTAGCAGTATATATTGTTTATTGTAAGTCTATTTGAAATCTTTAAATTCTAGAAATAAACTATATATTTAGGTTAATATTGATGACATCAAAAGTAATGTTATTGAAAAAAAAATAAAAAAAATAATCATATCTAAGATTAAGGAACAAATGGAAAGCTTTCCTGTTCCCATTTCCAATTATTCAATATTTAAAAACAACTTGTTGCAAGTATGTCAGCTAAAATATTTTTGACATGAAATTATTAATCTCTCAAATTTAGTTTCAATAACTATTACCTCATACTATTTTTTAATTGATGACCACTTCCATGATGCTAGGCTTTGTAAGATTGTTGGATGCAAAGAAAATTGAACAGACTAGACATATAGTTTAGAATCCAACCCTTTTATTGGGATATATTCACAACTCCTTTATTTTTCAAATCCCTTGAAGTTTACTGGGTGAAAGTAATGGCATTTAATAGGAAAAAAACAATTCTAATCTGAATGTGTGAGAAAAAGATTTACAAAGATGGAACATTTGAATGCTGCCATATTAAGAGATTGATGTTTGCATCAAGCCTCAGTAAATAATTTCCTCTGGGGAAAAAGATGCAAGTTTGTCTGTTGATAATCTATTTAGCAGATATACACTTAGCAATTAAGGCAGTCTATACAGGATGTATATCTCAGCAAATGAAGTTTTTAACATCATTTTCCAAATTTACTTGCAATTTTATATTACCGTGCCAAGAAAAAGTCTTTACCCCACAAAAAATAAAACAAAACTCATTCAATGTAAACTAAGCAAAGTAAAGTTTTTAAGGCAGAAATTACTACAGATGATTTAGTGTGTATTAAATACTAGGTTCAGAATAGATTTTATACATATTATATTAATGAGACATCTAATTGGCTAAGAATCTACAAAAACAAAATTTAAAATAAATAAAAATTAAATAAATCAATTGAAGTAGATATTACATTTACATAGGTGGGTATAGGATATTGTAACAGCATCAGACCTTAGAGAAAATGATTACTTAATCCAACATTGATTTTTTTTTCTCCTACTGAGTAGGTGCCAGCATCATTAATTTTGTACCAGATTCAAATGAAAAATGAAACGTTCAGTCAATGGTTGAATCATTTTTACAAAAACAAAAATGCTTGACAAAAGGATAACAAATACAAGACAATACAAAAAAAAATTCATGCAATTAACAGTCACAGAAATAATGGAATCTTTTTTCCTCTCAGAGTCCATCATGTAAAAACAATAAATGAGAAAGTTTTACCACTTTGTTGCATGAAGCAGAGAGACAGACAGAGATGCAAAGATAGATTTTTTTTTTTTTTTTTTATGTTTTAATATTGAATATCAACAGAGTTGATTACCGGGGGGATAGGAATTCTTGTTCCTTCCCAGATGGATTCTTCCATCAAGAGTCAACAGTTATTACTGCAGAGAGGAGAATGATATGACTGATCAAAAACATTTTTTTCAAAGAAAAATTGTTTCTGAGTAACAGCTTTGATCAGCAGATCTTTATATATACATAGAACTTTTGTAGATGAAAAAGACCTCTAAGTAAAACTAAACAAAAAAAAAAAAAAAAAAAAAAAAAATTATGGGAGACAGACAAATACAAGCTAGCAAAAATGTCAATTTTAAATGACATTCAGATTTACACGTTCTAAATTCTAATTATCTGTAGAAAAAAAAAAAATCTGCTTAACTTCCAGGTAAAGTGATTTTATATTTAAAATCACCCAGCCTACACTTACTTTAAATCTTTAATTTTTTTCTATTAAATCTATTGAGAAATCTATCTTATAACCAAATAATGTTCCAGCAAAAAAAAAAAAAAAAAAAAAAAAAGGGTAGGATATGCAATAGCTGGATTTTCTTCATCTCCACACTTTAAAGAAAACCTAACTCAATGCTGGGTTAAGGTATTAATTTTCACCTGTAACCAACTTTAAACCATTTTCTGAACAATGATGTAATGTTCTTTTTATACAAACAGCTGTCATGGATGATTCACCATTCTTCATAACAAAGATATTCTTTTAGTCTATGGGGAATTTTTAAGCAATCCATATTGTTTTTGTTTAGTAATTTACTTCGGATCACCTGACGGCATTTGTGTTGCAGGGAAGGCACACGCTGTTGAGATGTGTAAAAATAAGCACAGCCTGAACGCGTTCTACAAAAGAAAAATGAAATAATTAAATTTAAAATCATTTATCTGAAAATTTTGTAATCTCCCACTCCACACAACCAAAAAGTTAAATTTACATTTCGTTTTATTATAACCTATCAATAAAAAGAATCAATCAATTGGATATGCTTCATTATTTTCTATCAGACTTCAAAGAAAATTGGTGTGCAGTGAAGCTATAAACTTTATCAAGTCGAAATAGAAACACCCTTAGCAACAAAACTCCACTAACACACATTTTATTTGATACTGGCAAAAAACCTCAGATTACATATACAACAATCTTTAAAGATATTCAAATTCAAAAAGAAAAAAAAAATAATGATAAAGCATTTTTTTTAAAAAAGCTTCATTTAGTTAATTTTATGCTATTACCTATAATCAATTTTAAAGATTTTTGTCACCAGCATGTGACAGTTGTTAAAGAAAATAAGTGAGCACTTTAAGAAACTAAAACCCTATTTTACAATAATATTTTAAAAATTGTCACAACCATTGTCAACCTCCATTGAGACCAGAACACAAGCAAAATAAAAAATGATAAATAATTCCAGTTTATGGTTATCAAATTAAAATTTTCAATTTCTATAGCGAGATGAACATTGAAAATAAAAGTAACTTCTGCAGTTGCTTGTAAAGTTGTAAGATATTTTATATAATTATATACTATATAATTGTTATATATATATATAGCATATTGCATACATTAATGAATAAGTCTGAAAATGTCAGACCCCTAAATAATGCAGCTAGTAAAGTTTTCTTTCAATACAGTGAATTTAATTCAAAGCCAGAATTATCAAAGTCATATTTTGTATAAGGTTGGTATTTTTTTTTAAAGTTAACTAAGTGTGTGTGTGTGTGTGTGTGTGTGTGGAGGGGAGATGCATGTGCAAAATATGTTTATTTTTGCAAAATAAATTTTCCAGTAAAAGATATTTTGGTAATATTCTAAATATTATGTAAAAACCTAAATAAAAGTAAATGAAAAATGAAAATGAAAATTTTAATTTCTGCACAAAGTTGTTTTAAGCTTAATGTCTACCTATTAAAAATATAGCACATTTAAATTTTTTTTCAGTATTACTATAGTAATATAGTGATATCAGCAAATAGAAAACTTACTGAAAGGAAAGGAGGGAGGAAAGGAAATAAAGACAGAGGGAGGAAAGGAAATAAAGACAGAGGGAGGAAAGGAAATAAAGACAGAGGGAGGAAAGGAAATAAAGACAGAGGGAGGAAAGGAAATAAAGACAGAGGGAGGAAAGGAAATAAAGACAGAGGGAGGAAAGGAAATAAAGACAGAGGGAGGAAAGGAAATAAAGACAGAGGGAGGAAAGGAAATAAAGACAGAGGGAGGAAAGGAAATAAAGACAGAGGGAGGAAAGGAAATAAAGACAGAGGGAGGAAAGGAAATAAAGACAGAGGGAGGAAAGGAAATAAAGACAGAGGGAGGAAAGGAAATAAAGACAGAGGGAGGAAAGGAAATAAAGACAGAGGGAGGAAAGGAAATAAAGACAGAGGGAGGAAAGGAAATAAAGACAGAGGGAGGAAAGGAAATAAAGACAGAGGGAGGAAAGGAAATAAAGACAGAGGGAGGAAAGGAAATAAAGACAGAGGGAGGAAAGGAAATAAAGACAGAGGGAGGAAAGGAAATAAAGACAGAGGGAGGAAAGGAAATAAAGACAGAGGGAGGAAAGGAAATAAAGACAGAGGGAGGAAAGGAAATAAAGACAGAGGGAGGAAAGGAAATAAAGACAGAGGGAGGAAAGGAAATAAAGACAGAGGGAGGAAAGGAAATAAAGACAGAGGGAGGAAAGGAAATAAAGACAGAGGGAGGAAAGGAAATAAAGACAGAGGGAGGAAAGGAAATAAAGACAGAGGGAGGAAAGGAAATAAAGACAGAGGGAGGAAAGGAAATAAAGACAGAGGGAGGAAAGGAAATAAAGACAGAGGGAGGAAAGGAAATAAAGACAGAGGGAGGAAAGGAAATAAAGACAGAGGGAGGAAAGGAAATAAAGACAGAGGGAGGAAAGGAAATAAAGACAGAGGGAGGAAAGGAAATAAAGACAGAGGGAGGAAAGGAAATAAAGACAGAGGGAGGAAAGGAAATAAAGACAGAGGGAGGAAAGGAAATAAAGACAGAGGGAGGAAAGGAAATAAAGACAGAGGGAGGAAAGGAAATAAAGACAGAGGGAGGAAAGGAAATAAAGACAGAGGGAGGAAAGGAAATAAAGACAGAGGGAGGAAAGGAAATAAAGACAGAGGGAGGAAAGGAAATAAAGACAGAGGGAGGAAAGGAAATAAAGACAGAGGGAGGAAAGGAAATAAAGACAGAGGGAGGAAAGGAAATAAAGACAGAGGGAGGAAAGGAAATAAAGACAGAGGGAGGAAAGGAAATAAAGACAGAGGGAGGAAAGGAAATAAAGACAGAGGGAGGAAAGGAAATAAAGACAGAGGGAGGAAAGGAAATAAAGACAGAGGGAGGAAAGGAAATAAAGACAGGAAGGAAAAAAAAAAGATTGAAAAAGAGAGAGAAGAGGGGAGAAAGGGCTTTTTTTTGAAGCTGGTCAGTATCAAAATATAGAGAATACACACAATTATACTTTTTCTTCTTGTCATTGTACAATGCACAATGAAATTGGATAGCATTCCCTAGGTGCACTCATGAGTGGGGAATAGAAAGACACTATTGAAAAGTGTTAATGTTTAAAATACATCGGAAATTGGCAGTGTATGACAGTGTTCATTTTACAGAGGGCACAAAGATAAAATCTGTGCCCCCAAGCATTTGTCCTAGAACTAAAGTTTCATCCTAAGGGTAACATTTCAAAGAAGTGGTAACCAGGACGCATGCTCTTTCACTGTTTTCTGCTCTGCTGTGTCAATGAGAATTAGAATGGTCTTCCAAGAAGGGCAATGAGCAAACATTTATTTTCTGGGCAGCAACTATAACATTTTGAAAGAACACATAGTAAGCCAAACAGTGATAAAGTACTACAGCACATTTTCAATGGAGCTGCAGGGGAAGGTTATCAGCAGTTCCCTTTGTAAATTATTTTTTTTCTTTTGAGAATTCTCAGAAGAAAAAAAAATGCACGATGGTATTGCTAGTTTAAGAAGTCCTGTGCCATGCATGCGCTCAGAAACTTAATTGCAACCACCTTCTTCACACACAAACACTGCTGATAACCAAAGCGCTAAGTGATGGTGCATTATCACAGAACACAGCTGCAGCTATAAATGTAAAAGCTTACAAAATATAAAAAATTCTTACCCAACTGCCAAAACTTGACCATTTGGACTGAAACCACAGCACAGGCCATTTGTGACCACTGCAATGGACTCTGGATCTTCTGACGTGGAGAGCAAGTTCCACATTCTCACATACCTAAAAAATTGATTAATATTTCTTTTGATTGTAATTCTCAATGTGTAATCCAGATTGGATTATTTAACAACACTAAATTCAAAGTTTTTTTTTTCAGCATATTCTTGTTAAACAGTCTTGTGCCACAACGTACTATTTAGGTGCCATCTATAAAAAAAGTCTTAAAATTCATAGTGTTGATTATAAGTGAATTTATTTTTAATAAAAGTCAAGTTGATATTTTATTTATTTTGCCTTTCCAATATAAATAAATCTCGTAACAAAATTCTCAACTTAATCACTGAATATAATAGTAATTGTTGTAGCTGTGGTCTGATACAGCCTAAAAAAAAAAAAAAAAAAAAAAAAAAAAAAAAAGACATGCACATTATAGAATATAAACTTTTTAATTATATACACTGTAACATATCTACTCCAAATATATATAATAATAAATAAAAACAAAAATTAAGTTTATTACTTAACTTTGTAAGTTCTGCAATGTCCCTATCAATGTCACTTATTTCTTTACTGATGCTTTATTTCCACCTTTTACTTCTTTTACGGTTTTAAATTGTTCAGCTAAACCCCCATCCCACCTTCTGTTCTTCAGCCAATAATTTTTCTGTTATATTTTTAAAATTCCTACTAACAAGAATGTGAATAGTTATCTTCCTATTTTACTCAAATTTGTTTTGGCAAAAGCAACGCATAGCTTTACTAGGATTGCCTTTCTCTTGCATAATCTGTGAAGTAAATTCAGAATTTACTCTGATCTGTCCATTCAGGATTGAAAGAAGTAGGCATTTTTATTCAAATTTTACTAGTCCTAAAAAACAACAAACATTTAGCATTTCAAACAATTTTCAATCTGTTCTAATATACAGCAAGAGTGTTGAGGTTGGGGTAAACACTTTAACTGCTCTCTCAGCAGATACAGGGGTAATGTGGCTTGCACAACAATAGATTCTGTATCAGTCCATTGGCACCAGCTTGGTGTGGACATCACTCATTATCGCAGCACCCATTACTTGACACTAACAGATTTTTGCTGGTCACATGTTTCTGTGTGGTGGCCCCACCAAGACTGAGTATCATATGTCGACTGGAGTCTGCGTTCAGTGAGAAGGGACTATCACATGAGCTACTCACAGACAATCATGTTCCACTACTAACAGGGAGAACCTGAATGTAACTGGTGTTGACAGACATGTCTGCATGTAATCAAGGGTCTCTTCTACATTTGTACTAACAAGTGTTTGCCACAAAAGCCTATTATAAACATGACATTTGATGTATGTCAAGTTGAATTGGAAAATTCTGATTTCCGTGAAATTGAACCAAAAGTCTGTAATAGATCTCTGATCTTTCTTGAAAAAAGTGACTTTCTCAATTCCGATTTCCAGGTTGGCTTTTACTTCAAGTGAAAAGGTCTAAAAATAGAACAATAATAACAATACCTACCCATCATCAGCCACAGTTCCAAGATAGGTTCCCAACCGTGAAAATGTCACTGACCGAACATAATAACTATTGCAACCCCCAGCAAATATCGGCCTGGGAGAAGGAAAGAGATGACTGCAAAAGAAAAAAAGAAAGAAATATACTAAGTCAGCTAGAAGAAAGAATAAAAAGATGAACATTAAAAAAGGTCATGTTGAGTAGATTAAGTTATGAAGGAAAAGGTGTGTTATGGCAGGCAGAGTGCACAAAGTAGAAACATTAGTGGGAAGGGAAAACTAAAAGCAAGAATGAAATGGAAGAGTCCCAAGATAGAATGAGAAATGATTGGAGAAAATTATTTCAGACAAGTTTTTTATCCAGCATGCTTTTTTTTTCTATGATGAACCACAATTTTTAATCTCAAATTTTCTTCTGTATTGCAAAACTTTGAAAGTAGTAAATGATCCACTACAAGATAATCTTGTTGCCATTGTCTATAATTACTTATTTGATATTGCCAATCCAATAATGAGAAAGTCAAAATCACCACCTTATTTCTATGAATTAAGATATAAAATTTTATATATCAAAAACAGTATTGGAGAAGAAAAATATATGACTGAGTGGGAAAAGTTTGTGTGTGATAGTTTCATCTCTTAAGGCTTCAGACTATGTTGGTGTGACTGCACATAAAGGATGAAACACATTGCACAAAGGTTTGTCTATGAAACTCTGGAGTACAGATGCAGAACATAATATAATTCATCTAATTGACAAATTTTATATTTGTATTAACCCCCATTTTTATATATATATATATATATATATATATATATATATATATGTGTGTGTGTGGATATTGATGTCAACACCCAGATGTGATGGTCTGTTTCATGCTAAATGCAACCATCAGGCCATTTGTCTTATGTTTATGATTGACATATATATATATATATATATATTACATACAAACATACAGGTCAGTGATGCATTGTGGGTATTCAATTGTTTTATTCTAACAGTTATTTTGTGGGCATGGTTTGTTAATTTGCCTATTATTTACTTAGCTTATTTGAGATTACAAAATATAGTAAAGATAAAAAAAAGTCATGGTAAAACACAGGTAAAATCCTAAAATAAAATTAGGAGAGAGAGGAGAAAGTATAATCCCTTATTTACAGTAGAGCAGCCCGACACATTTCAGAACTGAATCTTTACTGAATTATTTGACATTTCTCAACCTTTTTAGCCTTGTGGAACCCTTAAAATTGTTTTCATGTCACTGGAAATCCCTGCATTAAAATAATATTATATACCATTATTGATATCCATCTATTATATTTTTAATATTTCCCATGGTAATCAACATATGGACACAGTGTATCCTGTACTTGAATGAGTCACTCATTGATACACGAATCCATCAAATACAGGTCTTGCCCACTAACCAGTAAACAAAGTTTCATAGTGACGTCACATAGACACTGCTAAATTGCCTATGATTATTATAATTTTAAATATAAAAGGTTGAAGTCTTTATTATAATAACCAAGAATTTTCCAACAATATGCGATATGTGTATAGTAAAATTATCAACAAAAACTAAAAAATTACTCAAAAATGCATTAAGCTACATATCACTGTTTCTTGCAAAAACTATAGCAATCTCTTGCAAAACCCTATGGTTCCAGAGAACACCGGTTGAGAGACACCATTTTTAGATCAATGTATATAAATAGACACTTCAAATGATGACTGTGTCATAGAAGAGAAACCATTGGAAATCTTGGTTACTAAAACAAAGCAAATTGTCATGATCAACAAGCAAAAAAAAAAAAAAAAAAAAAAATCCAGAGAAGTAAAGTTATTGAGCTTGCATGCAGGTGTTGATTAAATATGTGTTAACCCAATTTTAGCTTACACAGACAAAAATCTTAAAGGCTTAATAGATTTAATTTAGCTGCAAGTTTCTAATTTTGACATTTTTAAAATTACAAAGTCCCTAACACTATCGTCAAACGTAAGTTAATATACTTTTAATTCAACAATAATCGAGTCATTTCTGCAGGGTTTTATCCCAGCATTTAATAACATTTTTTAACTCCAAAGTTTACTTTAATAAAAAATAAATTTAAAAACACTGAAAACAGGAGAGGGGATTTTAATCAGTTTCAAGACAGCATAAAGTTGCTAATAAATGCCAGCAATGAAAAAGTTATTACCTCTACTAAGATAAGACAGTGATGCTATTACTGGTGTTAATTATAGGACAGTTCTAAATTTTGAATAAATAAATACTACTTATCTATTTTTGTTACCCAGACATACCTGTAAATAAAGTCACAGTTAATCCTAAATACTTGAAATGCTAAAAGTAACTTCTCATGTTAACTAAAAAAATATCAACTGGTCAAGAGTTGTCCAATTACATGAAGGTGAAATCTAAATTTTAAATCAAGTCAAATTTTTTTTTATCTACTATATAAAATACAAATATATTTTTATTCACCAAGTCATTTTTTTTATCTGCTATAAAACATACACATCTGTTTATATTAATCTTTTTATATCTATCAAAAGATGAGGCAGATGTAGGCGATTCAAATAAGACTTTCAAAACACTTCACTTCTCATCTTGGTGTTTATGAAGACAAAATCTAAAAATCTGTACAAGTTGAGATTTGGTAAAATGAACAAATAGATTCAAGTTATAGCAAGCACATTAGAACATATTCTATTATTCAGTTTTGAATAAAATAAACACTTCTTTCATTGGAAATTATTAATACAACATGATATCCCAACTAAGTCGATACCAACCTAAAACAAAATTTTCTTGTAATTTATAAAGATAGAAATTCTTCTGCACTTAAAACAAACTTATTAATCAGTAAAGTTTCAGCTTTTAAGCATGTACAGCTATTAAGTTATTAGAAATTTTATACTCTTGTCACACATTTTAAAATAAAGTCCACTTTTCTGTTAAATATTCACTCACATTTTGCATCTACTACTACTACTACTACATCCACATGTCTGGTATAAATAAAGGACAATATGTCAAGATGTAACAGTCTGCATGATAGTCTTTGTAGCAGTCAAGAGTTGGTAAGAAACCTTCCTGTTTAGTGTATTTCCTGCTGTATGAAAACTCACTTCATAAGAAAAAGGACTCACCCCCCCACACACACACACACCTCAACAATTTCTCGAATATAAAAATTTTGAAACTTCCACTTTATTTGCTTTCTCTTCCTTTTTCTTTGTGGAGGAGTTGAATGTTTTCACAAGGCCAAAAAGATTTTCGCCTCAATATTCCACAAGCTGTAGTATTTGATATTGTTCAATATGTATTGGTATATTTTTTTTCCTTTAATTTACTTGAAAACTTTGCAATTCTGTGACCCATCAGATGAAATTATAAAGAGAAAGGAAAAAGATCACTGAATTTGCTTTCTTATACATTATACTACTATTTTTGTATTATATTGCATGCATAATGAAAGTTTCTGTTTGCTCCCAGATTTCTTTTTAACTTATATGCAAATATGTACACTCAAATTAGCATTTAATTAATCTTCCTTCACAAAAAAAGTTGCCCTCCTCCAAACTATGTCCAGTTGAATAAAACATTCTCATTATTCAGCTGCACAGTTTCAGCTACTTAGAGTTTAAACAAATATCAAATTTAGTTATCATATAGATTTCTATATTTTCTCTAAGTCAATTATGAATACTAAGCATATCAAAAGATCGTTATGGTTTATGCCACATCTTAATATATGACAATATGGTGATCTTTGAATTTATTTGATAAAACTGTCTAAATCCAATTGATTCATTTTTCACAGCTTAATCCTTTGCAAGTTACTTAAAGCCAGAAAATATTTTTAAATGGTAAGAATTTATTTTTTATGGATGGGTGGGTGGAAATAGTTTAGTAATACAAGTCTTTATTTAACCCATAGCTGTGAGGAGAAGGTTGGATTCATACCTTTCCCAAGGGTATTTGCACATAAGTGAATATAACAAATGCAACAGGAATTACGATTCTGATCCATTACCCTACCTGCAGATACAAGCTAACAGTACTTGGTCAATCATCAGGTTTAATGTTGCTTAACTTAAGTGATTGTACAGGAATTGGTATTTTAACGTATGATGTGGCCATAGACACAAAGACCAAAGCTAAGCTTTTATTATAGGTTTAGGTATAAGGTAAGTGTTCCTATGACTGAAGATTCTCCCAAGCTTCAGAGCAGACACAAAGATGAATACTGAAAGTTTATATATGGATAGCTTAACTGTAAGTTTTAGCTATGAAAAACTTATGATTTATTATTCAAATTTATAGAATATAGCTTTTATAAAACAGTACAGCTTTAATGACGGTTTTGTTATATTCTATGCTTTATTTTTATAAGAATGATACCAACAGATAAAGAGAATAGAAGTTTAGGAGTAATTGTGATGATTGTCTAGTGTTGACCTTGGTAGAGTATCATAAACCCCTAAAATATTCTGAATATAACACATCCACTTCATTGTTATAATATTCCTGCACGGCCAATTTTTTCTTCTTTTTATTGGGGAGGGAGGGCTTGAAATAAATGACTATAAAGACACCGACGGCAATTTCTCATGAGCACTGCCATTTTGGTTTCAGTAGGATACTAAGCTGTACAGACAAAACTAAACACCACCCAAAACACACAATGAAAGATAGTCCCTAATGATGTTTACAAACTAACATTCTACATTATCTTAAAAAACCTCTATATATGTTGACATGCAATGTAAGTTTCATAAAAGACAAGTGTGTCCACAACAGTAGAAGTGTTTACAAGCTAATACTAATTGTACGACTTTACTTACAAAGAGCTGACATTTGATGAATATAGACTTAAACCTGGATTAACAGCCAAATACTTTAGAGGTAAGCTTATATACTGGCATATATGGTAGATAATTTTCTGATTTGTTATCTTAGGCTAACGGCTTTCCACGGTGAAAGAATCCAAATGGGACACCTTGACAAAAAGTGGCTAAAATTATGCAATAAAATACAATTCTCAGAATTTTTATATATATATATGTATATATATATATATAAATATAAAAAAGTAAGAGACTAGAGATCATTTAGGATGAGTTCTCTTTATTAGTAAATAGAATAAGCGTTTATTAAATAGAAGTCACAAATTTAATGCTAGTATACACACAAAATCAAATAATGAAATATTTAATCTAATATTATTTAGTTTTAGCTTATAAACAAACAAAATTATTTTCATATATATCTGATCAATTAGTTAAATAAAATGTCAATATAATTTGCTATTACTGCTTCTGCTCAATTGCAACCAAATTAACTTTTCACAAATCATTCAAATCGCTTATGGTTTTCATTCTATAATTTAAAATAGAGATTAAGAAAAAATATATCAATTCACCATTTGAGTATTGACAAAGTAAAACAGACTGTTCTTAGTTATTCATTGCATTTATTTCACATCAGTAGTAGAACATATATGAAACTAGTTTGCTTATTATTAGCAATTTTATATTTAATGAGTATTCCTGTTTCAGTAGACATCAAGTTTTTTTTTTCTTGTTTAATAAAAACAGTGAAATAAACATCTACCTGCCTAGCAATCAATAGTCCTACAAAAAACTACCAGCCTGTGCACTTGAGAAAACTTAAAAATCTGCTCTTCAGTAAGATTTAAACTGTTTGATCCAGTGTGCTTTAGACCAGTGGTGGTCCATGCAAAATTGTTGATGGTCTGCAGAAAAATTGGGACATTATTTCAATTTTATAAAGCAACAACATATTTGTGTAAAAAAGACATTTTCATCTGTCACAGCAATTAAAACTCAGTACGGGTCTCAGCTTGAAATAAACACAGCTCTTCGTCTTGCAGTGAGATCATTGAAGCCAAAAATTCACAAATTGATTTCAAACAAACAGAAACAAATGTCACACTAAAGATGTGTAATACTTGAATAAACATGAAGTTTTAAATTTGTTTTATTTAAATAATTGCACAACTTTGTTCCCTTTAATGGATGCATTTCATATAAAATAAGTTTTTCAATTATTATATAAATGTATCTGCTCAGTGCTGTATGCAAAATGTGAACAAAACAATTTCTAAAGAATCAATGGATTTTTAAAGTTTTTAATCTAACAGTTATTACTTCAAACATTATTTCTTGTGGATACTTGTATTTGAGTAGAATATCCATTTTTCTTTTTTAAAGAGTGTTTATTTTGTCTACCAGTCTGTGCAGATGAGAAAACTTAAAGAAAATGTGCCCTACAGCAGAACTTGACCAACAGTCTTACCAGTTCACTATCACAGGACTAAGGAATTGTAACTAGCTGCAATTCATGTCTTGGCTTCTTAACTGGGACAGACGTGTGTGTGTGTGTATATATATATACACACACAAGATGGAATTTCTGACATTTGCAGCTCAACAACAAAATCACAATGACTGAAATTTTCATTGTCTGCAGGTAATGAATTAAAAAGATAAAGTTTTTAATCATTTGTAGTTAGTTAAAGCAGAAAAATAAACCAGTTAAAAGAAATTGTAAACCTAAAATAAAGAATTGTTTCATGATTGACATTTTACTATGACCACAAGAAAGAAAAGAAAAAAAAAAAGTTATGTTTCAATGAAACAGTTGATTTTTTTCATTTTTTTTTTTCATTTTGTTCCTAAATTCAAAATCAATTTAATCTTTTTTTTTGTTTCCGTATATTTTTCTTTGTAAACATTTATTCCATTTTTGATATCAGGCTTTGAACTTTCAAATTGCTCAATCGGGAAAAAAAAAATACACCTAAGATCCAGAAATAATATACTACCATTAGAAAACTAGCATGCAAAAAAAAAAAAAATTACCATGTGCAAAAGAGAAAGTGAAAATTTAAGCACCAAGAGGGACAGTCCAGCATTCTTTATATTTACAAAAAAAAAAAAAAAAAAAAAAAAAAAAAAAATTAAATATAATGAATTAATAATGAGAAAAGTAAAGATTACCTTTTATACAGCATTCATGTTTTTAGCATATGTATGTATACATATACATGTGTATAGAGAATGTAAGTGGAAATGTTTGTAGAAGGAATAACAGCAAGAGAATGTACCTGTTGCTCACTGAGAACGTTAAGTCCAAATATCCAAGGGGTTCTCGACTAGACGTCTGCCCTTGGTATCTGTCACCAATAAAACTGTTTCAATTTCACTAAAAGATCTGCAAGAGATCAAATCCAAACCAGAATTCTAGCCAGTGCACATGGCATACATCAGTGGTTCTCAACCCATGATCCCAGCCCCCTTGAAATCAGGCAGTGGGGTCATAAAAGATTAACAAGAATCCAGGAATGAAGATTTCCAATAGCCTTACACATAAAATATTTAAACTCACCCCCTTAAAAAAAGAAAAAGACATTTTAAAACTGAAATTTAATTTATTTTAGACAGAAATATAAAATCTGAAGATGTGATATATAAATGTTATTAATATTTATGCATTAAGAATTTAGAATGTAGACACATGCCATTATAAAAAAAAGAAGCTTGACTTAAAAATTACATCTTTAATTATAAATAAAGCTATTTTTAAAAATCATGAAAAAACATTTTTTTAATTTTTTAGAGGATCCAGCCTTTGTCAAACAATACGAATTTTATGACTATAATAATCACAAAGACATTGCTCTCAGGAAAATGAAAATTCTAAAAATTAGAAGATATTTAAGACTGATATACTGACATTTAAGTCTACACCTAAGAAACTTCATATACAGCTAATCTTTTGTAAAGTTTAAATTCAAATTTGGAAAGGCCTTAATATTTTGTTTATTTTAAACATTCAGAGGTTGGAATCTAAGATGGCTAACTGTGTAATTCAGCTGCTTTGGTTTAACTTTTTGTATCATTAAAGGGGAAAAAAAAAAATACACACCAGGAAGAGGTTAATAACAGAAATTAAGATTATCAAAGTTTTTACAATAAGAATTAATGTAAATTGCAAAATAATGTCTTTTTTCAACAAGCTCTATTTTGTATGTAAAGAACAGATATTAAATCATGTACTAATAAATTAGTTTTAGATAGCAGAAGCCACCAGTTTAGCCATCCAGCCCCTAATACAAAGTTAGAAAACTTTGACCCATCCCAATTTTGTTGAGCATTTAAAATTACATTTAAGTGTCTAAAATTAAACCATTAAACTGATTTCATAACTTTTGTATATCCCATTATGAAGAGGTGGAGAACCACTGTCAGAGAACAATACTTAGAGATTAGGAAATCTACAGCAAACAAATTTGTTTTTTTAAAAAAAACAAAACTATATATATATATATAGATATAAAAGACAAAGTAAAAATTGAATTAAAAAAAAATAAAAATAAAAATAAATAAAGGATAAAAATATTTCCTGAAAACTAAATGGTCATTACCCATTACAATGACAATTTCGTAAATGTTACTAAAGACAGTGAAAATTTAAAAACTGGATCATTTATGCATACTACTTTTGTTTACATTTGCAAATATTTTATTTTATCTATTTATTTACAGCATTTTCACCATTTACAAGCTCAGGATCACTCCAGGTAGAGGGTTATGTTGAGAGGTAGTTCATATGGATAGGAGGGGGAAGATAACGGTTAACTCTAGACTTGAACAGGTCAAGATCAGGGAAACATCCTCTTGGGAGTCTCTTCCATAAGGCAGTGGTTTTGCAGGAAGAACCTACTTGAGTGGAACTTGCTTCTTGTCAATGAAATGTAGAGGGATTGCAGGTGGTTTGGTACTATGTAAGTGGCGTGGCATGGTGGGTCCTAGCCGTAAAGGTCAGACCTGGTGGAACCAGGAGTTGCAGTTTGAGCATTTTCCATGGTAGTAACAATAGAGCAATGAGAGACTTGCTCCATCCCACCTGTGAGAGAGAGCTTAGAGTGCAGGAAATAATTTTTCTCCAACAAAGACTCAGATGCTTTTGAACTATCAATACTGAAAAGTGAGGTCTGGGCTGCTTCTGCCCAAATATGGCAACACTACTCCATTTTTGACCTGATCTGGCTTTTTATGTAAAAATCACAGGATATGTTCATTCAATGTTAAAAGAGGACAATTTGAAGCCTTTGTATTGACTACTTGCGTAGCTACTGATCAGCAGCAGCAGGGAAGAATTTCATTTGTATATTCTACCCTTACTCAGAGTTAAGGGTTAGATTAACATTTTTTGTCATTTGTAGGAAAGAGGGACTGGGACTAGTTACATAAGTATAAAGGGAACTTTACCCTCTGTGCAATTTCTGGATCTTCCAAAAAAAAGGCGGGGTAGGGAAAATTTTATTAGCATGGAAAGTAGAATCAATGAATAGAGTTCAAATTCTGGCATTGTTTGTTACATTCACTTTCACACTAAAATATTCGGTAAAGGTCGGAGAGAAAAAAAAAATGAAATTAAAACCATGGAGTAAACAATGGAAAACCATTCTTCAAAGGAATCAATGAAGAGCCATGATCTATATGCTGATGGGACATGAGACGGGTTATGTATAATGGAATGAAAAGTTATAGACCCAATAAAAAATAAAATAAAAAAACCAATGAACAAACATTAAAACAGATTTTTGGAAGTGGAATTAGCCAATACCTTTTCAATATCCTCTTGTGCATATTTAACATTTGCTTTTTAAAGTGAATCAGGTTAAAAAAATTTTTTTCTATATTTGAGAGAGAAAAATAAAGTTTATTATTTTTAGTTGATACAAAAGAGAAAACCTGATAAATGAGGATGAAACTAATTGTTGGCAATTTGCTGGCTACAGGATACATCAATTTGGGGATTAAATGCTTTTTTTTTTTTTTTTTAAAATATTTGCATATTTTCATTATTGTAATAACAAGTGGGGGAGGAAAAAATAAATTAAATGTTACTGATAGTGAATATCAAGCATGACAAAACTATCTCTATGAATTGATTGAATCTCACAATTACAAAGCCAGTGATTGTACATTATAAAAAATAAAGTATGTGATAATTTGAGAAAAACTGGTACAGACAAAAAAAAAAAAAAAAAACAAAAAACATTCATATCAATGACAAGAGAATGTGGACCTATTAATGAAAGCAACAATGAAACAACCAGAAAGAACTTTTCCAGCTAAGATGATGTATTGTTCAGAGATCTATTATAAATAAGTTTGCTTTGTAGACTTACAATAAACCAACATTTGTGTCTCTTACTTGGAGACCATGAAAAAGTGTTTTATTGTAAATATTACTTTTGATTTTTCAAAAACTAAAATTTCAATTCTATTTAAATTATTAATATTTTGTACACACACACACACACACACACACACACACACACACACACACACACTATTGCCCTTGGAAAAGGTACGAAGCCATCTATTCTCCACAGCTAAGGATAAATAGCAGGACAGATTAGGTTCTATAGTCTTGGATAGCAAGCAGTCTAGAAAGAAAAACTCTAAATTCAAAACTTCTAACTATAGGTAAATAGTATGGCTATCTGGGCTCAATAGCCATGGTTGGCAATCAGACTAGGAGAAGAAAACTGAATTCAAATCCAGAGTCAGAGTTCCTAAGACAGTCTAATGCCATGTTCAATTTTGTTGTGGCAACTTCTGCAACATACCAAGCTGCTTTTCCCTTGGACAACAAAAGAAAACCCTGCACAGGGCATAACTATTCAGGCACAGATCCAAGGTTTCTTGGGTCTGACAGATGCCCTAATACACACACAATTACAATTTACAAGTTGTTAAACCAAAATAAACAGAAAAGTTAATATTTAACTTAAAAAGGTTCTAAAAAGCCATTTTGATGATAGTGGGAAGCTCACCTGAGAGTCATTTAGTACCAATTACAGTTTATCAATTTTCTTTCATGTTGACAAAGAAATCTTTGCTGATATTATTACAATATTGACCATTGTGCTCTCTAACCTTCTTCAGATGTCTGTTGATTACAGGTAGCCTCCAGAGAATTTTTAACAGAATCCTTTATTTAATCTATGATTTTGGTGGCATGGTAGTTGTGAGTGAAGTCTCTGGCCTAAGTAGTATAGACTCAGTGGAAACAGGACTAGCAATAAATGAGCAAAACTAAAAAAAAGAACAAGAAACATCCTTAGACACAGACAGTGAAAGAGTAATCTACTGTAGATTGAAACAAGGAGTCGGATTAAAATTTCCAGAAAGTTAACTATAATAAAGGTCAAAAGGTCACAACTGCTAAATTGTGATTAAAATCATTAGCCTATCTGTAAATAATAGAAAGTCAAACAGAAATAAAATTTATTTTGCTGCTAGTTAAAAACCTACTAACAAGATGAGTAATATTGCTTGGTTGAATATATAAAAAAATAAACATACACACACACACACACAAAAAAAAAAAAAACTAAATAAAAATTGTAACATACCCTAGTTCTCTTAGAGCTTGTCCCTCATGAATATCCCAAATGATAACTCTTGTGTCATAGGATGCTGTAGCTAAAAGGACACCATCAGGTGAAAAGTCACAGGAGACCACATCATTCTGGTGGCCGGCAAGTCTGTGAAAAATTTCATAAGGTTTCTTCATTTTCCAGATCATAACCTGGTCATGAGAGAGTAAAAAATAAAGACAAAATAAACAAGTACATTTCATTTATTTTAAATTTCAAAAAGTATATCTTTCAAGGTTTCCGAAACTAGTATTAATTTTTGGCAACATAATACTGAATGACGATCTTAACATTGCATACTTAGTATGTATACAGTGTACACACATACTAAGTATTTTTTAATGAATTAATAGATTTTAATCTGACATCTTTGTTACTTCAAACATTTTTAGTGGATATCCACAAAAATTAACATTTGAAGTAATAAAAATATAGAAGTTGTGTGTGTGTATTTATATATATATATATATAATGTAAAAGAAGAAAAAAAGAAATACAATATTCCTAACTTGAGAACACTAGAGTGCTCAAAAATTAGCAGCATATGTCTAGAAAACCATAAGTTAAATGACAACTGAAAGAAAAGAGGAAGAGAGAAAAAGGTTAAGGAGGGAGTGCAAAGTTAAAAAAAAATAAAATAAATGCAACATTCTACATATGTGCAGACAAGCATGCAAACGCACTTAATTAAAATTGCATTTGATAAAGAAAATTTGAGAAGTATAAACAGTCAATCGCCATATATATATAAAAAACAGTGCATATATATATATATATATATATATATATATATATATATATATATATATATATATATATATATACAGTGCTTATATATATATATATATATGGCGATTGACTGTTTATACTTCTCACATTATATATATATATATATATATATATATATCTCCCCAAGTGAATACAGAACAAAGAATTTTTACAATGTCCAAAACATTAATTTAAAACAGTGCTCAATATATAATATTGAGAGCTGTGAATATTTATTATATATTATATTTTAGAACATGTACATAATTTTTCATATATATATATATATATATATATTCACTACAAATCGTACATTTGTTTCGACATTGAAACTTCAATGTCTCATCAGGCAGTATGGATAGGAATGGAAAGCTTCTTTTCTTATGTTTGGTCAGTTGTTTCAATGTCGAAACAAATGTATGATTTGTAGTGGATATATATATAAGAAAAAATTAAAACAGTACATTATAATTTCCTAATCTGAGATCAGACATGTCTTTACCAATCGACAAAAATCGGAATACCTACATAAAGGTGAAATTGTCTTCCATGAAATCTTCTGTGGGTCGATTGTTAAAGACATGTCTGATCTAACGATACCACTTCCCCAGATTCTTTTTTTGCAGTTCCTCCTTTATTTATTTTCTAATAAATGTGCTATTTTAAAATGGATTGACAATTTAGATTTAGTACTAAACTAGTAATTATAATGTACGTGTAAGTGATATTCAAAATAATTCAAAACTAGAAAAGAAATTCCAAAGATACATCCCATGAAATCTCTGAATATTTACCAGAAAGACAAAATTTCTTTTTTTCTCATTTTTGTAAGGAAATATGTAGAAGGTTGTATAAAACTTTTCAAAGTCAATATCAATCATCTCTTAAAATTAATCTCTTGCTTGATCTGCTTATGTGGAAATTTTGCAGAAAGAGGAGTGAATACTAAGTAATAAAATATTCAAGATATTAAAATCACAAAGGGGCAGGGAGATGTTGTGGAGTAAATAAGACACCCCTGGCAATACAAATGAACTGAGTAAGCTGCCTTAAAACAAATAAAGAACTCAAAGAAAGTGCAGAGCCTGAGTTCTGAAAGAGCTCGACCTTGTTGGACTGTTTTCTGGCAGAATCAATCTGGGAAAATCTGACAGGAGCCCAACCCTGCTTTAAGTCTATGGGAAATTTTTGTCCAAGCTTAAGTGCTCAGAATTCCTGCATTAAAAATTGGCCTTGTGCCACATGCAGCTTCAGTGGGGAGTTTTCTGGTAAATTTCCAGAGTTCTGAAAGAGTACCATTGAAGTCAGTCAAGACATAACCGTTAATAGCAAGTTATGACAACTTACCAATCGTTTTTCACCGCAAGCAGCTAAGTACTTGGCACTTGGAGAGAATTTACAGCAATAGACAATATTTTTTAAAGGTGTATACAGAGTGTGGGTCATATTTCCATCATCATCAAGATCCCAGAGCTTAAGAGTTCCATCATTGGAACCAGACACTAAAATTTGACTGCCATCAGGAGCAAAGTTTAAACATCGAACTAGCTTTGTGTGGTCATCAAGGAGGCATAGCAGATTACCTGAGGATAAAAAAAATTCATTAGGTGTTTAAGTTATCCAGGAATTTTAAATGGAATGATCTATGAAACAAATGGTCAAAAATTTCATCCACACAAATTGTTAAATTTGAAAAGCATTACTCAAAAAAGCTGAAGGAATTTTTAGATATATGATTTCTTTAAAGGAAAAAAAAATTAAAAGAAAATGAGATTATGGTTGATTTAAATGTTATTATAGATGTTTTGACCAAGTCCACTCTAGTCATCATCAGGTGTCCATTAATTGGCTTGATATGACAGTAATGCAGGCATAATCAATTTTTATATCCACTATGCTACTACCCCAAAGGTATGCTTTTTGGAATATTTTATATTTAATGTCAGTAGGTTTGTTTTTTTTTGACATTTGGCAAGTTCATATTTTACATAATTTAGTATTTTCATTTTAGAAATGAGTAATTCTCAATCCACTTGTATTATTTCAGATTGTTCTCATCTTGGTTGATTTAGGTGTTATTATCTAACATCCTTCAGAATAGTGGAGTAAACAATGTAGAAGTTGATTACACATGTTACTGTCATCTAGTGGTCATGAGTTGAAACACTAATTCAGCCGGAATAAACAATAACAGGTCACAGAGACAAAATATCACAATAGATATTCCATATCAAGCCAATCAATAAATATCTGATTATGACCAGAGAGTACTTGGCTGAAGCATATCTATTATAATAGATGTTGTTATAGGCATAATATTGACAACCAAGATGAGAACAATAGTTTGAAATAAGACAAGTATAGTGAGTTGAGAAATGTGCAAAATGTCTGGCAAGATACAGGACATGGTGGCATCTGCTGTGACATAGTTCAGAGGGAGAAAGTTTTGCATCCCACCTCCCAACACACTTTGTTCTGCCAGTTAATCTGTATGCCAGGCTTTGAGAAAGAATGCTTACAGTGCCATTGGCACGAGCATACATATCCTTTCTACCATGAGATTAAGCAATTAATATTAGTAGGTGCAATTCTGGAAAAAAAAAAAAAAAAAAAAAAAAAAAAAACCCAAACTGACATAAAACTTCTGATAAAGATGCCTTGACAATTTTAAGATTATCTATTATGACAGAACAATTGCTGGTAATATTAAACAAGTGTAGACCATATGGCAGGAAAACAAGCATTTGCAACTTGTTATGGCTAATGCAACAATAATGAAGTTAGAGCTGATGCACACTTTTACAGGCAATGAAATTTGTCGAAATTAAACATGATCCCTTATAAAACTTATTTGAAAATATGGGTATTTCAAAACCGAGTTGTGATTATTGCAGACCATTACTAGCAAATTGTGAGCTTAATCTTCACTAAGTGACTCATGTTGATCTAATTTGGGGAATTTGAACAATGTGTCATGTTACCCAGCATGTCCTGTACCTCAGACATTTCAGAGTAAATTCTAAAAATATTTTCAATGTAACAACCTAATGAGTAACCAACAAAAATTCTTATATATTGACATGTTCATATACTAGCATCTATTTACATGGAAAAAAGTATTTGCTGTTTTTAATGAATTTCACTTATTGTAGAAACAGAAGCAAGAATGAATGCTAATGGAGATGATTATAAAAAATTAAATGGTGTAAGCGAAAAACAGACATTGGGGGAGAGACGGAGGGAGGGAGGTGGGGGAGAGAGAGAGAGAGAGAGAGTCGGAGGTCGAGAGAGAGAGAGAGAGAGAGAGAGAGACGGAGGTCGGGAGGTCGAGAGAGAGAGAGAGAGAGCGCGGAGGTCGCGGGGAGGTCGAGAGAGAGAGAGAGACGCCGAGTCGGGGAGACCGAGAGAGAGAGAGACGGAGGTCGGGAGGTCGAGAGAGAGAGAGAGACGGAGGTCGAGTCGAGAGAGAGAGAGACGGAGGTCGGGAAGAGAGAGACGGAGGTCGGGAGAGAGAGAGAGAGAGAGAGAGAGAGAGACGCAGAGATGGAGAGATCCAGAGACGCAAAGAGATCCAGAGACGCACGAAAGAGATCCAGAGAGGGAGGGAGTCACGGGGACGCAGAGACCGAGAGAGATCCAGAGAGACGCAAAAGAGATCCAGAGAGATCAAGAGACGCAAAGGATCCATGGAGATCCAGAGAGGCACCCAAAGAGATCGAGAGATCGAGAGACGCAAAGAGATCCAGAGAGACGCAAAGAGATCCAAGAGAGGCGCAAAGAGAGAGATCCAGAGAGGCTAAAAGAGATCCAGAGAGACGCAAAGAGATCCAGAGACGCAAAAGGATCAGAGAGATCCAGAGAGACGCAAAGAGATCCAGAGAGACGCAAAGAGATCCAGAGAGACGCAAAGAGATCCAGAGAGACGCAAAGAGAGATCCAGAGAGACGCAAAGAGATCCAGAGAGATCCAGAGAGAGACGCAAAGAGACGCAAAGAGATCCAGAGAGATCCAGAGAGACGCAGAAGATCCAGAATCCAGAGACGCAAAAGATATCCAGAGAGATCCAGAGAGAGAGAGAGAGAGAGAGACGCAGAGATCCGGAGAGAGAGAGAGAGAGAGAGGCAGAGATGGAGAGAGAGAGAGAGGCACGCAGAGACGGAGAGAGAGAGAGAGAGAGAGACGCAGAGATCCGGAGAGAGAGAGGCACGCAGAGATCCGGAGAGAGAGACGCAGAGAGAGAGAGAGACGCAGAGAGAGAGAGACGCAGAGAGAGAGAGAGGCACGCAGAGAGAGAGAGAGAGAGAGAGAGACGCAGAGAGAGAGTGAGACGCAGAGATCCGGAGAGAGAGAGAGAGAGACGCAGAGATCCGGAGAGAGAGAGAGAGACACGCAGAGATCCGGAGAGAGAGAGAGAGACACGCAGAGATCCGGAGAGAGAGAGAGAGACACGCAGAGATCCGGAGAGAGAGAGAGAGAGACACGCAGAGATCCGGAGAGAGAGAGAGAGAGAGACACGCAGAGATCCGGAGAGAGAGAGAGAGAGAGACACGCAGAGAGAGAGAGAGAGACGCAGAGAGAGAGAGAGAGACGCAGAGAGAGAGAGACGCAGAGAGAGAGAGACGCAGAGAGAGAGAGACGCAGAGAGAGAGAGACGCAGAGAGAGAGAGACGCAGAGAGAGAGAGACGCAGAGAGAGAGAGACGCAGAGAGAGAGAGACGCAGAGAGAGAGAGACGCAGAGAGAGAGAGACGCAGAGAGAGAGAGAGAGAGAGACGCAGAGAGAGAGAGAGACGCAGAGAGAGAGAGAGACGCAGAGAGAGAGAGAGAGACGCAGAGAGAGAGAGAGAGACGCAGAGAGAGAGAGAGAGAGACGCAGAGAGAGAGAGAGACGCAGAGAGAGAGAGAGAGACGCAGAGATCCGGAGAGAGAGAAAGACGCAGAGATCCGGAGAGAGAGAAAGAGAGAGAGATCCGGAGAGAGAGAAAGAGAGAGACGCAGAGGTCGGAGAGAGAGAAAGAGAGAGACGCAGAGGTCGGAGAGAGAGAAAGAGAGAGACGCAGAGGTCGGAGAGAGAGAAAGAGAGAGACGCAGAGGTCGGAGAGAGAGAAAGAGAGAGACGCAGAGATCGGAGAGAGAGAAAGAGAGAGACGCAGAGATCGGAGAGAGAGAAAGAGAGAGACGCAGAGATCGGAGAGAGAGAAAGAGAGAGACGCAGAGATCGGAGAGAGAGAGATGCAAAGATTGGAGAGAGAAAGAGAGATATGATTTTCATCCTAAGTATATTAAATTCTTTTTGTTTAGTAGGATTTATCCCTCAACTTTTTTAAAATTAGTTCAAACAGCTCAAGCAAAATTTACATAACAGGACATATTTACCATTATGGCAATTCCAGAGTTGAATCCTTCCTGAATTGACACCAATTGCTAATGTCAGGTATTTCTTGAAGTTGATGTGTCTAGGACGGAGATGGGGGTTGGAAACTTCTTGTTTAGAAGACTCTGATTCTGGCAAGGTGCTAAAGGCTAGAGACCAGACACTTTCTCCACAGTCAAAGATCCGTTGGTTAGATAATGCCACCTTGGAATCAGCACTGGATCTAAGACTGAAGAAAAAAAGTTGAACACTTTATATTGCAAAGGAAGCACCAAAATTGCCTTTGGAATAATACAAATATTTTAGTCTATTATGAAAGTGTTCACTTATTGTTTTCTTATATTGTTAAGAATGGTGAATTACAGAAGCTTTTATCAGGGAGAGCAAAGAGAAAAAGCATTATTAGTCTTTGTTAGATTGAAGCAATATTTGATAATAAAGCAATAAGCAAACTAGTCATTTTTAATGATAATGTTCAAAGATTTATCAAAATCTTGAATTGGGGGGGAATTCAATATATACTCACATTTTATTTTGATTGCTGTCCCATTTGTACAAATATACATATCCTCTTCCACAAGACCAGGCAAAGTAAGACCCATCAGGTGACCAAGCCACAGATCGGTTTCCATTACTTCGGCTTCTGAGTTCAGCATACTCTGATCTCAAGTAATCACACTGAGTTGCTTGACCTGCAAAAGCAAGAAAAAAAAAAGAAAAAAAAAAAAGAAAATTAATTCATCAATCAGAGAGTTACTTACAATACCATTTCTTAAAAGTAAATAAGAAAACTTTAAAACTGAATTTGACAGCATGTCGGATGCACTAAGACAAAATCCTGCATTTAGCATGAAAATTTGAGGTGTGCTATAGACTAATTTTATCCCTGTTGTTCATTATCATATGCTATAATTTTCTCTCAGGTAGTCATTTCTACTTTGTCCCACTCTCTGTAATATTTACTCAGGATTATTATTACTGGTACTATAACAGGAATTATAATAAAGTATTAGCAAATCCATCATATTTAAAAATGCCTCAATACACTTATCCTTAACTAGCTGTAAACCACAGAACAAAATTAAATTGTCCATTGATAGAACATATTTCTCTTAATTATTATCTGCTTTGCTATTCAGACCAACCTGCTCCTCTTGGTTGCTAATTTGCCATCACCATCAGAAGAATAACCAAGATGAACATGAGAGTTCAAATAGCAAAGTCAAGAAATAATTCTTCATCTAAAAAATTCCAAAAAAATTTATGAAATGTTATAATCTAACACATAACTATCACTGCTCCCTTTCCATTAATCAATAAACAATGTAAAACAATTATATGATATTATTAATAAATCTATTACACATAAAACAATTACTAAAATTTAACTTATCCAAAATAGAGCATTAATAGTCAAGTTCAACAGGTTCTGAAATCTATTGAATTGTTTGTGAAACTTGAAGTCAGTTCTCAAGTAAGTCTATTGGACTTTTCCTTACGTTAACTAATATTCATAATAGAAAGAAAAAAATTATCAGCTAGAATTTTCTGAATATGTATGTTTACAGGCATTTGTGAGGACCTCAATTTACAGTCTAAGTGTATCAAGACAAAGCCTTGATACATTTAGATGCTAAGTTTAATTTAGACCAACAGCATTAGCATATCAACTTTTATAGTGGCATTTGCAGTTTTGAAGAAATTAGTGATTTGCATTTTTGGGCACAAATAAAAGCAGACATCAATGACTTGTCACATGTCAAAAGGTTAGTTTTAACTATCTAAAATATAGATAACTGGGTGGGTAAAAGTTTGAAATGTACCTACTGGTTTAAATCTTATTCCTTATAAAATCCATAAGAACTACATAATTTACATTAGAATAAGGCTTTTTAAACCATGTACACCTGTTATTCGCAGAAAGCAATGGCAAACTACTGCGGAATAATGTTCTGCCCAGTCAGTCATGTCTGTTTCGAGACATGATTGCCCAAGCGTGCATCACGTATGGCACTTAACTGACTGACTGACACCTGTTATTCTATCTTCAAACCAAATCCTGAACATAATACTGCCATGAATTTCCATTATAGAAAATGCTCGCTTTTAATAGAATAATTTATAACTACCTATCATATAAACACCAGCTAATTAACTGCATTTTTTTTGTCCCCCACAAGGAAGAGAAGCACAGGCTTGATCTAAAACATTGTTTTAAAGGAAATCTTAAACTTCCAAATTAAAAACAAGGAAGATTTGATTCAAAATTGTAGATGAATAAGACAAGCAGAAGAAGAGATTTGTTGATTTTATAATAATGTAAAAACTATTTCAGTTAAAAAAAAACCTTCAGACCTTTTTCACCAAAACACAACTGATATTCCTTAAATGATTTTTTTTTTTTTTAGTAATATGATATAAATTATTTCTTTAAAAAAAAAAAAAAAAAAAAAAAATGTAGGACAGAAGAAAGCAAATAGGTGAGAAAAAAAAATTGAGAAAAGTGCCAGAATTTTTTGCGCACACACACACATAATACAAAGTTTAGTATTCATGCTCGTCACAGCCACAAATGATTATGTTATGGAGATTGTGGAACTTTCACAAGCCATTCCTTTGAAAAATTCTCTGCAAATATATACTACTGAACACTTAACATGCTACCACTTGAAATTACTACATAATATTTGAAGTTTAACCTATCGTGGCAATCTTGTTAACCACCCTGCCAATGTTGTTTAGCTAAACTGGAGTTTGTTTTTTTTTCCAGTTTACTCCAATTAAACAGATTAAGATTATTTAGCTTCCTGACAGAAAAATGGAATTTTTTTGTTTGTTTTGTATTCACTGGTTTTTATTTAAATAGGCACAGATAAGCTAACAAAAATAGGATCAATTTTATCAATTTTAGAACAAATACATTTGAGTAATATTGGTTAAAGGAGTCAAAGAAAAAGTTGTTGGTTACTTAAAAACTTGTCTGAAATGTTTTTCATAGTCTGCAATGAAATACATTTGTGTAAACCATAAAGCATTTAATTTTAAAGTAGGCTACACACAATCCTGTCAAATCAAAACATCAATTACAAAAAAAATATCTATAATGAAAAGGAATCTTTAAAAAAAAAAAAAAAAAAAAAAAAATCAATAGAATTAAAATATCACTCCCCACCTCAGCAAATAAACATATTTACTTAAATGTAAATATGCTTCAAGGAGAAAAGCAAATTTGCATTAAGTCATCTAATCATGCAAAAATAGTTTCTATATAAGTGCCATACGTGATTGGGTGATCAAATATTGAAAGACATGACAGACTGGGCAGAAGATTGCCATTACTTTCTGTGGTAGACAGGTTGTCAACCAAGGCTATAGAACCCATAGCTAGCAGGAAGAGACTGATTAATACCTTTCCCAAGAGTATTTGCATGTAAGTGAATGCAAGTAATTCAACTGGAATTTTGAATTCAGCTCTTCAATTTCTCATTTTGAGCCAATATCCACTGCACCACAACACACATCTATGAAAGTACTGGCTTCAAAAAGTTTTTTTTTTATGTCATTTTACAAGGTAAGCTTTGCTTGTTGACATGAAGGATATATTTTCAGTCTATTTTAGACTGACACATGACTCATGAAACAAGTGAGCTCAGATGAACATATTTGATGCTCAGACATAATGTTACGACTGCCATTAATTTCTTTCATTCAGACCAACTTCCTCAATGCTAATGTAGAAAGCTAACATCTTAGAAGCTTAATTAATGGTTGTGGTCAAAATACATGCCTGCCTGCCTTTAAAGCACGAACCTTAACTGGCCAATCAACTAACAGCAGTTAAATCTGAAGAACACTAATTGTGTGTGGTGGGGGTGAGATATCCTCATGCAGAAGAGGGTATAATCAATAGATTTTTAACCCCAATCAACAGGGCAGGCAGATCACTTGTTTCCTCTCACCTGTCTTCATAATTTACAAGATTTTACAATTTACACATTCCTGATAAACAAGGATATGAAGACAAAAACTGCTTATACAAAAGAAGAAAAAGTGGAAACGAGAGAGGAGAAGTGGAAACGAGAGGAAGTGGAAACGAAAGAAGAGAAGTGGAAATCTAGAGAAGTGGAAACGAAAGAAGAAAAGTGGAAACGAGAGAAGGGAAACCAAAGAAGAAAAGTGAAACCAGAGAAGTGAAACGAAAGAAGAAAAGTGGAAACGAGAGAAGTGGAAACGAAAGAAGAAAAGTGGAAACGAGAGAAGTGGAAACGAAAGAAGAGAAGTGGAAACGAGAGAAGTGAAACGAAAGAAGAAAAGTGAAAACGAGAGAAGTGGGAACGAAAGAAGAAAAGTGGAAACGAGAGAAGTGGAAACGAAAGAAGAAAAGTGGAAACGAGAGAAGTGGAAACGAAAGAAGAAAAGAAACGAGAGAAGTGGAAACGAAAGAAGAAAAGGAAACGCAGAGAAGTGAAACGAAAGAAGAAAAGTGAAACGAGAGAAGGAAACGAAAGAAGAAAAGTGAAACGAGAGAAGTGGAAACGAGAGAAGGGAACGAAAAAAGAAGAAAAGTGAAACGAGAGGAAGTGAAACGAAAGAAGAAAAGTAAATGAAATGAGAAGTGAAACGAAAGAAGAAAAGGAAACGAGAAGTGGAAACGAAAGGAAAAGGAAACGAGAGAAGTGGAAACGAAAGAAGAAAAGAAATTCAGAGAAGGGAAACGAAAGGAAGAAAAGTGGAAACGAGAGAAGGGAACGAAAGAAGAAAAGTGGAAACGAGAGAAGTGAAACGAAAGAAGAAAAGGGAAACGAGAGAAGTGGAAACGAAAGAAGAAAGTGAAACGAGAGAAGTGGAAACGAAAGAAGAAAGGAAACGAGAGAAGTGGAAACGAAAGAAGAAAAGGAAACGAGAGAAGTGGAAACGAAAGAAGAAAAGTGAAACTAGAGAAGTGGAAACGAAAGAAGAAAAGTGGAAACGAGAGAAGTGAAACGAAAGAAGAAAAGGAAACGAGAGAAGTGAAACGAAAGAAGAAAAGTGAAACGAGAGAAGGGAAGATCAAAAGAAAGGAAACGAGAGAAGGGAAACGAAAGAAGAAAAGGAAACGAGAGAAGTGGAAACGAAAGAAGAAAGGGAACAGAAGGGAAACGAAAGAAGAAAAGTGGAAACGAGAGAAGTGGAAACGAAAGAAAAGGAAACGAGAGAAGTGGAAACGAAAGAAGAAAGGGAACGCAGAGAAGTGGAAACGAAAGAAGAAAAGTGGAAACGCAGAGAAGTGGAATCAAAAGAAAAGGGAACGAGAGAAGGGAAACGAAAGAAGAAAAGTGGAAACGCAGAGAAGGGAAGAAAGAAGAAAAGTGGAAACGAGAGAAGTGGAAACGAAAGAAGAAAAGTGAACGAGAGAAGGAAACGAAAGAAGAAAGAAACGAGAGAAGGAACGAAAGAAGAAAAGAAACGAGAGAAGGGAAACGAAAGAAAAGAAACGAAAGCAAGGAAACCGAGAAGACAAAAGAAACGAGAGAAGGAACGAAAGAAGAAAAGGGAAATCGAGAGGAAGGAAACGAAAAGAAGAAAAGTGGAAACGAGAGAAGTGGAAACGAAAGAAGAAAAGGGAAATCGAGAGAAGGGAAATCGAGAGGAAGGAAACGAAAGAAGAAAAGAAATCGAGAGAAGGAACGAAAGAAGAAAAGTGGAAACGAGAGAAGGAAATCGAGAAGGAACGAAAGCAAGGAAATCGAGAGAAGGGAAATAAATAAATGAAAAGAAACGATAGGCGGGAAACGAAAGAAGAAAAGAAATCGAGAGAAGGAACAAAAGAAATAAAGCAAGGAAATCGAGAGAAGTGGAACGAAAGCATGAAAGAAACGAGAGGGAAGGAAACGAAAGAAGAAAAGTGGAAACGAGAGAAGGGAACGAAAGAAAGGGAAACCGAGAGGAAGCAAGAAACGAAAGCAAGAAAAGAAACCGAGAGAAGCAAACGAAAGAAAAGGGAACAGAGAAGAAAACAAAAGAAAAGAAAACGAGAGAAGGGAAACGAAAGAAGAAAGGGAAATCGAGAGAAGTGAAACGAAAGAAAGAAACGATGAAACGAAAGAAAAGAAACGAGAGAAGAAAACGAAAGAAGAAAAGGGAACGAAAGCAAGAAACGAAAGAAGAAAAGAACATAGAAGAAAAGGGAAATCGAGAGAAGGAAACGAAAGAAAAGTGAAACGAGAGAAGGGAACAAAGAAGAAAAGTGGAAACGAGAGAAGGGAAATTGATAGAAGAAAACGAGAGAAGAAAACGAAAGAAAACGAAAGAAGAAAACGAAAGAAGAAAACCAGAAAACGAAAGCAAGAAAACGAAAGAAGAAAACGAAAGAAGAAAACGAAAGAAGAAAAACGAAAGAAGAAACGAAAGAAGAAAAACGAAAGAAAGAAGAAAAAAACGAAAGAAGAAAAAACAAAAGAAGAAAAAACGAAAGAAGAAAAGCAAAAACAAAATAAAGAAAAGCAAAAACGAAAGCAAGAAAGCAAAAACGAAAGAAGAAAAGAAAACGAAAGAAGAAAAGCAAAAACGAAAGAAGAAAAGCAAAAACGAAAGAAGAAAGCAAAACGAAAGAAGAAAAGCAAAAAGTCAAAGCTTTAATTTGCTCTACTAATTAACCTTAATAACACAAACAAAATCAGAGAGAAAGCAAACAAATGCCAAAATTTCCATATTACATTGAGACCAAGAGAATAATCATATTGATTTAATATTCATTTAAAAAAACCAAACAAACTTAACATTTAATACTTATTTGTTCTGCTAGAATATTTATATAAAATAAAATATCAGGTTCATAAGTTTGCCTAGTGAGTAGATAGAGTACACTTTAGCCTCTTACAGAATAAGAACCTATTTGTTTTCATGCAAGATGATAAAGGTCATTCAGAGCTTTTACAAAATGAAAGTCATCCTGGTAACATTAGTGCTTCAAAATGATATTTGATAATTTAACCAGTAAATGTGTAATTTTTCAGTGAGTTTTCTTTTAGAATTTTTTTTTTTTAAATATTCAATCTCTTTTGTACATTAAAAATAAAAAAAAGATTAAGGTGAGGCAAGAGATTGCCTGTGATCAAGAATTAATGCAAATATCACTGACAGAACAGGGTTTTTGTAGAAAGATTGACCCAATTTAAGATCAAAGAAGTAATAAAATAAAATAAAGCTAATCTTTCACCTACATCCCTTCTCACCACTTTAGCTTTCTTACTCTATCTTGCTTAACCACAATTCAGTTGTAGTATTGCGGCAATCAACTGTTAAGTTGATAGCTCAAGGGTACAATATTTTTCACTATGCACACCAAGAGACTTGAATCTGAGGCAGAAGTGCCAATCTATATGTAAACATTTTTGACAGGTACAACAGTAACTCTAAACAATTTAAGAAATTTTTAGATAAGAAAGGCATGCTGGCCTTCTCCACAAACTCAAAGGCTACAATGTCTCTAGATGAATATAATTTGGTTTAATTGTATAATGAAAGTTATGTTGAATAGACATGGTTTTAATTTATTTCACATAACCACCCCCTCCGCTCTATCCTTAAACAAGTTGTTTCTTATCTCCAACAACTTCCAAATGTTATCAGTTTCCACCTATTTACTCCTCTCTTAGTAGCAGGTCCAGTAAAATAAACTTGCAGCTGCTTTTTAAAAGGACCTCCAATCAGTGTTTAACTGGGGAAAGAAATGGCTTGTAGATTTTAATGCCTCAACAAAACTGCTGTCATTTAATCACTGCAGAAAACACTTGCTTTCCATCAGCATAGCCAATGCTAAACTACAAGAGAGTAACTCTGCGCCTTCTTGGGCCCATATTTTTCATACCTGAAGTGGAATGACTATATTAAGTCAAATGCTAAATATAATGCACAGAAAGTTGGTTTCATCAAATTGTGCCAGACAATTTTTGTCAAAACCCAGCTGGCAGATTTAGAAATCTACCATTTGTTCATGCACTGAATACTGCTGCTACTGTATATCTCAAGATTCTTAAAATTCAAAAGACGGGTCTTTAATACTACTGTCCTGACATTTCAAATTCAATTACTTTCCTGCTGTAGTGTGGCTTCTCTCTATCTTTCCTATAAATATTTACATGGCAATTATTCTGATGAGCTTTCCTCCTTGACTGCATGAATTTAAGCTTACAGCTAAATTGGCAACTGGATTTTAGCTAGATGCAACCATATGTTCTATTCTAAGTGTCTTTTCTCACACTTCTTGCCCATGAAAGTCTTTCAGTTTCTTGCTTCCTTGCCACCTACAACCATCAAAAATTTAAATGCAATGTCAATTGTCATTTTCTGTCTTCCTGAATCATGTTCTTTTGTTCGGTTTCCTCACTTAAGTTTTTCCATTCTCTTTCATTACCAGTAACACTTTGCGTCTTAGTTGCATTATCGCCTTTCCTGCAGTACAATAATAGAAAAAGAAAGCTAATCTATACTAAAGTATATAAATACAACAATATCAGAGTGATAATCAGTTTGTGACGTTTACAAGAACTGTAAACTTAATTTGATTTCAATCTTAAATCTACTATCATTAACAGCAATTAGCATTATTGTATACACACATGCTAGCTAGAGCATTGAACAGAAGCTATTAGCATTTTAGAATATAAATTAAAAAGGTTTTGCATTAGGTAACAGAAAATTTAAATCAACATTGGACAATTTTTTGCTTATAAATTAAAAGATTTACATTTTTTTTTTATAAAGATCTATTACTAGTTAATACAATCTCAAATATGTCAAGGCCAAATTGTCTTGTTTATCATTTGCTATCACATTTAGTCTAAACAAATCAGATATAAACAAATAACATTTGGGTTTCATAAGTGAGTAACCAGTAACTTTTGAAAATAGGAATTATCTGATTATAGAAAAAAAAAAAGACTTCACTTTTAAAGTTTAGCAACACTTATTCTGAATTTTTGTCTTGTGATTCTCAAACATGCAGAAAATTTGGGGTTAGTTAGACACACATATGTAAAACAATGTAATTTCATTGGTCACACAACCTGATATGATATACTCGAGATAATGAAATACTGTTATAACATGGACACTGACCACTCACAGGCCTTGTGAGGAAAAAAAAAAGTCACCAATTGTCTGGTATTAGATTTCTTTAATTTTACTTTTAATAGTTTAAAAACAGAAGATGGGCTCAAAATTCTGTACAGCTGGAGATTTTATTTAAAAAATAATGCTTATTTATATAAATAAAAATTAATCATACCTTACAAACAATATATTTACACAGCAAACATATCTATATACACACACACACACACACACACAAAAAAAAAAAGTTTTGTTTGATTAATTTTTTTTCAGTATTCTTACAAGCTTCCTTTTTTGCTGGTGATAAAGAATGTAAAAAAAAAAAAAAAAAAAAAAAAAAAAAAAAAAGCCATAATTTTTGACTTTCCAAGCACTTTCAGCCATGTCACTGACCATTTTCAAGGATGTTATTTTTCTGATGTTATTTTATCCTCATGTTTTGACTAATGTAAAGAACATTCCTTTTTAAAAACAAAAATTATGTTACAAAAAATTAGTAAAGCTTCCTTGTCGGTTGTTTTAATGAAAATTTTTTCCGAGAGAAATTAGTATAGGTGAAAGAGTGTGAAGCTGTAAAAGTTTTGTTAAAAGTGTAGATTTAGTGCTATTATTAATATTTATCTTTTGTATATTACATTAAGTGTTCATAACTATACCTGTGTCACTACACATGTTTGAGTCCAAAGTAGACTCTTTAGGTGAATAAATTTTCTGACTTCATATTGAGATTCCTTTACCTTTCAGTATATGACTAAGAAAGAAAGAAACAAGAGAAAATGATCTAACACATCACTCAAATTCTGGGCCTAACTAAATCAACAACTTTTAGGCAAAAATACAACTTTATCAACGTAGTCTCCTAGGGTGATACACTGATTCCAACTCTTCTGTAACAATTTGATGCTTTTTTTTGTAGAATGATTTGTCTTTGGCTTAGAAATATGCCTCAGTTTCTGATATCACTTCTTCATTGAAGCCAATCCTGGAGCATTCTTTTGAGGTTTGCAAACAGCCAGTAGTCACTGGGGGGCCAGATCTGGTGAAGAGGATAAATGCGGAAGTAAATCGAAGTGCAATTCATGTAGTTTTGTCATCGTTGCAATCAACTTGTGACACGGTGTGTTGTCTTCGTTAAAGATCCTTTTTTTTTTTCTTCATTTGTGGCTGTTTTTTTTTTCGTGATTTCTTCAAATACACCAAGAAGGCTATGTAATATTCACTATTGATGGTTCTTCCTTTCTAAAAGGTAATCAATGAACAAAATACCTTGCACATCCTAAAATATGGAAGCAAAAACTTTGCCTGCTGATGTTAGTGTCTGGCCGCTTTGGACGGCTTTCACCTGCTGCTGTCCACTCAGCTGACTGCCAATTTGATTCTGGAGTGAAGTAGTGGATCCATGTTTCATCCATTGTCATATCTACACAAAAACTCCTTGTTGCACTGAAACAGTTGCAAACAACACTGAATTGTTGACACGTTTTTAATCGACTGTGAGCACACACGGCACCCACTTTGAAAACAGCCTTCTCATTGACAAATATTCATACAAAATGGTGAATACATTGCTTTCTGATATGTTTAACTCCTTTGCTATCTCAAGCAACTTCAATTTATGATCAGCCAAAATGAGTTTGAATCTTGTTTTCCAGGACAACTGCTGATTTTGGCCAACCGAGTTTTCAGCATACCACCTATTAACCGTTGTTCCTGACAGAGCAGAGTCTGAATAACTTATCAAGACATTGCATTGCTTGAACAGCATTTACCCCCACCCATCAGAAAGTAATGCTTTATCAACACACAATTCAGATTTTTCCATTGTTTTGAAAATTTGCAACAGTAGCTTCACTTGAATAACTAATTTGTAAACTAATAATCCAATTGGACCCAAATTTTTCACATGAAGGTTAGTACTTCATAAAAATCATGAATATTTTTATTAGTGGTGCCATCTATATATCAGGCCCAGGACTTCTTGAATGATGTGTTAATTTTAGATGATGAAGGACTTTATCAACGCAAAAAATGAAATTAAATTATTTGAAATAAAGTATCTATAAACAAAACAAAATGTTGGTTACTAGAAAATTTTAAAACACTTAGATATTCATTAGGTCAACTGAAAAATATTAGATATTTAATTACGTCATTTATATATATATATATATATATATATGTGTGTGTGTGTGTGTTAGTTTTATAATTTTCTAATAACTAACAATATTTAATTTTTGTTTATAGATATTTTATTTCAAATAAATTCATTTTGTTTTTTTTTTGCCTTCAGTGGACAAAACGTGCCAGCTGAAACTGAAGTTTTCCTCTTGTCTTTCTTTTAGTAAATATTGTTCCTCTCTACAGATTATATTTGAGAATATTCACATATACACACACAGAATTAAAGTAAATGTAGGTAGAAATTTATATATCCAATATAGTGAATAGATATCCATTTTACTTCCATTTCCCTTCCCCATTCTCATAATTCTTTAACCATAGCTCTCTTTGCAAGAGTCATTTGCCAGTATTTTTCAGTCAACATATGATCCTGCATTCTCAATTTACTGAAACAACTATTGTTAAATTATTAAATAATCAATAGAATATTATTTGTTCATTGAACTTCCACAAGTATTAAACAGAAACAAGAAAACACAAAATTGTACTAGGCTTGATTGTAAGTACAACGCAATTGCAAAACTAAAAATTACTGTCTTTTTTTTTTTACAGAAGTTACTATTTACTTGTACAAAATATCCACACATATGAAACAATGCGTATCTATATATTTTGTGTGGAAGTAGCACAAAAACTGCACAGACTTCTGTGTAGAAGTGCTGAATAAATAGGTAAACAATCTTGTCAATTTTAATGGGTACATTGCTAACAAATTTCTATCGCACCTAAAAGATTATGCATTTTTTAACTTTTTCCTTTCATTATATGAAACCATATTATCAAAATTGTTTCAAGAATAAATTCCTACCACTCAACAAGTGAGAAATATAATCCCATTTAGCTGCCCGACTTTTCTGGAAGTAGTGATCAAAAGCCAAAATTTTCAAGATAAACCATACAAATGCAAATATAAATTTCAAAATGCTAATCATACAGTTGACACTTTGTCTCTACAAATTGTAAACATTAAAAAGAAAATATTTCAGAAAAGTTGTTTAACAAATCTTTAATTGCTCCAGTACCGATTGCAACACTAAATCCATGTAATGTCTACCCTCCAAACATTCCACAGATTCTCAATCTCTCTGCAGCACTTGTTTGAGTATTATCTGAATCAAGTCTTGTATATTTGATATCTGTATTGTACAACTTTCTTTAAAAAAAAGAAAAAAGTACCATATTATATATATATACATATAATTTCAAGTCTTTACAAAGATTTTGAAGATAAAGATTCGAATTTTATAAATTTCTTAACACATGTATCAATTTCTAACTTATAATACCTATAATATAACTACTTATATAGTATTCTATAAAATATATAAAGTATATAGTACGAGGTGCATAGGTTATATACAAATACAATCCTAACTTACTATAACGTTTCCGTTTTTTGTCTAATTTAACAGTGTCAGTGCAAGAGAGAGGTTTATATTCCTGGTATTAATGTTACTTACTGGCAGTGTGATCTTTATAACAAGAAAAGTAAGGCTCACCTTTGAAATTGAGGCTAAAAAGGACTGAAGGACATTATATATATATATATATATATATATATATATACAAAAAAAGAAAACTGTTGCAAAAATTTAATTTGGATATGAAGAGGACTTAGATTCGTCTAATCATTTTTAACAGCATGAGTAAAAGGTAGATTTTGGTTTCTACAAGGGATCCTGGAACCAATCCCTACAGATACAGGTAGTGATGAAGAGACAACTGTAGCGAGACTAATTACTGACTTGATAATTTTTGTGTTCAAATAACTAAAATGGCAACCAGTACTTAAGAACTCAATGACAAACTTACTACCTGAAAAAGTTGCATCAACAGCAGTTAAAAAGAAGCATTAAAATAAATCAATTTACAAAAGTCATATGTAACTGAAAAAAAAAAAAAAAGTTACGTTATCTTCAACCAAGGTCTATCTCTAATATTTTATTACATTTTTCCAATTCTTGAATAAGATATATTAGATTGTTCCAAAAGTTTGTAAACATTTGCGAAATGGGTCTATCTGGTCCAGCACAATCAGGATAAGTGATGGGTTCAGAAAAGGCAAGAGACACCGATGGTTCCAAAACCAAAATAGATTCGGCAAGAAAGTCATGTTGTGCATTTGGTGGAACTTTGAAGAAATCATGCATTTTGAGTTGGTTCTGAATGGTCGTGCCATCAGTGCCGAACTTTACTGTCAGCAACTTGGGTGGGCCTACGAAAAGTTGAAGCAAAAGTACCTGGCTCTAATCAACCGAAAATGCGCTTTGATGCAGCAGGACAATGCCAAGCCACACACCACCAGGAAGACAAAAGACAAGTTTGAAGAGCTGGATGGTGTAGAGGTTCTGCCACATCCAACCTACAGTCCTAACTGTAGGCCATCAGATTACAGCCTTTTTCACTCAATACAACACTTTCTAAGGGCCGCTGATTCGACTCTTTTGATGAAGTTGAGGAAGTGTGTCAAGAATTCTTTGATTCAAAGCCAGCTGAATAGTACTTTGACCAGATCCGAAAGCTTGCAGATCGATGGCAGAAAGTCTTTGAAAATGATGGTCTTTATTTTGAGCAATAATTTTTGTTGTTTCTGCAAGTAAAATTTCAATTTTTTGCAATTGTTTTCTGGTAACCTTAGATTAATTGGCGACTAAAATTTCAATTTTTTGCAAGTGCTTACAAACTTTTGGGGCAACCTAATATATTAGGACTAAAAAAATAAAAAAAACAAAAAACGCACAACATTTTTGGATTTATTGGTAGAACACTGAAAAAAATGTTTCCTGAAATAACTATTACAACTTTTCTCAGTCACGCAAAGTTAGTAGAGGCACATTTGGCCTCAAAAACTGTTTTCCCTAATAATAAAAATAATTTTAAAATAAAAAAAATAAAGAGAGAGAAGAAGAGGCATTTTTTTTTCTTCATTAATAGATGTTCTTTATTTAGGATGGTTGTAATTAAACTGTTTAATAAAATAAAAAACAAATAGCAACTCAAATATGTATTAACTAAAAAATAATGTCTATAATAATAATAGAAAAAGTGTATGCTTAAGTTATAAATCCACGCTTTACTAGAATTAAATATAGAAAAAGAACTAAATAAAAAAAGTTTCAAGAAATTAGATGGGTTGAGGGCTTCTTAATAGAACCTCAATATTAACTTAGTATAACTGGGTACTTGTCAAATCAGATGAATAATGAAAAATCACTTCATTGGCTGAAATTTTTATAAAATATCTCTAAAACCCCTTGAGATTAAGTTTATATTTTTATATTTTAAGATCTATTTGGTGGTTACAAAAATAATGACCAATTTCAGAAACAATTCTATTTTTGAAAAACTGTAGAAATGTTGAAATTAGTCAAAATACAAGCCTTGAGCATCTACGCACTTCTGCTATAGATTGACGAAGTTTGAACTCATGCAAGAAAAGTAAACAAAAATCGTTTTGTCATGTTCATAATTGAAAGCTTCTATGCTTCAAGAATGTGTTTGAAAATAAGTTAAAAATTATTAATAAGCACACAATTATGTACATCAAAATTCACTTAATGTATACTGTGAATACTACATTAAAATGGCTTTTTAAAATAAAATACTTCAAGCAGTCATTATTTTTATAAAAACCTTATATATATAACTGTACTGATGAGCTGTGATACAGTGAAAAAGGACTGTCTGCAGATGACTATGCACGATTGAGCACTATGGAGAAATGGTAGACTTTAAAAATAGTAGCTACTCATGCATTTATGAATCGTTCATTCAGTAATGAATGTGAACACTCTTGGCTACAGGCATGTGTTTACATCGTATATAACATTAAACTGCCTTCCTCTGCCGAGCATCCACAGCTCAGAGGTAGAATCACTGACTAATGTCAATTCAGTTGGGTTTCAATCCTGGCTAGAAGCAATCGGATGTCTAACTGTATTGATGAGTTGTGATACAGTAAAACAGGACTGTCTGCGGATGACTATATATATATATATATATATATATATATATAAAAAACTGTTTTTGTGTTATATAAATGTGATCATTCTCCCCACTCCTTTTGCCATCTTGCCCAAAAACTGCCCTAGTATCTATTTACTCAATCTTACCAGGTATGTTGCTTTTCTCATCCTTCTTTTCTCATTATAAACCCCCAAAAATTTTTATCCCTTCTTGATGTTAAGTGTCTTTTTTGTTACCATTGTCTCTAGAACTTGGTTGTTGCTTGCATGTTCAGTCCATGGTATTTTCAGCATCCTTCTGTAGAACCACATTTCTGTTGCTTCATTGTCCAGTATTCACTGCCATGTAGGGTTGACTGATACTACATAACAGTTCAGTACTTTTTCTTTGTTTCTAACAATATTTTTCTGTTAATACTTTGTTCCGCTTTTAGAAGGCATATTTTGCTATCCTAATACATCTTTGGATCTCAGTCTCACACTTTCCATTTTATGTTAGTATACTTCCCAGATATCTAAATTGTTGAACCTGTTTGATTTCGGTATCTTCAATCTGTTATTGTCATGTTAGGTTGTTTTTTTGGGGTTTTTTTGCTAACAACCATGCATTCAGTTTTCTTATAATTGATGTTCAGTCTTTTCTTGTTTTCCTTCATTGTCTTCTGTAGGAGTTCTTTTAGTTTACTTTCTGTGTGTGCTTTCAACACTGCATCATTTGTATGTCATATTTTGTTAAGAATGCAAGTACCTATACTAAATCCTGGTAGGACTTCTAATTCTTAGACTGGCCTCACTGTATAGGCTGAAAAAGTCTGGGGAGCATCTGTTTTTATTTTTGTATATTTACACAACTCATTTCCTATTCGTATGCAGGCATTTTGCTGCCAATATAGGCTCTGGATTATTCTAATATCCTTTCCACATATTTCACCATTCTAGAACTATTAGATTTTTCAGTCATTCACATAACTATGAACAATCTGTTTTTTTTTAATAACCAATTAATTCAATAAATCAAATTCATTAAGTCACATACTTTCTTGTCAACAACTTTAAGGAAGGTAAACATTTCTTCTGTCTATATTTCAGAGATGAAGTATTGCCACTATTTACATCATTCAGACTGTTGTCCTCATCTTTATTACCATATTCCCAATGTTTCGGCCAATGAACACTAGCCTTCTTCAGGTGATATAGGCTGGAATTTCGAATTGAATATTTTATTTAGTCCACAGGGACATTGCTCTAGTTCCACATGCACATTTTTGGATATCTGTTTCAGTTAATTACCTTTAATAACTCAACTCTCCAAGTTATTGTTTCCTCTGCTGGGCCATGTATTGGTTTTGATCGGATACTCTGCAGTACAGACTCAACTAAGCAAATCCAACATACAATATAGCAAAAAATACAATACAAAACAGGTGGTATTGTAGGCTACTATATATCCATGTTGGTTTGGAAAAAGGTTTTAAAGAGTCTTGAAAATGTGTATAAGAACAACAGTAGACAACATAAGTTTTATAAAGATGTATACATATGTCAACAGCAGTGGAAGTGTTAATTTGTTTCTGTTTTTCACAGCCTATATAAATAAAACCACAGAACAAGAGTTGAAATTTTCAGAATTCATTCTGCTCAATTGAGTTATTTTTCATCAACACTACACTTTCAGGACAACTGCAGAATAGGAACAGTAAAGAAAGAACGGAACAAAAATTCATAGCACATCAACCCAATGTTAGATAAGCAAGCAGCTTCTCAGTTTTCAATACATAACTACGGTCTCATACCAAAGGTTCTATAAATAGAAAGATGTGCAGAATATAGACTATCATTAACATCAAGCTGGCCAACTAGTAATTATCAATGAGTCAACTTAGATCCTGATAGAGACAATAGAGATCTAATGTTTTCTTAATAAGCAAGCCAATTTCTTCATCATACTATGACAAGAAGCATAAGTTGACAACAGTTAACTCTGAAACATTCCTGTTGTAACTGTCTGTTCACTTTTAAATAGATGTATCAACTTGAGTTATAGTCCAGCATTAACTGCTTTGAAATTGTTAATAACAAATAGAAAAGTGACTGACTTAGCAAGTACATTAACAATTGGTGTAATCGTTATATATATATATATATATATATATATATATATATATATATTTGAGCATTATTCAAAATTGTTCATGATAAACAAATCTTTCAATTTGTTTTTTTTTTTTTTTTTAATTGTTTCACCCCAAGCAAGGTGGTACTGCCACTGATGTGCAGAGGGCTACATAAAAGTAAAGTAAAAGTTTAGACAGGAGGAGAGTGAAGAGAAAGACCAGTTATAGGGTGTCAGAGAAAGGGTAAGAGAAGGATGGGAACACAGGTGTGAAGACAGTTGTGAAGGTAAAGAGAAAGGAAAAGATATACAGAGTGATGGAGAAAGAACTGGAGTCAACTGGATGAGAGATGGGTATTGACATTGCATTTAAATACCTGGAGGTTGTAGCTGTCAGAAAAGCAAGTATATGGAAGGGAGTTCCACAGGCCAGAAGCGCAAGAAAAGTTGCTGGAATAAAATTGTTGGCTGCATTTGGTTGATCTGGCTGTAAATGGGTGGGACCTTGTTGCCAGTCTGGTTGCACGAGTAAATTTTTGTGGCGGGGGCACCAGTGACTTAAGTTTGTCGAAACAGAAGCCATGAAAATATTTGTAGAATAGACAGAGGGAAGCCACATCCCGCCAGTGAGAAAGTGGCTGGAGTCAGGGCCTATCACATTACAGATTCTCCTTTGGAGCCTGTCGAGAACACTGAGATGAACAGCAGGGGTGCCTGACCATATATGACAGCAGTATTCCATGCACGGACAGATGGTTGATTTGTAAATGTGCAAGATGGATTCAGGTGGAAAAAACTTCCTGGCCTGACACAGTGACCCAACCTTCCCAGCAGTGGATTTTTGAAGATAATGATTTGTTTATAAAGTTCCCACAAATTAACCAATAACTTTTTGGCTCTGATTTCCAATTCTGTGTTGTAATCATCACCAGCACATCCAAGTTTACAGCATCTGGAATTCCCAAGCAATCACCCATCAAGATACTGATCAGGCTTGACTTTTCCTAAAGTTTTAGTTTTATCTCAATTAAAATTTATTTGAATTCACTGCATCAATAATGATCTGTGAGACAAGCTTATTAAACATGGCCCCACAACAAAAAATCTTTAATGGGTTACACAAATATTTACAAAACTGATTTTTTTTTTATGGCATAGGACCACTAATGGTCAACCACAGAGGTGCCCCTCCTAATTTAATATATTCTTCTGTGTACCATATCCCTTCAGTATACTAGTGATTAGAGCTCTCAATATTGTTCTGTAGCTTAGTAAATTGTACCATTTTGCAACCATGTCTTGCCATTCATTTACAAAAGATTGTTAAGTAGGTTATACACTGCTTTCCTGTTTCTTTCGCCATCAATGTGTTCTGTCAGTATCAAATTTTCAAAGCCCTCTTAACCTCATTAAGTGCCCTAGAAATTTCATCTTTTTCAAACTAAGTAGAAGTGTTTTCGTTTTCTCTTAAACTTTGTCGTTGCTCATATGTTCAGTCCATGATATTCTCAGCATCTTTCTGTCGAACCATCTTTCATTGTCACAATGCGACTTCAGATTTCTGCGCCACATTTTCTGTTCTGTTAAAACACTTACTACATTATTTAAATCATTGGACGAGCTTTATTTTGATACCTCCAATTTGTAATTTTCATGCTGGGCTATTCTTTTTGCTGAAAACCATATATTCTAACAAATGATGATTAGTTTTTGCTTTCCTTCAGTATCTTCTGTAGGATTCCTTGTAGTTTCCTTTCTTTCTCTGCTATCAACACTGTATCATCTGCATGTCTTATGCTCTCAAGATTGTGGCCACCAAAAATGGTAGAACTTCTAAATCTCTCAGAATTGCCTATGTAAGTTAAATAAGTTTCTCAGAATAACTTCACTGTATAAGCTAAGTAAGTCTGGTGCAAAGGCATCCTGATTTTACATACTTTTCTATTTTTCTCTGTTTACTGAATTTATTTTCTATCTATATACAGGTGATTTGCTCCCAGTATGGGTTCTGTATTACTGTAATATGAGTGGGCCTGTAGCATAAAAAAAATGACTATATATATATATATATATATATATATACCTACTATCAAGTATCTTACATTAAGACATAACAAAAAAAAAAAAAAAATGATCCAAACACCTGAGAGTAACAGGAGGGATATATATATATATATATATATCTATACATACATACACACAGTCTTTATTATAATAGAGAGGAGATTATATATATAAAGTTCACTACTTGACGACATAATTATTGCAAATAAATAAAATAAGGCACTGTTAAAGAGCAAACACATGGTAAGTAAAGAGGAGGAACTAAGCTGACGTTGCCTTGCTATTATTTTTCCTCATGAGTGTGACAGAAGATATATATATATATATATATATATATATATATATATATATGTGTGTGTGTGTGTCTTTTTATCATATTAGAGAGGAACCTTTCCAAATATGTCAAGGTTACCTAGCAATTCAAACAGCTCTTTGTAACTTTATCAAACAATTTAATCTAAAATCTATATATTTTAATAAGTCAAAACAAATGGGTTTTTTTTTTAAATCCATGTAGCATAGTGCTTAGTTTGAAAAGTGTGACAGTTCAAATTCTGGTGAAAATTGCTTTCTTTATTTTCACACAAAACCCTTGGGGAAAGGCATAAATTTGTCCCTTCTTTCCCTAGTTATGGGTTAAATATCATGGTAGACTGTATTAAGCTTTGGCTGGAAATAAGTCAGGGAGAAGGACAACCTTAGAATGAAAAATCAGTTGGGTGTGTGTCAAATAACCTATAAAACTGAATCACGGTACTACCTAGCATGATACAGCCTAATACTCCATGGGACGTCTACAGGTTTAAGAGAAGGAGGAAAGAAAGATTAATATTAATTACCACCTGGAGATTGCAATAATAGCACGAAAGTGAATAGCAGAGAAGGTACAGAGCAATAATATGAACTGTCTTTCTATGTTAAACACTTGGTGAGTATTAGTATGCTTTTTGTTAGTGTGTATGTATATTTCCTGATGAGCGGATGAAATGACCGTTGGAAGGTCCCTCTACAAAAACTTTGCAGTTGGGATGCTAAAAGTAACATCAATCAGCTAAGTGACACACCCATACACGTGGCAATTAAGAGAAGAAAATGGCAAAGATCCTTATGTAACCTGAGTAAAGAAAAGCCAGACTTTATAATAGTAGTGATGTCTGCAGATTGTGTCAAGAAAAGTTGGCTATAGTATCATTCCCAGAACAAGAAAAGTTACTAAATGAAAGGTTCGAAATAATGTCCGGATCTATACATATTAGAAAATACATTTTGGGCTCATACAAACACAGATGAAAGTATGTACAATATTATTTGTGCTGGTCTTGACTAACTCACCCTTTATTTTGAACTTCCTGTTATGCATTCCAAAATATGTAAGGCTTGTTGATACTGAAAAATTTCAACTGGTTTTCTTGGTAGCACAAAATTACAGTATTTTTCATGTTCTGCTGGTGCTAACTTTCTCAACAAAAAGTCTTTTCATCTTCCCAGTTGCTGCATTCTTTGTAAACTTGCTCATATCTTCTAACATGACCAGAAAAGGTATTTCCACCATCCGAATAGTTTGTGGATTCAGCTATGACATTTGTCACCACATGAGTGAAAGAAATTAAAAATATTTTTTTTCTTCTGAATTATTTCAATTAATTTTTGTTGTTGTTTCTAGAGCTCCAACAACTGCTGGTGTATTTTTATCACTTGGGCTCAATTTTTCATATATAAGCAAAAAAACTACATTGAATTTCTTGTCACTTTTTTTCTAAGTTTTTACATACTTGTCACAACTGTTATAACTTGCTAATAAATGGTTATTAGATATCTTGACTGACTTCAACAGTATTCTAACAAACACTATCAGAACTGTATTAACCAAGTTCTTTTCACATAGGTGGGATGTGACACAAGGTTGGGTTTAACATGGGGGTTTTCAAGCATGTACACTCGGGCAAAAATTCCCTAGCTCCTGCATAAGTGGGATCAGTCAGTCAGTCAGTCAATTAAGTGCCATATGTGATACACACTTGAGTGATCATGTCTCAAAAGAGACATGACGGACTGGGCAGAAGATTATCCCACAGCAGGTTGCCAACCAAGGCTATCAAACCCAATCTGTCCTGTCATTTAACCTATAACTAGAGGGAAGAGATGGATTAATAACTTTCCCAAGGGTATTTGCGCATAAGCGAATGCAAAGAATTCAAATGGAATTCAAACTCGGCTCCCAGATTTCTCATTCCAAGCTGATATCCACTGTGCCACAACTCAGTTGATTTTCTGCCCAGAGACATATCCCTGATTGAGTTGTTCGAAAACAGAGCTTGACAAGAGCAAGTGAGTAGAGCTCTGGGTATTTACTAAAATCTTCCTCATAGAGGCAGGATGTGACACAAAGCCATTTTTTTTAAACATGGAAATGGCCCAAGCACATAGAATAAAAATCTCCCAAACCCTGCATAAGCAGAATTGGGTTCCTGTGTATTTTTCTGCAGACAAGACAGTCCATTGGAATAGCCTCGTCTCAGTTTCTCTCTGCTCAAAGGCAGAGAGTCTGATAAGCTAGAGTTTGCATGGAACTGAATTCCGAGTTCTTTATTTAAAGTGCCTTGCTTAGTTCATTTGTGCTACTGGAGGTGTCTTATTCCACAACAAATACTTGTATTCAAGTAGACACTATATTTATTTACTGTCTACCAGAATGAATATTCAAGAGACAATATTAAAAAAAAAATAAAATAAAATTATGCATGCACTGGTAGCAGATTTTCAATAAGATTTCTTAAATATCCAGGCCAGTAGATGAAAATATACTGTTTAATTTATAGAGTTTCATAGACAAACCTTTGTGTAAGTTCGATCAAGAGACATCAGTAAATGTTTGCCAATTTTCTTGTTTTTGTTTACTTCTATATTAAGTTAAATAAATAAGAAAATTAAATTTAAGTGCTTTTTTTATATCGACATTGACTTATCTGTGTGCGTGCGCACCTGTATTTGTGTATATGTTAACGTGTACATATTTAAATGCTGTGTGGCGGAGTGGTTAGAATATTCACATCTCATTCTGGTTTATTACTTGAGTATGTTTTAATGGCCTGCAAAGCTATCATAGTAGTTGACACTGTTGAAAAAAAAAAAAAAAAAAAAAAGCCTTGAGAGTGAAATTGGATAGACAAAACTGTTTGAAAGCCATCAATGATTATTTTAGTATGAAGTAGCAAGTCATACTGATTCAGGGTTTGAACATACTGGACTAGTTCAAAACATTTTGATCACTCCAGATGATGCACACTTATTCAGAAAATGTAACTATAAACAACAGGTGGACACTGCGGTGTTGAGTAATCACATATGCACCTGAGCAGGTTTCTATTTGCTGGGAAATGAGTAACTGGCAATTATATACAGGGGCACCACTTTATAAAATATACAGATGGAGGCATCTGGTTTCCAAAATAAGTGTCACTTGACTGTGTTTGTATTTATAATTTTCTCCCCTTTTACTTAAGTGGGTTGCTGATTTGAACCAGAGACTTCATCTTCCTACAATTATAAAACTCTTGACACCAATAACATTAAAAATTCACTTGACTGTGTTCAGCATGTTCTATGAAGAACCCATTGTGTCACAATAGTAAAATATGTTAAATTTATATTTTCATTGAAAAATATGGACAGTGTCTTCAGAGGTTTTTTTTTTTTTTAAGTTTGAATGGAAGTTTTTGCAAAACAAGCATTTCAATATAAGAGAGCTGACCAAAAATTGGTAAAAAAATTAAATGGCATTAAATGTTATATGCATTCTAATATGTTGTTGCTATATTTGTAATAAATTTGGTTGAGTGTCATGTCAGTTGCTTACAGAGCACATTTGTGCATTATAAAAAAAATAAAGTCACCATCACAACAGAATCAGTTACAATAAGTTTGCCTTTGTATTTTAGCCCTGCTGAACAAAATCTTGGAAAGCTAGAAAGTACATAGGTTAACAAAAACTATAGCACCTTTGATGAATTTCATATTAACAAAGAAGCTGAGGAGACAACTGGAAAGGATCAGTACAAAAATAGACAATATGTCTATATCATTCAATAATATATATATATATATATATATATCTCAATGAAGGCATACATGCATGAGAGAGAGGGGGAGATGGAAAATAACTTGTTTCTATTTGATCAGTTGCACTGACAACAGCCTGTCATTTCTTATCTTCTTTCCACCTGTCTTTAAAAACAGGTCAGGCTGTTAACATCTGCAAAGAAGCAAATTACCAGCTAAATTCCTGTTAGTACCCAAGAGATTGGATAAAAAAGGTAAAGCAATGCACAATTAATCAATATTGTAGACAGATGCACAACACTTACACAAATCCGTCTATCTCAAAACATCGAATAATTTTGTAACAGTGACCAACATAAATTGTAAATATTGGTATTGCTCAAATATGTATAGCAACTGTTTTTTTTTCCTCAATTGGAGTAGATAGATCTATCTATCGCCCAATTCATACTCCACCCATGTCTATTGAACAGGTTAAGAGGCCCATCCCTTGTTCCCTGTTTAGGATGTGGTTTCCAGCTTTCTCTTTTCCAATCTTGACTATTACGTAGCCCCCTGCACATCAGTGGCATTACCGCCTTGCTCGGGGTGATACGATTAAAAAAAAAAATAAATAAAAATAAAAAATAAAAAAAACTATCAAATAGACCATAGAGAATTTCCAAACCAACACAAGCTGTTAACATCCATTACAATTGAGGATCAAAATTGATTTTCCCTCCACCTCACAACATAATAATCCACAATCTGTTTGATAAAAACTTTATTATAAATAATTATTGAATAATTAAAAATACTTATTTTTGTTGTGATTAAAGAGATTCAGAACTATAGCAAAAAATAATGCATTCTCTCATCATAAAATCAAAATAAATCATTTAGAGAGGGAAAAAAAAAACAACAAAAAAAAACAAAAAAACTTTAGTATTCTTACAAACAGGCTTTGGTACAAATATTTAAAAATTTCACAAGTTCATGGGAAGATATTTCACATTTACTACTCAACTTTAAGTAATTTAGTATGTTCTCAATTTTTGTTAGCAGCTTGGTCTCATTTTATAGTAGAACTTGCTACATGTA